>CM051458.1:72179953-72437173 GCA_028274465.1 Plantago ovata
TGAGTTTGAAGACAAAAAATCTGCCCAGGAGCCAAGCTAAGCAAGCCTGGAATAGTGAAGCGATCCGCTTCAATTTTCAAGGAGCTTGGCACAGCAGCCAAGCGAAGCGCTTGGAGGGCCCAAGCGCTTCGCTTGCCAAGCGCTCCGCTGGCCTCCTCCAAGCGGTCTGCTTTGCAGAGCGGTTACGTTTCGGATTTTTCTTCTTAGATCTGATCTTCAGTTACTTTTTCCATACTTTTAACATTGGCTTCGTTTTGGAGAGCTCCTAAGCACGGTCCCAAACCTCAGAGAAAACCTCAGATTACATTGTATTTTAGATTGGATTAAGGTTTTTGGCATAGGTTTCATCCATTGTTTCATCTACGGAGAGGTTTTCAATCAATACCCCCGATTAGTGACAGCTTCGTGGTGTCAATTGTCTCATTACTCTCTTGTCGAGTAGTTGTTTGATTTGATGTTTCTATTACAATTCATATGATTTGTTAGTCTATGTTGATGAATATGAGTAGCTCAATCCTTTGTGTTGGTGGTAGAAGTGAAGAAGCTGCATGCTATGGGTTATGTTTCTGCTTACAATGAGATTGTGATTCAATCTTTCTTCCCACTGGCTTCCTATTCTTCTTAGATGCCTAGCCTATCTTCGAATTGAGTCGTGACAAACTCTTGGTCCTGAAGCTATCGGCTTGTATGTTAGAGCTTTGCAAGCATGCTCTCTAAATGGTGTTCGTGCAATCACCTCTAAAGTATTGATAGTGGTCTTTTTAGCTGTGTGTCTTGAAAGTTCCCTCGACGAGTTGCTTCGCAGCCTTTACCGAAGGTTTACGCACTAAACTTGTGGCATATTCGTAACCCATGGCATGTGTATTGGATTTCTACCACCAACACGTTTTCCAAACTTGATTACACAATCTGATTTCTCGTTGCTTTGTTCTAAGAGAAACAATTCCATAAACACTTGAACCTCGTTGTCTGAATAACTAGCAAAATCACAATCAAAGCCATTAAGGTCCCGAGAGAACGACACTCGGGGAAAAACTTCCATTGCACTCTAGTTTGTGTAGTGATAAGTGTTCTTTGGCTTTTAAAAATTTAATTGGTGAAAAACGACATCATCAATTAGTTTATGACTTTGCTTGAGAGATGGGTAGAATAGGGGAGTGTGAACTTTTAGGGACCCTCCTTCGTTTGATGAGAGTCTATGGTTCGACCTCTTTGAGGGAAAGTCTTAACTTGGTGAACAACAGTAAGTCGTCAGTTTCATAGGCACGGGACAACCATTCGTATTTTAACATGTTTCATTACGTCGTCACTGACTGGTTCAAGTAGAGAATTTACGAGAGACTATCTTGTTTAACATAGTGCATATGTGAATGTGTATGAGTCAATCGAGGCATTCTTCAACCAATACCATGTATGATTTGGTATGGTCATTGTTCATAAGTTTTTGATAGACTCAATAGATTAGTTCATTTCATTGGCATGAGACTCCATTTTGTGTGTTGCATTGGTTTTTTTGCATTAGAGTCTAGCGTAGTTGCTTAAGGACAAGCAAACGTCGGTTTGGGGAGTTTGATGAACGTGTATTTTACACTTTTATTCGAGTCTTTTTCACCATTTAGCTATCCTCTAGGTTAATTTAGCTTAAGTTTTTAGTGCTTTTTATTAGAATAGTGTCACGTTTCCCGTTTCTGTTTTCTTTGTATTTTTCAGGTTTTAGGTAAAAAACGTATGTTTATGGGCAATATTGATGAGAGGACGAAGTTTTGGTTGTCGAGGACATTCGTGGTGTATCTAGAAGGTTTCTGGATTGATTATGAGGCCTAGGGAACGAGTTTTCAAGGCTTAAGGTCACTAGAAGGCAAAAATCCGAGTCCGAAAGGAAAAGAAGACGAAAAATCTCGCTCTCCCAGTCTGGATGTCCCAGGCGAACCGCCTGGGACGTGGGGCGATTCTCCCCACACCAGGCGAACCGCCCGGCCAGGCCGGGAGGTTTCCGCAGCTATATATATCTTGCCTATTTTTCTACTGTTTTCAGACCTTTTTACATTATTTTGAGAGACAAATTCTCCAGAGCCCGTTCTGGGAATTATTAGCATAGAACACTCTTTTTTCTTATTCATTCGGAAGCTGTAGCATAGAGATTGGACATCTTGATTTTTGATTCTTGCTTGTGAGTTAGCATTCATCGGAGATTGACAACCTTCGTTGGTAACTGTATCTCACAATTTTTCTGCTTTATTTAGTCATTCATATGTTTTTCATTCATCTTCTTTGATTCTTGTTGATTGCAATATGAGTAGCTAAACTATCGTTGGTGATAGTATGTGATTTTCTTAGCTAGAGTTCTTGATTATGAATGAGTGACTTCGCGCGTTTAAGACTTGATTTATTGTTTTATTTCTTTGATCTATCTAAGCCATCTATCTTCGTAGTGTTGAATTGAAAGGAAAACATAGGACAATTCATGATCATAGATCTCTATAACAGACTCAAGTAGTTCATGCATGATTATTACCGTTGCTTTGAATGACCATACTATCACTAACTTCCATCATATTGATAAGAAAAATCTGTGCTTTGCTTGATTACTGATTTATAGTTTAGTTAAATTAGATAAAGCTATTATAGTCCTTAGAGATCGACACTCGAGGTTATTTTACTTCTACCTACGTGCCTTTGTTTTCGTTGTAGTTGTGATTTGCCTTTGGCTAAAAACAAATTTATTTGATTAATTGAGTCTGACAATCTCGTTCATCATTGTACTTTCAGCAGCGTCCTTTATTTGTCTTCTAGTCTTCATGTCCTTCGCGTGCATGCTTTGCATTTTATGCTCATTTGAACGAGATTCAAATATGAACGTTGGAGCGCAAATGCAAGTACTTTCAGCTAGGAGGTCAATATGTTTTTCAGCAAGTGGTAAGTCACAGTTTCAGCAAGCACAACCTACTCTGTCGTTTAGATTTTCACTTATGCAAGTTGTTACTGAAGTTTCCACTTTCTGAGCAACATGTGCCTTTGTAGATACCAGTCTTCAGAAATCTTCTAGTCTCAGTCTTCGAATTCTTCAAGTTTCTGAACGGTTCTAAATGCTTCAATAGTTTGTTTGTGTAAACAAAGTACATCATAAGCAAATCCTTCAATAGGTTGTTTTTCTTTTAGAAAACAAGATACATCATAAGCGGTTAAAACACCTATCTAGCACCTACTCTAAGTCTTCAGAAACGTTCCTCTTCTACAATGTCCTCTAAAATTCTAAATTCCTATGGACCTTAAGAGTACTAGTTACTGGACTTTCCTTAATTTAGCATGGTTAATTTCTCATCAAAATTACAAGTTTCCTAACACCCAGCCTCTGTAAGTGGGAGGCGCACCGCCTCACATGTAGGGCGGTCTACCCCCCACCTCCAGAGATTTGGCGACTCTCTCGAGGTGAGAGGCGCACCGCCTCCCATGGGGGATGGTCCGCCCCAAACCTCCAGAGAGTTAGCGACTCTCTGGAGGTGTGAGGCAGACCGCTACACATGGAGGGCGGTCCACCCCCCACCTCCAGAGATTTGGCGACTCTCTGCAGGTGAGAGGCGCACCGCCTCCCATGTGGGGCGGTCCGCCCCTCAACACCCGAGAGCTGGAGCTCTCGGGTGATGTGGGGCGCACCGCCTCCCACTCGGGGCGGTCCGCCCCACAAGTCCAGAACACATAAAAAATGGGACTTAGTCCCTTTTTCCTCATTCTTCATCCTTTCTCTTCCTCTTGCTCCAAAATCGAAAAAACCCCAAAATTCTTTACTCTTCCATAATTCTTCCAATTCTCCACCAAATCTTGTGCTCTTTAGCTTGAATCGAAGCCCATTACGTGCTCTTCATCTTCATCCGAACAATCTCTTCATACTTCATCCAATTTCCAGATCTGAGGTAACCTCTCAAGAGCCCTAATTTTCGAAATTTGGGGGTTTCTTGATTTTTGCTTCAATTGAGCTTATATGTTGTATGGGTTACTTGTTTGTGTGTTTATTACATGATTTCTCTATCAATTGCATGCTTAATTTTGTTGGGATGGTTGAATTGGGGCTTTTGCTAAATTAGGATTTCCAAGTCTTGATTGCATTGTTTTGATTCTTTCATGCCTTATTAAATTCGAGCAAATTGATATGATGATTATGGATTACTTGGTAGAACACTTGATTGGGTAGATTGTGAGTTTTTTGGTGATTTTCGACCCTATGATATGAATGTTGCCTTACGAATTTGAGGTTATTCGTTGTCTAGCATGAGCTTTGATTGTGATATAGTACATGATTGTGATGAATTGCATGATTGTTCTTAGCATAGTTAGCTAGAATAGAACATGGGTTAAGGAGTAGAATTAGTCGAAGTTGACACTCGATTACTTGCACACATTGCATTTGCATTAGCATATCTTTGTTGAGTACAAAATACTAATTGTTGCGTTTCAGGTACCATGGGTCGTGATAAGAAGAAAGCAGGGACATCCAAGAGCAAGAAGGGAAAGGGAGCAGCCTTGAGCTCCCAAGCCAACGAATCCTATAAACCATCGCTCCAAGCGATCTCCATTCGACTGGATCTTGAGGAGGAAGCTGCAATTAAGTCCCGCTCGATAGTCCGTGACCGCAAAACCCAAATCTCAGCAAGTTATGCTAACACACCGGCCTGCCGAATGCTCTATAGCTTGGAGTGGAGAAGGAACTGGAAGTGGTACACCTCCAACCGGTTCAATGGGTACGATGTATCACTACTTCAAGAGTTCTACGTAGGATACATAGACCGTGGCGACACGGGGGGCACCCTAGTATGGAACACACTAGTGCCGTGGACCCCCCAATCGATTTCTGACTTCATCCACTTAGGTGAACGGAGAGTTCACTGGGAGTGCACACGTATACAAGTACTCGAGGGCAGGCCGGGTGATTGACGACAGCATCATAGAGGTGATTTGCTGCAGGGATTATGTGTACCCATATGGTAATAGACCGGAGAGACTAGAGAGGAAGGACCTCAATCTTGAGGCTAGGGCGGCTATGAAGTTCATCATGGCCAATCTCATTCCTCGGACCAATGATACTTCGATTCAGCATTGGTATGCAGAGCTTATCTATTGTCTTTGGGTAGGCATCGTATTGACATCGGCAACATCATCTATGAGGAGTATGAAAGGCACTGGAATAAAAGAAGAAGCCATTTGTCTTTTCCTGCCTGATCACCGCCTACTGCAAGTACCACGGGGTTGATGGTATTGATGAGACGGGCTCAGTCACCTCGGCCTTGACTCCAGCATCTATCACTGAGCAAGAACATAGGTTCCGTCAGACCATACCTTCAGCTGCCGCCGCCAATGATGCACCACCTTCTTCACTCCTTGCGAGTGATGGGGATGACATGGAGACCGATGATTAGGACCCTATTCCAGACACCGCCGCTCCTAGTGGGTCACAACAGCCATCGAGGGTAGCACGTGGTTCCCGAGGGTTTGATTTTACTGAGCTCAGGACCTACCTCGATGACAGATTCCGTGGGTTTGATGAGAATGTTGCAACTCTGACCACCACTGTACAAGCGTTGCAGCATACTCTTGATGGTTATGTTGCCCAGCGCAACAGTGATTGGGAGCTCGCGGAGGAGCATCGCCGGAATGATAGGCAGCTCATTTTGCAGCAGCAGATGCTGTTGGACCGGCAGTAGGAGACCCTACAGCAGTCCCATGATCTTCTCTCTGACATGTGGAACGACTATTATGGGGATTATGACCCGGATTACTAGTCTTTTCACATGTCCATTCTGGTATACTCAGCCGACAGAGGCCAACATTCGGTAACATCTAGTATCACTTTTTATTCCTCATTCTGTCTTTTGCTGGGGACCAGCTTGAGCTTCATGTGTGTGTGGGGGGGGGGTTATGTGAACTATGATGTTAGTATTGTATGACTTGTGTCGTTGAGTATTGTATCTTGTACATTTGTTTGCACGTTTACCGCTTTCTTAGGATTTAGTTTGTTCGTATGCATTCATCCTTAGTCTAGTTTTGCATGATGTTGTGTGGAGTTTATTGCCAAATTTTTTGAACTTTTTTATTGTATAGACTAATTGTTTGTGACCATTGACCATACATTGCATCTCTATGGAATAGTTTGAGGTTTGTCTCGCTTGGTTTGTCATATTTGTATGTGCACTAGTTAAACTTGGTAGTCTCGACATCACTATGTGGTGTTTTCTCTACTGCGGTTCGCGAAGGCCTTATAAGATGTTGCATGTTAGAGTCTTTGGTTGTATTCTCGTGTAATTATGTACCTAAGAGGCAACAAGTCTTCACCTTGATTTTTGAGATTGCTAAATGCCTAGGAAGGAGGTAGAGAGGTGTGTGATCCTTTGTTTGAAACCTATTCTAACAAAAAGGTTTGGGGAGGGGGTTACCATTAGTATGACTTGTTTTTCGTATAGTTGAGTCATGTTCAGTTTGTTTTTCTTTTTCTTGTGAGTTTGTGCTCCAACCTATTCTTCTGAATAGGTTTGGGAGGTCGTTGTAGTGTCATTGTTATTTCCTTCCATTGTACTTTCATTATGCTACTGCTGGCTATATACAAAAAAAAAAAACAGAAAAAGAAAGGATAAAATTGAAAATTCCAGAATTTGGAAAAAAAAAAAAGTAGAAAAAAAAAATAAGACCCAAAAAAAACAAAAGAAGGGTCCAAGCAAGCCAAAAAGCAGTTTTAGCAAAGTATTGCATTATTTTTCAGCTTTTGTAGTAGTTCGTAATCGAGTTGTAAATTCTTCCTTGTGTTTTTCGTGTCGCCTAGTCCAAGGCCTGTTCTAGACCACCCTCGTCCTGCCATTCAGGAAGTGGTGAAGAGTTTTTGCATTAAGAGTCGGGTAGAATAGGGGAGTGTTGTCGTTTAGGGAACACTCCTTCGTTTGATGAGAGTCAGTATTGGTTCGACCTCTCTTGAGGGAAAGTTCACTTGGTGAACAGTAGTAAGCCCTCAGTTTCATAGGCACGGGGCGACCATTTGTATTTTAATATGCATCATTACGTCGTCATTGACTAGGTCCAGGTAGAGAATGTTACGAGAGACTCCCTTGTTTAACAAAGTGCATATGTGAATGTGTATAGGTTCAATCGAGACATTCTTCAACCTACTTCCATGTTATGATTTGTATGGTCTTTGTTCATAAGCATTTGGTAGATACAATTGATTAGTTCTTCTTGTTTGGCATGAGACTCCTCTTTGTGTTGCATGTAGGTTGCATAGAGTCTAGCTAGTTGCTTGAGGACAAGCAAATGTTCGGTTTGGGGAGTTTAGTAACAGTGTTTTGACACTATCATTCGGGTCTTTTTCACCAATTTAGCTATCCTCTTGCATGCATTTTAGTGCATTTTGTTAGAATAGTGTCACGTTTCCATTTTCTTTGTTATTTTCAGGATTTAGGTGAAAATCGCACTTTTGGATATGATTCAAGGCGAAACTTGAAGTTTTGGTGCAACGAGATCACCCGTGGTGTGTCAAGGAGTACCGGGACGAGTTTCCAGGCCAAGGGACCAAGTTTCGGAGCTCAAAACCGTGCCCAAGGACAAAATCGAAGACTTGGAGGAAGAAAAAAGGCACGGGCAACTCTCTGCCCGTGCCAGGCGCACCGCCTGGTATGGCGGTCCGCCTGGAGCGTCCGACCGATATATATATATATATATATATATATATATATATTGTAAAGTTGCGAAGTTTTCATATCTTAGATCATTATTTGGCAGACTTAAACCCTAGAGCTTGTTTTGGGTATTTTTTTCTCTTAGAACTACTTTATCTTAGCAATTTGGAGCACCAAGGTAGAGATTCGGACATCTTTTGATCTCACCTTGTTAGAAACTTGTGAGTTTAGCCATTCACCGTAGATTAACAACCCTCGGTGGTAACTTTGTATCTCAACTTTTTCGTATTGTATCTTTTAAATTCAATGATGTTTTCATATATAATTGCTTGTGTTGATTTAGATTTTGATATGAGTAGCTAAGTTTCTAGTTGGTGATAGTATGTAAATTCGTAGCTAGGGTTCATATTGTGCATGATTGAGTTTCTGAGTCTTTTACTTGTTTAATTATCTTAATTCGATTCTTGATCCGACTAAGCCAATATCTTCGTATGAAAGTGTTAGAAACACTAGGACAATTCAAGATCATCGATTCAATAATTATAATTATCAAGTACTGCTAGAACTAAGACTGGCAACCTTAGCCAAGTATTAGTATAGATAGGAAGCTTTCAAAATACACTTCTACAAATCAATCTTTTGGTATTTGTTAATTCGAATTACTTTTAAAGCAGTACGAGTTGCACTTTCATGCATAATTAGAACCCGATGCTTAGAATGAGCATACTATCACCAGCTCTCATCATATATTGTTAATTCAAGCATTGTTAAATTTGTTTTCTGAATTTATATATAGTTATTTAGTTAAAGCTAGTTAAGTCCCTAGAGATCGACACTCGAGGTCATCTTACCTCTGCACTACGTGTTTTGTGTAGTTGTGAGTTGCCCTTTGGCTAATACAAATTTATTTGATTGTTCGAGTCTGACAATCTCGTTCATCAGCTTTGCACCTTAAGATGTCACTATCTTTCTTTTCTACTTTCTGCAGCGTCCTTCATTTGTCTTCTAGTCTTCATGTTCTTCGCGTGCCTACTTTGCATTTAATGTTCATTTGAATCAAATTCAAATGTGAACGTTGGAGCCAAAATGCAAGTACTTTCAGCAAGGAGGTCACATATGTTTTTCACCAAGTGGTCAGTCTCAGTTTCAGCAAGCACAACCTACTCTGTCATATAGATTTTCACTTATGCGAGTTGTTACTAAAAATCTCACTTTCTGAGCAACATGTGCCTCTGTAGATACCTTTCTCAGAATTCTTCTTAAGTCTTCAGTCTTCGAATCTTCAAATTTTTGAGCGGTTCTAGTGCTTCAATAGTTCATTTATAAAAACAAAGTACATCATCAGCAAACTAAAGCACCTAACTAGTACCTATACTAAGTCTTCAGCAAACGTTCCTCTTTTACAATGTCCTTAAAATTATAAATTCCTATGGACCTTAAGAGTACTAGTTACTGGACATTCCTTAATTTAGCATGGTTAATTGCTCATCAAAATTACAAGTTTCCTAACAAGGTGGAAGTGAGTTTTGTTTTGGATCTTTTATTCCAGAAGACTGAGCAACCTCAAAATGTTGAGTCTCTGGAACATTTATCACAAGGCTTTTTTGAATAGCCTTTCTAAGATCTTCAGCTTCCTCCTTGTCAAGGTTTTCAGCAGTAGCCTTGGTTGTAGCTTCTGTAGCTAATTCATCATCAGCAAGCTTTTTTTTGCCTTTGGCAATTTCAGCAAGCTTCGGAGAAGTTTCAGCATCAACAACTTCTTCAGTTGTTGGCTTTTCAGTATTCACTACAACTTGTTCAAATGTAGGAATTTCAAGTGTCTCAACAGCAATATCAGTTGTTGGTTTCTCAGCAGCAGTGGGAGTGGATTCTTCAAGGTTGCTCGGAGGTGGTTGCTCAGCATCATGCTTTTCAGCATGTGCTTGATGAGACTCATCTTGAGTCTTATTTAGTTCTCCACCAGCACTGGGACTAGGACCTTGGGTATCATCATCGTCGTCCTTTGAGTCCTTGGAATCCTTAGAATTATCCGGATCATTCTCACCACTTGAGTCCTCATCCTCTTGTTTTTCTTTATCATTTCCCTCATCATCAGTAAGGATGACTATAGGAATAGATTTGTACAAAGCTATACTAGTCACTCTGTTAGGAAACTTGTAATTTTGATGAGCAATTAACCATGCTAAATTAAGGAAAGTCCAGTAACTAGTACTCTTAAGGTCCATAGGATTTTAGAATTTTAAGGAAATTGTAAAAGAGGAACGTTTGCTGAAGACTTAGTGTAGGTACTAGTTAGGTGCTTTAGTATCGCTTATGATGTATCTTGTTTCTAAAAAGAAAAACAACCTATTGAAGCATTTGCTGATGATGTACTTTGTTTACACAAACGAACTATTGAAGCATTAGAACCGTTCAGAAACTTGAAGAATTCGAAGACTGAAGACTAAAGAAGATTTCTGAAGATGGTATCTACAAAGGCACATGTTGCTCAAAAAGTGGAAACTTCAGCAACAGCTTGCATAAGTGAAAATCTAAATGACAGAGTAGGTTGTGCTTGCTGAAACTGAGACTGACCACTTGCTGAAATACATATGTGACCTCCTTGCTGAAAGTACTTGCATTTGCGCTCCAACGTTCATATTTGAATTTCATTCAAATGAACATTAAATGCAAAGTAAGCATGCGAAGAACATGAAGACTAGAACACAAATAAAGGACGCTGTTGAATGTACAAAAGTAAGATAGTGACATCTTAAGGAACAAAGCCTTAGAATTTGAAATTCAAACGGCTCCATTGATTCACTATAAATAGAGGTCATCCGGCAAGGAGTAGAAGTGTGTCAACAACGTGATCAAACTCTGACTTGTGCTTAAACACTCATACCCTTCTATACTCTTCACTGCCATTGATCCGTTCCAAGACTTAAAGCTTGAAAAAGCTACTTGTGAAGAAGTAGAACATTCACGGCTAAGAAATTAGTTAAGTGTTCTTTCTTTCGAACAAGAGCAAGTCTTGACACCAGAAACAATCAAACTTGTTTACTGCAAAGTATTCAAAGTTTTGTTTCTTAGATTACTTGTTGTAGCTGAATAAGTTATAATCAAGTTATCTCATCCCAAACCTCTCTAACTGATAAACAACCTTTTTAGGCGTGAAATTCAGGGGGAACTTAATCAAGCATAGTGTTACTGATTATAAGTCCCAAGTTTTGTGGAGAACAAGGTTTCGTTCTCTAGTTAGGTTGGAAACAAAGCAAGTGTGCTTTGGTTTCTGTAGAATCGCTTTAGATAGGTGTTGTCAGGAACCTCAAACTTATCTTAGTGGATTCAGTCCTAGAAAGGACAAAGTGGATTAGTTTAGAGATTATGCCACTCTCAGATACCACTATAAAAGTGTTTGTGTGATTTACTTTACCGCATTTAGTTTTCAGCAAGCATATCTATTTGTACACTGTCACTCTGCTCACTTGCAGAAACTATCACTTACTGTTAAAGCACTTATTGTACAAAAACTTCCGCACTTTGTTTTTAAGTATCAGTAAAACTCGTTACTGAAAAGTAACTAGTACTTGCTGAGAAAGTTAAGTATCAGCAAACACATTACTGAAAAGTAATAAGAACTTGCTGAGAAAGTTTTTAAACGAAGAAAGTTTGAAAAGACTATTCACTCCCCCCTCTAGTCTTTTCTTGTTGTTTAAAGGGACCAACAAGTGGTATCAGAGCTGGAGGTTTTTTAACCTTCAACACTGAACCTAGATCCCCTTAGGTGCTTTCCGTAAATCACTCTCACTTGATCAGTTTGGTAATCTTTTGCTGACAAGATGTCTTTAGGAGACGCTCCCTTCATGAAGCTGGAAAACTATGAAAAATGGCGAAACAACATGATGCTACATCTTGAGACCATTAGTGATGAGATGGTTACTATCATAAATGATGGACCTATCAAGATCACTAAGATTGAGAGAAGCTTTCCTCACAAAACCACAGAAGCTGGAAAGGAAACTATCTTAGGTGAACCAGTTGATACTGTCATTCCAAAACCAAGAGAGGAATGGACTTCCGACGAAGCCAAGAGATTCCGTCTTGATGGCCAAGCAAGAAACATCATCATTCGATCAACTCCGGATACTGTACAGTGCAAACTGTGGGGTGCCAAAACTGCTAAGGAAGCTTGGAAAATGGTTCAAGATCTTTGTGCTGGATCTGACAAAACCAAGGAAATCAAACTCGAAGAACTGAAGTGATGAACGCGGATTTGTCGGGTCCGGATCAGTCAAATAAATTTGTTATTTAGCCAAAGGCAATTCTCAACTACAACGAAAACTGTAGTGTAGCAGTAGAATGACCTCGAGTGTCGATCTCTAAGGACTAAAACTTGCTTTATCAAATCTAATTCCGAATATAAAAACAGCAGACGGTATAGCAAAGGTTTTTCTAACAGATAATGGAGATTGGTGATAGTATGGTCCTTCAAAGCATAACGGGTTAATAATCATGCGTAAATTCCTCGGTTTTGCATGGAGATCTTTGATCAATAAATTGTCCTGTTGTAATTATCAAACACTACGAAGATATAGATTTTGATAGGTCTAAGACTAAAGAACACTACGAAGATATAGATATGCATAGGTCGAAGACCGGTCCAGTTGTGTGCAATAATTAATCAACAATACGAAGATAGAGATTCTGAAAGATCAAAGAAATAAAGCAATAACACGGAGTATAATGCGCGATATAGCCATTAGCATAATTATCAACCCTTCGCTAAGAATTCACATACTACCACCAACGATAAGTTTAGCCACTCATAGTTGTCATTCAATCAACAAAAATCATAGAAGAAAACATGTTGAAAGATATATAAAAATAAGTAGAAAACTGTAAGATACAATGTTACCGAAGGTTGTCAGTCTCCGAAGAATCGCGATCTTACAAGCTCCAAACTGCTATGAAAAAGTATCCCCTAAGCTATGAACCCCCAGAACAGGCTCTGGGAAGTTCCTACCTAAAACTACAGAGAAAGGTGAGAGAGAATGTCTGGAAAAGTATGAAATTTGGAGAAAAACTGAGCAACTATATATAGTGTTCGAATTTGTGTGGGGCGAAGGGCCCCACACACCGGGCGAGTCGCCTGGTGTGGGGCGATTCGCCCCACGTCCCGGGCGATTCGCCCGGGAGGTTTTTTCGGGAGGATATTCCGCGTTTTCAACGCGTTTTTGGATTTCTTCCCCTTTTCGGACTCGGTTTCTGACTTCTAGTGGCCTTCTAACCTCCAGATTCGACCCCTAGACTCCAAATCCTATCCGGAAACTTTCAGATAATCCAAATAGGCTTCTGGAACACCAATTCCTTGTCAACTTCAATATAATTGCCCAGAAATCCTCGTTTTTCAACCAAAACCTGTAAATTAAAACTAAAGGGAAACGTGACACTATTCTAATAAAATCCACGAAAATATAGCTAAATTACCATAGAGGATAGCTAAAATAGGTGAAAAAGACCTAAATGAAATTGTAAAATACACATTCATCAAACTCCCCAAACCGAACCTTTGCTTGTCCTCAAGCAACAAAGCTAGACTCTAATGCAAAAAACAATGCAACACATAAAATGGAGTCTCATGCCAAATAAAATGAAGTAATCTACTGAATCTATCAAAAAACATATGAACAAAAACCATATAAATCAAAGCATGAATATAGGTTGAAGAATACCTCGATTGACTCATACACATCCACATAAGCACTTATGTCAAGACAAGATAGTCTCTCGTAACATTCTCTACCTGGACCTAGTCAGTGACGACGTAATGACGCATGCTAAGATACGAATGGTTGTCCCGTGCCTATGAAACTGAGGACTTACTACTGTTCACCAAGTTAAGACTTTTCCTCAAAAGAGGTCGAACCAGTACAGGCTCTCATCAAACGAAGGAGGGTTCCCTATAAAAGATAACACTCCCCTATTCTACCCATCTCTCAAGCAAAGACTTAAGATATTCACCACTTCCTGAATGGCAGGACCAGGGTGGTCTAGAACAGATGACACTAAAAAACAAAAGACAAAAAATAGAAAATTATAACACGATTACGAACATTACAAGAATTGGAAAATGAGACACAACACTTTGCTAAACTGCTATTTGGCTTTCTTTTTTTTTTGGACCCTTCTTTGCTTTTTTGGGGTCTTTTTCCTTTTTTTTCTTTCCAGTTTCTTTTTTCTTTTTTTCTTTTTTCCGGGAATTTTTCTTTTTCTTTTTTTCGACTTTTTTTAGCCAGCAGTAGCAGAACGAAAAAGAGAAACAAAAAATGACTCACAAACGACTTCCCCAAACCTATTCGAAAGAATAGGTTGGAGTACAAAATTTACGAGAAAGGAAAAATAAACTCACAACGCAGAAATGAAAAAACGAAAAACAAGTCTAATGAAAGTGTAACCCCCTCCCCAAACCTATTCGGACGAATAGGTTACAAACAAACGATCACACAACCTCACACTACCTCCTTCCTAGGCATTTAGCAATCTCAAAGCATGGTGAAGACTTGTTGCCTCTTAGGTACATAATTACTCGGGAAAACAACCATAAGACCCTAACATGCATTGATGAACGTTTTTTTGACGCGTTCATCTTGACTTTTTGCCTTCTTTTGCTATCTTTTAGCTTAGTTTTTTGGTTAGTTTTGTAGAATAGTGTCACGTTTTGTGTTTTTTGCATTTTCAGGCACTTAGGTACGAAACGGTGTTTTTGGAGCTAAAAACGAAGCATTTTGGATGAAAAATGACCCCGTTGAAGTTCCTTGATCTCCGTGGATATTTGTGAGTGCCCTTAGTTCGAGTTAAGCCATGAATCACACTTTGGAGAGCCTAGCCTTACCTTGGAAGCAAATTCAAATGTTCGGGTGGAAGTTTTGGAGTCGTTCGAGTGTGCAAGATTGATGCAGCCTAACCATTTCGGCCATAACTTTCTCATACAGAAGTATATCGACCTCAAACGAACTTCCACGTGTAGCTAACTCAAAGAGCTATCCAACGATATATTACACGCCCTGATCCGACATCGTATGAGCCCTGGAGAGTGAGTTTAAGACGAAGTGGGGCAGCCAAGCGGGCCGCTTGACTGTTCCAAGCGGGCCGCTTGGGTCCTGGGACAAATTCTGCAAATTCAAGCGGACCGCTTGGCCTCTTCAAGCGGGGCGCTTGGACTCAGATCCAGATCGCGATTTTGGCATTAAAACTCGATTTTCAGTTATTTTTTCTCATTCCTTTCACTTTGTAATTGCGGGGGAGAGCTCTTTGAAGCTCCATAGCTCAGACCCATTATCTAGAGGCTTGATTATCATCAAGAAAGACGTGATTACATCCAATTTCATCTTCATTGTATCTTGATCCGTGAGATTTGGGCATTCCACCGTCTCGTGACAATCGGTGGTAACTTGTATCAATTCTCCTTATTTTGATTCTGATTATGAATGTTTGTTATTGTTATTCATATATGATGTTGTTTGTTTCAAGATCCGTTATGAGTAGCTAATTGACGATTGTTGGTGGTAGAATGTGGACATGATAGCTAGGGTTATGATTATGCTTGATGTGCTTTGAACCATTGCGTAAGATCTAAAGTAGCCAATTACAAATCTTCGAATACAAGGTAGTGACAGCCCTTATGGTCGCTTAATACTTCTAGATCATCCATACAATTGGGAGTAGCCAATTCCGTATTTTTGAATGCAAAGCATGTGACAACTTTGTGGTCAAATAATACTTCTCTATTGTATGTTTAAATGTTCATAGCATGATAGCAAGTTATAACCCATGGTTTGTCATGTCCACTAAGCTACCACCAACATCTTTCTCTATTTGATTTTATCTTCCTCTTGATAGTTTCTGATTTGCATGAGTGCTTGGTTTAATCACACAAACTTGCTTGTTGGTTGATTACAATTGTTACGCACTAAACAAAGCTACGTTAGGTCCCAAGAGAACGACACTCGGGAACATCTTACCGCTGCACTAAATCTTTTGTGTAGTGAATAAGTGTTCTTTGGCTACAAACAAATTTAATTGGTGAAAAAGCGACTCATCAATTTGGCGCCGTTGCCGGGGACTTAACTCCTTTGGTTTAGTGTTTAACTTTTGTTTCTTACCAACTTCACTTTCTTATCTCATTTCTTTCCCCCCTATTTCTTTGTTACTTTGTGTGCTTGTGCTCTTTGTGTTCTTATTGCGCTCTTGGTTGAGTTTTGTATATATGATAGATTAGTTTTTGTTTTTGTTGCGGAACTACTCTTCTTTGCTTGTCTTTGTGTGTGTAGGTATACATGAATGACTTGTATTGCGAAGTTTGTGGGGAGAATGGGCATGTTGCTGATGCTTGTATGGAAGTGTTATCACCTCATTCCGTCAGTTTCCGAATGAAGGTTTTCATCTTTCTTGGCGTAGATTTGAATACCTACACGCGAGGAGGAACTCCAAACACCAGATGGAGCTCGGGGAATTGTTGTGGTATTTCTACTGCAGTTTGAGATCCGGGCATCAAATGGCTTTGGAAAAAAGAACTGGGAGAGATATCCTTGATATGACACCGAGTGTTATCAAGCTTGCTTGCGATGAGTTTGCTGATCAAATTTTCAGCGCCCTTCGAGATATTGGTGAAGATCCCGTGGATGTTTTGACCATGAATGAGGTTAAGCTTCACTATCCTTTCTTATGGGGTGAAGAAGAAGTACAAAGGCAATTGAATGAGATCTCAGTGAATGTTGTGAGTGAGCATGTTGAGACACCTATCGTCGAGGATATTCCTATCGTTGGTGAGGAAGAAGTCATGGAGGAGGTGACGATCGAATCCATTACTTCCCCCGACTCAGAAATCCTTGTTCCGAGTTGTCTTGAGGTTGAGGAGCTAGTCTTTGAGGATATTGGCACCTCTGAACCGGCGTGCTTAGACTCTATTGTTCTAGACATTCCTGATCTTGACTCTTATGTTATGGTCCATGCCCCCACCGACGAGTTTCAAGGGAGTTTTGATCCTTTTTTCTCTTTTTATTTTTCATCCGATTCCCTTAGTTATTTTTTAGATTTTGATTTTACTGATTTTGTTAATTTTAGTTTTCAGGGGATCATGGATTTGCTCGAGCAGAAAAGGAGAGGAGCCAATGATGGTTCCAAGATGCAAGGAGTAATGGAACGGATGCACGAGATTCGTTTCCATTTGATAATGGATAACCTTGTGGTATTTCTTTGCATGTAGTTTAGTTTTTATTTTTCTTTTTTTTTTATTGCTTTCGTAGTTGTGGCCTGTGTGCCTTTTGGTCGTGATTAGTTTAGTTTAGTTTTGTCTCGGTGCCTTGGGTGGTTTAAGATGGAAAAATTTGGAATTTTTGCGAAACAGGGCAAGCGGCCCGCTTGGGTGTCACCAAGCGCCCCGCCTGGATTTTTAGTGAGATTTCATCTCACTGAAAATCCAAGCGGTCCGCCTGGATGGGTCCCATGCGGCCCGCTTGCCCAAGCGGCCCACTTGGGCCCTGTTTCCCCAAATTCCTCGTTTTTCCCTTTTTGCCACCTTTGCGCACCCGTTTTCACTTGTTTTTTGAGTCCTTTCAGGTACTACTCATATATAGGACATTGGACACGAACCTTTATCTCAGGGAAGTGTACTTTCAATCCAATTTTTCCTTTTCATTCAACTTTTCTTTGCTCGAGGACGAGCAAAAGTTTAGGTTTGGGGAGGGGGTATTGGATTTTCAGTACTATATGCTTGTGTGGTTCGTATATGCCTGATTTTACTCAAGTTCATGTGATTTGTGATTTGTCGTGTTTTTTCAAATTTTTGCATGCATATCATCCATAGATTAGTTTTTGCACGTTGTTGTGTGGAGTCTATTGCCAAGTTTTTTCGAACTTTTCTATTGTGTAGACTAGGTGCTTATGACCATTATCATTTGTTGCATCACTTTGCAAGTAGTTTGAGGCTTGTCTCGCTTGGTTTGTCACATTCACATGTGCACTAGTTAAGCTTAGTATTCTCGACATCACCTCGAGTGGTGTTTCTTCTACTGCGGTTCACGATGGCCTTATAAAATGATGCATGTTAGAGTCTATGGTTGTAATCCGTGTAATTATGTACGTAAGAGGCGGCAAGTTTTTCACCTCGATTAAAGATTGTCAAATGCCTAGGAAGGAGGTAGTGTGAGGTTTGTGATTCCTTGTATCAAACCTATTCTGGGAGGGGGTTGCTTCGTTATACTTGTCTTTCGTCTTTGAGTCATTATAAAGTTTTCTTTTTCTTTTTGTTTTGTGTCCCAACCTATTCTTTCGAATAGGTTTGGGGAGGTGTCTTTGTAAAAAGGACTTTCCTTTTCATTTTTCGTCTTTGTGCTCAAACCTATTCTCTCGAATAGGTTTGGGGAGGTGTTTTTTGACACTTAATACTGCTGCTTGCTTATTAAAAAAAAAAAGAAGAGAAAAAAATAAGAGAGAAAAAGAAAAAAAGAGGAAAAGGAATATATAAAAAAATAAAATAAAAACAAAAAAAGGAGAAAAGAAAAAAAAAGAAAAAAAAAAGAAAAATAAAGAATAAGACCCAAAAGCAAAAGAAGGGGTCGTTGCAAACCAAAAGCAATCTTGTAAAGTGTCGAGTGTCATGTAAATATTTTGTTCTTGTGAAGTTATTGAGTTGTAAATTCTATCTTTTGTTTCGTGTCGTCTTTGTCCAAGGCCTGTTCTTGACCACCCTCGTCTTGCTATTCAAGAAGTGGTTGAAAGAGACTCATTCTTTGAGAGTCTGGGTAGAATAGGGGAGTGTTATCTTTTTCTAGGGAACCCTCCTTCGTTTGATGAGAGCCAGTATTGGTTCGCCCTCTCTTGAGGAAAAGTCTCGCTTGGTGAACAGTAGTAAGCCCTCGGTTTCATAGGCACGAACCAATTGTAGTATGATAATATGCATCATTGTGTCGTCATTGACCGGGTCCAGGTAGAAGATGTTACAAGAGACTCCTTTGTTTAACCACGTGCACATGAGAATGTGTATATTCGCAATCGAGTCATTCTTCAACCTACTTGCATGTCATGATCATAGGGTCTTGTTCATAAGCATTTGGTAGATTCAATAGATTAGTTCACTTTACTTGGCATGAGACTCCTTTTGTGTTGCATTTAAGATAGTTTGTTGCTTGAGGACAAGCAAAGGTTTGGTTTGGGGAATTTGATGAACGTTTTTTTGACGCGTTCATCTTGACTTTTTTGCCTTATTTTGCTATCTTTTAGCTTAGTTTTTTGGTTAGTTTTGTAGAATAGTGTCACGTTTTGTGTTTTTTACATTTTCAGGCACTTAGGTACGAAACGGTATTTTTGGAGCTAAAAACGAAGCATTTTGGATGAAAAATGACCCCGTTGAAGTTCCTTGATCTCCGTGGATATTTGTGAGTGCCCTTAGTTCGAGTTAAGCCAAGAATCACACTTTGGAGAGCCTAGCCTTACCTTGGAAGCAAATTCAAATGTTCGGGTGGAAGTTTTGGAGTCGTTCGAGTGTGCAAGATTGATGTAGCCTAACCATTTCGGCCATAACTTTCTCCTGCATAAGTTTATTGACCTCAAACCAACTTCCACGCGTAGCTAACTCAAAGAGCTATCCAACGATATATTACAATCCCTGATCCGACATCGTATGAGCCCTGGAGAGCGAGTTGAAGACGAAGTGGGGCAGCCAAGCGGGCCGCTTGACTGTTCCAAGCGGGCCGCTTGGGTCCTGGGACAGATTCTGCAAATTCAAGCGGACCGCTTGGCCTCTTCAAGCGGGGCGCTTGGACTCAGATCCAGATCGCAATTTTGGCATTAAAACTCGATTTTCTGTTATTTTTTCTCATTCCTTTCACTTTGTAATTACGGGGGAGAGCTCTTTGAAGCTCCATAGCTCAGACCCATTATCTAGAAGCTTGATTGTCATCAAGAAAGACGTGATTACATCCAATTTCATCTTCATTGCATCTTGATCCGTGAGATTTGGGCATTCCACCGTCTCGTGACAATCGGTGGTAACTTGTATCAATTCTCCTTATTTTGATTCTGATTATGAATGTTTGTTATTGTTATTCATATATGATGTTGTTTCTTTCAAGATCCGTTATGAGTAGCTAATTCACGATTGTTGGTGGTAGAATGTGGACATGATAGCTAGGGTTATGATTATGCTTGTTATGCTTTGAACCATTGCGTAAGATCTAAAGTAGCCAATTACAAATCTTCGAATACAAGATAGTGACAGCCCTTATGGTCGCTTAATACTTCTAGATCATCCATACAATTGGGAGTAGCCAATTCCGTATTTTCGAATGCAAAGCATGTGACAACTTTGTGGTCAATTAATACTTCTCTATTGTATGTTTAGATGTTCATAACATGATAGCAAGTTATAACCCATGGTTTGTCATGTCCACTAAGCTACCACCAACATCTTTCTCTATTTGATTTTATCTTCCTCTTGATAGTTTCTGATTTGCATGAGTGCTTGGTTTAATCACACAAACTTGCTTGTTGGTTGATTACAATTGTTACGCACTAAACAAAGCTACGTTAGGTCCCAAGAGAACGACACTCGGGAACATCTTACCGCTGCACTAAATCTTTTGTGTAGTGAATAAGTGTTCTTTGGCTACAAACAAATTTAATTGGTGAAAAAGCGACTCATCATGCATCATCCAATTATAAAGGCCTTCGTGAACCGCAGTAGAGAAAACCCCACTAAGTGATGTCGAGACTACCAAGCTTAACTAAGTGCAATACATAAATGTGACAAGCCAAGCGAGAAAAACCTCAAACAAATTCATAGACATGAAGCATATGATTAATGGCATAGTTAGTTGATCTACCCAATAAAAAAGTTCAAAAAATTCGGCAATAAACTCCATATAAAACATGCAAGACTAACCCAGGATGAATGTAGTGAATGCAACCTAAAAAACTAAGAAAGCAGTAAACGTGCAAATGCAATTAAAAAACAAGATACCATACTCAACATCACAAAGCCAAACAATACTTAACATCATGGTTCACATCCCATCCCCCTCATGAAACTTAAGCTAGTCCCTAGCAAAAGAGAATGAATAAATAAAAAGTGATACTAGATGTTACCGAACGGTTTGGCCTCGGTCGGCTGAGTATTCAAGAATGGACTCAAGAGTACCTCCCCACGGTGGCCGCGATTCTCTTGGTCCGATGTAGCAAAGAGACCTAGGAAGCTTCAAAGATCTCACCATGGTGAATGGACTGGTTTGCTTTGCAGGCATATCGAATAAGGACTTCATCAATAGGAGGACATTCACTTTGACTTCATCGAGGTGCTTGTTTAGTGGTGGCTCCTGTGTATCTTGATTGTCAAGCTTTCCACCTCGGAGGAGTAGATTCACCTCTTTGTACTTAAGAACCTCAGTAGTAACGGAAGGAAGTGGCTTTGGATTGATACGAATGTCTGCGAGTAAAGAAACAGGGGAGCTGGGGTCATCCAGCTCACTGGTCATGGGAGGCGGTTCTCCCCCCATGCTGGGCGACTCGCCCCCCACCTCCAGGGGAGCGTCGCCTTCCAATCCTTTCTCCTCTTCAAGTTCTCGAACCTCTTCTACTTCAGCACAATTCAACAAGCTGAATTCTTCCGTAAGATGCTCAGTTACTTCAACTTCTTCAACAACTTTTGCTATACGAAGGTCATCTTCAACTTGCTCGGCATGTGCAATTTCATCTTCCTTACTGATTTCTCCGGCTTCAAAATACTCCTCGGATGAGCTTCCTGCTTCACCTCGATCTACTTCCTTTGCGGTGATGTGAATTGGTACGACCTCATAGGATTGTGTGTAACCTCCGGCGTACTTACGGAGGACTTCTTCTGCCTCGTCGACCGTACATTCTCCCAGACCGCCGCTCAACCGATCCACTCTAAGTCGTTCCTCTTCACGAAGTCCACCAACGAAGCACCAAATCAACTCCCCATCTTCGAAACGGTGATGGGGGCACTCACGTTTATACATCTCAAAACGTTCGTAGGCGTCACAAAACAGCTCATACTCTCCTTGCTCGAAATATTGGATCCTATCACGTAAGGCAATCGTCTCATGATAAGGCATGAACCGCGCCAAGAACTCCTCTACTACTTGGCCCCAAGTTTTCCGCGATCCTGGTTCTAACCTTGCAATCCAACGCCTCGGCTCATACCCAAGAGCAAAAGAAAATAGTTTCATGCACAATTCGTCCTTAGTAAACCCTTCTGCTGGAATTCTTTCTATTTCTTCCTCATAGGATCGAATGAAACTCCATGGGTCCATCCCTACTCCATCTTCGTACCTTGGTAAGTACCTCACCATGGACTCCGTCACCTCATACCTCCGTAACTCGTCTTCCAGGTATATGGATGATCCTCTCCTCACGTGCGAGAATTGGGGTGTCATGCGAGCGCGCATGGACATCATACCTGTATGTCTGTAGTGAGAGTAACTCAAAACTAAAAATTAGTTCTATTAGTGTAATCAAACACAATATAACCAAAAATTTTGATAGCACAAACACACAAGGTAACCAAGATCAGATTAGATGAATTTACTGAAGAAGATAGGAGGAAAGAAATCGGGCAAGAAAGTGAAATTTCTGAGAGACAATCCAAGAGCTGTTCTGGGAATTGAATGCTGAATATATAAACAAATTAAATAGAAAAAAGGAGTATAGTCCCCGGCAACGGCGCCAATTTGATGAACGCGGATTTGTCGGGCCCGGATCAGTCAAATAAATTTGTTATTTAGCCAAAGGCAATTCTCATCTACAACGAAAACCGTAGTGTAGCAGTAGAATGACCTCGAGTGTCGATCTCTAAGGACTATAACTTGCTTTATCAAATCTAATTTCGAATATAAAAACAGCAGACGGTATAGCAAAGGTTTTTCTAACAGATAATGGAGATTGGTGATAGTATGGTCCTTCAAAGCATAACGGGTTAATAATCATGCGTAAATTCCTCGGTTTTGCATGGAGATCTTTGATCAATAAATTGTCCTGTTGTAATTATCAAACACTACGAAGATATAGATTTTGATAGGTCTATGTTGGTCCCTTTAAACAACAAGAAAAGACTAGAGGGGGGGGGGTGAATAGTCTTTTCAAACTTTTGTCGTTTAAAACTTTCTCAGCAAGTGCTTATTACTTTTCAGTAATGAGTTTGCTGGTACTTAACTTTCTCAGCAAGCTTAAGTTACTTTTCAGTAGCTTGGTTTGCTGATACTTAAAATCAGAGAGCGGAAGTCTTTGATACAATAAGTGCTTTTTCAATAAGTAAAGGTTTCAGCAAGTGATGTGAGTGACTGTGTACAGACAGATATGATTTGCTGAAAACTAAGTACAGTAAGTAAGTCACACAAACACTTTTATAGTGGTATCTGAGAGTGGCGTAATCTCTCAACTAATCCACTTTGTCCTTTCTAGGACTGAATCCACTAAGATATGATTCAGGTTCCTTAAAATCTCCTATCTAGAGCGATTCAACAGAAACCAAAGCACACTTGCTTTGTCTCCAACCTAATCTAGAGAACGTAACCTTGTTCTCCACCAAACTTGGTACTTTTAATCAGCAAAACTATGCTTGATTAAGTTCCCCCTGAATATCACGCATGAAAGGATGTATTTTAAGTTAGAGAGTTTTGGGGTGAGATAACTTAATTATAACTTATGGAGTTACAACAAGTAATCTAAGAAACACAACTTTGAATACTTTGCAGTAAACAAGTTTGATTGTTTCTGGTGTCAAGACTTGTTCTTGTTCGAAAGAAAGAACACTTAACTAATTTCTTAGCCGAGTTTGTTCTACTTCTTCACAAGTAGCTTTTTCAAGCTTTAAGTCTTGGAACGGATCAATGGCAGTATAGAGAGTTTGAAGGTATGTGAGTTTAAGCACAAGTGAGAGTTTGATCACGTTGTTGACACACTTCAACTCTTCGCCGGATGACCTCTATTTATAGTGCAAGTAAGGAGCCGTTTGAATTTCAAATCCTAAGGCTTTTGTTCCTTAACATGTCACTATCTTGCTTTTGTACTTTCAGCAGCGTCTTTGTTTGTCTTCTAGTCTTCATGTCCTTCGCGTGTAAGCTTTGCATTTAATGCATATTTGTATAGAATTCAAACAGTAACATTGGAGCGCAAGTTCAAGTACTTTCAGCAAGAGGTCACATATGTTCCATCAGCAAGTGGTTAGTCTCAGTTTCAGCAAGCACAACCTACTCTGTCTTTCAGATTTTCACTTATGCAATGCTGTTGCTGAATTTTCCACTTTCTGAGCAACACGTGCCTTTGTAGATACCAGTCTTCAGCAATCTTCTAGTCTTCAGATCTTCGAATTCTTCACATCTTCAGATCTTCAAAAGTCTTCAAGATTCTGAGCGGTTTCTAAATGCTTCAATAGTTTGTTTGTAAAAACAAAGTACATCGTCAGCAAATGCTTCAATAGTTTGTTTGTAAAAACAAAGTACATCGTCAGCAAATGCTTCAATAGGTTATTTTCTTTTCAGAAAATAAGATACATCATAAGCTAAAGCATCAATAAGTTATTTTCTTTTCAGAAAATAAAATACATCATACGCGGTAAAAACCATCTTAACTAACACCTAATCTAAGTCTTCAGCAAACGTTCCTCTTGTACAATGTCCTTAAAATTCTAAATTCCTATGGACCTTAAGAGTACTAGGTACTGGACTTTCCTTAATTTAGCATGGTTAATTGCTCATCAAAATTACAAGTTTACTAACAAATTTCCCCCTTTTTGATGTTAGCAATCCATGGCTAAATTAATTGTTACCCTTTTAGAGGTTTCTGATGTTGAATAAATTAGTTGATTAATGCAAGCATACTTGAATAATTAAACAGTAAGCATAAGTAAATTGCATAATCAAAAACCAATAAGAGTCAAAAGTTTCATTGTTGATAGTTATCTTTCAGAAGTTTACAAGAAATAGCATAGATAACTTAAACAGAATCAGCAAACAAAAACTTTAACAAAACTATTACAGGGACTTAAGCTCTTTCAGAGGATTTTCTCAAAATCTCTCTTACACTCTTCTCAGCAAGTGCAGTAAATTCAACACAGTCCTTTTCGTAGTTTTCCAGAAGCCTACGGACTTGTAGTTGAAGAATTCTTGCATTTTTGCAGGCGGTATGATGATGCTTTTCAGCATTCATTTCCATGTAGTTAGTCACCCACAAATGCATGCCCCAATTGCTAGCATGGAGAAGCTGTGTATCTGAAATGATTTTCGGATGAATCTTTCTTAGCCAGAGAAGATCTTCTTCTTGATCCTTAGCAGTGAGATAGAAATACTCATAAGGAATCAATCCAAGTATCTTCTTTGTTTTCTTTGTTACTGGGTCAGAGTAGTAAGCAATGCCAGGTGGTTTGATCAGATTTGGTTCTTGTTTGAATGTCTTACCAATGGCGATTCTTCTTACTGAGACCTCAAGATTCAACCATTTCCCAGCAATATTTCTTGGGAGGGATTCTTCCCTTTGCTTTCTTTGGACCTTGAGTTCAGTCCATTTGGACATTTGGTTCAATATGGCTGTAGGAAAGAACTCATTTACCAGCAAGTCTTCCAACTTCAAAATCCAGCAACCATGAATGTTTCTGATTACATTCTGAGTGGTTTCTTCATTGCTGGTCTTTGTGTATTCAATGCCGGAGCCAATAGCAATGCTGGCCAGCCTCTTTTCTTCCTGTCTTTGCCTTCTTCTTCTTGTCTTAGCATTGTCTTGATCTCTTGCTGAAGAGTCAGACGAAAAATGCTTTGAGTGGCCAGACGGAGTCAAGGCTGTTAAGGGTCTAGCTCTTATGGCTTGAGCTATTATTTGATTGTCATCATCTTCATCATCTTCATTCAGATTGTGATGACATTCAGTATGGCAAAAATCTTGAGTTTCAGCAGCGGTTTCTCTCTTTTTGGTACTTGCTGAATTCAACTCAGATTCTGCTTGCCTTTTAGAACTTTTCTCTTTTTCAGCAAGCGGTTCTATGGGCAGTGGCACATCAACAGCAGGAGGGGTTTGGTTTCTTTTTCTGGTATTCTTCTTTTCCCCCTTAGACATGGATTGCAACATCGGAGTGATGTGCACAGAATAGAACTCATTGCAATTTTCAGCAAGAGTGCTTAAACTGTTATACTTCATGATGATTTGTTGTTGGTCAGAAGTCATTTTTGACAACTCTATTTGAATATTCATCATGTTCTCTTCATGTCTTTTCTCTGTTACGGCCTTCTCATCCATGAAAGTCTGAGCCTTCACGAGAGCATTCTTTGCAAGCCTGAGCGCTTGACTTACATCTTCTTCATAGCTCTTGTGATATAGATTGATGTCTTTCTGAGCTATTGTCAAAGTTGTAGTGCGTCTCAGCAGTGTAGCCAATATCTTTCCAATGTCAAGTGGGCTCTCAGCAAGCAATGCCTCATCTTCAGCTTTGCAGGCATTATGGACTTCCTTTAGTGCTAGAATTCTGGGAGTAAACTCCTCAACTCTTGGGAACGGCACTAAATGTGGTGTCAAGGAATGAACTTTTAGTTCGGAAGCAAACTGATCATCCTGTAATAGCAGTTCGGCTCTTAATGAATCACCTTTATCAGTGATGTAATCAGGAGGAGGAATCTGAACAACTTTGGGGTCTCGCTTGGATTGTTCATCTTCATTTTCTGACAAGTCGTCATCATCCTTAGATTCATCAAGTTGAGCAACTTTAGAACCTTTATCAGTAGCTTTACTTCCTTTTTGTTGAGTGGTTACTGATGGCAACGCTTCAGACTCAACAACTGGAGTTTCACCAGTAGTTAGTTTTTCTTGAGTAGTTGTTGAAGGCAACGTTTGAGACTCAATGACTGGAGTTTCGCCAGTAGTTAGTTGTTTCAATTGAGTTTGGGGCTCAATTACTGGAGTTTCGCCAGTAGTAAATGGAAGGGAGGGGACTTCCGTTGATCTTACTCCTGAAGATTGACCAATTTCTAGATCCTGCGTATGCCTTGCATGGATCAAGAGACTGTTCTAGAGAGCGCGTTGGTAATCTTCATCTTGTTCATCATCATCATCAAGGTTTTCTTCAGTAACCATGGCATCAGAAAGTGGACTCTTGCCATTTTTCAAGGCAGACCTTTTTCTGGCATATTCCTCTTCAGTATCAGCACCTTGCACAGGTGCTTGATTTTCAGCAGCAGCAGGAGGAGGTTGAGATTCTTGCTGAGGTTGTGGTTGTTCAGCTTGCTGATTTTCGGGTTGAGCATTTTCAACAACTGTCAACTTCACTCCTCCAGCATCAGGACTTGGACCTTGATTGTCATCATCATCGTCTTTCTTGTCCTTGGAATCTTTTCCTTCATCATCACTGGGATCAGTGGGAATGTTCTCATCTTCTTCTTCTTCATCATCGTCTGTTAGAATGACTAGCTCAACGTGCTTATACAAAGCAACACTTGTCACTTCCTCTTCCTCATTGATTTTGTGGGGATCAGCCACCACAGGTATAAATGAACCTTTGAGCATCACAACTTGTTCAGCCGGAGAGGCACTCTTGAATTTTGCCTTCATATTCTCTCTGATTTGAGCAATCAGATTCGAGCTCATTTGCTGAGAATATGACATTTCTTCAGGAAGGATGGAGTGGACAAATGTTTCGAGCTTCAGCAGAGAAGATCTCTTTTTCTCGTTTGAGAGATGAGGGTGAAGATCAGAGAAATCCATTCTCCTGTACCTTTGCCAGTTGCTGACGGACTTAGCAACTCTTGACAAAGTAGTCCTTTTGAAGTTCAAGTACAGTTCTTCAGAACTTACTTGATGATCTTCAGTGATGAGTACCACTTCAGTGGTCTCCTTTTGAGCCTGAAAAAGAACATTATTTAGATCAGGATTGGTTTGGAGAATTGTTTTAGAGTTCATATCTGAAACATGATTTACCTGCTGAGAGTCAGCAAACTCATGTAGTACAATTTCCATTCCATGAGGAGCTTGAGTAGCATCCTCCATTTGTTCATCCTGAAATAAATTAGAGTTAGACCCAAGTACTAAGTTGTCAAACTTAGTTTTAATACCAAAATCATTAACTACCAGCTGAGCAGGGAGTGTTGGTTCTGGTGCAGAGGCTTCAACAACCATCTGACTTGCATCTTGACAAGTCTGTAGAGATAATATAATATTAGCAAAAGAATAAGTTTCAGAAATTGAAATTTTACTGATGGTTGAATTAACTACCTGCTGAAAAAGGACAGGTTGTGGCTCAGTCCTTTGAGCATTAATAGTTTCTTCAGCTTCTTGGACTGTTTCTTCAGCAGACTTCTGGTTTTACTCTATTTGAGAAAGCTGTGCGGTTTCAGCAATCTCCCTTGTCTCTGAAATGACAAGTTGAGGAGAAGCATCTTGACCCTTGAGCTCACTGCTTGTCATGAAGATATCAATCGATTTGTTGGATGATTCTTCAATCTCCAACTCCATTTGTTTGCTTATTTCTTCCAGTACAAGCTGGACTTTGTCGATTGATGTCTTGGGTGAACTTGGGCCAGTATTCTCAGCATCACGAGATGCGTCGTTGAATAATGCTTCTTGTGTTTCAGCAACTTCTGGAACTGTAACCATTGTTGTCTCAGCAACTGGTCCTTCAGCAAGCGGGGTTTCAGCAACTTGATGAGTTGCTTGATCAGCAACCATCTTTTCAGCAGCATCAGCAAGTGCCGTTTTTTGCAGATCAGCAGCAATGTCACTTGCTGGTTCCATAGTTGGATCATCTAAATTATCTACAATGTAGATATCTGGGACTTGGGCAGGAATTTCATTTCCACTGCCTTGTGGTCTATTCACAGTAGAAGTATCAACTTTAAGTTGATTGTTGAAGGCTTCCGCAAACACTTCAACATTGCTGACATAGGTTTCAGTAATCACCTCAGCAACATCTACTGGAAAATGCGTTTCAGCATTTGTCTGGGAATTGTCTGAGAGGTCTTGGACAGCACGGACTGACTTGCGGGCCAGTGTTTTCTTCCTTTTGTTGCTGGTCCGTTTCCTCTTAGGTACGGGGTTTGCTGATGACGCTGCAGTCTGAGTGTCATCATCAGCTTTCCTCTTTTTCTTGTTAGATTTCTCCAGTTTCCCAGAGTCATCTATAGTTGCATTTTCAGCAACGGCTCTTGTACACGTACCTTGTTGATTTTCTACAACAGTTTCATTTGTGTTACCACCACCAACAACATTTTCATCTCTAAGTTGCTGAGTGGTAACATCTGCAACTGTTGAATACCTTTCTTGCTGGCTTGTGCTGACAACATTTGCAGTTGTTGTCTTCTTAGTTTTCTTTCCAGCAGTCTTAGGTACATTCTGCTTGTAGAATGATCTTCCCACATTGCATACAGACTTTTTGATTGGCAATGGGTTTCTTAGCTGAATCCTGAAATGTTCAAGGATGTAGCATATCTTGATTCCATACATAACTGGAAAGGAAGGTGAGACCTTGTTGTCTTCTACCTTTACCTTAAACTTAGTAAAACAATCAACAAGCCTGTTGAAAATGTACTTAGCCCAGTTAAGTTCGGTTTTAGTTTCATGGATATGCATCAGCAATGGCCATCTTCTCAGACCTACTTGGTCAATTCCTCCAACTTGGGAGTCAAGAACTTTTATTAGTAGCAGAGCTACTAGACCAAGTGAATGGCAGAGATGCTTTCTCTTAACGTGCTTTGTCCAAGTCACGGGAGCAATCTCGCCTTTCTTCATTTTCTCATTTCTGACGTCACTGTAGAAAGCTTCAATTTCTTCTTCAGTGGCAGTGACGTCATCTTCAGTTCCAGTGGTTGGAATCTGAAATATCTCCGCTAAATCAGTCCATTTCAGGACGATTTGCGTGTTCTAAACTGTAGTAAAGATCACTTTTTCAGTGACTCCTTTACTATCAGTAAGGGACTGGATTTCTGCATTGTTGTAGAATTCCATTGCATCAATCATGCTCACTTGCTTAGTGCGAGCAGAGATAAAGTTCATGAGGCCTTGCTGCTTGATAAGCTCAAGCGCCTCTTCATTTTCGTCATCGAGTTCTTGTTCATAAAAGTACCTAATGCACTTTTCTTTTGCAAAACCACCCCATTGCATCAACATCTCACACTTTGCAGTGTCAAGATATGACGGAGGCATAGGTTTTTCGGATATGCGGTCGTTTTTCAACACAACTTTCGTTGTGTTTGGGGCGGAGTAGTCACCGGATCAGTGCGTGTTTCAGCACTGTCAACATTTGATGACTTTGAGGACTTAGAAGAATGTCTCTTGGGAGCCATTTCTTTTATAGAGCAAGAAAATGTGTACGAAAAGAGATAGTTTGCTTTTTGACCGGAGGTACAGTAGATTCGGGCTAAAATTTGCAGAGAAAGGAATTTGAGTTAAAGAATTTTGTCATTTCTCTAACTCCTTCATATAGTGTCTCTGGTGTGTGAGAAACTCAATCGATTTGAGCTCTCAGCAAGGGTAAAACAGAGAAACACTGGAGTTAGTGGAGCCTTTGCATTAAATGCGTAGTGGCCCACTAACTTGAAACCGTCAGAGCACTCTCTCTCTTTGTTTTATTAACCGTTAGATTAGTAACTCCTTTAATCAATGGCCACGATTGAATTTCATGTCATGATTATTACGAGTTTATCTGTGCCCGATTAACGTCACAAATTGATTTTACCGAGCTTTAAGGGAATAGATTGCTTGCCGAAATAGACAAGAATCTTTTCAGCGAGTTTGAATTATCAACCTAGATACTTGCTGAAAGTTCCCCCTTACTTAGATATCTCATATTTTCTTAAGTTCAAAAGATATTTCTGATTTCCCGTATCAGTAAATTCTTTTGTACTTGAGATATCCTTTGGTAAAAACTGAGAGATGAGCTTTGCTCTTTTTCTGAGTTTCCGTCTCAGAAAATTCCTTTGATACTTGAATACCTGTTTCAGTATCTTTGATTATCTGAGTGCCTGTCTCAGCAATCCTTAAGCTCTTTCTCTTACTGAGTGCCTGTCTCAGCAAGTGATCAAGTTTCCTAACAAATACCCGTTTTGAAGGAATTACTTGTTGAATGCCTGTTTCAGCAAACATGTAGTGACCTATCATTTCTTAGAAGAAATCACTGACTGAGTCTTTTAAACAGGAATACTTTGGCTTGCTGAATACCTGTTTCAGCATTCTGCCAAGTGTATCCTTTATTGAGGTAGTTCAATCAATCCAAGGTTATACCTTAGCATTGCGAACCTATTATCCGGTAGGGGCTTGGTAAATATGTCAGCAAGCTGATCATCAGTGCCTACTTTTACAACCTCAATGTCACCTTTTTCCACATGATCTCTAATGAAGTGATGTCTAATATCAATGTGCTTGGTCCTAGAGTGAAACTTAGGATTTTGCGTGATTGCAATAGCACTTGTATTATCACAAAAGATTGGTGTTTTCTTTGCAGAAATACCATAATCTCTTAATTGTTGCTGAATCCATAGGATTTGAGCTGTGCAACAACCAGCTGCAATGTATTCGGATTCAGTAGATGAATTGGCAACACAAGTTTGCTTCTTGCTGAACAATGATATTAATCTATTACCCAAAAACTGACAAGTTCTAGAGGTACTTTTTCTATCAAGAGTTGATCCTCCATGATCAGCATCAGAATAACCAACCAATTCAAGTCCAGAATCTTTAGGATACCATAATCCAACATTGACTATTCCTTTAACATATTTCAGTATCTTCATTGCCTTTTTGTAGTGTGATTCTCTTGGATGAGATTGGAATCTTGCACACACACAAACAGCATACTGAATGTCAGGTGTACTTGCTGTTAAATACAACAAGGAACCAATGAGCTTTCTATACTTGTGTTCTTCTACACTTTTGTCCTCTTTAGTATAGCCCAATTTGGTACCAACACTCATAGGGATCTTTTCAGGTTTCTCATCCTCTTTGATCCTAAATTTTATGAGCATTTTTTTCGCATACTTTGTTTGATTTATGAATATTCCATCTTTGAGTTGCTTGACTTGCAATCCTAGGAAGTAATTCAATTTTTCCATCATACTCATTTCAAACTTATTTGTCATGAGTTTGGCAAAATCATCACAAAGTTGCTTGTCCTTAGATCCAAAAATTATGTCATCCACATAAATTTGAACTAAGAATATTTTACCATCATTGTTCATGGTAAATAGGGTTTTGTCAACTTCACCTTTCTTGAAACCATTTTCCAGCAAGAACTTAGCCAAGGTATCATACCATGCTCTTGGTGCTTGCTTTAGACCATATACAGCTTTCTGAAGCTTGTATACCATCTTGATTTCTGAGGGAAGTTCAAAGCCAGGGGGTTGTTCTAGGTAGACTTCTTCAGCAAGTTCACCATTTAAGAATGCACTTTTAACATCCATTTGCTAAACAATGAAGTCATTGTGAGCAGCAAAGGCCAAGAAAAGCCTAATTGCATCCAATCTTGCAACTGGCGCATAAGACTCATCATAGTCCAATCCTTCAGTCTGACAGTAACCTTGAGCAACTAATCGTGCTTTATTTCTTGTTACTTCACCAGACTCGCTCAGCTTGTTTCTGAACACCCACTTTGTACCAATAGCTTTCTTGTCTTCAGCAAGTGGCACAAGTTTCCAGATTTTGTTTCTTTCAAATTGATCCAGTTCTTCTTGCATTGCCTTTATCCATTCAGAATGCTTTAAAGCTTCTTCAATGGTTTTAGGTTCAATTTCTGACACAAAACAAGAGAACAATGATTCTACTTCTACGACAGTTGCTTCTTTAGCAAGTCCATGAGTAGCTTTGGATCTAGTCACTTGGCGTGTATTAATGTCGCCAATCATATTCGTAGAGGGATGATCTCTAATCCATTTATTAACAGGTTTTCTGTTTGTTGGATCAGGATATGTTTGCTCATCAGCATGTGACTCTTCAGTATGTACTTGTTCAGTACTACTGGGAATTTGTGTCTCTGCTGAGATTTGTTCATCAGCAACTGCTTGTTCAGCATTGCTCAATTGAGGTAGTTCATCAGCAGGCACTGGAGATTGCGTAATTTCAGCAACTTCCGGAGCAACCGCGTCTTTTGCTGGAAATTCTTTGTCGTGAACTATATTTATCTTGTCATGACTAGGGGGAGGAGAGTCATTGTCAGAATCATCATTTAGTTCAATTGACTTGATTTGCTTGGCATCAGATTCAGTTCTTTGCTCATGTATGATTAGCTTTTTCATACATTCTGATATTTCTTCTTCAGCAGGCACACCTTGTGACTTTTCGTAGAATACAACATGCACTGATTCTTCAATCTTTTGTGCCTTTTTGTTGTAAACTCTATAAGCTTTACTATGCAAGGAGTAGCCGAGAAATATCGCTTCGTCTGCCTTTGGTTGAAATGTTCTTAGGTATTCTCTACCATTGTTAAGAACGAAACACTTGCAACCAAATACTCTTAGATGAGTGATGTTAGGAGGTCTTCCAACAAACAATTCATACGGAGTTTTGTTGTATTCCTTAGTAATCAAACATCTGTTTTGAGTATAACAGGCGGTATTAATCGCTTCAACCCAATAAGCTTCACTTATTACAGTGTCAGCAAGCATTGTTCTTGCGGCTTCTTTCAGGGTACGATTCTTCCGTTCAGCAACACCGTTTTGTTGTGGTGTTCTTACTGAGGATAACTGATGTTGTATACCTTTTGAGGTACAATAATCATTTATGTATTGGTTTACAAACTCAGTACCATGGTCTGTCCTTATGACTTTTACCTTGTCATTTTTCATGACTTCAAGCTTATTCAGCAAGTTAGGTATTTCAGTCTTGGTTTGAGATTTGTGTTTGATGAATACTACCCAAGTGAATCTTGAATAGTCATCTACAACGACTAGACCATACTTCTTACCAGCATAGCTTGTTGAAGAAGATTCAAACAAGTCCATGTGCAAGAGTTGTAAAGGTTTTGTAGTTGACGGTACTGCCTTGTTCTTGAAAGAAGATTTGGTTTGCTTTCCTTGCTGACATGCATTGCAAACACCATCCTTCTTAAAAGTAACCCTAGGTAATCCAACTACAAGTGCCTTTTTAGACAGCTTATTCAGCGTCTTGAAGTTTAGATGACTTGTTCGTTTATGCCATAACCATGCTTTTTCAGCAAGGCAATCATGATCTGAGACAAGGCATTTTTCAATAATTGTTGAAGACCAATTAACAGTGTACAAGCCTCCTGATCTTCTTGCAATCATTATTACCTTTTTAGTCTCGAAATCTATAAGTTTACATTCATCACTTTTAATTTTGATGAAGTATCCTTTGTCAGCAAACTGACTCATGCTGAAAAGGTTAAACTTAAGATTTTTGACATAAAGAACTCCAGTAATGGTTATGCATCCTAACTTCACATCACCATAGCCTTTTGTAGAACCGGAGCCTCCACCAGCAAACCTTATTGTTGGACCTTTAGACCACCGTCTATAGTTTATAAGGTTATTCTTGTTGCCCGTCATGTGCTTTCCACAACCACTATCAAAGTGCCAGATTGCATCGTTTGTCTCCGTGGCTGAAGTCTGCACAATCAAGAGCAAACAAGTTAATTATCCAATAATGGATGTCCATTAACATGTTCAAGAATGCGTCCAGTGGAAACCCAAGTCTTAAGTTTTTCAACTTTGACTTGTTTTCTACTTGTTGAGGAACTAGGAGGTTTTGAGCTGAAAGACTTTTGACTCGTGCTGGTCAAATCCACTTTCTGATGTGGTGTCTTGCTCGATTGACCTTTTTGCTGAACATACTTTTCAGTAAGTTCTTTTCTAGCAAGGTTCCTTCTAGCCCTAGCATTAAGATTCTTTTCAGAATTCTTAGGCTTGATTTTCTTCATCTCTTTGAAGTATCTTTGCTGACTTTGCTTATACTCATGAAAGAGTTGACTTTGCTTGGTTTTGAAACCGAGTCCACTTTTCGGAGAATGCTGAGCTTTAGCTTGAACAACCTTACTTGATTCAGGTTTGTAAGCAAAGGACTTCTGAACTTTTAGTAATCTTGCCTTTAGTCTTAACAACTTGCTTTTCAGCAACTTGTTTGACGGGATGCTTCACAACATCCTTTTCTTTCCAGTTTGCTTCTCAGCAACCTGTTTTCCTTTTAAGGTCTTGTTACTTTGAGTAGCAACAACGGGCTTTATGGTCATAGGTACTTGATTGCTTGTTTCAGCAACCTTAGTTTGACCAAACTGATAGATTTTTGATAGACCACTATCAGTAGCACGTACAAAGGAGATAGGTGATTTATCTTTTCTCAAGATTTCTACGTCATCACCTTCATACATTGCGCCTAAACCTTCTTTCTGAGATGGGTCTCTCAAATAAGAGTTTAGTTCAGTCAGCGTATTACTTGCGTCCATATAAGATTTGAAATTGATTTTCATCTTTTTCATCTCTTGGATTTCAGCCAGTAACTTTAGAATTGAGGACTGATATTCTTCCAATTCTAATGCCATTTGAGAATTCTTCTCTGTAGCTTCAGCAATCGACTTCATAAGACGCCTTATTTGAGAATCCTTTTCTTCTGTTTCTTCCTTCAGCAAGACGTACTTTTCAGTAGTCTGCTTGGTCAGAGTTTCAGCAAATTGTTGTTTCTCTTGCTGTCTGCTCAGAGTTTTCTCAAATCTTTCTATTTCTCCTTGAATCTTGTCAAGGTCAATCTCGTCTTCACTTTCTGAGTCTGAGTCAGAGGTAGGGTTGTTTACCTGACCGGCCATGAGGCAGAATTCGTAGTTTGACACATCTGGATAAGCTTCCATAGCTATTCCACAAACTTCTTTGCTAATCTCCACGTCTAGAGTGGCTTCTTCATCGTCGGTGTCTGAACTTTCATCCTCACTGTCTTCGGAGCTAGTATCAATGCACAATGCATCGATTTTTGCTTGAATCTTCTTCTTTTCTTCAGCAATAAAAGCTCTTTTGAACTTCTTCTTCTTTTCAGCAGATTTGCCTTTCAGTAAAGCGCAATTAGCTTTGAAGTGTCCAGGCTTTTTGCAGTAAAAACATAGATCATTTCCAACTGCTGGTTCTTCTGAAGTAGCTTGCTGAGCTTGCTTGTTCAGCGAGCTAGTCTCTTTCTTGTACTTATGGTAGTTGTTACCAAGATGCTTTTTCAGCTTCTCTTTTGCTTTTCGCCTTTCAAGTTCCTTGCTGATGAATTTCTTCATGTTTTTGACAACCAAAGCGTTTTCATCAGTAGGTTCTTATTCATTCTTCTTTTCAGAAGATGACGGCTTTGCAGCAAGAGCAATGTTTTGCGATTTTTCAGCAAATACACTTTCTCTTTGCTTTGTCTCATAGTTGACAGTAGCAAGATGAGAGAACAACTCTGTTGGTGTAATGTCTGGCATTCCTTGATTATAATAGAAGTTCTGAGTGTGGATCCATTCTTGATTCAGACTTCTGATGATAGTTTTCACTTTTTCAGAATCTGAGTAAAAGTTTCCAACACCCAAGGCTGCCATTTCACTAACAAGAGTTGTGAATCTGAAATCCAAGTCTTCCAGTGACTCGTTTGTACCTTGCTTAAAGTTTTGAAACTTTAATTTAAGTACTTCAAGTTTGTTTTCCTTGGTTTTGTCAGATCCAGCACAAAGATCTTGAACCATTTTCCAAGCCTCCTTTGCAGTCTTAGCACCCCACAGTTTGCACTGTATGGTATCCGGAGTTTATCGAATGATGATATTTCTTGCTTGGCCATCAAGACGGAATCTCTTAGCTTCGTTAGAAGTCCATTCCTCTCTTGGTTTTGGAACGACGGTGTCAACCGGTTCTCCTAAGATAGTTTGCTTCCCAGTAGGATATTCTGATAGGCTGAATCACCACATAGTGTGACCCATAGGGCCTCATCGTATTAAGCAAGTCCTAGACTAGGCAACACGGAATTCCTAGACGGTTCCATTTGCAATATTAATACGTGAGGACGTTTGAGAGGTTTCTCAAAGCTAACCCTTTCGTTGCGAAGCCTGTTGCGCTCAATGCGGCGATGGTAACGTCCCTTCATCTGACTTGCTCGAATGTATCTAGGATCGATGAAGTGTCTATCCCAATAATACATCCACGGGCGTCTCAGGGAGTTGCTTGGTTAAGATATACTTATGACCATCATAATATATCATTTGCACTAGCCAGTAACTTTACCAACACAACTATGCAGACTATGAGCAATACTCTCCTGTGCTACACTTGAGAGATGAATCCTTCACAGAATAACTTATCATCCCCATTTGTATGTAGCCATAATCCTGGATCGTGTCTTAGGTCAACTGCTTATTCAGAGCTGACATCGACGGGTCCACCAAGGATATGGGGCAACAAATGTGATGATAAAGTCCTGTAAGTACAAAGGACGACTGGCATCACTTTGACAACTTACCGGTTCCCATAGATACTTCGGTGTAGAGTATACATCGATGGGAGTGTCCGGTGGGTACTTCCATTGTTCGATAATCCTTCTTCGAACAACTATGCGCAGTTATGGGAACGTTTCTCGATTGTCCAACAATCCGTTCCGTGGCCGTGGAATCAGCTTACACTTGCTCCAACAAGTATAACCTCCACGCATACTAGTCTCGTCTGGTTCATTCAGACCCCTACATCCGAGATGAACCTCGACTAGGGAGAGTTTGGGATAGATGATAACTCACATAGCTCCCACTATCTGTGTGATCGGTCATTTATCCGAGGGGACATGTTTAGTATCAATACAGACAGTAATAGAGATATGACATGCTGCATGCCTGGTGTAATATAAATATGAAAGCGATACTCAATAGTAAAATGCAACAAACATATATTATATTACGTTGACCTGTGTAATAGTACATATATGCCCTCTATAAGGGCACTATGCCCTTAGTAAGGACTGTCTCTAGGACATATACACTATCAATTTAACCTTCAGCACTCAACCTAGATCACCTTAGGTGTTTTCCGTAAATCACTCTCACTTGATCAGTTTGGTAGTCTTTTGCTGACAGGATGTCTTTAGGAGACGTTCCCTTGCTGAAGCTGGAAAACTATGAAAAATGGCGAAACAACATGATGCTACATCTTGAGGCCATTAGTGATGAAATGGTTACTGTCATTAACGATGGACCTATCAAAATCACTAAGGTTGAGAGAAGTTTTCCTCACAAAACCACAGAAGTTGGAAAGGAAACTCTCTTAGGAGACCCGATTGATGCCGTCGTTCCAAAACCAAGAGAAGAATGGACTTCCGACGAAGCTAAGAGATTCCGTATTGATATCCAAGCAAGAGACATCATCATTCGATCAACTCCGGATACTATACAGTGCAAACTCTGGGGTGCCAAAACTGCTAAGGAAGCTTGGAAAATGGTTCAAGATCTTTGTGCTGGATCTGACAAAACCAAGGAAAACAACCTCGAAGTGCTGAAGTTAAAGTTCCAGAACTTTAAACAATGTACAAATGAGTCTCTGGAAGACTTGGACTTCAGATTCACAACTCTAGTTAGTGAGATGGCTGTGATGAATGTGTATTTTACACATTCATTTGAGTCTTTTTCACCTATTTTAGCTATCCTCTATGTTAATTTAACTATATTTTAGTGCATTTTATTAGAATAGTGTCACGTTTCCCTTTAGTTTGTATTTTACAGGTTTTGGTTGAAAAATGAGGTTTTTCGGGCAATTATATTGAAGTAGACAAGGAATTGGTGTTCCGAAGGCCTAATTGGAGTATCTGAAAGATTCCGGATAGGATTTGAAGTCTAGGGGTCGAATCGGAAGGCTAGAAGGTCACTAGCAGGCAAAAACCGAGTCCGAAAAGGAAAAGATATCCAAAAACGCGTCGAAAACGCGTAAAGGGCCGAAAAAAGCTCCCGGGCGAGTCGCCCGGGACGTGGGGCGAATTGCCCCACACCAGGCGAATCGCCCGGTGTGTGGGGCCCTTCGCTCCACACCTCCCGAATACCTATATATAGTTGCTCAGTTTTCTCTATTTTTCATACTTTTCCAGACCTTTTCTCTCACCTTTCTCAGTAGTTTTAGGTAGGAATTCTCCAGAGCCTGTTCTGGGGGTTCTTAGCTTAGGAGATACTTTTTCTTAGCAGTTTGGAGCTTGTAAGATCGCGATTCTTCGGAGATTGACAACCTTCGGTAACATTGTATTTTACAGTTTTTCTATTTATATTTATACATCTTTCATCATGTTTTCATTCATTCGTGGTATGATTTCTGTTGATTGCATGACATCTATGAGTAGCTAAACTTCTCGTTGGTGATAGTATGTGATTTCTTAGCGAAGGGTTAATAATTATGCTAATGGCTATATCGCGCATTATACTCTGAGTTATTGCTTTATTTCTTTGATCTATCTAAAACCTCTATCTTCGTAGTGTTGAATAGTTACGGAACACAATTGGACAATTCATTGATCAAAGATCTCCATGCAAGACCGAGGAATTTATGCATGATTATTAACCTGCTATGCTTTGAATGACCATACTATCACCAATCTCCATTATCTGTTAAGAAAAACCTTTGATAAGTCGTCTGTTGATTTTATATTCTTAAGTTAGATTAGATAAAGCTAGTTATAGTACTTAGAGATCGACACTTGAGGTTATTCTACTGCTACACTACGGTTTTCGTTGTAGTTATGATTTGCCTTTAGCTCAATACAAATTTATTTGATTACTTGGAACCCGACATTCCAACGTTCATCAAATTGGCGGCGTTGCCGGGGATTATACTCCTTTTTTCTGTTTAGCTTATTGTATTGTCTCTCAGAAATTTCACTTTCTTACCCTATTTCTTTCCTCCTATCTTCTTCAGTAAATTCATCTAATCTGATCTTGGTTACCTTGCGTGTTTGTGCTCTCGAAATTTTTGGTGATATTGTGTTTGATTACGCTAATAGAACTAATTTTTAGTTTTGAGTTACTCTTACTACAGAAATACAGGTATGATGTCCATGCGCACTCGCATGACACCCCAATTCTCGCAGGTGAGGATAGGATCTTCCGTATACCTGGAAGATGAGTTAAGGGGGTATGAGGTGACGGAGTCCATGGTGAGGTACTTACCAAGGTACAAAGATGGAGTAGGGATGGACCCATGGAGTTTCATTCGATCCTATGAGAAGGAAATAGAAAGAATTCCAGCAGAAGGGTTTACTAAGGACCAATTGTGCAGGAAATTATTTTCTTTTACTCTTGGGTATGAGCCGAGGCGTTGGATTGCAAGGTTAGAACCGGGATCGCTGAAAACTTGGGGCCAAGTAGTAGAGGAGTTCTTGGCTCGGTTCATGCCTTATCATGAGATGATTGCCTTACGTGATAGGATCCAATATTTCGAGCAAGGAGAGTATGAACAGTTTTGTGACGCCTAAGAACGTTTTGAGATGTATAAACGTGAGTGCCCCCATCACCGTTTCGAAGATGGGGAGTTGATTTGGTGCTTCGTCGGTGGACTTCGTGAAGAGGAACGACTTAGAGTGGATAGGCTGAGCGGCGGTCTGGGAGAATGTACGGTCGACGAGGCAGAAGAAGTCCTTCGTAAGTACGCCAGAGGTTCAACACAATCTGATGAGGTCATACCAATTCACATCACCAGAAAGGAAGTAGATCGAGGTGAAGCAGGAAGCTCATCCGAGGAGTATTTTGAAGTCGAAGAAATCAGTGAGGAAGATGAAATTGCACATGCCGAGCAAGTTGAAGATGACCTTCGTATAGCAAAAGGTTTTGAAGAAGTTGAAGTAAGTGAGCATTTGACGGAAAAATTCAGCTTGTTAAAATGTGCGAAAGTAGAAGAGGTTCGGAAACTTGAAGAGGATGAAGGATTGAAAGGCGACGCCCCCCTGGATGGAAAGGCGACGCCCAGTATGGGGGGCGAACCGCCTCCCATGACCAGTAAGCTGGGGGGCGGTTCTGGGGAGCTGGACGACCCCAGCTCCCCTGTTTCTTTACTCACAGACATTCGCATCAATCCAAAACCACTTCCTTCCGTTACTACTAAGGTTCTTGAGTACAAAGAGGTGAATCTACCCCTCTGAGATGGAAAGCTTGACAAGCAAGATACACAGGAGTCACCACTAAACAAGAACCTCGATAAAGTCAAAGTGAATGTCTTCCTATTGATGAAGTCCTTATTGGATATGCCTGCAAAGGAAACCAGTCCATTCACCATGGTGAGATCTTTGAAGGTTCCTAGGTCTCTTTGCTACATCGGACCAAGAGAATGGCGGCCACCGTGGGGAGGTACTCTTGAATACTCAGTCGACCAAGGCCAAACCGTTCGGTAACATCTAGTATCACTTTTTTATTTACTCATTCTCTTTTGCTAGGGGCTAGCTTAAGTTTCATGAGGGGGATGGGATGTGAACCATGATGTTAAGTATTGTTTGGCTTTGTGATGTTGAGTATGGTATCTTGTTTTTTAATTGCATTTGCACGTTTACCGCTTTCTTAGTTTTTAGTTGCATACACTACATTCATCCTAGGATAGTCTTGCATGTTTTATGTGTAGTTTATTGCCAAATTTTTTGAACTTTTTTATTGGGTAGATTAACTAATTATGATATTAATCATATGCTTCATCTCTATGAATCTGTTTGAGGTTTTTCTCGCTTGGCTTGTCACATTTATGTATTCTACTTAGTTAAGCTTGGTAGTCTCGACATCACTTAGTGGTGTTTTCTCTACTGCGGTTCACGAAGGCCTTTATAATAGGATGATGCATGTTAGGATCTTATGGTTGTTTTCCCGAGTAATTATGTACCTAAGAGGCAACAAGTCTTCACCTTGCTTTGAGATTGCTAAATGCCTAGGAAGGAGGTAGTGTGAGATTGTGTGATCCTTTGTTTGCAACCTATTCTTCCGAATAGGTTTGGGGAGGGGGTTACGCTATCATTAGACTTGTTTTTCATTTTTTTTTAGTGTGTGTTGTGAGTTTATTTTTCCTTTTTCGTAAATTTTGTACTCCATCCTATTCTTTCGAATAGGTTTTGGGAGGTCGTTTGTGTGTCAATTCTACTTTCTTTTTCGTTGTGCTACTGCTGGCTAAAAAAATCGAAAAAAAAGAGAAAAAGAAAAATTCCAGGAAAAAAGAAAAAAACTGGAAAAGAAAAAAAAAGAAAAAAAGACTCCAAAAAAGCAAAGAAGGGTCCAAAAAAGAGAAAGCCAAAAAGCAGTTTAGCAAAGTGTTGTGTCTCATTTTCCAATTCTTGTAATGTTCGTAATCATGTTGTAATTTTTTGTCTTTTGTTTTTGAGTGTCATCTGTTCTAGACCACCCTCGTCCTGCCATTCAGGAAGTGGTGAAAATCTTAAGGCTTTGCTTGAGAGATGGGTAGAATAGGGGAGTGTTATCTTTTTAGGGAACCCTCCTTCGTTTGATGAGAGCCAGTATTGGTTCGACCTCTTTGAGGAAAAGTCTTAAATTGGTGAACAGTAGTAAGTCCTCAGTTTCATAGGCACAGGACAACCATTCGTATTCTAACATGTTTCATTACGTCGTCACTGACTAGGTCCAGGTAGAGAATGTTACGAGAGACTATCTTGTCTTGACATAAGGGCTTATGTGAATGTGTATGAGTCAATCGAGGCATTCTTCAACCAATATTCATGTTATGACTTGTATGGTTTTTGTTCATATGTTTTTTGATAGATTCAGTAGATTAGTTCATTTCATTTGGCATGACAATCCATTTTTTGTGTTGCATTGTTTTTTGCATTAGAGTCTAGCTTAATTGCTTGAGGACAAGCAAAGGTTCGGTTTGGGGAGTTTGATGAATGTGTATTTTACACTTTCATTTGAGTCTTTTTCACCTATTTTAGCTATCCTCTATGTTAATTTAGCTATATTTTATTGCATTTTATTAGAATAGTGTCACGTTTCCGTTTAGTTTGTATTTTACAGGTTTTGGTTGAAAAACGAGGTTTTTCGGGCAATTATATTGAAGTAGACAAGGAATTGGTGTTCCGAAGGCCTAATTGGAGTATCTGAAAAATTCCGGATAGGATTTGAAGTCTAGGGGTCGAATCTGAAGGCTAGAAGGTCACTAGAAGGCAAAAACCGAGTCCGAAAAGTAAAAGATATCCAAAAACGCGTCGAAAACGCGTAAAGGGACGAAAAAAGCTCCCGGGCAAGTCGCCCGGGATGTGGGGCGAATCGCCCGGTGTGTGGGGCCCTTCGCCCCACACCTCCCGAATACCTATATATAGTTGCTCAGTTTTCTCCGTTTTTCATACTTTTCCAGATCTTTTCTCTCACCTTTCTCAGTAGTTCTAGGTAGGAATTCTCCAGAGCCTGTTCTGGGGTTCTTAGCTTAGGAGATACTTTTTCTTAGCAGTTTAGAGCTTGTAAGATCGCGATTCTTCGGAGATTGACAACCTTCGGTAACATTGTATCTTACAGTTTTTCTATTTATATGTATATATCTTTCATCATGTTTTTATTCATTCGTGGTATGATTTCTGTTGATTGCATGACATCTATGAGTAGTTAAACTTCTCGATGGTGATAGTATGTGATTTCTTAGCGAAGGGTTAATAATTATGCTAATGGCTATATCGCGCATTATACTCTGAGTTATTGCTTTATTTCTTTGATCTATCTAAAACCTCTATCTTCGTAGTGTTGAATAATTACGGAACACAATTGGACAATTCATTGATCAAATATCTCCATGCAAGACCGAGGAATTTATGCATGATTATTAACCTACTATGCTTTGAATGACCATACTATCACCAATCTCCATTATCTGTTAAGAAAAACCTTTGATAAGTCGTGTGTTGATTTTATATTCTTAACTTAGATTAGATAAAGCTAGTTATAGTCCTTAGAGATCGACACTAGAGGTTATTCTACTACTACACTACATTTTTCGTTGTAGTTGTGAATTGCCTTTGGCTCAATACAAATTTATTTGATTAATTAGAATCTGACAAATTCGACGTTCATCAGGTTGCCTTGGGAGTTGAAAACCATCATCAGAAGTCTGAACCAAGAATGGATCCACACTCAGAATTTCTACTACAATCAAGGAATGACAAACATCACACCTACAGAGTTGTTCTGTCATCTTGCTACTGTCAACTCCGAGACAAAGCAAAGAGAAAATGTGTTTGCTGAAAAATCGCAAAACATTGCCCTTGCTGCAAAGCCGTCATCTTCTGAAAAGAAGAATGATAAAGAGCCCGCTGATGAAAATGCTTTAGTTGTTAAAAACATGAAGAAATTCATCAGTAAGGAACTTGAAAGGCGAAACGCAAAAGAGAAGCTGAAAAAGCATCTTGGTAACAACTACCATAAATACAAGAATGAGGCTAGCTCGCTGAACAAGCAAACTCATCAGAAGAACCAGCAGTTGGAAATGAGCTCTACTTTTATTGCAAAAATCCTGGACACTTCAAAGCAAATTGTCCTTTGCTGAAAGGCAAATCTGCTGAAAAGAAGAAGAAGTTCAAAAGAGCTTTTATTGCTGAAGAAAAGAAGAAGCTTCAAGTAAAAATCGATGCGTTGTGCATTGATACTAGCTCCGAAGACAGTGAGGATGAAAGATCAGACACTGAAGATGAAGAAGCCACTCTTGACGTAGAGATTGGCAAGGAAGTTTGTGGAATAGCCATGGAAGCTTATCCAGATGTGTCAAACTACGAATTCCACCTCATGGCCGGTCAGGTAAACAGTCCTACCTCTGATTCTGACTCAGAAAGTGAAGACGAGATTGAACTTGACAAGATTCAAGGAGAAATCGAAAGATCTGAGAAAACTCTGAGCAAACAGCAAGAGAAACTACAAAATGCGGAGACTCTGACCAAGCAGACTACTGAAAAGTATGTCTTGCTGAAGGAAGAGACTGAAAAGAAAGATGCTGAAATAGTGCTTCTTAAGAAGTTGATTGTTGAAGCTACAGAGAAGAATTCTCAGATGGCAATAGAATTGGAAGAATATGAGTCCTCAAATCTTATGCTGATGCAAGTAATACGCTGACTGAACTAAACTCTTATCTGGGAGATCCATCTCAGAAAGAAGGTTTAGGTGCAACGTACGAAGGTGATGACGTAATAATCTTGAGTAAAGACAAATCACCCATTACCTTTGTACGTGCTACTGATAGTGGTCAACCAGAACTCTATCAGTTTGGTCAATCTAAGGTTGCTGAAAAATGCAATCAAGTACCTACGACCGTAAAGCCCGTTGTTGCTACTCAATGTAACAAGACTTTAAAAGGTAAACAGGTTGCTGAAAAGCAAACTGTAAAGAAAAAGGATGCTGTAAAGCATTCCGCCAAACAAGTTGCTGAAAAGCAATTTGTTAAGTCAAAAGGCAAGATTACTAAAAGTAATCAGAAGACCTTTGCTGACAAACCTAAATCAAGTAAGGTTGCTGAGACAAAAGCTCAGCATTCTCCAAAAATTGGACTCGGTTTCAAAACCAAGCAAAGTCAACTTTTTCATGAGTATAAGCAAAGTCAACAAAGATAGTTCAAAGAGATGAACAAAACCAAGCCTAAGAGTTCTGACAAGACTCAAAACGCTAGGGCTAGAAGGAACCTTGCTAGAAAAGAACTTACTGAAAAGTATGTTCAGCAAAAAGGTCAACCGAGCAAGACACCACATCAGAAAGTGGATTTGATCAGCACGAATCAAAAGTCTTTCGGCACAAAACCTCCTAGTTCCTCAGCAAGTAGAAAACAAGTCAAAGTTGAAAAACTTAAGACTTGGTTTCCACTGGACGCATTCTTCAACATGTTAATGGACATCCAATATTGGATAATTAACTTGTTTGCTCTTGATTGTGCAGACTTCAGCCACAGAGACAAACGATGCAATCTGGCACTTTGACAGTGGTTGTGGAAAGCACATGACAGGCAAAAAGAATAACCTTATAAACTATAGACGGTGGTCTAAAGGTCCAACAATAAGGTTTGCTGGTGGAGGCTCTGGTTCTACAAAAGGCTACGGTCACGTGAAGTTAGGATGCATTACCATTTCGGGAGTTCTTTATGTCAAAAATCTTAAGTTCAACCTTTTCATCATGAGTCAATTTGCTGATAAAGGATACTTCATCAAAATCAAAAGTGATGAATGTAAACTTATAGACTTTGAGACAAAGAAGGTTATTATGGTTGCTAGAAGATCAGGAGGCTTGTACACCGTAGATTCGTCTTCAGCAATCGTTGAAAAATGCCGTGTCTCAGATCACGGTTGCCTTGCTAAAAAAGCATGGTTATGGCATAAACGAACAAGTCACCTAAACTTCAAGACGCTGAATAAGCTGTCTAAAAAGGCACTTGTAGTTCGATTACCTAAGGTTCTGAAGCAAACAAGGGGTATGCACTTCAAAACCAGTCATATGGACCCAACCAAGACCGTAGTAATCTCAACTACGGTAATGATCATGGTGAGAACCCTCCACCTAGGACCGAAGCACCAAAGTCCAAATCACCTGCTCTCTTGGACACTTTGCAGAAGATGGTTGATAATACTCAGGGGTTTATGAAGAGGTTTGAGGAAGATATGGAGAAGACGAGGAGTCGGCTCGATCAATTGGAGGCAAGTACTAGGCTTGCTCACCAAAAACTACAAGAGCTAATAGACCGAGGGGCGAGTAGGGAGCAGGGGAAGTTGCCTAGCAATACTGAGAAGTCGATGTCCATCACTTTGGTGGGAGATCTCCCTGTGGAGGTTACTATTAGGAAGGTTGCAGCGTGCAAGTGTTGCGAAAACGGTGAGCCTCCACTCGCTAAGGAGGAAGATAGGGCCTCGGTTTTGATGTGAGTGATGAGGAGCAAGAGGATCCTAAGCCAATTCCAGACAGCTTCGATGTTAAGATCGGGGTTGGTAGTCTCGATGATGTCCGGGCTACACTAGATATGGGGTCATACTCTAATGTGCTCCCCATGAATGTGTTTGAGAAGAGTGGTCTAGGAGAGCTTGAGAAGCACAAAGCCATTGTGCAACTAGCGGACGAATCTTTTGTACGACCAGAGGGCATTGTGAAGAATGTATTGGTCAAGATTGGTGAAGCTTCTGTGTATACCAATTTCTTTGTGATGCCGGCGTCTACGCCTGGGATTAGTGATGTTGTTCTCTTGGGGCGGACATTCTTAACCAAATTACGCTCCGTAATCGACATCTACAGGAGAACTTGCACCATTGAGGTGGATGGCAAGCAACATGTGTTGCAAGCCATATCTGATCCTAGTCCTCGCTTTAATGTTTCTCATGCTATTAACTTTTTTGGTCCTGCTGCGTATGTTATCTCTCATTCTCAGGTACTAGGTATGAGGAAGAGATCAATGAAGGGGAAGTCTAGTACCCGTAAGGGCAAGAACTAAAGAGCGACAAGAAGTCGAGTCAGAGACTTTTTAAACAATGGCACTATTCGGGAGGCAACCCAGAGTTTTTATTGCTTTCTTGCATTGCATACATACATCGAACACTTGTCTTTTTATAATTTTTTGTGGTTTGTGTTTTGTTTTGTGCTCATTGTATGTGTTTAAGTGCAGTTTTTCGAGTGTTTAAGTGAGGAAAATGTTTTGGAGTGAAAATTTTGTGCGAGGGGCCGAAACATTTCGGCCCCCAGCCTCTGCAAGTGGGAGGCGCACCGCCCCACATGGGGGGCGGTCCGCCCCCCACTTCTAGATAGCCAGCGGCTCTCTAGACCTGTGAGGCGCACCGCCCCACATGGGGGGTGGTCCGCCCCCTAGCTCCAGAGAAACGCAGCTCTCTTCTGGAGCTGCGGGGCGCACCGCTCAACCTGGTGGGCAGTTCGCCTCCCAGCTCTAGAGAACCGCATCTCTCTGGAGCTATGGGCCGGGCGCCCCGCCCCACACGGGGGCGGTCTGTCCCCCAACTCGAGAGAGTCGTGGCTCTCTAGAGCTGTGGGGCGCACCGCCCCGGGTGTGGGGCGGTCCGCCCCACACCACCTGAACACTAAAAAACGATTTTTCCCTCTTTTCTCCCTCATTCTTCATCCCTCTTCTCCCTTTTTCTCCCAAAATCAAAATTTCTTCAAAAACCTTCAATCTTACTTAACTCAACCAATTCTCCACCAAATTTTGTGTTCTTTAGCTTAAATCGAAGCCCATTACGTGCTCTTCATCTTCATCCGAACAAATTGCTTCATACTTCATCCGATTTCCAGATCTGAGGTAACCCCTCAAGAACCCTAATTTTCGAAATTGTGGGTTTCTTGGTTTTTGCTTCAATTAAGCTTATATGATGTATGGGTTAATTGTTTGTGTGATTATTACATGATTTCTCTATCAATTGCATGCTCAATTTCGTTGGAATGGTTGAATTGGGGCTTTTGCTCAATTAGGATTTCTAAGTCTTGATTGCATTGCTTTGATTCATGCATGCCTATTTAAATACGAGCAATTTGATATGATGACTATAGACTATTGGCTAGAACACTTGATTAGGTAGATTGTGCGATTTTTGGTGATTTTTGATACTATGGTATGCATGTTGCCTTATGAATTGAGGTTATTCGTTGTCTAGCATGAGCTTTGATTATGATATAGTACATGATTGTGATGAATTGCATGCTTGTTCTTAGCATAGGTAGCTAGACTTGAACATGGGGTAAGGGAGTAGAGTTGGTCGAAGTTGACACTCATTTGCTTGCACACACTTGCATTTGCATAGCATTTCGTTTGTTGAGTACAAGGTACTAATTGCTGTGTTTCAGGCACAATGGTTCGAGACAAGAAGAAAGCAGACTCATCTAAGAGCAAGAAGGGCAAGGGAGCAGCCTCGAGCTCCCGAGCTAGTGGAGCCTATGAACCTTCGCTGCATGCACTCTCTATTAAGCTGGACCTTGAGGAGGAAGCTGCCTCAGCCAAGCCCCGCTCCATAGTCCAAGACCGAAAAATCCAAATCCCATCAAGCTATGCTAACACACCGGTGTGCCGGATGCTCTACAGCTTGGAGGGAAGAAGGAACTGGAAATGGTACAACTCTAACTGTTTCCAAGTGTATGATGTATCGCTCCTCCAAGAATTCTACGTGGGATACACAGACCGCAGGGCCATGGGGGGTATTCCTGTATGGGTCACACTAGTGTCGTGGACCCCGCAGGTGATTTCAGACTTCATCCATTTGGGGGAACGGGAGTTCACCGGGAGTGCACATGCCTACAAGTACTCGAGGGCTAGCCGGTTGATTGACGACAGTGTTACACAGGTGATTTGCCACCGGGACTATGTGTACCCATATGGCAACAGACCGGAGCGACTGAACAGAAGGGACCTCAACCTTGAGGCTAGGACTTCTATGAAATTCATCATAGCCAATCTCATTCCTCGGTCCAATGACACTTCGATTCAGCCATGGTATGCAGAGCTTATCTACTGTCTTTTGGGTCGGCATAAGATAGACATCGACACCATCATCTACGAGGAGTATGAGAGGCATTGGGACAAAAAGCAGAAGCCCTTTGTCTTTCCCTGCTTGATCACCGACCACTGCAGATACCACGGGGTAGAGGGTATTGACGAGACCGGCCCAGTCGTCTCGACCTTGACTCCAGCATCTATCACCGAGCAGGAGCATAGGTTCCGACAGACCGTACCCTCAGCTGCTGCCGCCGATGACTCACCACCGCCTTCCTCACTGAGTGATGAGGATGACATGGAGACAGATGATCGGGACCGTATTCCGGACCACCCTATTCCAGACACCGCCGCTCCTAGTGGGTCACAACAACCACCTCTTGCCACACGTGGTTCTCGTGGGTTTGATTTTTCTGAGCTCAGGACCTACCTACATGACAGATTCTGTGGGTTCGATGCCAATGTTGCAAACCTGACTTCCACTGTACAAGGTTTGCAACATACACTTGATGGATATGTTGCCCAGCGCAACAGTGATTGGGAGCTCGCGGAGGAGCATCACTGAAACGATAGGCAGCTCATATTGCAGCAGCATCAGCTCTTGGACCGACAGTAGGAGACCCTACAGCAGTCCCAGGATCTTCTCTCTGACATGTGGAATGACTATTACGGGGATTATGACCCGGATTACTAGTCTTTTCACATGTCCATTCTGGTATACTCAGCCGACCGAGGCCACACATTCGGTAACATCTAGTATCACTTTGTATTCCTCATTCTCTTTTGCTGGGGAGCAGCTTGAGCTTTATGTGGGGGGGCGGTGTTATGTGAACTATGATGTTAGTATTGTATGACTTATGTCGTTGAGTATTCTATCTTGTACCTTTGCATTGCACGTTTACTGCTTTCCTAGGATTTAGTTTGCATTCATCCTTAGTATAGTTTTGCATGATTTTTGTGTGGAGTTTATTGCCAAATTTTTTGAAATTTTTTATTGTATAGACTAAGTGTTTATGACCATTGCCCATGCGTTGCATCTCTATGGAATAGTTTGAGGTTTGTTTCGCTTGGCTTATCATATTTGTATGTGCACTAGTTAAACTTGGTAGTCTCGACATCACTATGTGGTGTTTTCTCTACTGCGGTTCGCGAAGGCTTTATAAAATGTTGCATGTTAGAGTCTTTGGTTGTATTCCCGTGTAATTATGTACGTAAGAGGCACAAGTCTTCACCTTTCTTATTGAGATTGCTAAATGCCTATGAAGGAGGTAGAGTGAGGTATGTGATCCTTTGTTTGAAACCTATTCTAGAGAATAGGTTTGGGGAGGGGGTTACTATCATTATGACTTGTTTTTCGTCTTTGTAAGTCATGTTGAGCTTGTTTTTATTTTTCCTTGTGAGTTTGTGCTCCAACCTATTCTTTCGAATAGGTTTGGGGAGGTCGTTGTTATTTCCTTTCATTGTACTTTCATTGTGCTACTGCTGGCTATATAACAAAAAAAGAAAAAAAAAGAGAAAAATTCCAGATCTGGAAAAAAGAAAAAAAAAGGAAAAAAGAAAAAAAAGAATAAGACCCAAAAAAGCAAAAGAAGGGTCCAAGCAAGCCAAAAGCAGTTTTAGCAAAGTGTTGCGTTATTTTTCAGCTTTTGTAATAGTTCGTAATGGAGTTGTATATTTTATCTTTTGTTTCGTGTCTTATGTTCTAGACCACCCTCGTCTTGCCATTTAGGAAGTGGTGAATAGTCTTTGCTTTGAGAGTTGGGTAGAATAGGGGAGTGTTGTCTATTAGGAAACCCTCCTTCGTTTGATGAGAGCCAGTATTGGTTCGACCTCTCTTGAGGGAAAGTCTCAACTTGGTGAACAGTAGTAAGTCCTCAGTTTCATAGGCACGGGGCAACCATTTGTATTCTAACATGTTTCATTGTGTCGTCATTGACCAGGTCCAGGTAGAGAATGTTACGAGAGACTCTCTTGTTTAACAAAGTGCATATGTGAATATGTATAGGTTCAATCGAGACATTCTTCAACCTACTTCCATGTTATGATTTGTATGGTCTTTGTTCATAAGTATTTGGTAGATACAATCGATTATTTCTTCTTGTTTGGCATGAGACTCCTCTTTGTGTTGCATGTAGGTTGCGTAGAGTCTAGCTAGTTGCTTGAGGACAAGCAAAGGTACGGTTTGGGGAGTTTGATGACAGTGTTTTTTACACTATCATTCGAGTCTTTTTTCACCAATTTATCTATCCTCTTGCATGCATTTTAGTGCATTTTGTTAGAATAGTGTCACGTTTCCATTTCTTTTGTTCTTTTCAGGTTTTACGTGGAAATCGCGTTTTTGGATGTAATTCATGGCGAAACAATGATGTTTTGGTGCAACGAGATCACCCGTGGTGTGTCAAGGAGTACCGAGAAGAGTTTCAAGGCCAAGAGATCAAGTTTTGGAGCTCAAAACCGTGCAAGGGGCCGAATTCGAGGATCCAAAGGAGGAATTCCGCACGGGTCGCATTCTGCCCGTGGGGGGCGCACCGCCGCGTGCGCGGCCGACCACCGCGTACGGGGCGGTGCGCCGGGGAGCTTCCGACAGCTCTATATATATATTCCAAAATCTACGAATTTTCATATCTTTTATCATATTTTTCCAGACATAAACCCTAGAGCTTGTTCTGGGGATATTTTCTCTTAGAATCTTTGTAACTTAGCGAATTTGGAGCTAGAGGAGAGGTTTGGACAACGTTTATCTCACCTTGCTAGATCTTTGTGAGTTTTAGCCATTCACCGGAGATTGACAACCTTTGGTGGTAACCTTGTATCTCACAATTCTGCTATTTATCTTTCAATTAAACATGTTTTCATTCATTATTGCTTTTTGATTATGATTGTTGATTGTGTTATTGATATGAGTAGCTAAGCATCTAGTTGGTGATAGTATGTGAATTCGTAGCTAGGTTCGTATTATGCATGATTGAGTTTCTGAGTCTTTTACTTGTTTAATTATCTTAATTCGATTTTTTGATCCGACTAAGCAATATATCTTCGTAGAAAAGTGTTAGAAACACTAGAGCAATTCAAGATCATCGATTCAATTATATATAATTTGCAAGTACTGCTTGAACTAAGACTGACAACCTGAGCCAAGTATTAGTATAGATCGGAAGCTTTCAAAATACACGTCTACAAATCTGTCTTTGGTGTTTGTTAATTCGAATTACTTTTAAGGCAGTACAAGTTGCACTTTCATGCATAATTAGAACTTGATGCTTAGAACGAGCATACTATCACCAGCTCACATAATATATCGTTAAGTCAAGCTAAGTTAAATTTGTTTTCTGAATTTATATAGTTAGTTATTTAGTTAAAGCTAGTTTAGTCCCTAGAGATCGACACTCGAGGTCATCTTACCTCTGCACTACGTGTTTTGTGTAGTTGTGAGTTGCCCTTTGGCTTTCAAACAAATTTATTTGATTGTTCGAGTCTGACAATCTCGTTCATCATACAAACTAAGTTCTCCTCATGTCTGCGCTCATTGTCGACTTTTTCTTCAATGAAAGACTTAGCCTTTTTCAATGCACTTTTAGCCAGTTTGAGTGCTTGACTGACATCTTCTTCATAGCTTTTGTGATGTAGACTGATGTCTTTCTGAGCTATGGTAAGAGAAGTAGTGTGTTTCAGCACTGTAGCCAGTATTTTGCCAATGTCAAGCGGACTCTCAGCAAGCAATGCATCATCCTCTTCTTGGCATGCTTTGTGGACAGCCATTAGTGCCTTTATTCTAGGAGTAAAATCCTCAACGTTAGGAAACGGCACAAGAGAGGGAGTAAGTGAATGAGCTTTGATCTCAGTAGCGAATTGATCATCATTTCTCAGCAAACGACTTCTCTCCATATCTCCTTCATCATTAATTAGAGATGGAGGAGGAATTGCAACCTCTGTGGGTTCAATTTTCTTTGTTAATTCTTCTTCATTTGATGAGAAGTTAAATAGATCTTCTTCGTCATCAGATTCATCAAGGCCAACAACCTTGGTTCCCAAATCTTTAGCTTCAATCACTTGTGGTTGAGTGGTTGCTGAGGGCAACTCTTTTGACTCCACAGTTGAAGTTTCACTAGTAGTAAGTGGAAGGGAGGAGACTTCCGTGTTGTTCACTCATGAAGATTGAGCAATGTCTAGATTCTGCGTATGTCTAGCATGAATCTGTAGACTATTTTGAAGTGCTCTTTGATAATCTTCATCCATTTCTTCATCTTCAAGGTTTGGATCAGTGACCTTGGCTTCGAGTAAAGCTAACTCGGCATCAGAAAGCTTAGCTTTGCCTAAGTGCATTTCAGCACGCTTTCTGGCGTACTCTTCTTCATTTTCAGCAACTTGTTTAGTTGCTTGAGTACTCTTCTCTGCAGGAGCAGAAGTGGATTTTTGATGCTGACGGTGAGTTTGGTCAGCTTGCTGATTTTCAGTAACTTGATGTTCAGTCTCAGCAACTATTAGTTTAACTCCACCAGCATCAGGACTAGGACCTTGATTGTCATCATCATCGTCCTTGTTGTCCTCAGAACCTTTTCCTTCATCATCATCACTGGTATCCTTTGGGATATTTTTATCCTCTTCTTCTTCATCATCGTCCGTTAGTATGACTAACTTGAGATGTTTGTACATAGCAGCACTTGTAACTTCCTCTTCTTCATTGATTTTGAGGGGATCAGCCACCACGGGCACAAAGGAACCCTTGAGCATCACAACTTATTCAGCTGGAGAGGCACTCTTGAATTTTGCTTTCATATTTTCTCTGATTAGAGCAATCAGACTTGAGCTCCTTAGCTGAGAATATGTAAGCTCTTTTGGAAGTATTGAGTGTACAAATGTCTCGAGTCTCAGTAAAGAGATTCTCTTTTTCTCATTGGACAGATGAAGGTGAAGATCAGAGAAATCCATCCTTCTGTACCTTTGCCAGTTGCTGACAGATTTAGCAACTCTGGTCAAGGTATTCTTTTTGAAGTTTGAGTAAAGTTCTTCTGAACTAACTTCAAGATCTTCAGTGATGTGAACCACTTCAGTGGTCTTCTTTTGAGCCTGAAAGAGAATAAAATTAAGTTCAGGAAGGTTTTGGAAAATAGTTTTAGAGTCTAAAACTGTAACATGATTTACCTGCTGATGTTCAGCAAGCTCATGTTGCACACCAAGTTGTGCTGGTACTATTTCCATTGCTTCAGGAGCTTGGTCAGCATCCTTGAATTGTTCATCCTGAAATAATTTTATATTAGATACAAGTACTAAGTTTTCAAACTTAGTAGATTTACCAAAATTTTCATCTACCTGCTGAACAGGAGTTGTGGATTCTGGTGCAGAAGTTTTAGCAATCTTCTGACTTGTATCTTGAGAAGTCTGTAAGGAAACAATTATATCTGCAAAATATAAAGTTTCAGATAGTAAAGTTTTGCTTATATCTGAGTTAACTACCTGAGACTTGTTCTTCAGCAGACTTCTTTTCTTGCTCTAGTTGAGAAGGCTGTGCAGATTCAGCAATCTCCCTTGTCTCTGAAATGAAAAGTTGAGCAGAGACATCTTGACCTTTTAGTTCACTACTTGTCATGAACATGTCTACTGACTGGTTGGAGTTGTCTTCAATCTCCAAGTCCATTTGCTGGCTTAGGTCAGTCAGCACCAGTTGAACTTTGTCAACAGAGGTCAAAGGTGAACTAGGTCTATTATTCTCAGTATCTTGAGATGCGTCGTCATATACTGTCTCTTGTTGTGTTTCAGCAACCTCTGGGACTTGAACCATTGCAGTCTCAGCAAGTGGTTCTTTGATGAATGTGTATTTTACACTTTCATTTGAGTCTTATTCACCTATTTTAGCTATCCTCTATGTTAATTTAGCTATATTCTAGTGCATTTTATTAGAATAGTGTCACGTTTCCCTTTAGATTTTATTTTACAGGTTTTGGTTGAAAATCGAGGATTTTCGGGAAATTATATTGAAGTTGACAAGGAATTGGTGTTCCAGAAGCCTATTTGGAGTATCTGAAGGTTTCCGGATAGGATTTGGAGTCTAGGGGTCGAATCTGGAGGTTAGAAGGCCACTAGAAGTCAGAAACCGAGTCCGAAAAGGGGAGGAAATCCAAAAACGCGTCGAAAACGCGGAATTCCGCGAGATTTTCTCTGGGGCGAACCGCCCCAGACGTGGGGTGAACCGCCCCACACCGGGCGAACCGCCCGGTGTGTGGGGCTAACCGCCCCACACTATTTCGAGGCCTATATATAGTTGCTCAGATTTTCTCCGAAATTCATACTTTTCCAGACCTACTTTCTCACCTTTCTCTGTAGTTTTAGGTAGGGACTTCCCAGAGCCTGTTCTGGGGGTTCGTAGCTTAGGGGACTCTTTTTCATAGCAGTATGGAGCTCGTAGGATCGCAATTCTCCGGAGATTGACAACCTTCGGTAACTTTGTATCTTACAGTTTATTCGACTTATTTTTATATTCTTTCAACATGTTTTCGTCTATGATTTATGTTGATTGCATGCCTATTATGAGTAGCTAAACTTATCGTTGGTGGTAGTATGTGAATTCTTAGCGAAGGGAAGATAATCATGCTAATGGCTATATCGCGCATTATACTCCGTGTTATTCCTTTATTTCGTTGATCAGGCACAACCTAAATTCTCGTATGTTGTATTAATTATTATGCACAATTGGACCCTCGTCGACCTGTACACGAGTTTATCTTCGTAGTGTTGAATAATTACGGAACACAATAGGACAATAGTGCTTGACTTGTCAGAATCGTTATCTTCGTAGTGCTTAATAATTGCAACATGACATTAGATTGATCAAAGATCTCCATGCAAGACCGAGGAATTTATGCATGATTATCGACCCGCTGTGCTTTGAAGGATCATACTATCACCAATATCCATTATCTGTTAGAAACCCCTTTGCTATTACGTCTGCTGTTTTTATATTCTCTTGTTAAATAGATAAAGCTAGTTATAGTCTTGAGAGAACGACACTCGAGTCATTCTACTGCTACACTACGGTTTTCGTTGTAGTTGTGGATTGCCTTTGGCTAAATAACAAATATATTTGACTGAACCGGGACCTGACAAACCCGCGTTCATCAAATTGGCACCGTTGCCGGGGACTATACTCCTTTTTTTTGTTTAATTTGTTTATATTTTCAGCTTTCAATCCCTAATTCTATTAGTTTTAGTTTTTCCTTTTAATCTCTCTCTGATACTACTTTCCTAGTCTGTTACAGATAGTGTATGCCGCATACACGTTCTGCAGGAACACCGCTTGCTGATCAATTGCTGAGATCGACAGAGTCTACCACCAAAAAAGGCGACTACTCGAAAGGCGCGCACTAGAGGAAATAGAGGATACCGATTTCTCTGAATCTCTACACAGTCTTTTCAAGGAAATTGACGGAATGGCAGAAGCTAGACCACTGAAAGCATGGGTTCAACCCACCAAGGATCGTATGAAGGGACCGGCGATTGTTCTTTCGTCTGCAACTCGAGATCTGGAAATCAAGAACCACGCATTCCAACAACTACTAAGGTTCTATGGCTTATCAAGGGAAGATGTGATGGGGTACTTGCACGATATCGATGATTTCGTCAACCAACTCCCACGACCCGGAGCTGAAATAACAACGGATGAGTTGAGGATGAAGGTTTTTGCTATGGGACTTGGCGACAGAGCCAAGTCATGGTTGAGTTCTTCACCAGCAGGCTCGCTGGACACTTGGGAGAAGGTTTTTTCATGGAGAAATACTTCCCTCACACCTTGACTACCGCGCTAAAGGCGCAGATCACTGGATTAAAGCAGGACTATGATGAGACCATCTACACCGCGTTTGAGAGGTTTCAAGATCTCACAAACAAGTGCCCTCACCATGGTTTTGAACTTTCTGACCTAGTCCAACACTTCTACAATGGACTAACCTTCGAGAACCAACAAGTGGTGGATTTCCAATGCCGAGGCAATATTTGGGAGGAAACCACAGAAGCCATCTGGGTAGTTTTCGAAAGACTTGCTAAGGGTTCTCAGTTCAAGGACCCGAGAGCAATGGTTAGGAGACGTGGACCTGAAGCTCCACCGACTCAAGAAGCTCCTATGTATAGGGGAATGGGGATCAATTCGAGTGCTTTACCAACGAATTGAAGCAAGTCCTCAAGAGCGCCACCGGAACAACTGTTTCGAACGAAGTATGCCGAATTTGCAAGAACTATGGGCATGGGGCTCATATGTGTTGATCAGAGCTGGCATATGATGATGGCAACTGGGCTCGTGGAGGCGAAGAGGAAGCCTTTGCTACGGAGTTTGGTACTCAAGAAGTTAGTTATGGACAAGACGGTAGGAATCCTCGAGGTGGATTTTGGAGATGAGGATTCCGAAACAATCCCGGATATGCACCGGCTAACCAAACCTATGGCCCTAACCAAGACCGTAGCAGGCTAAACTATGGTAATGATCACTGCGAGAACCCCGCTCCGAAAGAGCCACTGAAGTCGAAGTCGGCTCAACTGATGGAGAACTTGCAAAAAATGGTTGAACACACACAAAGTTTTCTCAAACGTTATGAAGAAGATTCCGAGAAGACTAGGGCAAGGCTCGATAGGTTGGAAGAGAGCACTAGGCTTGCCCATCAAAAGATGCAAGAGTTGATCGACCGAGGAACAAGTAGGGAGCAAGGCAAGCTGCCTAGCAACACTGAGAAGTCGATGTCCATTACCTTGGTGGGTGATCTACCTGTTGAAATCACCATCAAGAAGGTTGCTAAGTGCGAGAGTTGCAAGAGGGAAATGCCCCCACAAGCCGAAGAAGAAGAGAAGGACCTTGGTAATAACAAGGGTGAAGAGGAGCAAGAGGATCCCGAGCCACTCCCTCAAAGTTTCGATGTTAAGGTCGGGATTGGGGAGCTTGAAGATGTCCGAGCCACACTAGACACAAGATCCTACTCTAATGTGCTCCCTTTGAATGTTTTCGAGAAGAGTAACCTTGGAGAACTAACTGTGCATAAGGCTATTGTGCAACTGGCGGATGGATCCCTTGTGAAACCCGAAGGCGTTGTGAAGAATATATTAGTCAAGATTGGTGAAGCTTCTGTCTACACCGATTTTGAAACTATGCCGGCGTCAGCACCAGGAACGGGGGATGTCATACTCTTAGGACGAACATTCTTGACTAAGCTACGCTCCGTGATGGACATCTACCAAAGAACTTGCACTGTTGAAGTGGATGGCAAGCAACATGTGTTGCAAACCATATCCGATCCACCTGATCCACCTGATACTTCTAACACTATTGATTACAGTGGTCTTAATGTCTATGTTCATTCTTATTCACAGGATCGAGGCATGGAAGGAGATTCGTGAAGGGGAAGCCTAGTACCCGCAAAAAGAAGAGATAGGCGCAGATAGGAGTCGAGTCAAAGACTTTAAATAATGACGCTATCCGGGAGGCAACCCGGAATTTTTATCGCTTTCTTTACTGCTTTTCTGCATGCATTCATTCTTGAACTATTTGCTTCTCGTATGCGAATTTGTTCATTTCTGTGTTGTATATGCTTATGTTTGAGTGATATTTTTCGAGTGGTTTTTTGAAAAAATTGGTTTCGGGGATTAAAACCGCATTTTCTGACGACGGAAGCCGTCTCCCCGCATCGGGGAGCACGGGGCAAACCGTCCCGCGTGCGGGGCGAATCGCCCCACGGCCCCAGAAGCAAAAAACGTGGATTTTTCCTCTTTACCTCATTTTCTTCATATCTTCATCATTCCTCCTCCCAAAAAACCGAAAATCGCGATTTTACATTCAAATCTTCATAACTTCTTCATTTCTTGACCAAATTTAGTGTTCTTTAGCTTAAATCGAAGCCTATTACATGATCTATCTTCCCATCCGAACAGATTTCATCCTAATGCATTAGATTTTCAAATCTGAGGTATCATCCTAAGAACCCTAATTTTCGAAATTGGGGGTTTTCTAATTTGAGCTCCAATTATGCTTATTTGATGCATGGGTATGTTGTTTGTGTGATTAGAAGTGTTATTTACTATCAATTGCATGCTCAATTATGCTTGGATAATTGATTTGGGAATTTTGCTACTAGATGATATATCTTGTTATGCAATATGTCTTTATCTTTGATTTCATGCTTATGATTGTGTTTATTGGTGTAATGTTGGTGGATTTGATGAAAGAATGCTTAAATGTTGAGTATGAGGATTTATGATGCTAGAATGTTTCGCTACTATGGTATGAATTGAGCCTTGTTATCTAGGATATTGGTTGTCTAGAAAGAGCATAATGTGATGTATTGCATGTAGTAGTTACATTGGTATGTTGCATGATGTAGAAGCTAGGCTAGACATTAAAGGTTTGGGGAGCTCGATTGTTGATCGTATCACTTGTGTGTTTTGTTCTTACACTAGCATATGCATGAGTCAGTTTTGTGTCATATGAGGTACTAACTGTTGTTTTTAGGAACCATGCCAAGGGAAAGGAGCATTCCCGTATGATTACTATGAAGTATTGGAGGGGGATCGATTACAACCATGTCAAGAAGAGTGACCTCGTTAGATATGCGTTCGAGCCAAGGGGTTTTGCGACAACGTCATGGATTACCCAAGAGGAGGAGCTAGAGTACACCTGGAGTAAGGACTCCTATGTCTATTAATGCACCACCGAAGGGACAGAAACCATTATTACGTCAGCACTCCATCACGAGGACTGCAAAGTTCGAGTGAACTGGAAGGCACCGGGACGATCTTGCCGCGACGGATTCAATCTTGATTTCGTAGTTGCTAGAAGATTCCGAAGCGCTAGCTTTGTTCCAAAACATAATGACATGGGTGCTCAGCCCCTCGTTGGGGTGCCCCTTGCCTGCCTCTAAAGGGAGCATCATATAGACATCGGTCGGATCAACCGTAGAGAATGTGGTCGACATTGGAAAAAATGGTAGAAGACTTCTGAGTATCCAAGCAGCTTACTGTAACCTTCTCGTGGTGTAAAACGTTGGAGGGGAAGGTCCTGATACCACTGCCCTTTCCCCTTCAATAGTTCACATCCTATTGGAGGGCTTCAGGATGGAGGATTCCATAACAGCGGCGGCTAATCTTGAGAATTCTACTCGACACTACAACTCTACTGGTGAGGATGTGCGTGAAAGTAGTGACAATGAAGGCCATACGGGCAATGATGATACTAATGGAGGAGTTGTTCCTATCCGGCCTATGATTGAAACTACCACGCCTACCAGAAGACCTGATGACACCCTATAAAGCTCCCAGAGCAGGCCCAATAACTCACAAGCAGCATACTCAGCCGACCGTGGCCAAACCATGGGGTAACATCTAGTATCACTTCTTATTACTCATTCTCTTTTGCTAGGGGCTAGCTTAAGTTTCATGAGGGGGATGGGATGTGAACCATGATGTTAAGTATTGTTTGCTTTGTGATGTTGAGTATCGTATCTTGTTTTTTAATTGCATTTGCACGTTTACCGCTTTCTTAGTTTTTAGGTTGCATACACTACATTCATCCTAGGATAGTCTTGCATGTTTTATATGGAGTTTATTGCCGAATTTTTTGAACTTTCTTATTGGGTAGATCAACTAACTATGCCATTAATCGTATGCTTCATCTCTATGAATTTGTTTGAGGTTTTTCTCGCTTGGCTTTTCACATTTATGTATTGCACTTAGTTAAGCTTGGTAGTCTCGACATCACTTAGTGGTGTTTTCTCTACTGTGGTTCACGAAGGCCTTTATAATAAGATGATGCATGTTAGGGTCTTATGGTTGTTTTCCCGAGTAATTATGTACCTAAGAGGCAACAAGTCTTCACCATGCTTTGAGATTGCTAAATGCCTAGGAAGGAGGTAGTGTGAGGTTGTGTGATTCTTTGTTTATAACCTATTCTTCCGAATAGGTTTGGGGAGGGGTTACACCATCATTAGACTTGTTTTCGTTTTTCATTTCCGTATCGTGGGTTTATTTTTCATTTTCCGTAAATTTTGTACTCCAATCTATCCTTTCGAATAGGTTTGGGGAAGTCGTGTGAGTCATTTTGTTTCTCTTTTTGTTATGCTACTGCTGGCTAGAAAAAAATCGAAAAAAAAAGAAAGAAAAATTCCAGGAAAAAAAAAGAGAAAAAGAAAAGAAAAAATCTGGAAAGAAAAAAAGAAAAAAAAAGAAAAGACCCCAAAAAAGCAAAAGAAGGGTCCAAAAAAAGGAAAAGCCAAATAGCAGTTTAGCAAAGTGTTGTGTCTCATTTTCAATTCTTGTAATGTTCGTAATCGTGTTGTAATTTTCTATTTTGTATCTTTTTTGTCTTGAGTGTCATCCGTTCTAGACCACCCTCGTCCTACCATTCAGGAACTGGTGAATAGCTTAAGACTTTACTCTAGAGATGGGTAGAATAGGGGAGTGTTATCTTTTATAGGGAACCCTCCTTCGTTGGATGAGAGCCAGTACTGGTTCGACCTCTTTGAGGGAAAGTCTTAACATGGTGGAACAGCAGTAAGTCCTCAGTTTCATAGGCACGGGACAACCATTCGTATCTTAGCATGCTTCATTACGTCGTCACTAACTAGGTCCCGGTAGAGAATGTTACGAGAGACTATCTTGTCCTGACATAAGTGCTTATGTGGATGTGTACAAGTCAATCGAGGTATTCTTCAACCTATATTCATGCTTTGATTTATATGGTTTTTGTTCATATGTTTTTTGATAGATTCAGTAGATTAGTTCATTTTATTTGGCATGATACTCCATTTTGTGTCTTGCATTGTTTTTTGCATTAGAGTCTAGCTTAGTTACTTGAGGACAAGCAAAGGTTCGGTTTGGGGAGTTTGATGAATGTGTATTTTACACTTTCATTCGAGCCTTTTTCACCTATTTTAGCTATCCTCTATGTTAATTTAGCTATATTCTAGTGCATTTTATTAGAATAGTGTCACGTTTCTCTTTAGATTTTATTTTACAGGTTTTGGTTGAAAATCGGGGATTTCCGAGCAATTATATTGAAGTTGACAAGGAATTGGTGTTCCATAAGCCTATTTGGAGTATCTGAAGGTTTCCGGATAGGATTTGAAGTCTAGGGGTCGAATCTGGAGGTTAGAAGGCCACTAGAAGTCAGAAACCGAGTCCGAAAAGCGGAAGAAATCCAAAAACGCGTCGAAAACGCGGAATTCCGTGAGATTTTCTCTGGGACGAATGATGAACGTATTTTTGACGCGTTCGTCTTGTCTTTTTTACCTTCTTTTGCTATGTTCTAGCCTTGTTTTTTGGTTAGTTTTGTAGAATAGTGTCACGTTTTGTGCTTTCTGCATTTTGGAGCTAAAAACGAGCCTTTTTTATGGAAAAGATGGCCCCGTTGAAGTTCCCCAATCTCCGTGGCTTGTTCGTAAGTGTTTGAGCATCAATAAGCATCGAGAAGGATGAGTTCAAGGCACCCGAGGGCCATGCGAGGGCAAAAAGATTGAGTTTGAAGACAAAAATCTGCCCAGGAGACAAGCTAAGCGCCTGGAATAGTGAAGCGCTCCGCTTCATTTTCCAGGAGCTTTGGCACAGAAGCCAAGCGAAGCGCTTGGAGTGCCAAAGCGCTTCGCTTGCCAAGCGCTCCGCTTGGCTTCTCCAAGCGGTCCGCTTGGCAGCGGTTACGTTTTCGGATTTTCCTTCTTAGATCTGATCTTTGGTCATTTTTTGAAGATCTTTTGAACTGGAGCTTCGTTTTGGAGAGCTCCTAAGCCCCAAAACCCAGAGAAAACTCAGATTACATTGTATTTTAGCTTGGGATTCAAGGTTTTGATTGGAATTCATCCTTTGTAATCATCTACGGAGAGGATTTCTTTGCTTTCCACCGATTAGTGACAACTTTGGTGGTAACTTGTATCACTCTCTTGTCTTGTAGTTTGATATGATGTATTCTGATTATTATTCATATGAATTGATATATATGTTGATGAATATGAGTAGCTAAATCTTTTGTGTTGGTGGTAGAATGTAGAATATGCATGCTATGGGTTATGTTTATGCTTACATGAGATTGTGATTCAATCTTGCTGCAAATTCCTTCATATGATTCTTAGTTGCCTATAAAATATATTCGAATTGAGTATAGTGACAAACTCTTGGTCAATGAAAGCTATAGGATTGTATGTTAGAGATTTGCAGCATGCTAGATAAATGGTGTTAGTGACAAGCACCTCTAAAGTATTGATAGTGGTCTTTTATGATGTGTGTCTTAAAATTACCTAGACGAGTTGCTTAGCAGACTTGATCGAAGGTTTTACGCACTGAACTTGTGAGCATATTCGTAACCCATGCATGTGTATTCATTTCTACTAGCAACCGTTTTCCAAACTTGATTACAACAATCTGATTTCTCGTTGCTTTGTTCAAAGAAAACGATTCTATAAACATTTGAACTCGTTGACTGAAATTACTTGCAAAAACCTCAAGCAAAGCCACGTTAGGTCCCGAGAGAACGACACTCGGGGACAACTTGCCATTGTACTCTAGTTTGTGTAGTGATAAGTGTTCTTAGGCTTTTAAACAAATTTAATTGGTGAAAAACGACATCATCAATTTGGCGCCGTTGCCGGGGACTTAACTCCTTTGGTTGGTGTTTTTGTTTTGGTTTATTCAGCCAACATCTTTTCTTTGTCTCATTTCTGTTTTTGTTTCTTTTTGCTTGAGATACTCACTATCTTGTATTTCAGGTGAGTGCATGCCTAGAACCCGAACGGGTGGACCTACTACTGAACCTTTTGTAGACGAGATCGATCGTTTGTTTCAAAGGAGAAGGAGGAATTTGAATCTAGAGTTTGAAGGAGTAGCAGCTAGAGCTTCCACTTCTGGTATTCGGGAAGAGTCTTCTTCTTATATTTTGGAGCCAATTCTTGAATCTGTTTACTTGGAAGGTGAAATGGCGGAGAGGCCTATACGTACACTTACTAAGCCTACGGTTGGGGCTAGAGGACCAGCAATTGTCCTCAATGATGCCACCAGGAACTTGGAGATCAAGAATCACATGTTCCAACAACTTCCCAAATTCTATGGGATGGCTAATGAGGACGTGATAGGGTACTTGAATGAGCTCGAGAACTTTGTTCTCCATCTTGGGCGTCCAGGATCTGGTGTTACGGATGACGATCTCCGCATGAAGGTCTTTTCTATGGGGCTAGGTGATCGTGCAAAGGCTTGGGTTAATACTTTGGAGGCCGGGTCTTTGACAACATGGGACCTTTGCTTTGATAAGTTCATGGAGCGTTACTACCCCGCTTCCAAGACAATGGCTATGAAGAGCCAAATTAGCTCCTTCGAGCAGAGGTACGATGAGCCTATCCACGAGGCTTATGATCGATTCATGGGGTTGCATCATCAATGCCCACATAACGGGTATGATAAAGGTCAGCTTTTCCAATTCTTTTACAATGGTTTACATCCTGAGATTCAATCTCAGGTGGATAGTATTTGTGGAGGTAGTATGGGGGAGTTGCTTCCTTCTCAAGCCCAAGTGAAGCTGGACATGATGTACCGGAATTCCTAAAACCGGAATGTGAGGGCTCGTGTGCTCCAAAAGGAGCAAAGAGGTGAGGCCAAGGTAGTGGTAGAACAAAATGCCTTCAATGGGTTCGCCCATGAAGTGAAGCAAGCTTTGAGGCAAAGCGTTCCTTCTCCTTCTACGGAAGTTTGTGGTGTGTGCAAGAACTATGGGCACCCGACCTATTTATGCCGGTCTGAATTTGCTAGAGAGCAATATATCACGAACGATGTCCGTCAAGAAGTGTATGCTGCTGAGGGAGAGAGCAAGTAGTTGGAGATGTGAATTACGGGCAAGGTTATGGCAATATGAGGCCACAAAACCGTGGACCCCGAGGTGGGTACCAGAATCAAGGCAACCGTGGTTATCTTCATAACCCGGATCAAAATGCCTATGGGCCTAATCAAGATAGAAGTCGTCTCAGCTATGGGAACAATTGGTATGAAGGAGCACCGCCTTCTAATCCTACACCTCCACCTCAGGTTGCTAGTTCGGGACCACAAGGTGGAGGGGCGCTTCCTTCACCTCTTGTCTCTTCTCTCAACGATATTGTGTTGAAAACAAATAAGTTTATGGAGCATTACTATCGTAATGAAGCTACTAATAATCAGCGGTTTGAGAAGCTTGAGGCTAGTAGTAGCAACCTCCATAAAAAGTTACAAGAGCTGATAGATCGGGGGCTAGCAGAGAGCAAGGGAAGTTTTCCGGAAACACGGAGAAGGCTATGGCCATAACTGTGGTGACTGATTTGCCCGTGGAGATCACGGTTGTGAGAGACAATGCACTAGTTGAGGTGCCAAGTTGCAAGATAACTGAAACTTGCAAGGTGAGTGAGGAGCTTGAGACTCCTAAGGTAGTTGTGGAAGAGAAAGTGGTCGCACAATCTGATGCGATAGTGGAAGAAGTGAATGAAAACTCATCGTCTGAGGATGAGTTGGTGGATATGGTGGAAGTGCCTATCCAAGGGAGCTTTGATGTGGAAATCGGCTTGGGTAAGAAGGATGGAATAGTGGCAACTCTAGACACGGGAGCGGGTGTGAATGTCATACCTTTGAACGTGTACGAAGAGTCGGGTTTGTCTGGCTTAAGACCAATGAAGTGCATGGTGCAATTGGCGGACGGGTCTATGAAGAAGCCATTGGGTGTGATCGAGAATCTAGTGGTAAGAGTCGCCGGTGTAGAGGTCAAGACGAACTTCATCGTCATGCCTACATCCTCCGCAAAGCTCAAGGATGTGGTTCTTTTGGGTAGAGCCTTCATCTTCAAAGTACATATGGTGATAGACATGTACCGTCGTACATGTAGCTTCGAGGTAAATGGCAAGCAACATACGTTGCGAGCCATAATTAATTCATGTGCTTATGTTGATACTAACGAACTTGTAGGATTCTTTGGTCCTCTTTATGTTCGTCAAGATGTGCAGGGACTTGATGCTTTGAAGAGCACTTGGACGGGGAAGTCTAGTACCCGATGCGAAATTGATCCCGCATGAGTTAAGACGAGTCGAGCCAACGACTGTTAAACGAAGGCGCTTCTCGGGAGGCAACCCGAGGTTGTAGGTACTTGCATATAGATTAGAAGCACGTTTAAAATTTTGTTTCGTTGATTAGACAAGGTTTTTGGGGTGAAAATTTAGCAAAAGTTGAAGAAAAATGGATTTGGGAGCTTCAGGTCCCAAGCGAACCGCTTGGAAAGCCCAAGCGGAGCGCTTGGCACGCCCAAGCGGTCCGCTTGAATTTCCAGTAAGAATGAAAATTCTTACTGGAAATCCAAGTGGAGCGCTTGGGAGTTCCCAAGCGGACCGCTTGCCAAGCGCTTCGCTTGGCTTTCCTTAAGAAAGCTAAGCGGGGCACTTGAGTATCAAAGCCCCCCACTTCGTTTTTCTTCCTCCATTGCCGATTTAGATTTAGCACCCCAAAAATCTCAATCTCTCTCAATTCTCCACCAATTCTTGCAATCTTGTGCATTTTACAAAGCCCATCACCCCCTCTATCATCTAAACCGATCAAATTTCACGTTTGAAGCATCCATAACAAGGAATCAAAGGTACCTCTCATGAACCCTAACTTTCTTGAATTTGGGATTTTATCTTAATTAGCTTCAATTGTGTTATGCATTGGTGAATTAGAGTTTAATGATGATTGTTGAGCATGTTTCTTACTAGATGTGATGTCTAAATTCGAATTTTGCTCCTCTTGATTTATGATGAACTCTATTGCTCGAATTTTTGCTATATAATTGTTTGGTGATTGTTAGCTTTGAATTTGAGTTATGTTATGGTTATGGTGATGTTGTGATTGCATGAGAATGTGTTGGATTGGTTGGGTGATTCAATTGGAGAGTTTGTTTGCTTGGTTTAGATTCGTATGGATTTATCGTAACGAAGGGTTAAAGCTTCTCGATTTGTTCATATGAACTTTAGCAAGCCTTCAAACTCACCATGAGATTACTTGGGTGAGTATTGGAGTCTAGGAGTCGAGTCTAAGTCTCATCATCTCTTGAAGTTGTCTAATAAGATTATTCTAGGTACCATGGACACAAGAGCCAAGAAGAAAGCAAGGAAGGATGGAGCTTCAACTTCCAAGGAGATTCCCCGTGATGAAAGCGACCGTGACCCATACAAAGAATCGGACACATTGCGGAGGTTCCGATACAATTTCTATAGGGGAGGAGAACGGTCAGTGATTTGGGACCGTAGCATCTCCTTTACTTCAAAGGAGTTGGACGTACTAAAGGGGACAAAATATGAGAACAAGGGGCTTTTCGTTGATGTACCCTATGCACCCTATGCTCACCTTACCAGGCTTATAACGGCGAGAGGATGGATCTTCTATGGGAAAGAACTCTCCGGATGGGATAGAGACCTTGTCGAGGAGTTCCACATTGCCTTCGAGGACTATAACTATAAGGCCGAAGCAGTACCTATTCGTGGCGTGATGGTCCCTTTCTCACCATTGAGTATCACTAGTTTCATTATGGGACTAGAGGAACCCTTGCAGGAAGACAAGAATAAGGTAGCTTACTATGTGAGTGATCCCTATGTGCACTATGTCTATGACCCAACGATTGAGAAGTTTCCGAGGAGGATAGCCGGGGTTCTGACAACCAAGGACTACAAGCCAAGGAAGACGCGTCTCGATAACACCTTGAAGTATAAAGATTTGCACTTGCACGCCCGCATGATCCTACCTTTCGTGGTACCTAATCTGATTCCGGGACTCATAACCGAAGAGATAACGCCGGAAGTCGGGATCTTAATCTATTCCCTCATGGAGAACTTGCCCATCACTCCCGGGGACATCATCTTCCAGCAATTCGAGATTAAACGAGAACCCGACCACCCACTAGTCTTCCCACATCTGATCACTGCTATGTGTGAGAAAGCAAATGTGCCAAACATCTGGCGCACCGAGGCATCGAGGGAACCAATCGACATAGAGACACACGATCTGATACTCCACCGCTTCGGAGTAGAGCAAGGGTTCGAAGACCCTTTTCCCCTTGTCATCCTTCACCGATCCGAGTGATTTTGCGGTGGTGGTACTCCTTTTTGATACTCTTAAATGATGTTATGACTTATGACTCTTGTACTTTTTTATTTGCTTTTGTAGTTGTGGCCTGTGTGCCTTTTGTCGTGATTAGTTTCGTCTAGTTTTTGTCTTGGTGCCTTAGGTGATTAAGATAGGAAAAAACATCGAAAATCTGGAAACAGAGCCAAGCGAAGCGCTTGGAATGGCCAAGCGGTCCGCTTGAAATTCCAGAAAGTGTTGCAACTTCCTGGAAATTCAAGCGGAGCGCCTGGAGCCTCCCAAGCGCTCCGCTTGAATTTCCATTCTTCTCACCTCTGCGCAGCCGTTTTCACATGTTTCTTAAGTCCTTTCAGGTACTACTCATATATAGGAGATTGGACACGAACCTTTATCTCAGGGAAGTGTACTTTCAATCCAATTTTTCCTTTTCATTCAACTTTTCTTTGCTCGAGGACGAGCAAAAGTTTAGGTTTGGGGAGGGGGTATTGGATTTTCAGTACTATATGCTTGTGTGGTTCGTACATGCCTGATTTTACTCAAGTTCATGTGATTTGTCGTGTTTTTTCAAATTTTTGCATGCATATCATCCATAGATTAGTTGTTGCACGTTGTTGTGTGTGGAGTTTATTGCCAAGTTTTTTGAACTTTTTTTATTGAGTAGACTAAGTGTTTATGACAATTTAAAAAAAAGTAGTTTGATCATATGTTGCATCACTTTGCAAGTAGTTTGAGGCTTGTCTCGCTTGGTTTGTCACATTCGCATGTGCACTAGTTAAGCTTAGTAGTCTCGACATCACCTTGAGTAGTGTTTCTTCTGCTGCGGTTCACGATGGCCTTATAAAATGATGCATGTTAGAGTCTATGGTTGTAACCCGTGTAATTATGTACGTAAGAGGCGACAAGTTCTTCACCTCGATTAGAGATTGCCAAATGCCTAGGAAGGAGGTAGTGTGAGGTGTGCGATTCCTTGTATTAAACCTATTCTATCGAATAGGTTTGGGGAGGGGGTTGCTTCGTTGATCTTATCTTTCGTCTTTGAGTCGTTGTAAAGTTTCCTTTTTCTTTTTCTTTTTGTTTTGTGTCCCAACCTATTCTTTCGAATAGGTTTGGGGAGGTGTTTTTGACACTTAGTACTGTTGCTTGCCCCTATATAAAAAAGAGAAAAAGAAAGAGAAAAAGAAAAGAAGGAAAAAGAAATATATAAGAAAAAGAGAAAAGAAAATAAAAAAAAAAAAGAGAAGAAAGAAAATAAAGAATAAGACCCAAAAGCAAAAGAAGGGTCGTTGCAAGCCAAAAGCAGTCTAGTAAAGTGTCAAGTGTCATGTAAATATTTGTTATTGAAGTTATCGAGTTGTAAATTCTATCTTTCGTTTCGTGTCGCCTTTGTCCAAGGCCTGTTCTTGACCACCCTCGTCTTGCTATTCAAGAAGTGGTTGAAAGAGGCTCATTCTTGAGAGTCTTGGTAGAATAGGGGAGTGTTATCTTTCTAAGGGAACCCTCCTTCGTTTGATGAGAGCCAGTATTGGTTCGCCCTCTCTTGAGGAAACGTCTCGCTTGGTGAACAGTAGTAAGCCCTCGGTTTCATAGGCACGGGGCAATTGTAGTATGATAACATGCATCATTATGTCGTCACTGACCAGGTCCAGGTAGAAGATGTTACGTGAGACTCCTTTGTTTAACCAAGTGCACTTGAGAATGTGTATATTCGCAATCGAGGCATACTTCAACCTATTTGCATGTCATGCTCATTTGGTTTTGTTCATAAGCATTTGGTAGATTCAATAGATTAGTTCACTTTACTTGGTATGAGACTCCTTTTGTGTTGCATTTAGGATAGTTTGTTGCTTGAGGACAAGCAAAGGTTTGGTTTGGGGAGTTTGATGAATGTATTTTTGACGCGTTCATCTTGTCTTTTTTACCTTCTTTTTCTATCTTCTAGCCTTGTCTTTTGGTTAGTTTTGTAGAATAGTGTCACGTTTTGTGTTTTCTGCATTTTCAGGCACTTAGGTACGAAACGACATTTTTGGAGCTAAAAACGAGCCTTTTTGATGGAAAAGATGGCCCCGTTGAAGTTCCCCAATCTCCGTGGCTTGTTCGTAAGTGTTTGAGCATCAATAAGCATCGAGAAGGATAAGTCCAAGGCACCCGAGGGCCATGCGAGGGCAAAAAGATTGAGTTTGAAGACAAAAATCTGCCCAGGAGCCAAGCTAAGCGCCTAGAATAGTGAAGCGCTCCGCTTCATTTTCCAGGAGCTTTGGCACAGAAGCCAAGCGAAGCGCTTGGAGTGCCAAAGCGCTTCGCTTGCCAAGCGCTCCGCTTGGCTTCTCCAAGCGGTCCGCTTGGCAGCGGTTACGTTCCGCTTGGCATCTTAAAATTACCGCCAAATGGTGTTAGTGACAAGCACCTCTAAAGTATTGATAGTGGTCTTTTATGATGTGTGTCTTAAAATTACCTAGACGAGTTGCTTAGTAGACTTGATCGAAGGTTTTACGCACTGAACTTGTGAGCATATTCGTAACCCATGCATGTGTATTCATTTCTACTAGCAACCGTTTTCCAAACTTGATTACAACAATCTGATTTCTCGTTGCTTTGTTCAAAGAAAACGATTCTATAAACATTTGAACTCGTTGACTGAAATTACTTGCAAAAACCTCAAGCAAAGCCACGTTAGGTCCCGAGAGAACGACACTCGGGGACAACTTGCCATTGCACTCTAGTTTGTGTAGTGATAAGTGTTCTTAGGCTTTTAAACAAATTTAATTGGTGAAAAACAACATCATCAATTTGGCGCCGTTGCCGGGGACTTAACTCCTTTGGTTGGTGTTTTTGTTTTGGTTTTTTCGGCCAACATCTTTTCTTTGTCTCATTTCTGTTTTTGTTTCTTTTTGCTTGAGATACTCACTATCTTGTATTTCAGGTGAGTGCATGCCTAGAACCCGAACGGGTGGACCTATTACTGAACCTTTTGTAGACGAGATCGATCGTTTGTTTCAAAGGAGAAGGAGGAATTTGAATCTAGAGTTTGAAGGAGTAGCAGCTAGAGCTTCCACTTCTGGTATTCGGGAAGAGTCTTCTTCTTATATTTTGGAGCCAATTCTTGAATCTGTTTACTTGGAAGGTGAAATGGCGGAGAGGCCTATACGTACACTTACTAAGCCTACGGTTGGGGCTAGAGGACCAGCAATTGTCCTCAATGATGCCACCAGGAACTTGGAGATCAAGAATCACATGTTCCAACAACTACCCAAATTCTATGGGATGGCTAATGAGGACGTGATAGGGTACTTGAATGAGCTCGAGAACTTTGTTCTCCATCTTGGGCGTCCAGGAGCTGGTGTTACGGATGACGATCTCCGCATGAAGGTCTTTTCTATGGGGCTAGGTGATTGTGCAAAGGCTTGGCTTAATACTTTGGAGGCCGGGTCTTTGACAACATGGGACCTTTGTTTTGATAAGTTCATCGAGCGTTACTACCCCGCTTCCAAGACAATGGTATGAAGAGCCAAATTAGCTCCTTCGAGCAGAGGTACGATGAGCCTTTCCACGAGGCTTATGATCGATTCATGGGGTTGCATCATCGATGCCCACATAACGGGTATGATAAAGGTCAGCTTCTCCAATTCTTTTACAATGGTTTACATCCTGAGATTCAATCTCAGGTGGATAGTATTTGTGGAGGTAGTATGGGGGAGTTGCTTCCTTCTCAAGCCCAAGTGAAGCTGGACATGATGTACCGGAATTCCCAAAACCGGAATGTGAGGGCTCGTGTGCTCCAAAAGGAGAAAAGAGGTGAGGCCAAGGTAGTGGTAGAACAGAATGCCTTCGATGGGTTCGCCCATGAAGTGAAGCAAGCTTTGAGGAAAAGCGTTCCTTCTCCTTCTACGGAAGTTTGTGGTGTGTGCAAGAACTATGGGCACCCGGCCTATTTATGCCGGTCTGAATTTGCTAGAGAGCAATATATCACGAACGATGTCCGTCAAGAAGTGTATGCTGCTGAGGGAGAGCAAGTAGTTGGAGATGTGAATTACGGGCAATGTTATGTCAATATGAGGCCATAAAACCGTGGACCCCGAGGTGGGTACCAGAATCAAGGCAACCGTGGTTATCTTCATAACCCGGATCAAAATGCCTATGGGCCTAATCAAGATAGAAGTCGTCTCAGCTATGAGAACAATTGGTATGAAGGAGCACCGCCTTCTAATCCTACACCTACACCTCAGGTTGCTAGTTCGGGACCACAAGGTGGAGGGGTGCTTCCTTCACCTCTTCTCTCTTCTCTCAACGATCTTGTGTTGAAAACAAATAAGTTTATGGAGCATTACTATCGTAATGAAGCTACTAATAATCAGCGGTTTGAGAAGCTTGAGGCTAGTAGTAGCAACCTCCATAAAAAGTTGCCAAGAGCTGATAGATCGGGGGGCTAGCAGAGAGCAAGGGAAGTTTCCTGGAAACACGGAGAAGGCTATGGCCATAACCGTGGTGACTGATTTGCCCGTGGAGATCACGGTTGTGAGAGACAATGCACTAGTTGAGGTGCCAAGTTGCAAGATAACTGAAACTTGCAAGGTGAGTGAGGAGCTTGAGACTCCTAAGGTAGTTGTGGAAGAGAAAGTGGTCGCACAATCTGATGCGATAGTGGAAGAAGTAAATGAAAACTCATCGTTTGAGGATGAGTTGGTGGATATGGTGGAAGTGCCTATCCAAGAGAGCTTTGATGTGGAAATCGGCTTGGGTAAGAAGGATGGGGCGAACAGCGAGATTTTCTCTGGGGCGAACCGCCCCAGACGTGGCGCGAACCGCCCCACACCGGGCGAACCGCCCGGTGTGTGGGGCGAACCGCCCCACACTATTTTGAGGCCTATATATAGTTGCTCAGATTTTCTCCGAAATTCATACTTTTCCAGACCTACTTTCTCACCTTTCTCTGTAGTTTTAGGTAGGGACTTCCCAGAGCCTGTTCTGGGGGTTCGTAGCTTAGGGGACTCTTTTTCATAGCAGTTTGGAGCTCGTAGGATCGCAATTCTCCGGAGATTGACAACCTTCGGTAACTTTGTATCTTACAGTTTATTCTACTTATTTTTATATTCTTTCAACATGTTTTCTTCTATGATTTCTGTTGATTGCATGCCTATTATGAGTAGCTAAACTTATCGTTGGTGGTAGTATGTGAATTCTTAGCGAAGGGAAGATAATCATGCTAATGGCTATATCGCGCATTATACTCCGTGTTATTGCTTTATTTCGTTGATCAGGTACAACCTAAATTCTCGTGTGTTGTATTAATTATTATGCACAATTGGACCCTCGTCGACCTATACGCGAGTTTATCTTCGTAGTGTTGAATAATTACGGAACACAATAGGACAATAGTGCTTGACTTGTCAGAATCGTTATCTTCGTAGTGCTTAATAATTGCAACAGGACATTAGATTGATCAAAGATCTCCATGCAAGACCGAGGAATTTATGCATGATTATTGACCCGCTATGCTTTGAAAGATCATACTATCACCAATCTCCATTATCTGTTAGAAACCCCTTTGCTATTACGTCTGCTGTTTTTATATTCTCTTGTTAAATAGATAAAGCTAGTTATAGTCCTGAGAGAACGACACTCGAGTCATTCTACTGCTACACTACGGTTTTCGTTGTAGTTGTGGATTGCCTTTGGCTAAATAACAAATATATTTGACTGAACCGAGACCTGACAAACCCGCGTTCATCATTCTTCAACAATTGCAGCTTCAGCAATTTCTGGGACCGGATTAGTTGCTTGTTCAGCAACTATCTCTTCAGCAGCATTGTCCGCAAGTGCCGCTCTTCTCAAGTCTGCAGCAATATCACTTGCTGGTTCCAGAGTGTTGTCATCAGGATTATCTACAATGTAGATATCGGGGACTTGGGCAGGAATTTCATTTCCACTGCCATGTGGTCTTGTATCAGCAGATGTATCAACGTTAGGTTGATTGTTGAAGGCTTCTGCAAACACTTCTACATTGCTGAAGGCTTCTGCAAACACTTCAACAACATCTACTGCAGTGGCTTGTGTTTCAGCAACCACTGGGGCATCATCTGATAGATCATGGACAATTGGAACGGACTTACGTGCCGTTGTTTTCTTCCTTGGGTAAGTCTTTATCTGTTTCTTCTTGGGAATAGGGTCAGCTGATAACGCTGCAGAGTGTCATCATCAACTTTCCTCTTTTTCTTCTTAGATTTCTCACTGGGTGCATTAGTTTCAGCAACCGCAGTGGCTTCAGCAGCAACATTTGCAGTTGTTGCATTTCCAGCAACATTTGTAGTTGTTGTACACTTACCTTGTTTATCAACATCTGCAGCTGTTGCATTCATGGACTGATTATCAGTCTCAGCAACATTTGCAGCTGTTGGATACCTATCTTGCTGACCAACATTTAAAACATATGCAGTTGTTGTCTTCTTTGACTTCTTGTCAGCAAGCTTAGGTCCATTCTGCTTGTAGAAGGCTCTTCCCACATTAAATACTGATTTCTTTATCGGCAATGGGTTTCTTAGATGAATCCTGAAGTGTTCAAGGATGTAGCATATTTTCAATCCATACAACACTGGAAAGGTAGGTCAGACTGTATTGTCTTCAACCTTTACCTTGAACTTAGTAACACAATCAACAAGTCTGTTGAAAATGTACTTTGCCCAGTTGAGCTCAGTTTTATTCTCATGGATATGCATCAGCAATGGCCACCTTCTCAAGCCAACTTGGTCAATTCCTCCAACTTGGGAGTCTAAGACTTTGATTAGTTGCAAAGCTACCAGACGAAGCGAATGCAGAGATGCTTCCTCTTTACGTGCTTTGATGTCCAAGTCATGGGAGCAATCTCTCCTTTCTTCATCTTTTCATTTCTGACATCACGGTAGAAGGCTTCAATTTCTTCATCAGTGGCAGTGATGTCATCTTCACTTCCAGTAGTTGGAATCTGAAAGATGTTTGCTAAATCAATCCATTTCAGGATGATTTGCACACCTTGAACTGAGGTAGAAATCACTTTTTTCAGTGACTCCTTGTCCGTCAGTAAGGGTTTGGATTTCTTCATCATTGTAGAACTCCATTGTGACCAACATGCTCACTTTCTTAGTGCGAGCAGTAATGAAGAAAAGAAGGCCTTGTTGATTAATCAAGTTCAACGCCTCTTCGTTTTCTTCGTCCAGTTCTTGTTCATAGAAGTATCTAATGTACTTCTCCTTGGAAAATACGCCCCACTGCATCATCTGCTCACACTTTGCAGTGTCGAGATATGCAGGCGGCATGGGTCTTTCGGTTACTTGGTCGTATTTTAACACAATTTTCACTGTGTTAGTTGCCGGAATTTCAACCGGAGTAGTGTTTCTTCCAGCACTGTCTGCTTTAGATGACTTAGAGGTCTTAGATGATTGTCTCTTAGGAGCCATCTCTTATATAGTAAGGGAGTTGTACGAAAAATAGAATTTTTTTTTTGACCGGAGGTACAGTGAATTCAGAGCACATGCTAGAGAATTTGCAGAGAAAGGAAATGTGAGTTAAAGAATTTTTCATTCTCTAACACTTTGTTTATATAGTGTCTCTGTTGTTTGAGAAGCTCAATGGTTTTGAGTTCTCAGCAAGGGTAATACAGAGATTCATCTGTGTTAGTGGAGCCTTTGCATTAAATGCATAGTGGTCCACTAACAAAAACCGCCATAGCATACTTTCTCTTTGTAATATCAACCGTTGGATCAAAAACTGCTTTAAAATCAATGGCCACGATTGTATTTCATGTCATGATTAACAAAGAGTTTATTTGTGCCACGATTAACGTCACAAATTGATTTTACCTTGATTCACGGGATTTGATGTTTTTTACTCCAACGCTAATTGCTTGCTGAAGTAAATGAGAATCTTTTCAGCGATTTTCATTATATTGACTTTGGCACTTACCTTTTTAGGTAACAAGCCTTGTATTTGCTGAAAATTCCCCCTTAATCAAATATCTCATATTTCTTTGAGTTAAAAGACATTTCCGAGTTCCCGTCTCAACAAATTCTTTTAATATTGAGATATCCAGTAAAATTCGAGAAGTATTCTTTCTCTTTGCTGAGTTCCCGTCTCAGGTTTTTCTTTTGATACTTGAATACCTGTTTCAGTATCTTTGATTGTCTGAATACCACTTTCAGAAATCTTTAAAGTTTTTCCTTTGCTGAGTACCCGTCTCAGAAAGTGATCAAGTTTCCTAACAAATACCCGGTTTGAAGGAATTACTTGTTGAATGCCTGTTTCAGCAATCATGTAGTGAGCTATCATTTCTTTTCAGAAGAAATCAGTGGAAGGGACTTTATACATGTAAGCATACTTTGGCTTGCTGAATGCCTGTTTCAGCAATCTACCAAATGTATCCCCTACTATTGAGGTAGATCAATCAATCAAAGGTTATACCTAAGCATTGCGAACCTATTATCTGGTATGGGCTTGGTAAAGATGTCAGCAAGTTTATCATCAGTGCCTACTTTCACAACCTCAATGTCTTTTTTTTCCACATGATCTCTAATGAAATGATGTCTAATATCAATGTGCTTTGTCCTTGAGTGGAACTTAGGATTTTTCGTGATAGCAATAGCACTTGTATTATCTTAAAAGATTGGTGTTTTCTTTGGAGAAATACCATAATCTCTTAATTGTTGCTGAATCCATAGGATTTGAGCTGTGCAACAACCAGCCGCAATGTACTCAGATTCAGTAGATGAGTTGGCAACACAGGTTTGCTTCTTGCTGAACCATGATATTAATCTAGTACCTAGAAACTTACAAATTTCAGAATAACCAATTCCAATCCAGAATCTTTAGGATACCATAATCCAACATTGATTGTACCTTTGACATATTTCAGTATCTTAAGTGCCTTTTTGTAGTGTGATTCTCTTGGATCAGATTGGAATCTTGCACACACACAAACAGCATACTGAATGTCAGGTCTACTCGCTGTTAAATACAACAAAGAACCAATGAGCTTCCTATACTTGTGTTCATTAACACTCTTATCTTATTTAGTATAGCCCAATTTGGTACCAACACTCATAGGGATCTTTTCAGGTTTTTCTTCCTCTTTGATCCTGAACTTTATGAGCATTTCCTTTGCATACTTTGCTTGATTTATGAATATTCCATCTTTGAGTTGCTTGATTTGCAATCCTAGGAAATAATTCAATTCACCCATCATACTCATTTCAAACTTGTTTGTCATGAGTTTCTCAAAATCATCACAAAGTTGCTTGTCCTTAGATCCAAATATTATGTCATCCACATAAATCTGGACTAAGCGTATTTTACCATCATGGTTCATGGTAAATAAAGTTTTGTCAACTTCACCTTTCTTGAAACCATTGTCCAGCAAGAACTTAGCTAATGTATCATACCAAGCTCTTTTTGAAGCTTGTATACCATTTTGGTTTCTGATGGAAGTTCAAGCCAGGGGGGTGTTCCAAATAGACTTCTTCAGCAAGTTCACTATTTAGGAATGCACTTTTAACATCCATTTGATAAACAATGAAGTCATTGTGAGCACCAAAGGCTAAGAAAAGTCTAATTGCATCCAATCTTGCAACTGGAGCATAAGACTCATCATAGTCCAATCCTTCAGTCTGACAGTAACCTTGATCAAAAAAACGTGCTTTGTTCCTTGTTACTTCTCCAAACTCACTCAACTTGTTTCTGAACATCCACTTTGTACCAATTGCTTTCTTTCCTTCAGCAAGGGGTACAAGTTTCTAGACTTTGTTCCTTTCAAATTGATCTAGTTCTTCTTCCATTGCCTTGATCCATTCAGAATGCTTTAAAGCTTCTTCTATGGTCTTGGGTTCAATTTCTGAAACAAAGTAAGAGAACAAAGCTTCTACTTCTATGACATTTGCTTCTTCAGCAAGTTCTTGATTAGTAGATACTTTGGATCTAGTCACGTGGCGTTTGTCAATATCACCAATCATATCCGTAGAGGGATGATCTCTAATCCATTTATTAACAGGTTTTCTAGTTTTTGGATATGGATAAGTTTGCTCTTCAGCATGTGACTCTTCAGTATGTACTTGCTCAGTACTACTGGTATTTTGTTGTGTCTCTGCTGAAATTGGTTCATCAGCAACTGCTTGTTCAACATTGCTGGTTTGAGGTAACTCGTCAGCATGCACAGGAAGTTGCATAGTTTCAGCAACATCTGGAGCAACCGCGTCTTTTGCTGGAAATTCTTTGTCATGAACTATTTTTATCTTGTCATGACTCGGGGGAGGAGAGTTATTGTCAGAATCATCATTTAGTTCAATTGATTTGACTTTCCTAGCATCAGATTCAATTCTTTGCTCGTGTATGAGTAACTTCTTCATACAATTTGATATTTCTTCTTCCGCAGGAACTCCTTGTGACTTTTCATAGAATACAACATGCACTGATTCTTCGATCTTTTGTGCCTTTTCGTTGTAAACTCTATAAGCTTTACTATGCAAGGAGTAACCAATAAATATCGCTTTGTCTGCATTTGGTTGGAATGTTCTTAAGTATTCTCTACCATTGTTAAGAACCAAAAATATTTGCAACCAAATACTCTTAGATGGGTGATGTTAGGAGGTCTTCCAACAAATAACTCATAGGGAGTTTTGTTGTATTCCTTAATTATCAAACATCTATTTTGAGTATAGCAGGCGGTATTAATCGCTTAAGGGTACGATTCTTCCTTTCAGCAACACCATTTTGTTGTGGTGTCCTTACTAAGGATAACTGATGTTGTATGCCTTTGGAAGTGCAATACTCAGTTATGTACTGGTTTACAAACTCAGTACCATGGTCTGTTCTAATGACTTTTACCTTGTCATTTTTCATGACTTCAAGCTTGTTAAGCAAGTTAGTGTAATTGCATCCAATCTTGCCCGTCATGTGTTTTCCATAACCACTGTCAAAGTGCCAAATTGCATTGTTTGTCTCCGTGGCTGAAGTCTGCACAATCAAGAGCAAACAAGTTAATTATCCAATATTGGATGTCCATTAACATGTTCAAGAAAGCGTCCAGTGGAAACCCAAGTCTTGAGTTTTTCAACTTTGACTTGTTTTCTACTTGCTGAGGAACTCGAAGGTTTTGAGCCAAAAGTCTTTTGATTATTGCTAATCAAGTCCACTTTCTGATGTGGTGTCTTGCTCGGTTGACCTTTTTGCTGAACATACTTTTCAGTAAGTTCATTTCTGGCAAGGTTCCTTCTAGTCCCAGCGTTTTGAGTTTTGTCAAAACTCTTAGGCTTGGTTTTATTCATCTCTTTGAAGTATCTTTGCTGACTTTGCTTATACTCATGAAAAATTTGACTTTGCTTGGTTTTGAAACCAAGTTCACTTTTCGGAGAATGCTGAGCTTTTGTCTCAGCAACCTTACTTTATTCAGGTTTGTCAGCAAAGGTCTTCTGATTACTTTTAGTAATCTTGCCTTTTGACTTAACGAATTGCTTTTCAGCAACTTGTTTGGCGGAATGCTTTTCAGCATCCTTTTTCTTAACAGTTTGCTTTTCAGCAACCTGTTTTCCTTTTAAAGTCTTGTTACTTTGAGTAGCAACAGCGGGCTTTACGGTCGTAAGTACTTGATTGCATATTTCAACAACCTTAGATTGACCAATCTAATAGAGTTCTGGTTGACAACTATCAGTTGCACGTACAAAGGTAATTGGTGATTTGTCTTTATTCAAGATTATTACATCATCACCTTCATACGTTGCACCTAAACCTTCTTTCTGAGATGGATCTCTCAGATAAGAGTTTAGTTCAGTTAGCGCATTACTTGCATCAGCATAAGATTTGAAATTGATTTTTATCCTTTTCATTTCTTGTATTTCAGCAAGTAACTTTAGAATTGAGGACTGATACTCTTCCAATTCTATTGCCATTTGAGAATTCTTCTCTGTAGCTTCAGTAATCAACTTCTTGAGATGCAATATTTCAGCATCCTTCTTTTTCAACTCTTCTTTCAGCAAAACATACTTTTTAGTAGTTTGCTTTGTCAGAGTTTCAACATTCTGTAGTTTCTCTTGCTGTTTGCTCAGAGTTTTCTCAAATCTTTCGATTTCTCCTTAAATTCTATCAAGGTCAATAGCATCTTCACTTTCTGAGTCAGAGTCAGAGGTAGGACTGTTTACCTGACCGGCGATGAGGCAGAATTCGTAGTTTGACACATCTGGATAAGCTTCCATAGCTATTCCACATACTTCCTTGCCAATCTATACATCAAGAGTGGCTTCTTCTTCTTCAGTGTCTGAGCTCTCTACCTCACTGTCTTCAGAGCTAGTGTCAATGCACAACGCATCGATTTTTGCTTGAAGCTTTTTCTTTTCTTCAGCAATCAAAGCCCTTTTGAACTTCTTCTTCTTTTCAGCAGATTTACCTTTCAGCAAAGGACAATTTACTTTGAAGTGTCCAGGCTTTTTTCAATAAAAGCAGAGATCATTGCCAACTGCTGGTTCTTCGGAAGAATTTGCTTGCTGAGCTTGCTTGTTGAGCGAGCTAGCCTCATTCTTGTATTTATGGTAGTTGTTACCAAGATGCTTTTTCAGCTTCTCTTTTGCTTTTCGCCTTTCTAGTTCCTTACTGATGAATTTCTTCATGTTTTTAACAACTAAAGCATTTTCATCAGCAGGCTCTTTATCATTCTTCTTTTCAGAAGATGACGGCTTTGCAGCAAGAGCAATGTTTAGCGATTTTTCAGCAACCACATTTTCTCTTTGCTTTGTCTCGTAGTTGACAGTAGCAAGATGAGAGAACAACTCTGTAGGTGTGATATTTGGCATTCCTTGATTATAATAGAAATTCTAAGTATGGATCCACTCTTGGTTCAGACTTCTAATAATGGTTTTCACCTTCTCAGAATCTAAATAGAGATTTCCAACTCCTAAGACAGCCATCTCACTTACTAGAGTTTTGAATCTGAAATCCAAGCTTGAGGTTCATTTGTACCTTGTTTAAAGTTCTGGAACTTTAACTTAAGTACTTCAAGTTTGTTTTCCTTGGTTTTATCAGATCCAACACAAATATCTTGAACCATTTTCCAATCTTCCTTAGCAGTTTTGGAAACATTTTCCAATCGAATGATGATGTTTCTTGCTAGGCCATCAAGACGGAATCTTTTGGCTTCGTCGGAAGTCCACTCCTCTCTTGGTTTTGGAACGACAGTATCGACTGGTTCACCTAAGATAGTTTCCTTACCATCTTCTGTGGTTTTGTGAGGAAAACTTCTCTCAAGTTTAGTGATCTTGATAGGTCCATCATTTATGATAGTGACCATGTCATCACTAATGGCCTCAAGATGTAGCATCATGTTGTTTCGCCATTTTTCATAGTTTTCCAGCTTCAGCAAGGGAGCGTCTCCTAAAGACATCCTGTCAGCAAAAGACTACCAAACTAAGCAAGTGAGAGTGATTTACGGAAAGCACCTAAGGGGATCTAGGTTAAGTGCTGAAGGTTAAAGAACCTCCAGCTCTGATACCACTTGTTGATCCCTTTAAACAACAAGAAAAGACTAGAGGGGGGGTGAATAGTCTTTTAAAGCTTTCGTCGTTTAAAAACATTCTCAGCAAGTGCTTATTACTTTTCAGTAATGAGTTTGCTGATACTTAACTTTCTCAGGGAGTACTAGTTACTTTTCAGTAACGAGTTTTACTGGTACTTTAGAAACAGAGTGCGGAAGTCTTTATACACTAAGTGCTTTTCAGAGAGTGATAGTTTCAGCAAGTGAGCAAAGTGACAGTGTTCAAAATAGTTAAGCTTGCTGAAAACTAAATGCGGTAAGATAAGTCACACAAACACTTTTATAGTGGTATCTGAGAGTGGCGTAATCTCTCAACTAATCCACTTTGTCCTTTCTAGGAATGAATCCACTAAGATAATCTTGAGGTTCCTTACAACACCTATCTATAATGATTCTTCAGAAACCAAAGCACACTTGCTTCGTTTCCAACCTAACTAGAGAACGAAACCTTGTTCTCCACCAAACTGGGGACACTTAATCAGCAAAACTATGTTTGATTAATTCCCCCTGAATTTCACGCCTGAAAAAGGGTATTTATCAGTTAGAGAGGTTTGGGATGAGATGACTTGAGTATAACTTATTCAGCTATAAAAAATTATCTAAAGAAACACAACTTGAAATACTTTTCAGTAAACAAGTTAAGTTGTTTCTGGTGTCAAGACTTGTTCTTGTTCGACAGAAAGCTCACTAAACTAATTTCTTAGCCGTGAATGTTCTACTTCTTCACAAGTAGCTTTTGTTTCAAGCTTAAGTCTTGGAAAGGATCAATAGGCAGTAAAGAGTATGGAAGATTGAGTGTTTAAGCACAAGTGAGAGTTTGATCACGTTGTTGACACACTTCAACTCTTTGCCGGATGACCTCTATTTATAGTGAATCAAGGGAGCCGTTTGAATTTCAAATTCTAAGGCTTTGTTCCTTAAGATGGCACTATCTTGCTTTTGCACTTTCAGCAGCGTCCTTCATTTGTCTTTAGTCTTCATGTTCTTCGCGTGCCTACTTTGCATTTAATGTTCATTTGAATGGAATTCAAATGTGAACGTTGCAGCCAAAATGCAAGTACTTTTTTAGCAAGGAGGTCACATATGTATTTCAGCAAGCGGTCAGTCTCAGTTTCAGCAAGCACAACCTACTTTGTCATATAGATTTTCACTTGTGCGAGCTGTTGCTGAAATTTCCACTTTCTGAGCAACATGTGCCTTTGTAGATACCAACTTCAGAAATCTTCTTAAGTCTTCAGTCTTCGAATCTTCAAGATTCTGAGCGGTTCTAGTGCTTCAATAGTTCATTTGTGAAAACAAAGTACATCACCAGCTAACTAAAGCACCTAACTAGTACCTACACTAAGTCTTCAGCAAACGTTCCTCTTTTACAATGTCCTTAAAATTCTAAATTCCTATGGACCTTAACAGTACTAGTTACTGGACTTTCCTTAATTTAGCATGGTTAATTGCTCATCAAAATTTACAAGTTACCTAACACTTGTCCTCAAATTGTTTTTCACACTTATCACCAAGGACCGTAACTCAAGGACCTCGCGTCTGTACATGAAGGAATCCTGCCTAAGCCTCAGAAGGGTTTGACGGTAATGTTCTGCTACCATGAATTTTGAGTTAGACAATGGGTGCAGAGATGAAGTTTTTAATGACAAGGGTGCCTCAGAAGTGGACATAAATAGAGGAGGGGTTGATGTTTGAATGGAACATTTTTAGTCAGTATTAGGGGGAATTTACCCTGACTGAATTGGATTCGAATTGTTCAAATTCAAAACAAATCAATTCAAATTCAAATTCAATGAATTCAAACAGTTATTGCTTCTGGTTCTGTAACAAAATTAACTTCACTTACTTTACAATTACCTGTTGTTTCAGAGGATTAATAGAAAGGTGTAACATATTACGAATGCGGGATTGTTAATAGATAGTATTCATGAAACTTGGTAAGTCGCAAATTGACCTCATGCAGAATGCACATTACTATAGAGTTAGGGAAATAACGATTCGGCAATAGGAACTCGAAAACAATAAGTCTCCATACAAATACAGCACTCATAATCATATTAAATCCATACTTCATGCTACAAATTCATACTTAACTAGCAACCTAGCAAATTTAGGTTAGATTCCAATATATTGTTCATATAAACCATACAAATTTAAGCTAACAATAGGTTAGGTGCAACCTAACTAAATCTACGAAAACATATTCATATAGCGAGCTCATACGATAGAACTAACAGTGATTCTTCCTAATCATTCATCTGACCCCAAGGTGTAGTCAGAATGAAATAGGAGAAATGAAGTTACTGATTAAGATGATGCACCACCCTCGCTCGGAATTTCAACACCAATCGAAGACTCTGCTGGGAGAATGAAACAGCCACGGATTGTGAAAATGTTTCGTAATTGAGGATAGAGTGGTTCTCCCTGAACTCGCATTTTGAGGGCTGCAATTGTTTCGTTCTGCATTAAGATGACCAAGTAAATCTATATTAATTCTGGAATTGAACTTTAAAAAAATAGAAGCATCAGGAGAGAAGTTCGAATTACCCGTCCACAAAACTTATTCCAATATAGTTCCCTAGCGTACACACGATTACGCTTTACAGCATAAAAAACCCCCGGGAGAGCCAGAAATTCTTTGAATTTTGTGTACCTACGCCTGATGATGGCAAGTGAGCTCACAAGATATTGAACTGTAACGCTCTTCTGCAGCTAGCTGCTTATTTGACTGGCACAAAACCTCAATGCAACCATTAGAGATTGCCTAGTTCGTAGGCCAGAATCACTAGCAAAGCCGTCTAACATCCGCACGAGGAGAATGTCTACATCGTTTTTCCAACCACCCACGCTCAGCAGAGTTCTGTCCCTCATACGAATGACACGCGGCATGCCTAACTGAAAAAAACCAGCAAACATCCATATTAGTGGAATTATTCCAAGTTATTTCTACATATGGGAAACTATAAGCACACCCTAACTTATTCAACTTCACATTCTAGTCTAAAGTTTTTCAATAGAGCATATATATTCCCAAACAGAACAAATGTGGTAAAAACTTAGTTCAACCAATTAACATGTTTGACAATTCATATGTTAAATTTGAACATGTTTCATTCTTTTGTTACACCTAAACAAGGTCCATTTACTCCAGTTAAGACCAGATATTTTTATACATGTGGGAATTGCGAAGCCAAGGTCTAATACAACATAATAAACAATTGTTGGTCCCTTTAAACAACAAGAAAAGACTAGAGGGGGCTGAATAGTCTTTTCAAACTTTTCGTCGTTTAAAACTTTCTCAGCGAGTACTTATTACTTTTCAGTAATGAGTTTGCTCATACTTAACTTTCTCAGCAAGTACTTATTACTTTTCAGTGACGATGAACCGAATTTGTCAGACTCAAGTAATCAAATAAATTTGTTTTTAGCCAAAGGCAATTCACAACTACAACGAAAACAAAGGTACGTAGTGTAGCAGTAAAATAACCTCGAGTGTCGATCTCTAAGGACTATAACTAGCTTTATCTAATTTAACTTAAACTATAAACTCAACAAACGACTTAGCACAGATTTTCTTATCAAGAATAATGGAAGTTGGCGATAGTATGATCATATATCGCTCAAAGCATCAGGTTAATAATCATGCATGAAGTACTTGAACGTTTGCATAGAAATCTAAGATCATGAATTGTCCAATGTGTTCCGTTCAATTCAACACTACGAAGATAGAGGGCTTAGATAGATCAAAGAAATAAAGCAATAAGTCAAGTCTGAATCGCGTTACAGCCAATCATGCATAATCAAGAACCCTAGCTAAGAAATCACATACTATCACCAACGATAGATTTAGCTACTCATAGATAAATTGCAATCAACAGAAATCAAAGCAAGATTGAATGAAAACATGTTGAAAGAAATAAATATAAATAGAAAAATCGTGAGATACAATGTTACCAAACGAAGGTTGTCAATCTCCGAAGAATTGCTAACTCACAAGCAAGAATTGATAAACAACGAGGTCCAATTGCTATGCTTAATCCTCCAAATTGATAAGAAAAAGAGTCTCATATGCTAAGAATTCCCAGAATAGGCTCTGGAGAATTCGTCTCTCAAAATAATGTGAAAAGGTATGAAAAACGTAGAAACAGGTGCAACTATATATAGGAGTTCGGAGGACGTGGGGCGAACCGCCCCAGACGCCGGGCGAACCGCCTCGCGTGGGACGAACCGCCCGGGAGCTCCAGTGGCGGTGGATGCGTTTTTGGTCTTCTTTTCCTTTTCGGACTCGGATTTTGCCTTCTAGTGACCTTTAAGCCTTGAAACTCGACCCCTAGACCTCAAATCTCTCCGGAACCTTCTAGATACACCACGGATGACCACGAAACACCGAATGTTCGTTTTCTTCCACATAATTGCCCCTAAAAACACGTTTTTCACCTAATACCTTAAAAATGCAAAGAAAAGGGAAACGTGACACTATTCTAATAAAATGCACTATAATATAGCCAAATTAACATAGATGATAGTTAAATAGGTGAAAAAAGACTCGAATGAAGGTGTAAAATACACGTTCATCAAACTCCCCAAACCGAACCTTTGCTTGTCCTCAAGCAATTAAGCTAGACTCTAATGCAAAAAACCAATGCAACACACAAAATGGAGTCTCATGCCAAATGAAATGAACTAATCTATTGAATCTATCAAAAACTTATGAACAAAGACCATACATATCATATCATGGATATTGGTTGAAGAATGCCTCGATTGACTCATACACATTCACATATGCACTATGTTAAACAAGATAGTCTCTCATAACATTCTCTACCTGGACCTAGTCAGTGACGACGTAATGAAACATGTTAAAATACGAATGATTGTCCCGTGCCTATGAAACTGAGGACTTACTGTTGTTCACCAAGTTAAGACTTTTCCTCAAAGAGGTCGAACCAATATTGGCTCTTTGGCAAAAAATTACAACTCGATTACGAACATTACAAGAATTGAAAAACGAGACAAACACTTTGCTAAACTGCTTTTTGGCTTTCTTTGGACCCTTCTTTGCTTTTTTGGGGTCTTTCCTTTTTTTTTTTTTTTTTTTTTTCTTTTCCAGATTTTTTTTCTTTTTCCTGGAATTTTTCCTTCTTTTTTTCGATTTTTTTTTCCTTTTTTCTTTTTTTTTATAGCCAGCAGTAGCACAACGAAAAAGAAATTACAATGACTCACAAACGACTTCCCCAAACCTATTCGAAAGAATAGGTTGGAGCACAAACTTTACGAAAAAGGAAAACAAACTCACAACACTCAAAAATCGAAAAACAAGTCTAGTGATAGCGTAACCCCCTCCCCAAACATATTCGGAAGAATAGGTTGCAAACAAAGGATCACACAATCTCACACTACCTCCTTCCTAGGCATTTAGCAATCTCAAAGCAAGGTGAAGACTTGTTGCCTCTTAGGTACATAATTACACGGGAAAACAACCACAAGACTCTAACATGCATCATCCTATTATAAAGGCCTTCATGAACCGCAGTAGAGAAAACACCACTAAGTGATGTTGAGACTACCAAGCTTAACTAAGTGCATACATAAATGTGACAAGCCAAGCGAGAAAAACCTCAAACAACTTCATAGAGATGAAACGCATGGTCAAAGGTCATAATTAGTTAATCTACCCAATAAAAAAGTTCAGAAAGTTTTGCAATAAACTCCACATAAAACATGCAAGACTAGACTAGAATGAATGTAGTGTATGCAACTAAATTACTAGGAAAGCGATAAACGTGCAAATGCAAATGCAAAAAAGTTTCACGAGTAATCATAAGCAAAACAGGTATAGAAATACCCGGCGATAACCCCCCCCCCCCCAAACCTGAACATCGTCGCTCGTCCCGAATGTCGAAAGTGGATTATAAGGTGAAAGCTATCTTGTATATGTAACCTATATTACTCAATCAAACTCGTGAGAAACCAAAACAGGTGACAAAAGAGGTGAAAAGATCAATAATTTAACATAATAGGGTAAGAATTGGGGTTCCGAACGAAATTCAGGAGGTTCGGATCTCTGGACGCCCGGGGCTAACCGCCCCGGGTGCGGGGCGATCCACCTGGGACGCCCCAGGCGGCCTAGCAACGCCAGGCGACTCGCCCCACATGGGGGGCGGTTCGCCTGGCGCCTCCAGACCCCTGGAGAAGTCTATTTTTCCCCCAAAATGTCAAATTATCATCTTAAAACCTTTTTTATCACTAAAAATATACGTAAACAAAAAATAAAATACAATGATATGCTCAAAACGACAAAACACACTAACCTTCAGTAGAGGCGGAAAGGGTAAGCTCAAGATGATCAACCTCCCTTTGATCACTAGAAATCTCGAAGTATGGCTTCACTCGTTGACCATTCACCTTGAAAGTATTGTCCGTCTTTGGATCAAAGAGTTCTACAGCTCCATGGGCAGCAACTTTGATAATTTCGTACGGTCCATCCCAACGAGTACGGAGCTTTCCAGGAAATAGTCGAAGGTGAGAATTAAATACCAAAGCTTTTTCCCCAGGAATCAGTTCCTTACGTACTATACCACGATCATGATACTTCTTGGTACGTTCTTTGTAGATCTTGGCATTTTCATAAGTACCTAGGCGTAACTCATCAAGCTCATCGAGTTGCAACAACCGTTCTTCGCCAGCTTTTCCCATATCAAGATTGAGTGCTTTGATAGCCCAATACGCCTTGTGTTCCAACTCTATGGGATGATAGCATGCTTTCCCATACACAAGTCTGTACGGAGTGGTTCCAATCACCGTCTTGTAGCTAGTCCTGTATGCCCAAAGCGCATCATTCAATTTTCCTGCCCAATCTTTCCTACTAGGCTTCACTACTCGCTCGAGAATCTTCTTAATTTGACGGTTGCTAACTTCAACTTGGCCAGAAGTCTGTGGATGATATGGCGTAGCAACACTATGGTGGACACCGTATTTTTTAAGAAGAGAGGCAAAGGTTCTATTGACGAAGTGCGAACCTCCATCACTGATGATTGTCCTAGGACACCCAAATCTAGAAAATATCACATCCTTCAAAAATTTCATAACAACCGCGGCGTCATTCATTTTTGTGGGAATTGCCTCCACCCACTTAGTCACATAATCCACCGCAACAAGAATGTATCCATAACCTCCACTTGATGGAAATGGTCCCATGAAATCAATGCCTTATACGTCGAAAGGTTCGACCACTAGATTCCCTTGAAGGGGCATTTCGTCTTTCTTGCCAATATTACCACCTCGTTGACATGGGTCGCAATTTTTCACAAAAGTTCGAGCATCTCGGTGCACTGTTGGCTAGAAAAATTCTGCTTGCAGTACTTTGCGAGCTGTTTTTATGCCACTATAGTGTCCACCGCAATGAAGCTCATGGCAATGACTCAACACACTTTGTTGCTCTTCTTACGGCACGCATTTCCGCAGAATTCCATCAGCTCCTTCTTTGAAAAGATACGGATCATGCCATATGAAAGACCTGCAACGCTTGGCAAGAGCTCTCCTATCGAAGGCTAACAAATTAGTTGGGCAAATACCCATAGCCAAATAGTTCACAATATCACTATACCATGGCTCTTCATTAACCTTCATCAAGTGCTCATCGGGGAGATCCTCATTAATAGGAATCGAATCAACAGGGATATTTGGAATTCTAGACAAATGATCAGCTACCAAATTCTCCTTACCGGCTCTATCCACTATGGTCAAATCAAAATCTTATAGCAATAAGACCCAACAGATTAATCTAGGCTTAGAATCTTGCTTAGCTATTAAATGTCTGAAAGCAGCATGATCAGTATGGCCATTCACTGGATGACCAATCAAATAAGACCTAAACTTTTGTAAAGCAAAAACAACAGCTAAAAATTCATTTTCAGTAGTTGTATAATTAACTTGAGCGGAGTCTAGAGTCTTACTAACATAATAAATCACACGATACTGCTTATCAATTTTCTGGCATAAAACAGCACCCATAGCAAAATTCGAAGCATCACACATAATCTCAAAAGGAAGATTCCAATCTGGTGGCACAACAATGGGAGAAGAAACAAGCTTTTCCTTAAGGGTATTAAAAGCAACTAGGCACTCATCAGAAAAATGGAAAACCACATCTTTTGCAAGCAAGCTACTTAATGGTTCAGCAATTTTCGAAAAATCCTTAATAAACCTCCTATGAAACCCTACATGACCAAGAAAAGACTGCAATTCTTTCACACAAGTAGGTGGGGGAAGTTTTTCAATGATTTCAATCTTAGCCTTGTCTACCTCAATACCTCTTTCAGAAACTACATGTCCTAGAACAATGCCTTCCCTAACCATGTAATGACTTTTCTCCCAGCTTAAAGTTAAATTCGATTCAATGCACCTTTTCAAAACAAGATCTAATCTATGCAAGCATTCATCAAACGAATCACCAAAAAGAGAAAAATCATCCATGAAAACTTCAACAAACTTAGTTACCATATCAGAGAAAACAGAGAGCATGCACCTTTGGAAATTGGTGGGGGCATTACATAGCCCAAACGACATCCTCCTATAGGCAAATGTCCCGAATGGGCAAGTGAATGTCGTCTTCTCTTGATCCTCCGGTGCAATCGGGATCTGGTAGAAACCTGACAAGCCATCAAGAAAACAATAGAATTTCCGCCCCGCAAGGCGGTTTAGCATGTCATCTATAAATGGCAAAGGGAAGTGGTCTTTCTTAGTGGCGACATTTAATCTTCTTTAATCAATGCACATCCGCCATCCAGTGGTTTTCCTAACCGGTACTAACTCTCCCTTCTCATTCTCTTCTACCGTGACCCCTGATTTTTTAGGAACTACATGAACAGGGCTCACCCATCGACTATCAGGAATGGGGTAAATCATATCGGCATCTAGCAACTTGATTACTTCTTTCGTTACCACTTCTTGCATGGTCGGATTTATCCTACGCTGAGGTTGCCTAACGGGTTTGGCATCTTGTTCTAGAGTGATGTTGTGCACACACCGAGTAGGGCTAATTCCCTTGATATCACTAATCCCCCATCCTATAGTTGCAGAATTTTCTCTCAAAATTTCAACTAGCCTACTTTCTTCATCGCTGGAAAGATGTGAGGAGACTATGACAGGCTTTTTCTAATTCTCTCCTAAGTAGACATACTTGAGGTGTGCAGGGAGAGGCTTTAATTCTAAGCTAGGCTCCTCAGGAAATTTACTTTCTTCCTCTTCTTCATCTAAGGGTTCAAGCACTTCTTCTCCTACGGGAATTTCTGGGCTACTATCCATCATTTCAACTAATTCCCTTGCTTCCTCGGTCATGTAACACGTCTCAACCTGCATGGTTATTGCCTCCTCAAGAGGTCCAATATTATCACGGTGATGAGGAAATTGAGAAAGTATAGAATTAAAGCAATCAACGAAATTTAACTCATCCATACCATCTTTATTTACCTCCGCACTGCAACCTAGCAATTGAATTTTCTCACCCATTACCTCCATAGAGATCTTCTTGCCTTTGAGTTCAAGGCACGTGTTGGTAGTTGCCATGAATGGTCTCCCAAGTAGTACCACGTGTTCAAGGCACGTCTTGAATTATCAACTTGTCCACTTTCGCAAGGATATCTTCTATTATCCCAACTGGCCTCTTCACGCTTTGGTCCGCCATTTGGACAACCATATCAGTTGGTGTCAATTCACCGAGATCTAAGGCCTTGTATACTTAATAGGGCATTAAGTTAATGCGAGCCCCCAATTCAAGCATAGCCTTCGTGGTTCGATCATTCCCCAAAGCGATGTTGATGATGAAACTTCCAGGATCTCTTTTCTTCACAGATAACTCGGCGATTGAATTCACCGTCTCAACCCCATTAACTTCCTTTCCTGAAGTAACCCTTTTGTTGTTCTTCATCTCACGAAAGAATTTCGTATAAGCCGGAACGTTTTGGATTAACTCCAAGAGAGGCACATTAACTTCAACTTTTGAGAGGCGTTGGAATAGAGGTGACTCTTGAATATCCTTCTTGGCTGGCTTGATCCGACTTGGGAATGACATGTGGTTTCGGATCACATATGGATTAGAAGATTTGTGAAGTACCCCCGGAGTAGGAGTGCCCCCTTCGAACTCATCATCAACCACATCTTCTTCAGATGGTCTTGGTTCATCATCCTTCTCTTGAGGTTCTTTGGAACTTTCACTAACTTCTTGTTCTGTGCTTGGTCTTGTATTGTTTGTCTCAGAAGATTTAATATGTTTAGGACGCACGAAGTTAGGAATTTTGGTCATCTTTCCTCCACGGAGTAGTAGATTCACTTCTTCGTACTCAGGTTCCTCAGTAGAATCTGTTTGGAGAGGTTTAGGATCGGGAGAATCAACTTCGGGTGTCGGAACAGGGGAGCTGGGGTCGTCCAGCTCCCTGGAGCCGGGGGGCGATTCGCCCCCGGCCCTGGGCGGTTCGCTTGGGGCGGGTCGATTCGCCCCCAGCATGCTGCCTGTGGGGGGCGATTCGCCCCCCACGCTGGGCGGTTCGCCCCCCACTTCCAGGGGGCATCTTCGTCTAAAATCTTCTCTTCTTCAAGTTGATGAACCTCCTCTGCCTTTTCACACTTCAACAAGCTAAATTCCTCCATAAGTTGCTCAGTTACTTCGACTGCTTCAAAAACCTTTTCGATGCGAAGATTGTTTTCAACTTGCCATGTGTGTGTTATCTCAAAAACATTCTCAATGGCCTTAATCCCTGCGTAAAACGCAAGTTCATCCTCCTCACTGATATCTTCGTCTTCATAATATCCTTCGTATAAGCCTTTAGTTTCGCCCCGATTTGAATTCCCATTGCTGACTTGACTCGACATTAGCCTCTGAGATTGTGCAGAACCACTGGCGAACATTTGAAAGACCTTCTCTGCCTCTTGAACTGTACATTCTTCTAATCCTCCACACATCCCATCCACTTGAAGCCTAACATCATCACGTAGACCACCAATAAAATACCAAATCAGCTCCCCATCGTCGAAACGGTAATGGGGGCACTTACGTTTATACAACTCAAAATGTTCATAGGTGTCACAAAAGCTCATACTTTCCTTGCTTGAAGTGTTCGATCCTATTTCGTAAGGCAATTGTCTCATGGTAAGGCATAAATCGCGCCAAGAACTGCTCTACTACTTGGCTCCATGTTTTCAGCGATCCCGGTGCTAACCTGGATATCCAAAGCCTTGGCTCATATCCGAGAGCGAAAGAAAATAATTTCCTGCACAATTGGGCCTCAGTGAACCCCTTTGCTGGAACTTTTGCTATTTCTTCCTCATAGGATCTGATGAAACTTAACGGATTCATCCCCACTCCATCTTCGAACATTGGTATACTTCTCACTACAGAACTCGTTACCTCATACCCTGATAACTCTTCTTCCAAGTATATAGCTGACCCTTTCTTAACTTGCGAGAATGTAGGTGTCAAGCGAGCTTTTAAGGTCGTCATACCTGGAAATCTGGAACAGGAGTAACTCAAAACTGAAAATTAGTCTCGTTAGAAGTCTCGAAAATCAAGAAAATTTCTGGAATTCACCTAAAAAAATCGAAAAAGACTACTTTAAACTACTAACTCTGAGATTTGAATGCTGAAAATATAAATAAGCTAAACAGAAAAAAAGGAGTATAGTGCCCGGCAACGGCGCCAATTTGATGAACCGAATTTGTCAGACTCAATTAATCAAATAAATTTGTTTTTAGCCAAAGGCAATTCACAACTACAACGAAAACCAAGGTACGTAGTGTAGCAGTAAAATAACCTCGAGTGTCGATCTCTAAGGACTATAATTAGATTTATATAATTTAACTTAAACTATAAACTCAACAAACGACTTAGCACAGATTTTCTTATCAATAATAATGGAAGTTGGCGATAGTATCAGGCTAATAATCATGCATGAAGTACTTGAACGTTTGCATAGAAATCTAAGATCATGAATTGTCCAATGAGTTCCGTTCAATTCAACACTACGAAGATAGAGGTCTTAGATAGATCAAAGAAATAAAGCAATAAGTCAAGTCTGAATCGCGTTACAGCCAATGATGCATAATCAAGAACCCCAGCTAAGAAATCACATACTATCACCAACGATAGATTTAGCTACTCATAGGTAAATTGCAATCAACAGAAATCAAAGAAAGATTGAATGAAAACATGTTGAAAGAAATAAATATAAATAGAAAAATCGTGAGATACAATGTTACCGACGAAGGTTGTCAATCTCCGAAGAATTGCTAACTCACAAGCAAGAATTGATAAACAACGAGGTCCAATTACTATGCTTAATCCTCCAAATTGATAAGAAAAAGAGTCTCCTATGCTAAGAATTCCCAGAACAGACTCTGGAGAATTCGTCTCTCAAAATAATGTGAAAAGGTATGAAAAACGTAGAAACAGGTGCAACTATATATAGGAGTTCGGAGGACGTGGGGCGAACCACCCCATACGCCGGGCGAACCGCCTGGCGTGGGGCGAACCGCCCGGGAGCTCCAGTGGCGGTGGACGCGTTTTTGGTCTTCTTTTCCTTTTCGGACTCGGATTTTACCTTCTAGTGACCTATAAGCCTTGAAACTCGACCCCTAGACCTCAAATCTCATCCGGAACCTTCTAGATACACCACGGATGACCACGAAACACCGAATCTTCGTTTTCTTCAACATAATTGCCCCTAAAAACACGTTTTTCACCTAAAACCTGAAAAATGCAAAGAAAAGGGAAACGTGACACTATTCTAATAAAATGCACTAAAATATAGCCAAATTAACATAGAGGATAGCTAAATAGGTGAAAGAAGACTCGAATGAAGGTGTAAAATACACGTTCATCAAGTGACAAGTTTGTTGATACTTAAAAGCAGAGTGCGGAAGTCTTTTACAATAATTGTTTTTGTTAGAAAGCTAGTTTCAGCAAGTAAACAGATTGACAGTGTAAAACAATGTAGCTTGCTGAAAGATAACTGCAGAAATGTAAATCACACAAACACTTGTATAGTGGTATCTGAGAGTGGCGTAATCTCTCAACTAATCCACTTTGTCCTTTCTAGGACTTAATCCACTATGATAAGAAATGAGGTTCCTTACAAATCCTATCAATAATGATTCTCAGAAACCAAAGCACACTTGTCTTGTTTCCAACCTAAACTAGAGAACTAAACCTTGTTCTCCACAAAACTTGGGACACTTAATCAGCAAAACTATGCTTGATTAATTCCCCCTGAATTCCACGCCTGAATAAGGGTGTTTATCAGTTAGAGAGGTTTTGGATGAGATGACTTGAGTATAACTTTGCAGCTATAACAAGTAATCTAAAGAAACACAACTTGTAATACTTTTTCAGTAAGCAAGTTTGTTGTTTCTGGTGTCAAGATTTGTTCTTGTTTAGAAGAAAGAACACTTAACTAATTTCTGAGCTTTCAAGGTTCTACTTCTTCAAAAGTAGCTTTTGTTTCAAGCTTAACTCTTAAAACAGATCAATAGGCAGTAAAGAGTAGAGAAAGATTTGAGTGTATAAAGCACAAGTGAGAGTTTGATCACGTTGTTGACACACCTTCTACTCATCCTAAGGTCTTCTATTTATAGTGTCTCAAGGGAGCCGTTTGAATTTCAAATTTTAAGTCTTGTACCTTAAGATGTCACTATCTTGCTTTAGTACTTTCATCAGCGCTCCTCATTTGTCTTCTTGTCTTCATGTTCTTCGCGTGCTAACTTTGCATTTAATGTTCTTTTGAATCAAATTCAAATATGAACGTTGGAGCAAAAATACAAGTACTTCTTCTGCAAGGAGGTCACATATGTTGTCAGCAAGTGGTCAATCTCAGTTTCAGCAAACACAACCTACTCTGTCATATAGATTTCACTTATGCAAGCTGTTGCTGAAAATCTCACTTTCTGAAGCAACATGTGCCTTTCTAGATACCTTTCTCAAAATTCTTCTAAGTCTTCAGTCTTTGAATTTTCCACTTTCTGAGCGGTTCTAGGTCTTCAATAGATTATTTGTAAAAACAAAGTACACCATCAGCAAACAAAAGAACCTAACTAGTACCTACACTAAGTCTTTCAGCAAACTTTCCGCTTTTACAATGTCCTTAAAATTCTAAATTCCAATGGACCTTAAGAGTACTCGTTACTGGACTTTACTTAATTTAGCATGGTTAATTGCTCATCAAAATTACAAGTTTCCTAACAAATTTTTCCCTCTTTGATGTTAGCAATCCATGGCTAAATTAATTGTTACCCTTTTTAGAGGTTCCTGATGTTGAATAAATCAGTTGATTAATGCAAACATACTTGAATAATAAATCAATAAGCATATATAATTTGCATAATCAAGAACCAATAAGAGTCAAGCTGGAGAATAAGATCAGGAATATTCGTTTGGTGCTGAGGTACGAAAAGATTGAGTACGTCTTGGACGAGGCTATTCCCGTGTGTCCCGAGAATCAGACTGCCGATCAAGTTGCTGCTTGGAATCAAGCCAACAAGGCAAAGGCTGATAAGCGTCAAGAGGATGCTAAATCCGCGAAGTGTATTATGCTGGCGGCAATGAGCAATGAGCTGCAGAGACAACATGAAAGCATGTTGCCATATGAGATGCTGAAGCATCTTGAGTCGCTCTTTAAGACGACAGCCAGGAGTGTTGAATTTGATTTGATCAAAGAGATACACAGATGCAAGCTCAATGAAGGAGGGAACATGTCTGAACATGTTCTCAAGATGATTGGTCTCTTTGAGAAGCTTGCCGATGCCGGTGTCAAGTTGGAGAATAAGATCATGGTGATCTTTGTCCTTCAATCGTTGCCGAGTTCGTATTCGCAGTTCATCATTAACTACACCATGAATGCGAAAGATGTTACACTGCCTGAGCTCCATAATCTGCTGAAGACATATGATCAAACTCTTCCTAAGAAGGAGAAATCGATCATGTATGTTGGGCAACCGTCTAACCCAAACCCGAGAAACAAAGGTGCTAAGGGTAAGGGAAAGTCGGGAGCCAAGGCTAACACCTCGAGTGATAGGCCTAAGCGTCTGAATCAGAGAAAGAAGTTCAAGAGGAGCGGAACGGTACGCACAGATGAATGTCTTTTCTGTAAGCAGAAAGGGCATTGGAAGAAAGATTGCCCTAAGCTAAGGGCAAATCAAGCTAAGAAGCCGCCGGCTTCTAGCTCAGGTATGTTTGTTATTAAAATGAACATGACTACTTTTGACTCCAATGGTTGGGTATTAGATACAGCTTGTGGCTCACACATTTGTAATAATGTGCAGGGGCTAATTGAACACAGGCTAGTCAAGCAAGGTGAAATCGACTTGCATGTTGGGAACGACAATCCAGTTGAAGCCAAACGCGTTGGACGCTGCAAGATAGATTTACCATCACGACAATGTTTAGAATTAGATAACGTTTATTTTGTTCCATCCATTGTCAGAAATATTATTTCCATTCCATTGTTGGACAACTTGGGTTTTTCCTTTCGTTTTGCTAATAATACTTGTTATTTTTAGCTAAATGATCAGTATTATGGAAAAGATCGCTTAGTGAATGGTTTATATATTTTGCAAAGTAGTCTACCTTTATTTCAAATACTTAACAAACAACCGTCTTCAAGTAGAAAGAATAATCCATCTTATCTATGGCATTTTCGGCTAGGCCATATCAATGAAACACGGATTCATAGACTAATGAAGTTGGACTACTTAGAACCATTTGATTTCGAATCATATGGTACATGTGAATCATGTGTTAAGGGTAAGATGACGAACAAACCCTTTGTTGGACAAGGTGTTCGTGCCACTCGCTGCTTGGAGCTCATACATACCGATGTATGTGGACCTTATAAAGTCCAAGCACGTGGAGGTTATTCTTACTTCGTTACCTTTATTGACGATTTCTCAAGGTATGGATATATTTATCTTATGAAAAATAAATCTGAGACCTTTGGGAAATTCAAGGAGTTTAGGAATGAGGTCGAGAATGAATTGAACCTAAGGATAGTCACTCTTCGATTAGATCGAGGAGGTGAATACCTTAGTGAAGAATTTATCGACTACTTGAAGGAGAATGGAATTCAATCGCAATGGACCCCTCCTGGAACACCACAATTAAATGGTGTGTCTGAGAGAAGGAATCGAACCCTGCTAGACATGGTGAGATCAATGATTGGATTCTCGACTCTTCCAAAATATCTATGGGGATATGCGCTACAAACTGCAATCTACATTCTAAACCGTGTACCATCTAAATCAGTGGAGAAAACTCCTTATGAGTTATGGAAAGGAAAGAAGCCCTCACTGGGCTATCTTAGACCTTGGGGTTGTCCTGCGATAGTCAAATTGTTGCTCACTAATAAGTTAGATGCCAAGGGTGTCAAAGTTTATTTCATAGGCTATCCTCGTCAGACGAGAGGCTATGAATTCTATCATGCTGAAGATCACAAGGTGATAGTATCTAGAAACGTCAAGTTTTTAGAAGCAGAATACCTCGAAGAAGAGAGGTTAGATTATATGATAGAACTTGAAGAAATTCAAGACTTTGACACGCGCGAACATGAGTTCTCTAAATCTTCTGATTTGGACTCAAGTTCAGTGGGAGATTTCAAAGCAGACAAGGGTAATGATATGACACTTGCTAGGCATGTCATAGTCAGTGGGAGTCCTGTGATTATACAACAGTTGAAACCACACCAATAGAACCCGTTGTCAATCAACATGTGCAACAAGTTGCACAAGAGCAGCCTCCCGCTAGGGAACAGGGTCGTAGCACGCGACCGGCTGCATCAGTGCCCACTGATAATGTTTGTGTTACACGAAGCCAGAAAAGAAAAGCACCAGAAACGCCGACAGAAGCACCAGTCGAGCTCCGTAGGTCGAAGAGGATCCCAAAAGGACCTCAGAAGCAAAGCCTTATGATAGAAGACATCAGTGAACTTGATGTTGGCTTATCAGATCGGGAAGACCCCGAGACCTACAAAGAGGCAATAAATGATATTGACTCAGACAGATGGCAAGCGGCCATGGAATTGGAAATAGACTCCATGTACCTGAACCAAGTTTGGAGCTTGGTAGACTTGCCCCAAGGGGTTAGACCTATTGGGTGCAAATGGGTCTTTTAACGAAAGACAGATGCCGATGGAAAGGTACAAATGCACAAGGCTAGACTTGTGGCGAAGGGCTACACACAAAGGTATGGCATCGATTACGATGAAACCTTTTCACCGGTAGCAAAGTTGAAGTCTATTCGAACTCTACTTGCGATAGCTGCCTACTATGATTATGAGATATGGCAGATGGATGTAAAGACTGCCTTCCTCAATGGCAACATTGAGGAAGAGGTCTATATGGTACAGCCGGAAGGTTTTATTAGCAAAACCAGGCCAACTGCTGTATGCAAATTACAGAGATCCATCTATGGGCTAAAGCAAGCGTCTAGGAGCTGGAATATCCGCTTTGACGAAGTTGTCAAATCGTTTGACTTCGTCAGAAGCGTAGAAGATCCATGTGTCTACACTAGGCACAGCGACAAGGGAGTCGTTTTCATGATCATTTATGTTGATGACATTTTGATCATGGGAAACAATGTCTCTATGCTAGAAGAGACTAAAGTTTGGTTATCAAGTACCTTCTCAATGAAGGACTTGGGTGAAGCGAACTACATCCTAGGGATAAAGATCTATAGAGATAGGTCCAAGAGGATGTTAGGATTGACACAGTCGACCTACATCGACAAAATACTGAAGTGTTATAAGATGGACGACTCAAAGAGAGGCTTTTTCCCAGCTAGGCATGGGATCGTGCGATGGTCCTAAAACTGATGAAGAAAGAAATGCAATGAGTCGTGTGCCCTATGCTTCGGCAGTAGGGTCTATAATGTATGCAATGAATTGCACAAGGCCCGATTTGGCATATGCGCTTATTGTCACTTGTCGACACCAACAAAATCCAGGAGTACCTCACTGGACTGTTGTAAAGAACATTCTTAAGTACCTTCGACGGACTATGGAAATGTTCTTGGTCTTGGTGGAGAACCAGAATTAAAGATGTTTGGTTATGTCGACGTTGGATTTGAATCAGATCCTGATGACTTTAAGTCACAGACAGGATACGTATTCAAATTGAACGGAGGAGCTATATGTTGGAAGAGTTCTAACCAAGCCACGATTGCTGACTCAGGCACAGAAGCCGAGTACATTGCTGCATCAGAAGCATCGAAAGAAGCTGTTTGGATTTCAGAGTTCTTGAAGGAATTGAGGGTTGTTCGTGCTCCAAGTCCAATAACGATTTATTGTGACAACACGGGCGCCGTCGCTCAAGCCAAGGAGCCTAGATCTACAAACAAAAACAAACATGTACTTAGAAAGTATCACGTTATACGTGAGATTATTGATAGAGGAGAAGTTAGTATAGAACGTATCTCAGCCACGGACAACGTGGCAGATCCTTTCACCAAGATCTTATCAGTGGATGCCCACTTAAGACATTATGTTAATCTAGGCATTAATCATAAAGGTGACTGGCTCTAGTCCAACTGGGGGATTGATAGTGTATATGTCCTAGAGACAGTCTTTACTAAGGGCATACGGCCCTTATTAAGGGCATATATGTACTATTACACAGGTCAACATAATATAATATATGTTTGTTTGTTTGACTATTGAGTATCGCTTTAATATTTATATTACACCAGGCATACAACATGTCATATCTCTATTCCTGTCTGTATTGATATCAAACATGTCCCCTCGGATAGATGACCGATCACACAGATAGTGGGAGCTATGTGAGTTATCATCTATCCCAAACTCTCCCTAGTCGAGGTTCATCTCGGATGTAGGGGTCTGAATGAACCAGGTGAGACTAGTATGCGTGGAGGTTATACTTGTTAGAGCAAGTGTGAGCCGATCCCACGACCATGGAACGGATTGTTAGACAATCTAGAAACGTTCCCATAACTCTGCATAGTTGTTCGAAGGGTGATTATCGAACAATGGAAGTACCCACCGGAAACTCCCATCGATGTATACTCTACACCGAAGTGTCTATGGGAACCGAAAAGTTGTCCAAGTGATGCCAGTCGTCCTTTGGACTTACAGGACTTTATCATCACATTTGTTGCCCCATATCCTTGGTGGACCCGTCGATGTCAGCTCTGAATAAGCGGTTGACCCAAGACACGATCCAGGATTATGGCTACATACAAATGGGGGTGATAAGTGATTTTTTCATCTCTCACGTGTAGCACAGGAGAGCACTGCTCATAGTCGTTCATAGTTGTGATTGGATAAACCGCTGGCCAGCGTATCAATATTATTATGATAGTCATAATAGATATTGGATTCACCAAGCAACTCACTGAAGACGCCCGTGGGTGTATTATTGGGATAGACACATCATCGATCCTAGATGCATTCGAGTCAGTCAGATGAAGGGACGTTACCATCGCCGCGTTGAGCGTAACAGGCTTCACAACGAAAGGGTTTGCTTTGAGAAATCTCTCAAACGTCCTCATGTATTAATATTGCAAATGGAACCGTCTAGGAATTCCATGTTGCCTACTGAAGCACTTGGTTAATACAATGAGGCCCTATGGGTCACACTATGTGGTGATTCAGCTTATCCGAATATCCTTGAAGATGGAATCGCAATTAATTTAGAATTAATTGTGATTGATGAATTATAATTGATTTGGAATTAATTATAATTATTTGTGGCTCAATTAATAATTTAGAATTATTAATTGAATTGATTGATTAATTGTATTTTATGTAAATACAATTAAAGATTATATTTTAGAAATATAATAGAGGTTTGATTTGAAAGGATATATTAATTTAGAATTAATATATGCACATGGGCAAAATCTACTTAGAGTTTGAATTGCCTTCGAATTATAAGTGGGTCCCAAAGTTGGGGCCAACATACCCCCCTTTGGCCGGCCACATGTAGTAGTAGTATGGGAGGGAGTTTCGACTCCTTCCCATATTAGAAGTCAAGGGTTAAGTTAGATTTTCCTAATTGAGTTCTAACTTAACTGGGAATGAATCTAGACTTAAATTGGTTTCCTTGTGCAATAAGAATTAGAGTTCTTATTCCTTTATGAAGTATAAAAGAATCTTCTTTAGTCTTCTATTGACTACTATATAAGTAGATCATTAGAGAGATTTTTCAATGCCCAATTCTTAGAGAATTATTCTACCTTTCTTAGAGAAAATAAAAAGCTCTCCCCTACCTCTATACCCTAGCTGCGCGCGCCACTCTCCGCCGGAGGAAAATCGTCGCCCCATCTTCTTGGCCACATAAAGAATATCCTAGCATTCTTTCCGATAAGCTGTTCATTCGTGGATACCAAGGTTGAGGTTCAAAGAGCTGGAAACTAACTTTTATTGTCTTGCAGATAATCAAAGTATTGCAGATATCTTCGACTTCGACGAAGGAGAAGATTCACCGGACTATTACGAAGACTTCATCGATTGGCATATCGATTCAATACCTATTATTGCTTTGGAATATTGTAAGTCTTCTGATTAATGTGTTTATTATATACGTTATATGCATGATCAATTAACCTGCATGTTAAGAAAATTTTTGAAATTCCGCTGCGTGATGATGTCGTTTTTCACCAATTAAATTTGTTTAAAAGCCTAAGAACACTTATCACTACACAAACTAGAGTGCAATGGCAAGTTGTCCCCGAGTGTCGTTCTCTCGGGACCTAACGTGGCTTTGCTTGAGGTTTTTGCTAGTAATTTCAGTCAACGAGCTCAAATGTTTATAGAATCGTTTTCTTTGAACAAAGCAACGAGAAATCAAATTGTTGTAATCAAGCTTGGAAAACGGTTGGTGGTAGAAATCAAATACACATGCATGGGTTACGAATATGCTCACAAGTTCAGTGCGTAAAACCTTCGATCAAGTCTGCTAAGCAACTCGTCTGGGTAACTTTCAAGACACACATCATAAAAGACCACTATCAATACTTTAGAGATGCTTGTCACTAACACCATTTATCTAGCATGCTGCAAATCTCTAACATACAATCCTATAGCTTTCATTGACCAAGAGTTTGTCACTATACTCAATTCGAATATACTTTATAGGCAACTAAGAATCATATGAAGGGATTTACAGCAAGATTGAATCACAATCTCATGTAAGCATAAACATAACCCATAGCATGCATATTCTACATTCTCCCACCAACACAAAGGATTTAGCTACTCATATTCATCAACATAGACATCAAATCATATGAATTGTAAATAGAATACATCAAATCAAACTACTAGACAAGAGATAATGATACAATGTTACCACCAAGCTGTCACTAATCGGTGGGTATTGATGAAAACCTCTCCGTAGATGAAACAATGGATGAAATCCTATGCCAAAACCTTCAATCCAAGCTAAAATACAATGTAATCTGAGTTTTCTCTGAGTTTTGGGGCTTAGGAGCTCTCCAAAACGAAGCTACAGTTCCCAAGTCTTTAAAAAATGACTGAAGATCAGATCTAAGAAGGAAAATCCGAAAACGTAACCGCTGCCAAGCGGCCCGCTTGGAGAGGCCAAGCGGAGCTTGGCAAGCGAAGCGCTTTGGCCCTCCAAGCGCTTCGCTTGGCTTCTGTGCCAAAGCTCCTGGAAAATGAAGCGGAGCTCTTCACTATTCCAGGCGCTTAGCTTGACTCCTGGGCAGATTTTTGTCTTCAAACTCAATCTTTTTGCCCTCGCACGGCCCTCGGGTGCCTTGGACTCATCCTTCTCGATGCTTATTAATGCTCAAACACTTACGAACAAGCCACGGAGATTGGGGAACTTCAACGGGGCCATCTTTTCCATCAAAAAGGCTCGTTTTTAGCTCCAAAAACGCCGTTTCGTACCTAAGTGCCTGAAAATGCAGAAAACACAAAACGTGACACTATTCTACAAAACTAACTAAGAAACAAGGCTAGAAGATAGCAAAAGAAGGTAAAAAATCCAAGATGAACGCGTCAAAAATACGTTCATCAAACTCCCCAAATCAAACCTTTGCTTGTCCTCAAGCAACAAACTATCCTAAATGCAACACAAAAGGAGTCTCATGCCAAGTTAAGTGAACTAATCTGTTGAATCTACCAAATGCTTATGAACAAAACCAAATGAGCATGACATGCAAGTAGGTTGAAGTATGCCTCGATTGCGAATATACAGATTCTCATGTGCACTTGGTTAAACAAAGGAGTCTCTCGTAACATCTTCTACCTGGACCTGGTCAGTGACGACACAATGATGCATGTTATCATACTACAATTGCCCCGTGCCTATGAAACCGAGGGCTTACTACTGTTAACCAAGCGAGACTTTTCCTCAAGAGAGGGCGAACCAATACTGACTCTCATCAAACGAAGGAGGGTTCCCTTAGAAAGATAACACTCCCCTATTCTACCCAGACTCTCAAGAATGAGCCTCTTTCAACTACTTCTTGAATAGCAAGACGAGGGTGGTCAAGAACAGGCCTTGGACAAAGGCGACACGAAACGAAAGATAGAATTTACAACTCGATACTTCACAAGGACTAAATATTTGCATGACACTTGACACTACGAGACTGCTTTTGGCTTGCAACGACCCTTCTTTTGCTTTTGGGTCTTATTCTTTATTTTCTTTCTTCTTCTTTTTTTTTTTATTTTTTTTTATTTTCTCTTTTTCTTTTCTCTTTTTTTTTCTTCTTTTCTTTTTCTCTTTCTTTTTTTTTTTTTATATAGGGGCAAGCAGCAGTACTAAGCGTCAAAAACACCTCCCCAAACCTATTCGAAAGAATAGGTTTGAGAACAAAGACGAAAAAGAAAAAGAAAAGACTCTTTTACAAAGACACCTCCCCAAACCTATTCGAAAGAATAGGTTGGGACACAAAACAAAAAGAAAAAAGAAAAAGGAAACTTTACGACGACTCAAAGACGAAAGACAAGATCAATAAGGCAACCCCCTCCCCAAACCTATTCGATAGAATAGGTTTAATACAAGGAATCGCACACCTCACACTACCTCCTTCCTAGGCATTTGACAATCTCTAATCGAGGTGAAGAACTTGTCGCCTCTTACGTACATAATTACACGGGTTACAACCATAGACTCTAACATGCATCATTTTATATGGTCATCGTGAACCGCAGTAGAAGAAACACCACTCAAGGTGATGTTGAGACTACTAAGCTTAACTAGTGCACAAGTGAATGTGACAAACCAAGCGAGACAAGCCTCAAACTACTTGCAAAGTGATGCAACATATGATAATGGTCATAAGCACTTAGTCTACACAATAGAAAAGTTCGAAAAAACTTGGCAATAGACTCCACACAACAACGTGCAACAACTAATCTATGGATGATATGCATGCAAAAATTTCAAAAAAACACGACAAATCACATGAACTTGAGTAAAATCAGGCATGTATGAACCACACAAGCATATAGTACTGAAAATCCAATACCCCCTCCCCAAACCTAAACTTTTGCTCGTCCTCGAGCAAAGAAAAGTTGAATGAAAAGGAAAAATTGGATTGAAAGTACACTTCCCTGAGATAAAGGTTCGTGTCCAATCTCCTATATATGAGTAGTACCTGAAAGGACTCAAGAAACAAGTGAAAACGGGTGCACAAAGGTGAAAAGAATGGAAAAAACGAGGAAAATCTAGGTACAGGGTCCAGGCGGGAGCCAAGCGGTTCGCTTGTCTAGCGGAGCGCTTGGGAGGCTCCAGGCGCTCCGCTTGAAATTCCAGTAAGAATGAAATTCTTACTGGAATTCCAAGCGGACCGCTTGGCTCTGTTTCTAAATTTTCGATGTTTTTTCCTATCTTAATCACCTAAGGCACTAAGACAAACACTAGACTAAACGAATCACGACAAAAGACACACAGGCCACAACTACAAAAGCAAATAAAGCTAACTAAATGCAAAACACTTACCACCTCGGGTTGCCTCCCGAGAAGCGCCTTTGTTTACACGTCGTTGGCTCAACTCTTCAAGGCTCAATTGGGGTTGAATTCATATTGGGTACTAGTGCAAGTCTTCTCAACACATGAATTAACAATGGCTCGCAACATGTGTCGCTTGCCATCTACCTCAAAACTACATGTACGACGGTACATGTCAATCACCATGTGCACCTTATTGATGAAGGCTCTTCCCAACAGGACCACATCCTTAAGATTGGCTTTCGAAGTCGGCATAACTATGAAGCTCGTCTTCACCTCAACACCAGCAACTCTAATAACCAAGTCTTCGAGAACTCCCAAAGGTCTCCTCATAGACCCATCAGCAAGTTGAACCATAGCTTTCATAGGCTTCAAACCAATCAACCGGGATTCTTCATACACACTCATCGGTAAGACATTGACTCCCGCTCCTGTGTCCAATGTAGCCAATATACCATCCTTCGTGCCAAGACCGATTTCCACATCGAAGCTCTCAAGTGCGGGTACTTCCACCATCTCATCCTCAGACGATGAGCTTTCTTCTTCAATATGTGAAGCTTCTTCCTCAACCATAGAGGGCTTAGGCTCCTCGTTAGCAACGCAAGGCTCAGAGATTTTCTTGCTACTTGGAACCTCTACTCGTGCTCCTTCTCTTGTGACCGTGATCTCAATTGGAATATTAGTCACCACCGTGATGGCCATAGCTCTCTCGGTATTACCCAAAGGCTTCTCTTGCTCAGGACTAGCTCCTCTATCAATGAGCTCTTGCAACTTCCTGTTAAGAGAAGAAGTACTAGCCTCCAAGTTCTCAAACCGCTTCTCGTTCATAGCCTGATTCTTGTAATAAGATTCCATAAACTTGTCGGTCTTTTCTACCAAACTTTGCACCATGGCGACCAAAGAGGAAGGAGCATATCCGGGTACCCCATAGTTTACCTCAGCATGTTGACGTTGAATGACGAATCCTTGCTTATAGTCATCACCACGACCCACTTTCTCTTCAAAAGCCGCTATGGGTTCTTCTCTAGGTTCTTTTGAATGAATCTTGGCTCTTATATTCCGGTTCTGAGAATTCCGGTACATTATATCCAACTTAGCTTGAGCTTGACTCGGAAACAACTCTCCCATGCTTCCTCCACAAATGCTATCCACTTGTGCTTGAACACCAGGATGCAAACCATTATAGAAGAATTGGATGAGCTGACCTCCATCGAAGTCGTGATGTGGGCACCGATATTGCAACCCCTTAAACCGATCATAAGCCTCATGGAAAGCTTCATCATACTTCTGCTCAAAAGTGCTGATTTGTCTCTTCATAACCATAGTCTTGGAAGCGGTATAATACTGATCCATAAATTTTTCAAACACTTGAGCCCATGTGGTCAAAGATCCAGCTTCTAAGGATCTCAACCAAGCCTTCGCTCTATCCCCAACTCCCATAGCGAAAACCTTCATCCGCAAATCATCATCAGTAATTCCATCATCCGGTCTAGGCAAGTAGAGCACGAAATTCTCTAAGTCATTCAAATACTCAATGATGTCCTCATTGTCCATGCCATTGAACTTTGGTAATTGCTGGAACATGTGTTCTTTAAGCTCTAGATTCCTCGTTGCACCATTGAGAACAATAGCTGGACCACTAGGCCCAACCGTAACTTTTGAGAGTAACTTCAGTGGTTGCTCAACCATCTCGCCTGAAATCTAGTGCAATCAACACAACACTCAGACAAGGATTAGTTCCCGTTAGTGAAACAAAAACCAGAACACATAGAATTAAGCACAAAGAAATAGGGGGAAAGAAATGGGGTGAGAAAGTGATGTTGGCTCAAAAACGAAAACAAAAACACCAACCAAAGGAGTTAAGTCCCCGGCAGCGGCGCCAAATTGATGATGTCGTTTTTCACCAATTAAATTTGTTTAAAAGCCTAAGAACACTTATCACTACACAAACTAGAGTGCAATGGCAAGTTGTCCCCGAGTGTCGTTCTCTCGGGACCTAACGTGGCTTTGCTTGAGGTTTTTGCTAGTAATTTCAGTCAACGAGTTCAAATGTTTATAGAATCGTTTTCTTTGGACAAAGCAACGAGAAATCAAATTGTTGTAATCAAGCTTGGAAAACGGTTGGTGGTAGAAATCAAATACACATGCATGGGTTACGAATATGCTCACAAGTTCAGTGCGTAAAACCTTCGATCAAGTCTGCTAAGCAACTCGTTTGGGTAACTTTCAAGACACACATCATAAAAGACCACTATCAATACTTTAGAGGTGCTTGTCACTAACACCATTTATCTAGCATGCTGCAAATCTCTAACATACAATCCTATAGCTTTCATTGACCAAGAGTTTGTCACTATACTCAATTCGAATATATTTTATAGGCAACTAAGAATCATATGAAGGGATTTGCAGCAAGATTGAATCACAATCTCATGTAAGCATAAACATAACCCATAGCATGCATATTCTACATTCTCCCACCAACACAAAGGATTTAGCTACTCATATTCATCAACATAGACATCAAATCATATGAATTGTAAATAGAATACATCAAATCAAACTACTAGACAAGAGATAATGATACAATGTTACCACCAAGCTGTCACTAATCGGTGGGTATTGATGAAAACCTCTCCGTAGATGAAACAATGGATCAAATCCTATGCCAAAACCTTTAATCCAAGCTAAAATACAATGTAATCTGAGTTTTCTCTGAGTTTTGGGGCTTAGGAGCTCTCCAAAACGAAGCTACAGTTCCCAAGTCTTTAAAAAATGACTGAAGATCAGATCTAAGAAGGAAAATCCGAAAACATAACCGCTGCCAAGCGGAACGCTTGGAGAGGCCAAGCGAAGCGCTTTGGCCCTCCAAGCGCTTCGCTTGGCTTCTGTGCCGAAACTCCTGGAAAATGAAGCGGAGCGCTTCACTATTCCAGGCGCTTAGCTTGGCTCCTGGGCAGATTTTTGTCTTCAAACTCAATCTTTTTGCCCTCGCACGGCCCTCGGGTGCCTTGGACTCATCCTTCTCGATGCTTATTAATGCTCAAACACTTACGAACAAGCCACGGAGATTGGGGAACTTCAACGGGGCTATCTTTCCATCAAAAAGGCTCGTTTTTAGCTCCAAAAACGCCGTTTCGTACCTAAGTGCCTGAAAATGCAGAAAACACAAAACGTGACACTATTCTACAAAACTAACCAAAAACAAGGCTAGAAGATAGCAAAAGAAGGTAAAAAAGCCAAGATGAACGCGTCAAAAATACGTTCATCACTGCGTACCCTAGGGGTAACTCTGACCATATTTTCTTACAGGAGGCATGGGTCTCTGAGCGATTTTGTCGTTTGACAGAACGATCTTTACAGCTGGAGTTTGTACCGAAGTTCCAGCCGGAGTAGCAGTAGTGCTTGTTCCAGCACTGTCTGTCTTGGAGGCCTTAGAAACCCTTGAGGTTTATCTTTTGGGAGCCATCTTATATAGTAAGAGAATGAGGGCGCAAAGGTACGGGTAAGATGATTTTTGATCGGAGGTATAGTGTTCTTAGAGCACAGGCTAGAAATTTTGCAGAGAAAAGGAAATTTGGGAGTTAAAGAATTTTGTCTTATGTTCAACTCCTCTTATTTATAGTATCTCCGTTTGTGTGAGAAGCTCAATGGGTTTGAGTTCTCAACAAGGGAAAAACAGAGAACATTGAGTTAGTGGTGTACTTTGCATTTAATGCGTACAGGTCCACTAACTTGAAACCGTCAGAGCATGTTTTTACTTTATGATATTAACCGATGGATCAACAACTGACTTTAATCAATGGCCACGATTGAGTTTCATGTAATGATTATTATCGAGTGTATCTGTGCCAAGATTAACGTCACAATATATTTTACCTTGAATCAAGGGATTTTCTCCATTACTTCAGTAAAAAATAGCTTGCTGAAGTAAAAGAGAATATTTTCAGCGGAAATTTGAACTTTCTCACTTTAGCACTTACTTATCCAGTAATCAAGCCTTGTATTTGCTGAAAATTCCCCCTTAATTTTATATCTCTGTTCTTTAAGGCCAAAAGAGTATCTGAGTTCCCGTCTCAGTAAGTTCTTTTTCTTATGAGATATTAAGGTAATGTCTTTTAGTAAAAACACATAAGCTCTTAACTGAGTTCCCGTCTCAGTATGCATCTTTGATACTTGAATACCTGTTTCAGTATCCTTGATTATCTGAATATCCGTTTCAGCAATCCAGAGGTTTTTCTTACTGAATACCCGTTTCAGCAAATGACCAAGTTTCCTAGCAAGTGACCAGTTTTGAAGGATTTACTTGTTGAATGCCTGCTTCAGCAATCACTTATATACAACCATCTTTTAGAACCAAACACATGAAGGGGACTTTCAAGTGATATTAAAAAACTCTTAAGCAACTATTGGCTTGTTGAATACACGTTTCAGCACCCAATCAATTTTACCCTTTTTATTAAGGTAGTTCAATCAATCCAAGGTTATACCTTAGCATTGCGAACCTATTATCTGGAAGGGGCTTGGTAAAGATGTCAACAAGTTGATCATCAGTACCTATCTTTACAACCTCAATGTCACATTTTTCCACATGATCTCTAATGAAATGGTGTCTAATATCAATGTGCTTTGTCCTTGAGTGAAACTTAGGATTCTGTGTTATAGTAATAGCACTTGTATTATCACAAAAGATTGGTGTTTTCTTTCGAAAAATACCATAATCTCTTAGTTGTTGCTGAATCCATAGGATTTGAGCAGTACAACAACCAGCCGCAATGTATTCAGATTCAGTGGATGAATTGGCCACACAGGTTTGCTTCTTGCTGAACCATGAAATTAATCTTGTACCTAGAAACTGACAAGTTCCAGAGGTACTTTTTCGATCAAGCGTTGATCCACCATGGTTAGTGATGAATGTGTATTTTACACTTTCATTCGAGTCTTTTTCACCTATTTTAGCTATCCTCTATGTTAATTTAGCTATATTTTAGTGCATTTTATTAGAATAGAGTCACGTTTCCCTTTAGATTTTCTTTTACAGGTTTTGGTTGAAAATCGAGGATTTCCGGGCAATTATATTGAAGTTGACAAGGAATTGGTGTTCCGGAAGCCTATTTGGAGTATCTGAAGGTTTCCAGATAGGATTTGGAGTCTAGAGGTCGAATCTGGAGGTTAGAAGGCCACTAGAAGACAGAAACCGAGTCCGAAAAGGGGAAAAAAAATCCAAAAACGCGTCGAAAACGCGGAATTCCGCGAGATTTTCTCTGGGGCTAACCGCCCCAGACGTGGGGCTAACCGCTGCACACGGGGCGAACCGTCCCGTGTGGGGCTAAACGCCCCACAGTATTTCGGGGCCTATATATAGTTGCTTAGTTTTCTCCGAAAATCATATCTTTCCAGACCTACTTTCTCACCTCTCTCTATAGTTTTAGGTAGGAACTTCCCGGAGCCTGTCCTGGGAGTTCTGTAGCTTAGGGGATACTTTTTCATAGCAGTTTGGAGCTCGTAGGACCGCAATCATCCGGAGACTCACAACCTTCGGTAACTTTGTATCTTACAGTTTTATTCTACTTATTTTATTATATTCTTTCAACATGTTTTCTTCTATGATTTCTGTTGATTGCATGCCTATTATGAGTAGCTAAACTTATCGTTGGTGGTAGTATGTAAATTCTTAGCGAAGGGAAGGTAATCATGCTAATGGCTATATCGCGCATTATACTCCGTGTCATTGCTTTATTTCGTTGATCAGTTGTAACCAAAATTCCCGTATGTTGTATTGATTATTATGCGCACTTGGACACTTGTCGACCATCAGACCAATTATCTTCGTAGTATTGAATAATTACGGAACACATTAGGACATTCGTGATTGACTTGTCAGACCAAATTATCTTCGTAGTGCTTAATACTTGCAACAGGACACTAGATTGATTCAAAGATCTCTATGCAAGACCGAGGAATTTATGCATGATTATCGACCCATTATGTTAAGAATGACCATACTATCACCAATCTCCATTATCTGCTAGAAACCCCCTATTGCTATCTGTCTGCTGTTTTTTATATTCTAAATTAGATTTGATAAAGCTAGTTATAGTCCTGAGAGAACGACACTCGAGTCATTCTACTACTACACTACGGTTTCGTTGTAGTTGTGGATCGCCTTTGGCTAAATAACAAATTTATTTGACTGAACCGGGACCCGACAAATCTCCGTTCATCAAATTGGCGCCGTTGCCGGGGACTATACTCCTTTTTTTTGTTTAATTTGTTTATATTTTCAGCATTCAATTCCTAATTCTATTAGTTTTAGTTTTCCTATTTAATCTATCTCTGATACTCCTTTCCTAGCTTGTCACAGATATTCAGGTCTTGAGATGGCTTGCCCACTTTTGAAATCATGGGTTCAACCCAACAAAGCACTGATGAGAGGTCCAGCTATTGTTCTTTCTGCTGCAACTCGAGATTTGGAAATTAAAAGTTTCATGTACCAGCAACTCCCGAGGTTCTATGGGTTGGCTAGGGAAGATGTTATGGGATACCTTAATGATATTGACGACTTTATCAACAATCTTCCAAGGCCCGGAGCAGGGATAACGGACGATGAGCTAAGGATGAAGGTTTTTGCTTTGGGGCTTGGTGATAAATCCAAGGCATGGTTAGGCTCTCTGGAAACCGGATCACTAGACACCTGGGCAAGGTGTATTCTGCTTTTATGGAGAAATACTTTCCTCACACATTGACTACCGCGCTTAAGGCGCAAATCACAGGATTCAAACAGGACTATAATGAAACCATCTACACCGCTTTCGAGAGGTTCAAGGACCTCATGCACAAGTGTCCACACCATGGTTTTGGGCTTCCTGATCTTGTCCAGCACTTCTACAATGGACTCACATATGAGAGTCAACAGGTGGTGGATTTCCAATACCGTGGTACTATCTGGGAAGAGACCGCCGAGGATGTGTGGGCGTGTTTCGAAAGGCTTGCTAAAGGATCTCAATCCAAGGATCCAAGAGCAATGGTTAGAAGGCGTGAACCTGAGGCCCCACCAAACCAGGAGATCCCAATGCATGAAGTGAATGGTGTGAGTGGCGATAGGTTCGAAGGTTTCGCCAATCAGATGAGGCAAGCTCTAAGTTGCCTAATTGGAACTTCTCTCTCCAACGAGGTATGTAGGGTGTGCAAGAATTATGGGCATGGAGCTCATATGTGTAGATCAGATCTAGCACGAGAAGATGTTCACTTGGGAAACCGTAGTAATCCTACTCCTAAGGACGAAGCATCTACATCCAAGTCAGCAACTCTCATGGATAATTTACAGAAATTGGTGGATTTCATCCAAGTGTTTTTGAAGAGATACGAGGAGGATTCGGCAAAGATCAATGCTCGTCTGGATCAATTGGAAGCTAGAGCTAGTAGAGAGCAAGGGAAGTTACATAGCAGCACTGAGAGGTCCCTGTCGATCACTTGGTGGGAGATCAACCAGTGGAAATCACCATTAAGCAAGTTGCTAAGTGCGAGTGTTACAAGGATGAAGAGCCTCCACTAGACAAGGAAGAAGAGAAGGACCTTGGTACTGATGAGAGTGGAAAGAAGCAAGAGAATCCCGAGCCACTCCCTCAAAGTTTCGATGTTAAGGTCGGGATTGGCGAACTTGAAGATGTCCGTACCACACTAGACACGGGATCTTACTCGAACGTGCTCCCTTTGAATGTGTTTGAGAAGAGTAACCTTGGAAAACTATCTGACCATAGGACTATTGTGCGACTGGCGGATGGATCCTTTGTGAGACCCGAAGGCGTTGTGAAAAATGTGTTGGTCAAGATTGGTGAAGCATCTGTATACACCAATTTTGTAGTTATGCCGGCGTCTGCACCTGGGACGGGGGATGTCATTCTCTTGGGACGAACGTTCTTGACTAAGCTACGCTCTGTGATGGACATCTGCCAAAGAACTTGCACTATTGAAGTGGAAGGCAAGCAACATGTGTTGCAAGCCATATCTGATCCACCTGATCCGCCTGATAATTCTTTCACTACTCACTACAGTGGTCTTGCAGCCTATATTCTTTCTTATTCACAGGTTCGTAGCATGGAGAGGAGATCGATGAAGGGGAAGTCTAGTACCCGCAGAAAGAAGAGATAGGCGCGGAAAGGAGTCGAGTCAAAGACTTTAAACAATGGCGCTAACCGGGAGGCAACCCGGAGATTTTTTCGCTTTCTTTACCGCTTTAGATTTTATCTCACGAGTTTGATTGAGTATTATAGGTCACTTATACAAGCATTAGCTCTCAACTTGGATCCACTTTCGACGTTCGGGACGAGCGACGACGTTCAGGTTTGGGGAGGAGGTTATCGCTGGTTATCTCTATACTTATCTTGCTTATGATAAACTCGTGAAATTTTTTGCATTTGCATGTTTACTGCTTTCCTAGGATAGTCTTGCATGTTTACATGGAGTTTATTGCCGAATTTTTCGAACTTTTTTATTGGGTAGATCAACCAACTATGCCATTAATCGTATGCTTCATCTCTATGAATATTGTTTGAGGTTTTTCTCGCTTGGCTTGTCACATTTATGTATTGCACTTAGTTAAGCATGGTAGTCTCGACATCACTTAGTGGTGTTTTCTCTACTGCGGTTCACAAAGGCCTTTATAATAGGATGATGCATGTTAGGGTCTTATGGTTGTTTCCCGAGTAATTATGTACCTAAGAGGCAACAAGTCTTTACCATGCTTTGAGATTGCTAAATGCCTAGGAAGGAGGTAGTGTGAGGTTGTGTGATCCTTTGTTTATAACCTATTCTTCCGAATAGGTTTGGGGAGGGGGTTACACCATCATTAGACTTGTTTCTGTTTTTCATTTTGGTATTGTGAGTTTATTTTCCTTTTCCGTAAATTTTGTACTCCAATCTATTTTTCGAATAGGATTGGGGAAGTCGTGTGAGTCATTTTGTTTCTCTCTTTGTTTTGCTACTGCTGGCTAGAAAAAAAAATCGAAAAAAAAAAAGAAAGAAAAATTTCCAGAAAAAAAGAGCGAAAAAGAAAAAAAGAATCTGGAAATAAAAAAAAGAAGAAAAAAAGAAAAGACCCCAAAAAAGCAAAGAAGGGTCCAAAAAAGAAAGCCAAATAGCAGTTTAGCAAAGTGTTGAGTCTTTTCCATTTTTGTAATGTTCGTAATCGTGTTTTTATCTTTTTTGTCTTGAGTGTCATCTGTTCTAGACCACCCTCGTCCTGCCATTCAGGAAGTGGTGAATAGCTTAAGACTTTACTTGAGAGATGGGTAGAATAGGGGAGTGTTATCTTTTATAGGGAACCCTCCTTCGTTTGATGAGAGCCAGTACTGGTTCGACCTCTTTTGAGGAAAAGTCTTAACATGGTGGAACAGCAGTAAGCCCTCAGTTTCATAGGCACGGAGCAACCATTCGTATCTTAGCATGCTTCATTACGTCGTCACTGACTAGGTCCAGGTAGAGAATGTTACGAGAGACTATCTTGTCTTGACATAAGTGCTTATGTGGATGTGTATAAGTCAATCGAGGTATTCTTCAACCTATATTCATGCTTTGATTTATATGGTTTTTGTTCATATGTTTTTTGGTAAATTCAGTAGATTAGTTCATTTTATTTGGCATGAGACTCCATTTTGTGTCTTACATGTTTTTTGTATTAGAGTCTAGCTTAGTTGCTTGAGGACAAGCAAAGGTTCGGTTTGGGGAGTTTGATGAATGTGTATTTTACACTTTCATTCGAGTCTTTTTCACCTATTTTAGCTATCCTCTATGTTAATTTAGCTATATTTTAGTGCATTTTATTAGAATAGTGTCACGTTTCCCTTTAGATTTTATTTTACAGGTTTTGGTTGAAAATCGAGGATTTCCGGGCAATTATATTGAAGTTGACAAGGAATTGGTGTTCCAGAAGCCTATTTGGAGTATCTGAAGGTTTCCGGATAGGATTTGGAGTCTAGGGGTCGAATCTGGAGGTTAGAAGGACACTAGAAGACAGAAACCGAGTCCGAAAAGGGGAAGAAATCCAAAAACGCGTCGAAAACGCGGAATTCCGCGAGATTTTCTCTGGGGCTAACCGCCCCAGACGTGGGGCTAACCGCCGCACACGGGGCGAACCGCCCCGTGTGGGGCTAACCGCCCCACAGTATTTCGGGGCCTATATATAGTTGCTTAGTTTTCTCCGAAAATCATATCTTTCCAGACCTACTTTCTCACCTCTCTCTATAGTTTTAGGTAGGAACGTCCTGGGGCCTGTCCTGGGAGTTCTGTAGCTTAGGGGATACTTTTTCATAGAAGTTTGGAGCTCGTAGGACCGCAATCATCCGAAGACTCACAACCTTCGGTAACTTTGTATCTTACAGTTTTATTCTACTTATTTTATTATATTCTTTCAACATGTTTTCTTCTATGATTTCTGTTGATTGCATGCCTATTATGAGTAGCTAAACTTAACGTTGGTGGTAGTATGTGAATTCTTAGCGAAGGGAAGGTAATCATGCTAATGGCTATATCACGCATTATACTCCGTGTCATTGCTTTATTTCGTTGATCAGTTGTAACCAAAATTCTCGTATGTTGTATTGATTATTATGCACACTTGGACACTTGTCGACCATCAGACCAATTATCTTCGTAGTGTTGAATAATTACGGAACACATTAGGATATTCGTGATTGACTTGTCAGGCCAAATTATCTTCGTAGTGCTTAATACTTGCAACAGGACACTAGATTGATTCAAAGATCTCTATGCAAGACCGAGGAATTTATGCATGATTATCGACCCATTATGTTAAGAAGGACCATACTATCACCAATCTCCATTATCTGCTAGAAACCCCCTATTGCTATCTGTCTGCTGTTTTTTATATTCTAAATTAGATTTGATAAAGCTAGTTATAGTCCTGAGAGAACGACACTCGAGTCATTCTACTACTACACTACGGTTTTCGTTGTAGTTGTGGATTGCCTTTGGCTAAATAACAAATTTATTTGACTGAACCGGGACCCGACAAATCTCCGTTCATCAGTTAGCATCTGAATAACCAACCAATTCTAATCCAGAATTTTTTGGATACCATAATCCAACATTGACTGTGCCTTTGACATATTTCAGTATTTTGAGTGTTGTCTTGTAGTGTGATTCTCTAGGATCAGATTGAAATCTTGCACACACACAAACAACATACTGAATGTCAGGCCTACTTGCTGTTAAATACAGCAAGGAACCAATGAGCTTCCTATACTTGTGTTCATCCACACTTTTGTCTTGTTTAGTATAGCCAAATTTGGTACCAACACTCATAGGGATCTTTTCAAGTTTCTCTTTCTCTTTGATCCTGAACTTTATGAGCATTTCCTTTGCATACTTTGCTTGATTTATGAATATTCCATATTTGAGTTGCTTGACTTGCAAACCTAGGAAATAATTCAAGTTGTCCATCATGCTCATTTCAAACTTGTTAGTCATGACCTTGGCAAAATCATCACAAAGTTGATTGTCCTTAGAACCAAACATTATGTCATCCACATAAATCTGGACTAAGAGTACTTTACCATCATGATTCATAGTAAATAAGGTTTTATCAACTTCACCCTTTTTGAAACCATTATCTAGCAAGAACTTAGCTAAGGATTAATACCAAGCTCTAGGTGCTTGCTTTAGACTATATACAGCTTTCTGAAGCTTATATACCATCTTGGTTTCTGAGGGAAGTTCAAAGCCAGGGGGTTGTTCTAGATAGACTTCTTCAGCAAGTTCACCAGTTAGGAATGCACTTTTAACATCCATTTGGTAAACTATAAAGTCATTATGATCAGCAAAGGCTAAGAAGAGTCTAATGGCATCCAATCTTGCAATTGGTGCATAAGACTCATCATAATCCAATCCTTCAGTTTGGCAGTAACCTTGAGCAACTAATCGTGCTTTATTCCTTGTTACTTCACCAGACTCACGCAGCTTGTTTCTGAACACCCAATTTGTACCAATTGCTTTCTTTCCTTCAACAAGGGGTACAAGTTTCCAGATTTTGTTCCTTTCAAATAGATCCAGTTCTTCTTGCATTGCCTTGATCCATTCAGAATGCTTTAAAGCTTGTTCTATGATTTTGGACTCAATTTCTGAACAAAACAAGAGAACAAAGCTTCTATCTCAACAACTATTGCTTCTTCAGCAAGTTCTTGGTTGGTAGATACTTTGGATCTAGTCACTTGGTGGTTGTCAATATCACCAATCATATCCTTAGAGGGATGATCTCTAATCCATTTGTTAACAGGTTTTCTGCTTTTAGGATCTGGATATGTTTGCATTTCATCATGTGACTCTTCAGCATGTACTTGTTCAGTACTATTGTTATATGGTTGTGTCTCTACTGAAATAGGTTCATCAGCAACTACTTGTTCAGTATTGTTGGTTTACGATAACTCGTCAGTAGACACAGGGGGTTGCGTAGTTTCAGCAACATCTAGAGCAACTGCATCTTTAGCTGGGAATTCCTTATGATGAACTAAATTTATCTTGACATGACTTGGTGTTGGAGTGTCATTGTCAGAATCATCATTTAGTTCAATAAGTTTGACATTTCCAGCATTGGATTCAGTTCTTTGCTCGTGTATGAGTAGTTTCTTCATACATTCTGTTAGGAAACTTGTAATTTTGATGAGCAATTAACCATGCTAAATTAAGGAAAGTCCAGTAATTAGTACTCTTAAGGTCCATAGGAATTTAGAATTTTAAGGACATTGTAAGAGAGGAACGTTTGCTGATGACTTAGATTAGGTGTTAGTTAAGATGGTTTTTGCCGCGAATGATGTATTTTATTTTCTGAAAAGAAAATTACTTATTGATGCTGAAGCTTATGATGTATCTTATTTTCTAAAAAGAGAATAACCTATTGAAGCATTTAGAAACCGCTCAGAATCTTGAAGACTTTTGAAGATCTGAAGACTTGAAGATTTCGAAGATCTGAAGACTAGAAGATTGCTGAAGACTGGCATCTACAAAGGCACGTGTTGCTCAGGAAGTGGAAAATTCAGCAACAGCATTGCATAAGTGAAAATCTGAAAGACAGAGTAGGTTGTGCTTGCTGAAACTGAGACTAACCACTTGCTGATGAAACATATGTGACCCCTTGCTGAAAGTACTTGAATTTGCGCTCCAATGTTACTGTTTGAATTCTATTCAAATATGCATTAAATGCAAAGCTTACACGCGAAGGACATGAAGACTAGAAGACAAACAAAGACGCTGCTGAAAGTACAAAAGCAAGATAGTGACATGTTAAGGAACAAAAGCCTTAGGATTTGAAATTCAAACGGCTCATTACTTACACTATAAATAGAGGTCATCCGGCGAAGAGTTGAAGTGTGTCAACAACGTGATCAAACTCTCACTTGTGCTTAAAACTCACATACCTTCAAACTCTCTACAACTGCCATTGATCCGTTCCAAGACTTAAAGCTTGAAAAAGCTACTTGTGAAGAAGTAGAACAAACTCAGCTAAGAAATTAGTTAAGTGTTCTCTCTTTCGAACAAGAACAAGTCTTGACACCAAAAACAATCAAACTTGTTTACTACAAAGTATTCAAAGTTGTGTTTCTTAGATTACTTGTTGTAACTGAATAAGTTATAATTAAGTTATCTCACCCCAAAACTCTCTATTTGAAAATACACCCTTTCAGGCGTGATATTCAGGGGGAACTTAATCGAGCATAGTTTTGCTGATTAAAAGTACCAAGTTTGGTGGAGAACAAGGTTACGTTCTCTAGATTAGGTTGAAGACAAAGCAAGTGTGCTTTGGTTTCTGTTGAATCGCTCTAGATAGGAGATTGTAAGGAACCTCAATCATATCTTAGTGGATTCAGTCCTAGAAAGGACGAAGTGGATTAGTTGAGAGATTACGCCACTCTCAGATACCACTATAAAAGTGTTTGTGTGATTTACTTACTGTACTTAGTTTTCAGCAATTCATATTTGTCTGTACACAGTCACTCACATCACTTGTTGAAACCTTTACTTACTGTAAAAGCACTTATTGTATCAAAGACTTCCGCTCTCTGATTTTAAGTATCAGCAAACCAAGCTACTGTAAAGTAACTTAAGCTTGCTGAGAAAGTTAAGTATCAGCAAACTCATTACTGAAAAGTAATAAGCACTTGCTGAGAAAGTTTTAAACGACGAAAGTTTGAAAAGACTATTCACCCCCACCCTCCTCTACTCTTTTCTTGTTGTTTAAAGGGACCAACAAGTGGTATCAGAGCTGGAGGTTCTTTAACCTTCAGCACTGAACCTAGATCCCCTTAGGTACTTTCCGTAAATCACTCTCACTTGATCAGTTTGGTAGTGCTTTGCTGACAGGATGTCTTTAGGAGATGCTCCCTTGCTGAAGCTGGAAAATTACGAGAAATGGCGAAACAACATGATGCTACATCTTGAGGCCATTAGTGATGAGATGGTTACCGTCATCAATGATGGACCTATCAAGATCACTAAGGTTGAAAGGAGTTTTCCTCACAAGACCACTGAAGCTGGAAAGGAAACTATCCTAGGCGAACCATCAGATACGGTTGTGCCAAAACCAAGAGAGGAATGGACTTCTGACGAAGCTAAGAGATTCCATCTTGATGGCCAAGCAAGAAATATCATCATTCGATCAACTGCGGATACCATACAGTGCAAATTGTGGGGTGCTAAGACTGCAAAGGAGGCTTGGAAAATGGTTCAAGATCTTTGTGCTGGATCTGACAAGACCAAGGAAAACAAACTTGAAGTACTTAAATTAAAGTTTCAAAACTTTAAGCAAGGTACAAACGAGTCACTGGAAGACTTGGACTTCAGATTCACAACTCTGGCTAGTGAAATGGCAGCCTTGGGTGTTGGAAATCTTTACTCAGATTCTGAGAAAGTGAAAACTATCATCAGAAGTCTGAATCAAGAATGGATCCACAATCAGAACTTCTACTATAATCAAGGAATGCCAGACATTACACCAACAGAGTTGTTCTCTCATCTTGCTACTGTCAACTATGAGACAAAGCAAAGAGAAAGTGTATTTGCTGAAAAATCGCAAAACATTGCTCTTGCTGCAAAGCCATCATCTTCTGAAAAGAAGACTGAAAAGGAACCTACTGATGAAAACGCTTTGGTTGTCAAAAACATGAAGAAATTCATCAGCAAGGAACTTGAAAGGCGAAAAGCAAAAGAGAAGCTGAAAAAGCATCTTGGTAACAACTACCATAAGTACAAGAATGAGACTAGCTCGCTGAACAAGCAAGCTCAGCAAGCTACTTCATCAGAAGAACCAGCAGTTGGAAATGATCTATGTTTTTACTGCAAAAAGCCTGGACACTTCAAAGCTAATTGCCCTTTGCTGAAAGGCAAATCTGCTGAAAAGAAGAAGAAGTTCAAAAGATCTTTTATTGCTGAAGAAAAGAAGAAGCTTCAAGCAAAAATCGATGCATTGTGCATTGATACTAGCTCCGAAGACAGTGAGGATGAAAGTTCAGACACCGACGATGAAGAAGCCACTCTAGACGTGGAGATTGGCAAAGAAGTTTGTGGAATAGCTATGGAAGCTTATCCAGATGTGTCAAATTACGAATTCTGCCTCATGGCCGGTCAGGTAAACAACCCTACCTCTGACTCAGACTCATAAAGTGAAGACGAGATTGACCTTGATAAGATTCAAGGAGAAATCGAAAGATTTGAGAAAACTCTGAGCAAACAGCAAGAGAAACTACAATTTGCTGAAAAATTCTCAAATGGCATTAGAATTGGAAGAATATCAGTCCTCAATTCTAAAGTTACTTGCTGAAATTCAAGAGATGAAAAAGATGAAAATCAATTTCAAATCCTATGTGGACGCAAGTAATACGCTGACTGAACTAAACTCTTATTTGAGAGATCCATCTCAGAAAGAAGGTTTAGGAGCAACGTACGAAGGTGATAACGTAGAAATCTTGAGTAAAGATAAATCACCAATTTCCTTTGTACGTGCTGCTGATAGTGGTCTACCAGAACTCTATCAAATTGGTCAATCTAAGGTTGCTGAAACATGCAATCAAGTACCTATGACCATAAAGCTCGCTGTTGCTACTCAAAGTAACAAGACTTTAAAAGGAAAACAGGTTGCTGAGAAGCAAACTGGAAAGAAAAAGGATGTTGTGAAGCATCCCGCCAAACAAGTTGCTGAAAAGTAAGTTGTTAAGACTAAAGGCAAGATTACTAAAAGTAATCAAAAGTCCTTTGCTGACAAACCTGAATCAAGTAAGGTTGCTGACGCTAAAGCTCAGCATTCTCCGAAAAGTGGACTAGGTTTCAAAACCAAGCAAAGTCAACTCTTTCATGAGTACAAGCAAAGTCAGCAAAGATACTTCAAAGAGATGAAGAAAATCAAGCCTAAGAATTCTGAAAAGAATCTTAATGCTAGGGCTAGAAGGAACCTTGCTAGAAAAGAACTTACTGAAAATTATGTTCAGCAAAAAGGTCAACCGAGCAAGACACCACATCAGAAAGTGGATTTGACCAGTATGAGTCAAAAGTCTTTTAGCTCAAAACCTCCTAGTTCCTCAGCAAGTAGAAAACAAGTCAAAGTTGAAAAACTTAAGACTTGGGTTTCCACTGGACGCATTCTTGAACATGTTAATGGACATCCATCATTGGATAATTAACTTGTTTGCTCTTGATTGTGCAGACTTCAGCCACGGAGACAAACGATGCAATCTGGCACTTTGATAGTGGTTGTGGAAAGCACATGACGGGCAACAAGAATAACCTTATAAACTATAGACGGTGGTCTAAAGGTCCAACAATAAGGTTTGCTGGTGGAGGCTCCGGTTCTACAAAAGGCTATGGTGATGTGAAGTTAGGATGCATAACCCTTACTGGAGTTCTTTATGTCAAAAATCTTAAGTTTAACCTTTTCAGCATGAGTCAGTTTGCTGACAAAGGATACTTCATCAAAATTAAAAGTGATGAATGTAAACTTGTAGATTTCGAGACTAAAAAGGTAATAATGATTGCAAGAAGATCAGGAGGTTTGTACACCGTTGATTGGTCTTCAGCAATTGTTGAAAAATGCCTTGTCTCAGATCATGATTGCCTTGCTGAAAAAGTATGGTTATGGCATAAACGAACAAGTCATCTAGACTTCAAGACGCTGAATAAGCTGTCTAAAAAGGAACTTGTAGTTGGATTACCTAGGGTTACTTTTAACAAGGATGGTGTTTGCAATGCATGTCAGCAAGGAAAGCAAATCAAATCTTCTTTCAAGAACAAGGTAGTACCGTCAACTACAAAGCCTTGTTTGAATCTTCTTCAACAAGCTATGCTGGTAAGAAGTATGGTCTAGTCGTGGTAGATGACTATTCAAGATACACTTGGGTAGTATTCATCAAGCACAAATCTGAAACCAAGACTAAAATACCTAACTTGTTGAATAAGCTTGAAGTCATGAAAAATGACAAGGTAAAAGTCATAAGGACAGACCGTGGTACTGAGTTTGTAAACCAGTACATAACTGAATATTGTACCTCAAAAGGTATACAACATCAGTTATCCTCAGTAAGAACACCACAGCAAAACGGTGTTGCTGAACGGAAGAATCGTACCCTGAAAGAAGCCGCAAGAACAATGCTTGCTGACACTGAAATAAGTGAGGCTTATTGGGTTGAAGCGATTAATACCGCCTGTTATACTCAAAACAGATGTTTGATTACTAAGGAATACAACAAAACTCCTTATGAATTGTTTGTTGGAAGACCTCCTAACATCAGTCATCTAAGAGTATTTGGTTGCAAGTGTTTCGTTCTTAATAATGGTAGAGAATACCTAAGAACATTTCAACCAAAGGCAGGCGAAGTGATATTTCTTGGCTACTCCTTGCATAGTAAAGCTTATAGAGTTTACAACAAAAAGGCACAAAAGATTGAAGAATTAGTGCATGTTGTATTCTACGAAAAGTCACAAGGTGTGCCTGCTGAAGAAGAAATATCAGAATGTATGAAAACGCTAATCATACATGAGCAAAGAACTGAATCTGATGCTAGGCAAATCAAGTCAACTGAACTAAATGATGATTCTGACAATGACTCTCCTCCCCCTAGTCATGACAAGATAAATATAGTTCACGACAAAGAATTTCCAGCAAAAGACGCGGTTGCTCCGGAAGTTGCTGAAATTACGCAATCTCCAGTGCCTGCTGATGAAATACATCAATCTAGTAATGCTGAACAAGCAGTTGTTGATGAACAAATCTCAGCAGAGACACAAATTCCCAGTAGTACTGAACAAGTACATACTGAAGAGTCACATGCTGATGAGCAAACGTATCCTGATCCAACAAACAGAAAACCTGTTAATAAATGGATTAGAGATCATCCCTCTACGGATATGATTGGCGACATTAATAAACGCCAAGTGACAAGATCCAAAGCTACTCATGGACTTGCTGAAGAAGCAACTGTCGTAGAAGTAGAATCATTGTTCTCTTGCTTTGTGTCAGAAATTGAACCAAAAACCATAGAAGAAGCTTTGAAGCATTCTGAATGGATAAAGGCAATGCAAGAAGAACTGGATCAATTTGAAAGAAACAAAGTCTGGAAACTTGTGCCACTTGCTGAAGACAAGAAAGCTATTGGTACAAAGTGGGTGTTCAGAAACAAGCTGAGCGAATCTGGTGAAGTAACAAGAAATAAAGCACGTTTAGGTTCTCAAGGTTACTGTCAGACTGAAGGATTGGACTATGATGAGTCTTATGCACCAGTTGCAAGATTGGATGCAATTAGGCTTGTCTTGGTCTTTGCTGCTCACAATGACTTCATTGTTTACCAAATGGATGTTAAAAGTGCATTCTTAAATGGTGAACTTGCTGAAGAAGTCTACCTAGAACAACCCCCTCGCTTTGAACTTCCCTCAGAAAGCTGTATATGGTCTTAAGCAAGCACCAAGAGCATGGTATGATACCTTGGCTAAGTTCTTGCTGGAAAATGGTTTCAAGAAAGGTGAAGTTGACAAAACCTTATTTACCATGAACCATGATGGTAAAATACTCTTAGTTCAAATTTATGTGGATGACATAATTTTTGGATCTAAGGACAAGCAACTTTGTGATGATTTTGCCAAACTCATGACAAATAAGTTTGAAATGAGTATGATGGGAAAATTGAATTATTTCTTAGGATTGCAAGTCAAGCAACTCAAAGATGGAATATTCATAAATCAAGCAAAGTATGCGAAAGAAATGCTCGTAAAGTTTGGGATCAAAGAGGATGAGAAACCTGAAAAGATCCCTATGAGTGTTGGTACCAAATTGGGCTATACTAAAGAGGACAAAAGTGTTGAAGAACACAAGTATAGGAAGCTCATTGGTTCCTTGTTGTATCTAACAGCAAGTAGACCTGACATTCAGTATGCTGTTTGTGTGTGTGCAAGATTCCAATCTCATCCAAGAGAATCACACTACAAAAAGGCAATCAAGATACTGAAATATGTTAAAGGTACAGTCAATGATGGATTATGCTATCCTAAAGATTCTGGACTTGAATTGGTTGGTTATTCTGATGCTGATCATGGAGGATCAACTCTTGATAGAAAAAGTACCTCTGGAACTTGTCAGTTTTTGGGTACTAGATTAATATCATGGTTCAGCAAGAAGCAAACCTGTGTTGCCAATTCATCTACTGAATCTGAATACATTGCAGCTGGTTGTTGCACAGCTCAAATCCTATGGATTCAGCAACAATTAAGAGATTATGGTATTTCTGCAAAGAAAACACCAATCTTTTGTGATAATACAAGTGTTATTGCAATTACGCAAAATCCTAAGTTTCACTCTAGGACCAAGCACATTGATATTAGACATCATTTCATTAGAGATCATGTGGAAAAAGGTGATATTGAGGTTGTGAAAGTAGGCACTGATGATCAGCTTGCTGATATCTTTACCAAGCCCCTACCGGATAATAGGTTCGCAATGCTAAGGTATAACCTTGGATTGATTGAACTACCTCAATAAAGGATACACTTGGCAGAATGCTGAAACAGGTATTCAGCAAGCCAAAGTATTCCTGTTTAAAAGACTCAGTCACTGATTTCTTCTAAGAAATGATAAGTCACTACATGATTGCTGAAACAGGCATTCAGCAAGTAATTCCTTCAAAACGGGTATTTGTTAGGAAACTTGATCACTTGCTGAGACAGGCACTCAGTAAGAGAAAGAACTTAAGGATTGCTGAGACAGGCACTCAGACAATCAAAAGATACTGAAACAGGTATTCAAGTATCTAAGGAATTTTCTGAGACGGGAACTCAGAAACAGAGCAAAGCCCATCTCTCAGATTTTACCAAAGGATATCTCAATTACAAAAAGAATTTACTGATACGGGAAATCAGAAATATCTTTTAAACTTAAGACAATATGAGATATCTAAGTAAGGGGGAACTTTCAGCAAGTATCTAGAGTGATAATTCAAACTCGCTGAAAAGATTCTTGTCTATTTCAGCAAGCAATCTATTCCCTTAAAACTCGGTAAAATCAATTTGTGACGTTAAACTGGCACAGATAAACTCGCAACAATCATGACATGAAATTCAATCGTGGCCATTGATTAAAAGGAGTTACTTATCTAACGGTTAACAAAACAAAGAGAGAGAGTGCTCTGACGGTTTAAGTTAGTTGGCCACTACGCATTCAATGCAAAGGCTCCACTAACTCCAGTGTTTCTCTGTTTTACCCTTGCTGAGAGCTCAAATCGATTGAGTTTCTCACACACCAGAGACACTATATAAAGAAGGAGTTAGAGAAATGACAAAATTCTTTAACTCACATTTCCTTTCTCTGCAAATTCTAGCATGAATCTACTGTACCTCCGGTCAAAAAGCAAACTATCTCTTTTCGTACACATTTTCTTGCTCTATAAAAAAAATGGCTCCCAAGAGACAGTTATCTAAGTCCTCAAAGTCATCAAAGGTTGACAGTGCTGAAATACGCACTGCTCCGGTGACTACTCCGTCTACAACCACAACGAAAGTTGTGTTGAAAAACGACCGCATATTCGAAAAACCTATGCCTCCGTCATATCTTGACACTGCAAAGTGTGAGATGTTGATGCAATGGGGAGGTTTTGCAAAAGAAAAGTACATTAGGTACTTTTATGAACAAGATCTCGATGATGAAAATGAAGAGGCACTTGGGTTTATCAAGCAACAAGGCCTCATGAACTTTATCTCTGCTCGCACTAAGCAAGTGAGCATGATTGATACAATGGAATTCTACAACAATGCAGAAATCCAGTCCCTTACAGATAGCAAAGGAGTCACTGAAAAAGTGATCCTTACTTATGTTCAAAACACGCAAATCGTCCTGAAATGGACTGATTTAGCGGAGATATTTCAGATTCCAACCACTGGAACTGAAGATGACGTCACTGCCACTGACGAAGAAATTGAAGCTTTCTACAGTGACGTCAGAAATGAGAAAATGAAGAAAGGAGAGATTGCTCCCGTGACTTGGACAAAGCACGTCAAGAGAAAGCATCTCTCCCATTCACTTTGTCTAGTAGCTCTGCTACTAATAAAAGTTCTTGACTCCCAAGTTGGAGGAATTGACCAAGTAGGCCTGAGAAGATGGCCATTGCTGATGCATATCCATGAAAATAAAACGGAACTTAACTGGGCTAAGTACATTTTCAACAGGCTTGTTGATTGTGTTACTAAGTTTAAGGTAAAGGTAGAAGACAACAAGGTCTCACCTTCCTTTCCAGTTATGTATGGAATCAAGATATGCTATATCCTTGAACATTTCAGGATTCAACTAAAAAAACCATTGCCAATCAAAAAGTCTGTATGCAATGTGGGAAGATCATTCTACAAGCAGAATGTACCTAAGACTGCTGGAAAGAAAACTAAGAAGACAACAACTGCAAATGTTGTCAGCACAAGTCAGCAACAAAGGTATACAACAGTTGCAGATGTTACCACTCAGCAACTTAGAGATGAAACTGTTGTTGGTGGTGGTAACACAAATGAAACTGCTCTAGATAATCAACAAGGTACGTGTACAACAGCCGTTGCTGAAAATGCAACTATAGATGCCTCTGGGAAACCGGAGAAATCTAACAAGAAAAAGAGGAAAGTTGATGATGACACTCAGACTGCAGCGTCATTAGCAAATCCTGTACCTAAGAGGAAATGGACCAGCAACAAAAGAAAGAAAACACTGGCTCGCAAGTCAGTCCCTGCTGTCCAAGACCTCTCAGTCAATTCCCAGACAAATGCTGAAACGCATTTGCCAGTAGATGTTGCTGAGGTGATTACTGAAACCTATGTCAGCAATGTTGAAGTGTTTGCGGAAGCCTTCAACAATCAACTTAATGTTGATAATTCTACTGAGAATAGACCACAAGGCAGTGGAAATGAAATTCCTGCCCAAGTCCCAGATATCTACATTGTAGATAATTTAAATTATCCAACTATGGAACCAGTAAGCGACATTGTTGCTGATCTGCAAAAAGCGGCACTTGCTGATGCTGCTGAAAAGATGGTTGCTGAACAAGCAACTCATCAAGTTGCTGAAACAACGCTTGCTGAAGGACCAGTTGCTGAAATAACAATGGTTCCAGTTCCTGAAGTTGCTGAAACTCAAGAAGCATTATTCAACGACGCATCTCGTGATGCTGAGAATACTGGCCCAAGTTCACCCAAGACATCAATTGACAAAGTCCAGCTTGTACTGGAAGAATTAAGCAAACAAATGGAGTTGGAAATTGAAGAATCATCCAACAAATCAATTGATATCTTCATGACAAGCAGTGAGCTCAAGGGTCAAGATGCTTCTGCTCAACTTGTCATTTCAGAGACAACGGAGATTGCTGAAACCGCACAGCTTTCTCAGATAGAGCAAAACCAGAAGTCTGCTGAAGAAATAGTCCAAGAAGCTTAAGAATCTGTTAATGCTGAAAGGACTGAGCCACAACTTGTCCTTCTTCAGCAGGTAGTTAATTCAACCATCAGTAAAACTTCAATTTCTGAAAATTGTTCTTTTACTAAAATTATACTATCTCTGATGATGTCGTTTTTCACCAATTAAATTTGTTTAATAGCCAAAGAACACTTATCACTACACAAACTAGAGTGCAATGGCAAGTTGTCCCCGAGTGTCGTTCTCTCGGGAACTAACGTGGCTTTGTTTGTGGTTTTTGCTAGTTATTTCAGACAACGTGTTCAAGTGTTTATAGAATTGTTTCTTAGAACAAAGCAACGAGAAATCAGATTGTTGTAATCAAGTTTGGAAAACGGTTGGTGGTAGAAATCAAATACACATGCATGGGTTACGAATATGCTCACAAGTTCAGTGCGTAAAACCTTCGATCAAGTCTGCTAAGCAACTCGTCTAGGTAACTTTCAAGAAACACATCATAAAAGACCACTATCAATACTTTAGAGGTGCTTGTCACTAACACCATTTATCTAGCATGCTGCAAATCTCTAACATACAATCCTATAGCTTTCATTGACCAAGAGTTTGTCACTATACTCAATTCGAATATATTTTATAGGCAACTAAGAATCATATGAAGGATTTTTGCAGCAAGATTGAATCACAATCTCATGTAAGCATAAACATAACCCATAGCATGCATATTATACATTCTACCACCAACACAAAGGATTTAGCTACTCATATTCATCAACATAGACATCAAATCATATGAATTGTAAATAGAATACATCAAATCAAACTACTAGACAAGAGATAATGGTACAATGTTACCACCAAGCTGTCACTAATCGGTGGGTATTGATGAAAACCTCTCCGTAGATGAAACAATGGATGCAATCCTATGCCAAAACCTTTAATCCAATCTAAAATACAATGTAATCTGAGTTTTCTCTGAGTTCTGGGGCTTAGGAGCTCTGCCACAAAACGAAGCCAATGTTCAAAAGTATGGAAAAAGTAACTGAAAATCAGATTTAAGAAGGAAAATCCGAAAACGTAACCGCTGCCAAGCGGACCGCTTGGAGAGGCCAAGCGGAGCGCTTGGCAAGCGAAGCGCTTGGGCCCTCCAAGCGCTTCGCTTGGCTGCTGTGCCAAAACTCCTGGAAAATGAAGCGGAGCGCTTCACTATTCCAGGCGGTTAGCTTGGCTCCTGGGCAGATTTTTGTCTTCCAACTCAATCGTTTTGCCCCCGTACGTCCCTCGGGTGCCTTGGACTCATCCTTCTCAATGCTTATTGATGCTCAAACACTCACGAACAAGCCGTGGAGATCAAGGAACTTCAACGGGGCCATTTTCTATCAAAAAAGCTCGTTTTTAGCTCCAAAAACGCCATTTCGTTCCTAAGTGCCTGGAAATGCAGAAAACAATAAACGTGACACTATTCTACAAAACTAACCAAAAAACAAGGCTAAAAGATAGCAAAAGAAGGTAAAAAAGACAAGATGAACGCGTCAAAAATATGTTCATCAATCTCTACAGACTTCTCAAGATGCAAGTCAGATGGTTGTTGAAGCCTCTTCACCAGAACCAACACTCCCTGCTCAGCAGGTAGTTAATAAGTTTGGTATAAAAACTAAGTTTGACAGCTTAGTACTTGTGTCTAACTTTAATTTATTTCAGGATGAACAAATGGAGGATGCTACTCAAGCTCCTCATGGAATGGAAATTGTATTACATGAGCTTGCTGACTCTCAGCAGGTAAATCATGTTTCAGATATAAACTCTAAAACAATTCTCCAAACCATTCCTGATCTAAATAACGTTCTTTTTCAGGCTCAAAAGGAGACCACTGAAGTGGTACTCATCACTGAAGATCATCAAGTAAGTTCTGAAGAACTGTACTTGAACTTCAAAAGGACAACTTTGTCAAGAGTTGCTAAGTCCGTCAGCAACTGGCAAAGGTACAGGCGAATGGATTTCTCTGATCTTCACCTTCATCTCTCAAACGAGAAAAAGAGATCTTCTCTGCTGAAGCTCGAAACATTTGTCCACTCCATCCTTCCTGAAGAAATGTCATATTCTCAGCAAATGAGCTCCAATCTGATTACTCAAATCAGAGAGAATATGAAGGCAAAATTCAAGAGTGCCTCTCCAGCTGAACAAGCTGTGATGCTCAAAGGTCTATTTGTACCTGTAATGGCTGATCCCCACAAAATCAATGAGGAAGAGGAAGTGACAAGTGTTGCTTTGTATAAGCACGTTGAGCTAGTCATTTTGACAGACGATGATGAAGAAGAAGAAGATGAGAACATTCCCACTGATCCCAGTGATGATGAAGGGAAAGATTCCAAGGACAAGAAAGACGATGATGATGACAATCAAGGTCCAAGTCCTGATGCTGGAGGATTGAAGTTAACAGCTGCTGAAAATGCTCAACCTGAAAATCAGCAAGCTGAACAACAACAATCTCAGCAAGAATCTCAACCTCCTCCTACTGTTGCTGAAAATCAAGCACCTGTGCAAGGTGCTGATACTGAAGAAGAATACACCAGAAAAAGGGCTGCCTTGAAAAGTGGCAAAAGTCCAGTTTCTGATGCCAAGGTTACTGAAGAAAACCTTGATGATAATGATGAACAAGATGAAGATTAGCAACGCGCTCTCCAGAACAGTCTCTTGATCCATGCAAGGCATACGCAGGATCTAGATATTGGTCAATCTTCAGGAGTGAGATCAAAGGAAGTTCCCTCCCTTCCATTTACTACTGGCGAAACTCCAGTAATTGAGCCCCAAACTCAATTGAAACAACTAACTACTGGCGAAACTCCAGTTATTGAGTCTCAAACGTTGCCTTCAGCAACTACTCAATTAAAACTAACTACTGGTGAAACTCCAGTTGTTGAGTCTGAAGCGTTGCCATCAGCAACCACTCAACAAAAAGGAAGTGAAGCTACTGATAAAGGCTCAAAAGTTGCTCAACTTGATGAATCTGAGAATGATGACGACTTGTCAGAAAATGAAGATGAACAATCCAAGCGAGACCCAAAAGTTGTTCAGATTCCTCCTCCTGATTACATCAATGATTTAGACGATGGTCTACGAGCAGAATTGCTGATGCGTGATGATCAGTTTGCTTCCGAAATTAAGGGTAATTCCTTAACACCACATTTAGTGCCGTTCCCAAGAGTTGAGGAGTTCACTCCCAGAATTCTAGCACTAAAGGAAGTCCATAATGCCTGCAAAGCTGAAGATGATGCATTGCTTGCTGAGAGCCCACTTGACTTTGGAAAGATTTTGGCTACGGTGCTGAGACGCACTACTACTTTGACCATAGCTCAGAAAGACATCAGTCTTTATCACAAGAGCTATGAAGAAGATGTAAGTCAAGCGCTCAGGCTTGCAAAGAATGCTCTCGTAAACGCACAGAATATTATGGATGAGAAGGCCGCAACAGAGAAAAGACATGAAGAGAACATGATGAATATTCAAAGAGAGTTGTCAAAAATGACTTCTGACCAACAGCAAATCATCATGAAGTACTACAGTTTAAGCACTCTTGCTGAAAATTGCAATGAGTTTTATTCTCTGCACATCACCCCGATGTTGCAATCCATGTCTAAGGGGGAAAAGAAAAGAAAAAGAAACCAAACCCCTCCTACTGTTGATGTGCCACTACCCATAGAACCGCTTGCTGAAAAAGAGCAAAGTTCTAAAAGGCAAGCAGAATCTGAGTTAAATTCAGCAAGTACCAAAAAGAGAAAAACCGCTGCTGAAACTCAAGATTTTTGCCATACTGAAAGTTATCACAATCTGAATGAAGAAGATGATGAAGATGATGACAATCAAACAATAGCTCAAGCCATAAGAGCTAGACCCTTAACAACCTTGACTCCGTCTGGCCACTCAAAGCATTTTTCGTCTGACTCTTCAGCAAGAGATCAAGACAATGTTAAGACAAGAAGAAGAAGGCAAAGACAGGAAGAAAAAAGGCTGGCCAGCATTGCTATTGGCTCCGGCATTGAATATACAAAGACCAGCAATGAGGAAACCACTCAGAATGTAATCAGAAACATTCATGGTTGCTGGATCTTAAAGCTGGAAGACTTGCTGGTGAATGAGTTCTTTCCTACAGCCATATTGAATCAAATGTTCAAATGGATTGAACTCAAGGTCCAAAGAAAGCAAAGGGAAGAATCCCTCCCAAGAAATATTGCTGGGAAATGGTTGAATCTTGAGGTCCATGTAAGAAGAATTGCCATTGGTAAGACATACAAACAAGAACCAGATCTGATCAAACCACCTGGCATCGCTTAGTACTCTGACCCAGTAACAAAGAAAACAAAGAAGAGACTTGGATTGATTCCTTATGAGTACTTCTATCTCACTGCTAAGAATCAAGAAGAAGATCTTCTATGGCTAAGAAAGATTCATCCGAAAAGCATTTCAGATACAGAGCTTCTCCATGCCAGCAATTGGGGCATGCATTTGTGGGTAACTCGCTACATGGAAATGAATGCTGAAAAGCATCATCACACTGCCTGGAAAAATGCAAGAATTCTTCAACTACAAGTCCGTAGGCTTCTGGAAAACTACGAAAAGGACTGTGTTGAATTTACTGCACTTGCTGAGAAGAGTGTAAGAGAGATTTTGAGAAAATCCTCTGAAAGAGCTTAAGTCCATGTAATAGTTTTTGTTAAAGTTTTTGCTTGCTGATTCTGTTTAAGTTATCTATGCTATTTCATGTAAACTTCTGAAAGATAACTATCAGCAATGAAACTTTTGACTCTTATTGGTTTTTGATTATGCAATTTACTTATGCTTACTGTTTAATTATTCAAGTATACTTGCATTAATCAACTGATTTATTCAACATCAGAAACCTCTAAAAGGGTAACAATTAATTTAGCCATGGATTGCTAACATCAAAAAGGGGGAAATTTGTTAGGAAACTTGTAATTTTGATGAGCAATTAACCATGCTAAATTAAGGAAAGTCCAGTAATTAGTACTCTTAAGGTCCATAGGAATTTAGAATTTTAAGGACATTGTAAAAGAGGAACATTTGCTGATGACTTAGATTAGGTGTTAGTTAAGATGGTTTTTGCCGCGAATGATGTATTTTATTTTCTGAAAAGAAAATAACTTATTGATGCTGAAGCTTATGATGTATCTTATTTTCTGAAAAGAGAATAACCTATTGAAGCATTTAGAAACCGCTCAGAATCTTGAAGACTTTTGAAGATCTGAAGACTTGAAGATTTCGAAGATCTGAAGACTAGAAGATTGCTGAAGACTGGCATCTACAAAGGCACGTGTTGCTCAGAAAGTGAAAAATTCAGCAACAGCATTGCATAAGTGAAAATCTGAAAGACAGAGTAGGTTGTGCTTGCTGAAACTGAGACTAACCACTTGCTGATGGAACATATGTAACCCCTTGCTGAAAGTACTTGAATTTGCGCTCCAATGTTACTGTTTGAATTCTATTCAAATATGCATTAAATGCAAAGCTTACACGCGAAGGACATGAAGACTAGAAGACAAACAAAGACGCTGCTGAAAGTACAAAAGCAAGATAGTGACATGTTAAGGAACAAAAGCCTTAGGATTTGAAATTTCAAACGGCTCCTTACTTACACTATAAATAGAGGTCATCCGGCGAAGAGTTGAAGTGTGTCAACAACGTGGTCAAACTCTCACTTGTGCTTAAAACTCACATACCTTCAAACTCTCTACAACTGCCATTGATCCGTTCCAAGACTTAAAGCTTGAAAAAGCTACTTGTGAAAAAGTAGAACAAACTCAGCTAAGAAATTAGTTAAGTGTTCTCTCTTTCGAACAAGAACAAGTCTTGACACCAGAAACAATCAAACTTGTTTACTGCAAAGTATTCAAAGTTGTGTTTCTTAGATTACTTGTTGTAACTGAATAAGTTATAATGAAGTTATCTCACCCCAAAACTCTCTAACTGAAAATACACCCTTTCAGGCGTGATATTCAGGGGGAACTTAATCGAGCATAGTTTTGCTGATTAAAAGTACCAAGTTTGGTGGAGAACAAGGTTACGTTCTCTAGATTAGGTTGGAGACAAAGCAAGTGTGCTTTGGTTTCTGTTGAATCGCTCTAGATAGGAGATTGTAAGGAACCTCAATCATATCTTAGTGGATTCAGTCCTAGAAAGGACGAAGTGGATTAGTTGAGAGATTACGCCACTCTCAGATACCACTATAAAAGTGTTTGTGTGATTTACTTACTGTACTTAGTTTTCAGCAATTCATATCTGTCTGTACACAGTCACTCACATCACTTGCTGAAACCTTTACTTACTGTAAAAGCACTTATTGTATCAAAGACTTCCGCTCTCTGATTTTAAGTATCAGCAAACCAAGCTACTGTAAAGTAACTTACGCTTGCTGAGAAAGTTAAGTATCAGCAAACTCATTACTGAAAAGTAATAAGCACTTGCTGAGAAAGTTTTGAACGACGAAAGTTTGAAAAGACTATTCACCCCCCCCCCTCCTCTAGTCTTTTCTTGTTGTTTAAAGGGACCAACACATTCTGATATTTCTTCTTCAGCAGGAACTCCTTGTTTCTTTTCATAGAATACAACATGCACTGATTCTTCCATCTTTTGTGCCTTTTGTTGTAAATTCTATAAGCTTTGCTATGTAGGGAGTAACCAAGAAATATCACTTCATCTGCCTTTGGTTGAAATGTTCTTAAATATTCTCTACCATTGTTAAGAACAAAGTATTTGCAACCAAATACTCTTAGATGAGTGATGTTAGGAGGTTTTCCAACAAATAACTCATAGGGAGTTTTGTTGTATTCCTTAGTTATCAAGCATCTATTTTGAGTATAGCAGGCGGTATTAATCGCTTCAACCCAATAAGCTTCACTTATTTCAGTGTCATCAAGCATGGTTCTAGCTGCTTCCTTAAGGGTACGATTTTTCATTTCAGCAACACCATTTTGTTGCGGTGTCCTTACTGAGGATAACTGATGTTGTATGCCTTTTGAAGTGCAATACTCAGTTATGTACTGGTTTACAAACTCAGTACCATGGTCTGTTCTTATGATTTTTACCTTGTCATTTTTCATGACTTCGAGCTTATTCAGCAAGTTAGGTATTTCAGTCCTTGTTTCAGACTTATGTTTGATGAAAATTACCCAAGTGAACCTTGAATAATCATCTACCACCACCAGACCATACTTCTTACCAGCATAGTTTGTTGAAGAACATTCAAACAAGTCCATGTGCAAGAGTTGTAAAGGTTTTGTACTTGACTTTACTGTTGGTGTTAAAATATGTCCAGTCCGCATGTACGAACTGGAGCGGTCTAAGAGCGCGACAAAGCATCAAGGGTCGTCCCTCAAAGGGCGCGACCACACCAAAGTATCTCACTAAGGTGTGGATCGACCAACATACGATCCGACCATCACTAAGAGGCCAACCCTCAAGATAAGCTCACTGCAAGGACAATGCAGCTCTTGGGCTCGAGGAGCATCTATAGGGCTCGATGAGGACCTTACGTCAAGGTGACACTCTCCAAAAGAGACTAGGCAGAGAACGACTCGGGCAACGGACGTAAGAAGAAGGCACGAGGACCAAGGGCGACCACCCATGGTCGCTCCCTGTGGGACCCGTCTTCCAAATTACTCCATGGGACCCAAAAAGTCAATATTGCCCTCACAATCCTAGTTAAGATGTTTGGGCCAAAGCCATGGACCTCCTTATTGGGCTTGGGCCAAAGGAGGCTTCAATCTCGGTCGGACACTTGTCACGATCCTACATGAAGTGACATTAAAATCCTACGAGTATATAAAGGACTCATTCATTATCCGCTGGGTAAGCATTCATAGCTCTCACCCACCACTCACCTACCACATTTATGGAGCGTTGAGAGTCACAAACAACTTCGCTCCGAGAGGGCAGCCTCCTCAAGTAGCAATTAATCCTCCTCCCGTAGCAGTGAATCCTCCTCAGCCAGCCGCATTGAACTTCACTTCACCCTTCCTAATGGACGTGTAGTCCGACCATCAGACTTTGGGATGGGCGAAGCTCAATACGGCTTGTTACTTCTTACTTTGCAAGGATACGAAGGGGACAACGAGGCTGCTAGAGTTAATGCAGAACTCCAAACTCGAGGAGTACCACAAGTCCAAGTACAAGAGCAACCTCGTGACACTTTGGTAGCCCCTCGTCAATCCCAAGCAAGAGCACCTGTAGTACAAGATGAAGCACGTTCAAGAGCCAACACAAGGCCAATCCAATCTCGACTAGGACCTTGAAGAGTCCAATCAAGGTTGGGACCGCAAGGTGCCCCGGATGATTTGCAGGATTTAATTGATAGGAGGATACGCGCATCATTGTGAAATGTGGCTCCGCAAGAAAACCGAGCTCAAGTGGTCGCTACACCACCCACTCTCCCTAACCAAGTCACGCCCAACTAGGTAACTCCTCAGAACCAACCCGAAGCGGTGGCGGAAAACAATGCCTTGAGAACTGTAGCTGAGGTAACCCCCTTGATCGACCCGATCACGGGGAGGAGGCTCACTCTGGAAGAACTCAACGCAAGGAAATCCGCACTTGATGATCAAATAGAAACCCTACGAGGACCGTGCAAGAAAAAGAGAAAGACCAAGATCCAAGCCCGTTGTGCGACGAGATAAGGAGCCATCAGGCCAAAATCGAAAGAGACTTCCCTACTTTCGAAAGTTATGATGGAACAAGTTGTCCGAAGGATTACTTGGTAAGATTTGGCACCAAAATTGACGCTTATGGTCACGATTCAAGGACCAAGGCACTGCTCTTCCCGGCTAACCTCTCAGGAGAAGCCATGAAATGGTGGTCGCGTCTTCCTTATCGCTCGATCAAGTCCTATAGAGATATCTGCAAGGAATTCTCTAAGCGATTCGACAAGGTCATGAACACCAAGAGAAGAGTGAGATACTTGGCCGAAATTGTTCCAAAAAACAATGAAGACTTAAAGGACTTCATCAATCATTTTCATGAAGCAGCCCTCCAAGTTGAAGATCACTCGATGAATGAGAGAAAAGAATACTTGTATGGTAACACTACCAACATCAAGTTCCAAGAGGTTCTCTCAGCATCATGTGTAGAGAATGAAGCTCAACTAGCAAAAGTTTGCAAGGATTTCCTCGACGCCGAGGAATTCCGAAAAATAGTCACGGTGAGAACCAATCCTCCCAAGGAAAAACGGAAGGAAAAAGAAAAAGATAAGTAGTACCCTCCTCGCCCACAAAATCCCGCAAAGCAAAGAAGAGATCAAAAGCATGGGTTCATCAGAGAGGGTCCCTCGAGGAACGAGTTTCGAGACAAGAGGTCTCCTCCAAGGAGATATAGCAACTACACGGACTTAAATAGGCCAAGATCCGACATCTTGAACTATATAGTCTCGAGGAAGCTAGATGTCTCCTGGCCACCTCCAATCCAAGAGAACCGAAAGAACAAAATTTCGGAGAAATTTTGCCAGTTTCACAAAGGAAAGGGGCATACCTCTGATGAGTGCGTCGAGCTCAAAAACGAAATCGAGAGGATGATACACAATGGGCAGTTGGTCAACTATATCCGTAAGGAAGAACCCCTGGCGATCCTCCCTCCGCCACCTCAAGTGGGGATCGAGCACCACCCCCAAGGGAATCCTCATTACGATGATATTCATAATTACAACAATTATGAAAACCGTCCCGTGAACGGAAGCATCCACACTCTTATAATTGCCGAAGGACCCGCGGGAGGCGACACTCGAAATCAGAGGGAGATCACAACTGATAATCTCCGAGTCAGAGACGTGAAGTATGCCCAAGTTGCACGACCAGGAACCAACGTTATTTCTTTTGACGATAGTGAGATACCTCTAAGGCACGCCGGAGGAGGAAACATCTATGACCCATGTGTTCCGCTAGTAGTTTCCCTTGATGTTCAATCCTACAATTTAGGAAGGATCCTCATCGACACTGGATGTTCGGCTAACTTGATCTTCACGGGAACCTAGAAGAGGATGCAAATGAATCCAAGAGAAGGTCTTAAAGAGGTGAGGAGTGCCGTGGTAGGCATTGGAGGACAACCCATCATGCCCCTCGGAATGATCAACTTGACGGTCTCAATGGGAATTGCTCCGCGACGAGTAACTCAACATGTTCCCTTTGTGTCGATATGCCTTTTGATTACTTCGCAGTCTTGGGTAGACCCGGCCTCTCTCAGTTCCGAGCCGTAGTGTCTACAGTCCACAACAAGTTGAAGTTTCCCACTCCATTGGGAATTGGACAAGAAGTAGGAGACATAAGAGAGGCATGAGAATGCTATAGCATGTCAGCCAAGTTCACTTCCAAGGTTGCCATCGGAGAGCCGAACCCGGGTCAATCACTCGAGGAGCAACCTCTTGTTCACAACGCTCCCTATCATTTTTATACGGTCCGGCGAGTGAAGAAAAAGTCAAAAAAGCCAAGTCCGTCACTTAGGCGAAGGAAAGCAAGTCAAAAGAAAGAGAAAGATACCCTAGTAGGAGCTGTCAAGGAGCTCGAGGAGTATCAAGTTATACCCCCAATACCACCCTCTTCCAAGAAGAAGAAATTCTTCGAGGTAAACAAGATTGAAGCAAGAGAAACCCTCGAAGAAATTCAAATTGTCGAAGGAAGTACCGACAAGGTTACCAAAATTGGTACCGAGATGACTACAGAAGTGAGAATGAAACTCATTCAATGTTTGAAAGATAACAACGACATCTTCGCGTGGAGTACCGAGGACCTCAAGGGGATCAACCCAAGGGTCGCGGTTCACCGTCTGAACGTTGACCCGTCAATCACCCATATTCGAGAAAAGCGAAGAAACTTCAGTGCGGAAGACAATGCCATCATTGAAGCGGAAGTCCAAAGATTGCTTAATGCCGGTCACATCAAGGAAGTAAGATACTCCGACTGGGTCTGCAATGTGGTCCTCGTGGAGAAGGGACCCGGTAAGTGGAGAATGTGCAACAACTTCACAAGGCTCAACAAGTTTTTCCCGAAGGATCCCTACCCGCTTCCTCGGATCGACCAGCTAGTCGATTCCACAACTGGATGTGCCCTCTTGAGTTTCATGGATGCATACCAAGGATTCTACCAAGTCAAAATGGCCAAGGATGATGTACCCAAGACCGCCTTCTTCGTAAACGGAAATGTGTATTGCTTCAACGTGATGCCTTTCAGCCTCAAAAACGCCGGAGCGACCTACCAAAGGTTGGTTAACAAAATGTTCAAAGAAGAGCTGGGTAAAACAATGGAAGTATATGTTGATGATATGGTAGTCAAGAGTAAGGCCGAGGAGCAACATGTAGGTTACCTGGCAAAATGCTTCTCGATTTTGAGGAAGTATGGCATGAAGCTCAATCCGGCGAAGTGTACCTTTGGAGTTAAAGGTGGGAAGTTCCTCGGTTACATGGTAACGGAGAGAGGAATAGAAGCAAACCCCAAGAAAATCAAGGCCATCCTCAATCTGCCTCAACCCCAATCCATCAATGAGGTACAACAATTGGTAGGGAAGTCGATCGCGTTGAGTAGATTCATCTCGAGATCCGCCGAGAAAAATCTCCCATTCTTCAAAGTTTTGAGAATGAGCAACCACTTCGAGTGGACGAAACAATGTGAGGAAGTCTTCGAGAAGCTCAAAGAGTATCTACTCTCCCCTCCACTTCTGTCAAAACCAATGGAAGGAGAAGTACTTTACTTATACTTGGCAGCAACTGGGGAAGCCATTAGTTCTGTCTTGGTGCGAATTCAAGGTAACGACCACTTGCCCATCTACTACTTAAGCAAAGTACTCGCTGGAGCTGAAACACGCTATATGGATATCGAGAGGCTATCCTTCGCTCTAGTCTATACGGCAAGGAGACTGAAGCCTTACTTTGGAGCGCACAAGGTTGTGGTCCTGACGAAGCAACCTCTCAAGCAAGTCCTCGGAAAACCCGAAAACTCGGGAAGGCTAGCAAGATGGGCAATCGAATTGAGCAAGTACGACATTGACTATCAAGCACCTCTAGCCAAGAAAGCCCAAGTCATTGCCGACTTCCTCGTAGAATATCCCTCCAAGGGAGCATCAGAGGAAAACCCTCCCAATCAAAAGATACTAAAACAGGTGTTCAAGTATCTAAGGAATTTTCTGAGACGGGAACTCAGAAACAGAGCAAAGCCCATCTCTCAGATTTTACCAAAGGATATCTCAAGTACAAAAAGAATTTACTGATACGGGAAATCAGAAATATCTTTTAAACTTAAGACAATATGAGATATCTAAGTAAGGGGGAACTTTCAGCAAGTATCTAGAGTGATAATTCAAACTCGCTGAAAAGATTCTTGTCTATTTCAGCAAGCAATATATTCCCTTAAAACTCGGTAAAATCAATTTGTGACGTTAAACTGGCACAGATAAACTCGCAACAATCATGACATGAAATTCAATCGTGGCCATTGATTAAAAGGAGTTACTTATCTAACGGTTAACAAAACAAAGAGAGAGAGTGCTCTGACGGTTTAAGTTAGTTGGCCACTACGCATTCAATGCAAAGGCTCCACTAACTCCAGTGTTTCTCTGTTTTACCCTTGCTGAGAGCTCAAATCGATTGACTTTCTCACACACCAGAGACACTATATAAAGAAGGAGTTAGAGAAATGACAAAATTCTTTAACTCACATTTCCTTTCTCTGCAAATTCTAGCATGAATCTACTGTACCTCCGGTCAAAAAGCAAACTATCTCTTTTCGTACACATTTTCTTGCTCTATAAAAAAAATGGCTCCCAAGAGACAGTTATCTAAGTCCTCAAAGTCATCAAAGGTTGACAGTGCTGAAACACGCACTGCTCCGGTGACTACTCCGTCTACAACCACAACGAAAGTTGTGTTGAAAAACGACCGCATATTCGAAAAACCTATGCCTCCGTCATATCTTGACACTGCAAAGTGTGAGATGTTGATGCAATGGGGAGGTTTTGCAAAAGAAAGGTACATTAGGTACTTTTATGGACAAGATCTCGATGATGAAAATGAAGAGGCACTTGGGTTTATCAAGCAACAAGGCCTCATGAACTTTATCTCTGCTCGCACTAAGCAAGTGAGCATGATTGATACAATGGAATTCTACAACAATGCAGAAATCCAGTCCCTTACAGATAGCAAAGGAGTCACTGAAAAAGTGATCCTTACTTATGTTCAAAACACGCAAATCGTCCTGAAATGGACTGATTTAGCGGAGATATTTCAGATTCCAACCACTGGAACTGAAGATGACGTCACTGCCACTGACGAAGAAATTGAAGCTTTCTACAGTGACGTCAGAAATGAGAAAATGAAGAAAGGAGAGATTGCTCCCGTGACTTGGACAAAGCACGTCAAGAGAAAGCATCTCTCCCATTCACTTTGTCTAGTAGCTCTGCTACTAATAAAAGTTCTTGACTCCCAAGTTGGAGGAATTGACCAAGTAGGCCTGAGAAGATGGCCATTGCTGATGCATATCCATGAAAATAAAACGGAACTTAACTGGGCTAAGTACATTTTCAACAGGCTTGTTGATTGTGTTACTAAGTTTAAGGTAAAGGTAGAAGACAACAAGGTCTCACCTTCCTTTCCAGTTATGTATGGAATCAAGATATTCTATATCCTTGAACATTTCAGGATTCAACTAAAAAAACCATTACCAATCAAAAAGTTTGTGTGCAATGTGGGAAGATCATTCTACAAGCAGAATGTACCTAAGACTGCTGGAAAGAAAACTAAGAAGACAACAACTGCAAATGTTGTCAGCACAAGTCAGCAACAAAGGTATACAACAGTTGCAGATGTTACCACTCAGCAACTTAGAGATGAAACTGTTGTTGGTGGTGGTAACACAAATGAAACTGCTGTAGATAATCAACAAGGTACGTGTACAACAGCCGTTGCTGAAAATGCAACTATAGATGCCTCTGGGAAACCGGAGAAATCTAACAAGAAAAAGAGGAAAGTTGATGATGACACTCAGACTGCAGCGTCATCAGCAAATCCTGTACCTAAGAGGAAATGGACCAGCAACAAAAGAAAGAAAACACTGGCTCGCAAGTCAGTCCCTATGTCAGCAATGTTGAAGTGTTTGCGGAAGCCTTCAACAATCAACTTAATGTTGATAATTCTACTGAGAATAGACCACAAGGCAGTGGAAATGAAATTCCTGCCCAAGTCCCAGATATCTACATTGTAGATAATTTAAATGATCCAACTATGGAACCAGTAAGCGACATTGTTGCTGATCTGCAAAAAGCGGCACTTGCTGATGCTGCTGAAAAGATGGTTGCTGAACAAGCAACTCATCAAGTTGCTGAAACAACGCTTGCTGAAGGACCAGTTGCTGAAATAACAATGGTTCCAGTTCCTGAAGTTGCTGAAACTCAAGAAGCATTATTCAACGACGCATCTCGTGATGCTGAGAATACTGGCCCAAGTTCACCCAAGACATCAATTGACAAAGTCCAGCTTGTACTGGAAGAATTAAGCAAACAAATGGAGTTGGAAATTGAAGAATCATCCAACAAATCAATTGATATCTTCATGACAAGCAGTGAGCTCAAGGGTCAAGATGCTTCAGCTCAACTTGTCATTTCAGAGACAACGGAGATTGCTGAAACCGCACAGCTTTCTCAGATAGAGCAAAACCAGAAGTCTGCTGAAGAAATAGTCCAAGAAGCTGAAGAATCTGTTAATGCTGAAAGGACTGAGCCACAACTTGTCCTTCTTCAGCAGGTAGTTAATTCAACCATCAGTAAAACTTCAATTTCTGAAAATTGTTCTTTTACTAAAATTATACTATCTCTGATGATGTCGTTTTTCACCAATTAAATTTGTTTAATAGCCAAAGAACACTTATCACTACACAAACTAGAGTGCAATGGCAAGTTGTCCCCGAGTGTCGTTCTCTCGGGACCTAACGTGGCTTTGTTTGTGGTTTTTGCTAGTTATTTCAGACAACGTGTTCAAGTGTTTATAGAATTGTTATCTTAGAACAAAGCAACGAGAAATCAGATTGTTGTAATCAAGTTTGGAAAACGGTTGGTGGTAGAAATCAAATACACATGCATGGGTTACGAGTATGCTCACAAGTTCAGTGCGTAAAACCTTCGATCAAGTCTGCTAAGCAACTCGTCTAGGTAACTTTCAAGACACATATCATAAAAGACCACTATCAATACTTTAGAGGTGCTTGTCACTAACACCATTTATCTAGCATGCTGCAAATCTCTAACATACAATCCTATAGCTTTCATTGACCAAGAGTCTGTCACTATACTCAATTCGAATATATTTTATAGGCAACTAAGAATCATATGAAGGATTTTTGCAGCAAGATTGAATCACAATCTCATGTAAGCATAAACATAACCCATAGCATGCATATTCTACATTCTACCACCAACACAAAGGATTTAGCTACTCATATTCATCAACATAGACATCAGATCATATGAATTGTAAATAGAATACATCAAATCAAACTACTAGACAAGAGATAATGATACAATGTTACCACCAAGCTATCACTAATCGGTGGGTATTGATGAAAACCTCTCCGTAGATGAAACAATGGATGCAATCCTATGCAAAACCTTTAATCAAATCTAAAATACAATGTAATCTGAGTTTTCTCTGAGTTTTGGGGCTTAGGAGCTCTGCCAAAACGAAGCCAATGTTCAAAAGTATGGAAAAAGTAACTGAAAATCAGATTTAATAAGGAAAATCCGAAAACGTAACCGCTGCCAAGCGGACCGCTTGGAGAGGCCAAGCGGAGCGCTTGGCAAGCGAAGCGCTTGGGCCCTCCAAGCGCTTCGCTTGGCTGCTGTGCCAAAACTCCTGGAAAATGAAGCGGAGCGCTTCACTATTCCAGGCGCTTAGCTTGGCTCCTGGGCAGATTTTTGTCTTCCAACTCAATCTTTTTGCCCTCGTACGGCCCTCGGGTGCCTTGGACTCATCCTTCTCAATGCTTATTGATGCTCAAACACTCACGAACAAGCCGTGGAGATCAAGGAACTTCAACGGGGCCATTTTCTATCAAAAAAGCTCGTTTTTAGCTCCAAAAACGCCATTTCGTTCCTAAGTGCCTGGAAATGCAGAAAACAATAAACGTGACACTATTCTACAAAACTAACCAAAAAACAAGGCTAAAAGATAGCAAAAGAAGGTAAAAAAGACAAGATGAACGCGTCAAAAATACGTTCATCAAACTCCCCAAACCAAACCTTTGCTCTTCCTCAAGCAACAAACTATCCCAAATGCAACACAAAAGGAGTCTCATGCCAAGTAAAGTGAACTAATCTATTGAATCTACAAAATGCTTATGAACAAAACCAAATGAGCATGACATGCAAGTAGGTTGAAGAATGCCTCGATTGCGAATATACACATTCTCATGTGCACTTGGTTAAACAAAGGAGTCTCTCGTAACATCTTCTACCTGGACCTGGTCAGTGACGACACAATGATGCATGTTATCATACTACAATTGCCCCGTGCCTATGAAACCGAGGGCTTACTACTGTTCACCAAGCGAATTAGGAATCTAAAGCTGTAAATATCAACAAATTAAACAGAAAAAAGGAGTATAGTCCCCGGCAACGGCGCCAATTTGATGAACACGGATGTCGTGCTCCGAATTCAAGCAAATAAATTTGTAATTAGCCAAAGGCAATCCACAACTACAACGAAAACCGTAGTGTAGCAGTAGAATGACTCGAGTGTCGTTCTCTCAGGACTATAACTAGCTTTATCTATTTAACAAGAGAATATAAAACAGCAGACAGATAGCAAAAGGGGGTTTCTAGCAGATAATGGAGATTGGTGATAGTATGGTCCTTCTTAACATAACGGGTCGATAATCATGCATAAATTCCTCGGTCTTGCATAGAGATCTTTGAATCAATCTAGTGTCCTGTTGCAAATATTAAGCACTACGAAGATAATTGGTCTGACAAGTCAATCACGATTGTCCTAATGTGTTCCGTAATTATTCAACACTACGAAGATAATTGGTCTGATGGTCGACAAGTGTCCAATTGTGCATAATAATCAATACAACATACGAGAACTTTGGTTACAACTGATCAACGAAATAAAGCAATGACACGGAGTATAATGCGCGATATAGCCATTAGCATGATTATCTTCCCTTCGCTAAGAATTCACATACTACCACCAACGATAAGTTTAGCTACTCATAATAGGCATGCAATCAACAGAAATCATAGAAGAAAACATATTGAAAGATAAATAAAATAAGTAGATTAAACTGTAAGATACAAGTTACCGAAGGTTGTCAATCTCCGAAGAATTGCGATCCTACGAGCTCCAATCCGCTATGAAAAAGTATCCCCTAAGCTACAGAACTCCCAGGACAGGCCCCGGGAAGTTCCTACCTAAAACTATAGAGAGAGGTGAGAAAGTAGGTCTGGCAAGATATGATTTTCGGAGAAAAACTGAGCACTATATATAGGCCCCGAAAAACTATGGGGCGGTTCGCCCCAGAGCTCCGGCGGTTCGCCCCCCGGTTTTTTCGCGGAATTCCGCGTTTTCGACGCGGTTTTGGATTTCTTCCCCTTTTCGGACTCGGTTTCTGACTTCTAGTGGCCTTCTAACCTCCAGATTTGACCCCTAGACTCCAAATCCTATCCAGAAACCTTCAGATACTCCCAATAGGCTTCTGGAACACCAATTCCTTGTAAACTTCAATATAATTGCCCGGAAATCCTCGAATTTCAACCAAAACCTGTAAAAATAAAATCTAAAGGGAAACGTGACACTATTCTAATAAAATATACTAAAATATAGCTAAATTAACATAGAGGATAGCTAAAATAGGTGAAAAAGACTCGAATGAAAGTGTAAAATACACATTCATCACTATGAAACCGAGGGCTTACTACTGTTCACCAAGCGAGACTTTTCCTCAAGAGAGGGCGAACCAATACTGGCTCTCATCAAACGAAGGAGGGTTCCCTTAGAAAGATAACACTCCCCTATTCTACCCAGACTCTCAAGAATGAGCCTCTTTCAACCACTTCTTGAATAGCAAGACGAGGGTGGTCAAGAACAGGCCTTGGACAAAGGCGACACGAAACAAAAGATTGAATTTAAAACTCGATACTTCACAAGGACAAAATATTTACATGACACTTGACACTACGAGACTGCTTTTGGCTTGCGGCGACCCTTCTTTTGCTTTTGGGTCTTATTCTTTATTTTCTTTCTTCTTTTTTTTATTTTCTCTTTTTCTTTTCTCTTTTTTTTTTCTTTTTTTTTTATTCATAGCTAGGCAAGCAGCAGTACTACGTGTCAAAAACCTCCCCAAACCTATTCGAAAGAATAGGTTTGAGCACAAAGACGAAAAAGAAAAAGGGAAAAACTTTTTACAAAGACACCTCCCCAAACCTATTCGAGAGAATAGGTTGGGACACAAAACAAAAAAAAATAAAGCTAAGAAAAATCTACAACGACTCAAGACGAAAGACAAGTATAACAACGTAACCCCCTCCCCAAACCTATTCGATAGAATAGGTTTAATACAAGGAATCACACACCTCACACTACCTCCTTCCTAGGCATTTGGCAATCTCTAATCGAGGTGAAGAACTTGTCGCCTCTTACGTACATAATTACACGGGTTACAACCATAGACTCAAACGTACATCATTTCATAAGGCCATCGTGAACCGCAGCAGAAGAAACACCACTCAAGGTGATGTCGAGACTACTAAGCTTAACTAGTGCACATGCGAATGTGACAAACCAAGCGAGACAAGCCTCAAACTACTTGCAAAGTGATGCAACGTATGATCAATGGTCATAAACACTTAGTCTACTCAATAAAAAAGTTCAAAAGACTTGGCAATAAACTCCACACACAACAACGTGCAACAACTAATCTAGGGATGATATGCATGCAAAAATTTGAAAAAACACGACAAATCACATGAACTTGAGTAAAATCAGGCATGTACGAACCACACAAGCATATAGTACTGAAAATCCAATACCCCCTCCCCAAACCTAAACTTTTGCTCGTCCTCGAGCAAAGAAAAGTTCAATGAAAAGGAAAAATTGGATTGAAAGTACACTTCCCTGAGATAAAGGTTCGTGTCCAATCTCCTATATATGAGTAGTACCTGAAAGGACTCAAGAAACATGTGAAAACGGGTGCACAAAGGTGAGAAGAATGGAAAAAACGAGGAAAATCTGGGTACAGGGTCCAGGCGGACCGCTTGGTAAGCGGAGCGCTTGGGAGGTTCCAAGCGCTCCGCTTGAATTTCCAGAAAGTTTTGTAACTTTCTGAAAATTCAAGTGGGCCGCTTGGCCCTTCCAAGCGCTTCGCTTGGCCCTGTTTCCAGATTTTCAACGTTTTTCCCTATCTTAAATCACCTAAGGCACCAAGACAAAAACTAGACTATACTAATCACGACAAAAGGCACACAGGCCACAACTACAAACACAAAGAAAGCTAACTAAATGCAAAACACTTACCACCTCGGGTTGCCTCCCGAGAAGCGTCGTTGTTTACACGTCGTTGGCTCGACTCTTCAAGGCTCAATTGGGGTTGAATTCATATTGGGTACTAGACTTCCCCATCAATGCCCTCTTTAATCGGTGAAATCCCTGCACATTTGAACGAAGGAATAGAGGACCAAAGTATCCTATAAGTTTGTTAGTGCAAGTCTTTTCAACACATGAATTAACAATGGCTCGCAACATGTGTCGCTTGCCATCTACCTCAAAACTACATGTACGACGGTACATGTCAATCACCATGTGCACCTTATTGATGAAGGCTCTTCCCAACAGGACCACATCCTTAAGATTGGCTTCCGAAGTCGGCATAACTATGAAGCTCGTCTTCACCTCAACACCGGCAACTCTAATAACCAAGTCTTCGAGAACTCCCAAAGGTCTCCTCATAGACCCATCAGCAAGTTGAACCATAGCTTTCATAGGCTTCAAACCAGTCAACCGGGATTCTTCATACACATTCATCGGCAAGACATTGACTCCAGCTCCTGTGTCCAATGTAGCCAATATACCATCCTTCGTGCCAAGATCGATTTCCACATCGAAGCTCTCAAGTGTGGGTACTTCCACCATCTCATTCTCAGACGATGAGCTTTCTTCTTCAATATGTGAAGCTTCTTCCTCAACCATAGAGGGCTTAGGCTCCTCGTTAGCAACGCAAGGCTTAGAGATTTTCTTGCTACTTGGAACCTCTACTCGTGCTCCTTCTCTTGTGACAGTGATCTCAATTGGAATATTAGTCACCACCGTGATGGCCATAGCTCTCTCGGTATTACCCAAAAGCTTCTCTTGCTCAGGACTAGCTCCTTTATCAATGAGCTCTTGCAACTTCCTGTTAAGAGAAGAAGTACTAGCCTCCAAGTTCTCAAACCGCTTCTCGTTCATAGCCTGATTCTTGTAATAAGATTCCATAAACTTGTCGGTCTTTTATACCAAGCTTTGCACCATGGCGACCAAAGAGGATGGAGCATATCCGGGTACCCCATAGTTTACCTCAGCATGTTGACGTTGACTGGAGAATCCTTGCTCATAGTCATCACCACGACCCACTTTCTCTTCAAAAGCCGCTATGGGTTCTTCTCTAGGTTCTTTTGAATGAATCTTGGCTCTTATATTCCGGTTCTGAGAATTCCGGTACATTATATCCAACTTAGCTTGAGCTTGACTCGGAAACAACTCTCCCATGCTTCCTCCACAAATGCTATCCACTTGTGCTTGAACACCAGGATGCAAACCATTATAGAAGAATTGGATGAGCTGACCTCCATCGAAGCCGTGATGTGGGCACCGATATTGCAACCCCTTAAACCGATCATAAGCCTCATGGAAAGCTTCATCATACTTCTGCTCAAAAGTGTTGATTTGTCTCTTCATAACCATAGTCTTGGAAGCGGGATAATACCGATCCATAAATTTTCAAACACTTGAGCCCATGTGGTCAAAGATCCAGCTTCTAAGGATCTCAACCAAGCCTTCGCTCTATCCCCAACTCCCATAGCGAAAACCTTCATCCGCAAATCATCATCAGTAATTCCATCATCCGGTCTAGGCAAGTAGAGCACGAAATCCTCTAAGTCATTCAAATACCCAATGACGTCCTCATTGTCCATGCCATAGAACTTGGGTAATTGCTGGAACACGTGTCCTTTAAGCTCCAGATTCCTCGTTGCATCATTGAGAACAATAGCTGGACCACTAGGCCCAACCGTAACTTTTGAGAGTAACTTCAGTGGTTGCTCAGCCATCTCGCCTGAAATCTATTGCAATCAACACAACACTCATACAAGGATTAGTTCCCGTTAGTGAAACAAAAACCAGAACACATAGAATTAAGCACAAAGAAATAGGGGGAAAGAAATGGGGTGAGAAAGTGATGTTGGCTGAAAAATCAAAACAAAAACACCAACCAAAGGAGTTAAGTCCCCGACAACGGCGCCAAATTGATGATGTCGTTTTTCACCAATTAAATTTGTTTAATAGCCAAAGAACACTTATCACTACACAAACTAGAGTGCAATGGCAAGTTGTCCCCGAGTGTCGTTCTCTCGGGACCTAACGTGGCTTTGTTTGTGGTTTTTGCTAGTTATTTCAGACAACGTGTTCAAGTGTTTATAGAATTGTTTTCTTAGAACAAAGCAACGAGAAATCAGATTGTTGTAATCAAGTTTGGAAAACGGTTGGTGGTAGAAATCAAATACACATGCATGGGTTACGAATATGCTCACAAGTTCAGTGCGTAAAACCTTCGATCAAGTCTGCTAAGCAACTCGTCTAGGTAACTTTCAAGAAACACATCATAAAATACCACTATCAATACTTTAGAGGTGCTTGTCACTAACACCATTTATCTAGCATGCTGCAAATCTCTAACATACAATCCTATAGCTTTCATTGACCAAGAGTTTGTCACTATACTCAATTCGAATATATTTTATAGGCAACTAAGAATCATATGAAGGATTTTTGCAGCAAGATTGAATCACAATCTCATGTAAGCATAAACATAACCCATAGCATGCATATTCTACATTCTACCACCAACACAAAGGATTTAGCTACTCATATTCATCAACATAGACATCAAATCATATGAATTGTAAATAGAATACATCAAATCAAACTACTAGACAAGAGATAATGATACAATGTTACCACCAAGCTGTCACTAATCGGTGGGTATTGATGAAAACCTCTCCGTAGATGAAACAATGGATGCAATCCTATGCCAAAACCTTTAATCCAATCTAAAATACAATGTAATCTGAGTTTTCTCTGAGTTTTGGGGCTTAGGAGCTCTGCCACAAAACGAAGCCAATGTTCAAAAGTATGGAAAAAGTAACTGAAAATCAGATTTAAGAAGGAAAATCCGAAAACGTAACCGCTGCCAAGCGGACCGCTTGGAGAGGCCAAGCGGAGCGCTTGGCAAGCGAAGCGCTTGGGCCCTCCAAGCGCTTCGCTTGGCTGCTGTGCCAAAACTCCTGGAAAATGAAGCGGAGCGCTTCACTATTCCAGGCGGTTAGCTTGGCTCCTGGGCAGATTTTTGTCTTCCAACTCAATCGTTTTGCCCTCGTACGGCCCTCGGGTGCCTTGGACTCATCCTTCTCAATGCTTATTGATGCTCAAACACTCACGAACAAGCCGTGGAGATCAAGGAACTTCAACGGGGCCATTTTCTATCAAAAAAGCTCGTTTTTAGCTCCAAAAACGCCATTTCGTTCCTAAGTGCCTGGAAATGCAGAAAACAATAAACGTGACACTATTCTACAAAACTAACCAAAAAACAAGGCTAAAAGATAGCAAAAGAAGGTAAAAAAGACAAGATGAACGCGTCAAAAATATGTTCATCAATCTCTACAGACTTCTCAAGATGCAAGTCAGATGGTTGTTGAAGCCTCTGCACCAGAACCAACACTCCCTGCTCAGCAGGTAGTTAATAATTTTGGTATAAAAACTAAGTTTGACAGCTTAGTACTTGTGTCTAACTTTAATTTATTTCAGGATGAACAAATGGAGGATGCTACTCAAGCTCCTCATGGAATGGAAATTGTATTACATGAGCTTGCTGACTCTCAGCAGGTAAATCATGTTTCAGATATAAACTCTAAAACAATTCTCCAAATCATTCCTGATCTAAATAACGTTCTTTTTCATGCTCAAAAGGAGACCACTGAAGTGGTACTCATCACTGAAGATCATCAAGTAAGTTCTGAAGAACTGTACTTGAACTTCAAAAGGACAACTTTGTCAAGAGTTGCTAAGTCCGTCAGCAACTGGCAAAGGTACAGGCGAATGGATTTCTCTGATCTTCACCTTCATCTCTCAAACGAGAAATAGAGATCTTCTCTGCTGAAGCTCGAAACATTTGTCCACTCCATCCTTCCTGAAGAAATGTCATATCCTCAACAAATGAGCTCCAATCTGATTACTCAAATCAGAGAGAATATGAAGGAAAAATTCAAGAGTGCCTCTCCAGCTGAACAAGCTGTGATGCTCAAAGGTCTATTTGTACCTGTAATGGCTGATCCCCACAAAATCAATGAGGAAGAGGAAGTGACAAGTGTTGCTTTGTATAAGCACGTTGAGCTAGTCATTCTGACAGACGATGATGAAGAAGAAGAAGATGAGAACATTCCCACTGATCCCAGTGATGATGAAGGGAAAGATTCCAAGGACAAGAAAGACGATGATGATGACAATCAAGGTCCAAGTCCTGATGCTGGAGGATTGAAGTTAACAGCTGCTGAAAATGCTCAACCTGAAAATCAGCAAGCTGAACAACAACAATCTCAGCAAGAATCTCAACCTCCTCCTACTGCTGCTGAAAATCAAGCACCTGTGCAAGGTGCTGATACTGAAGAAGAATACGCCAGAAAAAGGGCTGCCTTGAAAAGTGGCAAAAGTCCAGTTTCTGATGCCAAGGTTACTGAAGAAAACCTTGATGATAATGATGAACAAGATGAAGATTAGCAACGCGCTCTCCAGAACAGTCTCTTGATCCATGCAAGGCATACGCAGGATCTAGATATTGGTCAATCTTCAGGAGTGAGATCAAAGGAAGTTCCCTCCCTTCCATTTACTACTGGCGAAACTCCAGTAATTGAGCCCCAAACTCAATTGAAACAACTAACTACTGGCGAAACTCCAGTTATTGAGTCTCAAACGTTGCCTTCAGCAACTACTCAATTAAAACTAACTACTGGTGAAACTCCAGTTGTTGAGTCTGAAGCGTTGCCATCAGCAACCACTCAACAAAAAGGAAGTGAAGCTACTGATAAAGGCTCAAAAGTTGCTCAACTTGATGAATCTGAGAATGATGACGACTTGTCAGAAAATGAAGATGAACAATCCAAGCGAGACCCAAAAGTTGTTCAGATTCCTCCTCCTGATTACATCAATGATTTAGACGATGGTCTACGAGCAGAATTGCTGATGCGTGATGATCAGTTTGCTTCCGAAATTAAGGGTAATTCCTTAACACCACATTTAGTGCCGTTCCCAAGAGTTGAGGAGTTCACTCCCAAAATTCTAGCACTAAAGGAAGTCCATAATGCCTGCAAAGCTGAAGATGATGCATTGCTTGCTGAGAGCCCACTTGACTTTGGAAAGATTTTGGCTACGGTGCTGAGACGCACTACTACTTTGACCATAGCTCAGAAAGACATCAGTCTTTATCACAAGAGCTATGAAGAAGATGTAAGTCAAGCGCTCAGGCTTGCAAAGAATGCTCTCGTAAAGGCACAGAATATTATGGATGAGAAGGCCGCAACAGAGAAAAGACATGAAGAGAACATGATGAATATTCAAAGAGAGTTGTCAAAAATGACTTCTGACCAACAGCAAATCATCATGAAGTACAACAGTTTAAGCACTCTTGCTGAAAATTGCAATGAGTTTTATTCTCTGCACATCACCCCGATGTTGCAATCCATGTCTAAGGGGGAAAAGAAAAGAAAAAGAAACCAAACCCCTCCTACTGTTGATGTGCCACTGCCCATAGAACCGCTTGCTGAAAAAGAGCAAAGTTCTAAAAGGCAAGCAGAATCTGAGTTAAATTCAGCAAGTACCAAAAAGAGAAAAACCGCTGCTGAAACTCAAGATTTTTGCCATACTGAAAGTTATCACAATCTGAATGAAGAAGATGATGAAGATGGTGACAATCAAACAATAGCTCAAGCCATAAGAGCTAGACACTTAACAACCTTGACTCCGTCTGGCCACTCAAAGCATTTTTCGTCTGACTCTTCAGCAAGAGATCAAGACAATGTTAAGACAAGAAGAAGAAGGCAAAGACAGGAAGAAAAAAGGCTGGCCAGCATTGCTATTGGCTCCGGCATTGAATATACAAAGACCAGCAATGAGGAAACCACTCAGAATGTAATCAGAAACATTCATGGTTGCTGGATCTTAAAGCTGGAAGACTTGCTGGTGAATGAGTTCTTTCCTACAGCCATATTGAATCAAATGTTCAAATGGATTGAACTCAAGGTCCAAAGAAAGCAAAGGGAAGAATCCCTCCCAAGAAATATTGCTGGGAAATGGTTGAATCTTGAGGTCCATGTAAGAAGAATTGCCATTGGTAAGACATACAAACAAGAACCAGATCTGATCAAACCACCTGGCATCGCTTAGTACTCTGACCCAGTAACAAAGAAAACAAAGAAGAGACTTGGATTGATTCCTTATGAGTACTTCTATCTCACTGCTAAGAATCAAGAAGAAGATCTTCTATGGCTAAGAAAGATTCATCCGAAAAGCATTTCAGATACAGAGCTTCTCCATGCCAGCAATTGGGGCATGCATTTGTGGGTAACTCGCTACATGGAAATGAATGCTGAAAAGCATCATCACACTGCCTGGAAAAATGCAAGAATTCTTCAACTACAAGTCCGTAGGCTTCTGGAAAACTACGAAAAGGACTGTGTTGAATTTACTGCACTTGCTGAGAAGAGTGTAAGAGAGATTTTGAGAAAATCCTCTGAAAGAGCTTAAGTCCATGTAATAGTTTTTGTTAAAGTTTTTGCTTGCTGATTCTGTTTAAGTTATCTATGCTATTTCATGTAAACTTCTGAAAGATAACTATCAGCAATGAAACTTTTGACTCTTATTGGTTTTTGATTATGCAATTTACTTATGCTTACTGTTTAATTATTCAAGTATGCTTGCATTAATCAACTGATTTATTCAACATCAGAAACCTCTAAAAGGGTAACAATTAATTTAGCCATGGATTGCTAACATCAAAAAGGGGGAAATTTGTTAGGAAACTTGTAATTTTGATGAGCAATTAACCATGCTAAATTAAGGAAAGTCCAGTAATTAGTACTCTTAAGGTCCATAGGAATTTAGAATTTTAAGGACATTGTAAAAGAGGAACGTTTGCTGATGACTTAGATTAGGTGTTAGTTAAGATGGTTTTTGCCGCGAATGATGTATTTTATTTTCTGAAAAGAAAATAACTTATTGATGCTGAAGCTTATGATGTATCTTATTTTCTGAAAAGAGAATAACCTATTGAAGCATTTAGAAACCGCTCAGAATCTTGAAGACTTTTGAAGATCTGAAGACTTGAAGATTTCGAAGATCTGAAGACTAGAAGATTGCTGAAGACTGGCATCTACAAAGGCACGTGTTGCTCAGAAAGTGAAAAATTCAGCAACAGCATTGCATAAGTGAAAATCTGAAAGACAGAGTAGGTTGTGCTTGCTGAAACTGAGACTAACCACTTGCTGATGGAACATATGTGACCCCTTGCTGAAAGTACTTGAATTTGCGCTCCAATGTTACTGTTTGAATTCTATTCAAATATGCATTAAATGCAAAGCTTACACGCGAAGGACATGAAGACTAGAAGACAAACAAAGACGCTGCTGAAAGTACAAAAGCAAGATAGTGACATGTTAAGGAACAAAAGCCTTAGGATTTGAAATTTCAAACGGCTCCTTACTTACACTATAAATAGAGGTCATCCGGCGAAGAGTTTAAGTGTGTCAACAACGTGGTCAAACTCTCACTTGTGCTTAAAACTCACATACCTTCAAACTCTCTACAACTGCCATTGATCCGTTCCAAGACTTAAAGCTTGAAAAAGCTACTTGTGAAAAGTAGAACAAACTCAGCTAAGAAATTAGTTAAGTGTTCTCTCTTTCGAACAAGAACAAGTCTTGACACCAGAAACAATCAAACTTGTTTACTGCAAAGTATTCAAAGTTGTGTTTCTTAGATTACTTGTTGTAACTGAATAAGTTATAATGAAGTTATCTCACCCCAAAACTCTCTAACTGAAAATACACCCTTTCAGGCGTGATATTCAGGGGGAACTTAATCGAGCATAGTTTTGCTGATTAAAAGTACCAAGTTTGGTGGAGAACAAGATTACGTTCTCTAGATTAGGTTGGAGACAAAGCAAGTGTGCTTTGGTTTCTGTTGAATCGCTCTAGATAGGAGATTGTAAGGAACCTCAATCATATCTTAGTGGATTCAGTCCTAGAAAGGACGAAGTGGATTAGTTGAGAGATTACGCCACTCTCAGATACCACTATAAAAGTGTTTGTGTGATTTACTTACTGTACTTAGTTTTCAGCAATTCATATCTGTCTGTACACAGTCACTCACATCACTTGCTGAAACCTTTACTTACTGTAAAAGCACTTATTGTATCAAAGACTTCCGCTCTCTGATTTTAAGTATCAGCAAACCAAGCTACTGTAAAGTAACTTACGCTTGCTGAGAAAGTTAAGTATCAGCAAACTCATTACTGAAAAGTAATAAGCACTTGCTGAGAAAGTTTTGAACGACGAAAGTTTGAAAAGACTATTCACCCCCCCCCCCCTCCTCTAGTCTTTTCTTGTTGTTTAAAGGGACCAACACATTCTGATATTTCTTCTTCAGCAGGAACTCCTTGTTTCTTTTCATAGAATACAACATGCACTGATTCTTCCATCTTTTGTGCCTTTTGATGTAAATTCTATAAGCTTTGCTATGTAGGGAGTAACCAAGAAATATCACTTCATCTGCCTTTGGTTGAAATGTTCTTAAATATTCTCTACCATTGTTAAGAACAAAGTATTTGCAACCAAATACTCTTAGATGAGTGATGTTAGGAGGTTTTCCAACAAATAACTCATAGGGAGTTTTGTTGTATTCCTTAGTTATCAAGCATCTATTTTGAGTATAGCAGGCGGTATTAATCGCTTCAACCCAATAAGCTTCACTTATTTCAGTGTCATCAAGCATGGTTCTAGCTGCTTCCTTAAGGGTACGATTTTTCATTTCAGCAACACCATTTTGTTGCGGTGTCCTTACTGAGGATAACTGATGTTGTATGCCTTTTGAAGTGCAATACTCAGTTATGTACTGGTTTACAAACTCAGTACCATGGTCTGTTCTGATGATTTTTACCTTGTCATTTTTCATGACTTCGAGCTTATTCAGCAAGTTAGGTATTTCAGTCCTTGTTTCAGACTTATGTTTGATGAAAATTACCCAAGTGAACCTTGAATAATCATCTACCACCACCAGACCATACTTCTTACCAGCATAGTTTGTTGAAGAACATTCAAACAAGTCCATGTGCAAGAGTTGTAAAGGTTTTGTACTTGACTTTACTGTTGGTGTTAAAATATGTCCAGTCCGCATGTACGAACTGGAGCGGTCTAAGAGCGCGACAAAGCATCAAGGGTCGTCCCTCAAAGGGCGCGACCACACCAAAGTATCTCACTAAGGTGTGGATCGACCAACATACGATCCGACCATCACTAAGAGGCCAACCCTCAAGATAAGCTCACTGCAAGGACAATGCAGCTCTTGGGCTCGAGGAGCATCTATAGGGCTCGATGAGGACCTTACGTCAAGGTGACACTCTCCAAAAGAGACTAGGTAGAGAACGACTCGGGCAACGGACGTAAGAAGAAGGCACGAGGACCAAGGGCGACCACCCATGGTCGCTCCCTGTGGGACCCGTCTTCCAAATTACTCCATGGGATCCAAAAAGTCAATATTGCCCTCACAATCCTAGTTAAGATGTTTGGGCCAAAGCCCATGGACCTCCTTATTGGGCTTGGGCCAAAGGAGGCTTCAATCTCGGTCGGACACTTGTCACGATCCTACATGAAGTGACATTAAAATCCTACGAGTATATAAAGGACTCATTCATTATCCGCTGGGTAAGCATTCATACCTCTCACCCACCACTCACCTACCACATTTATGGAGCGTTGAGAGTCACAAACAACTTCGCTCCGAGAGGGCAGCCTCCTCAAGTAGCAATTAATCCTCCTCCCGTAGCAGTGAATCCTCCTCAGCCAGCCGCATTGAACTTCACCCTTCCTAATGGACGTGTAGTCCGACCATCAGACTTTGGGATGGGCGAAGCTCAATACGGCTTGTTACTTCTTACTTTGCAAGGATACGTAGGGGACAACGAGGCTGCTAGAGTTAATGTAGAACTCCAAACTCGAGGAGTACCACAAGTCCAAGTACAAGAGCAACCTCGTGACACTTTGGTAGCCCCTCGTCAATCCCAAGCAAGAGCACCTGTAGTACAAGATGAAGCACGTTCAAGAGCCAACACAAGGCCAATCCAATCTCGACTTGGACCTTGAAGAGTCCAATCAAGGTTGGGACCGCAAGGTGCCCCGGATGATTTGCAGGATTTAATTGATAGGAGGATACGCGCATCATTGTGAAATGTGGCTCCGCAAGAAAACCGAGCTCAAGTGGTCGCTACACCACCCACTCTCCCTAACCAAGTCACGCCCAACTAGGTAACTCCTCAGAACCAACCCGAAGCGGTGGCGGAAAACAATGCCTTGAGAACTATAGCTGAGGTAACCCCCTTGATCGACCCGATCACGGGGAGGAGGCTCACTCTGGAAGAACTCAACGCAAGGAAATCCGCACTTGATGATCAAATAGAAACCCTACGAGGAACCATGCAAGAAAAAGAGAAAGACCAAGATCCAAGCCCGTTGTGCGACGAGATAAGGAGCCATCAGGCCAAAATCGAAAGAGACTTCCCTACTTTCGAAAGTTATGATGGAACAAGTTGTCCGAAGGATTACTTGGTAAGATTTGGCACCAAAATTGACGCTTATGGTCACGATTCAAGGACCAAGGCACTGCTCTTCCCGGCTAACCTCTCAGGAGAAGCCATGAAATGGTGGTCGCGTCTTCCTTATCGCTCGATCAAGTCCTATAGAGATATCTGCAAGGAATTCTCTAAGCGATTCGACAAGGTCATGAACACCAAGAGAAGAGTGAGATACTTGGCCGAAATTGTTCCAAAAAACAATGAAGACTTAAGGGACTTCATCAATCATTTTCATGAAGCAGCCCTCCAAGTTGAAGATCACTCGATGAATGAGAGAAAAGAATACTTGTATGGTAACACTACCAACATCAAGTTCCAAGAGGTTCTCTCAGCATCGTGTGTAGAGAATGAAGCTCAACTAGCAAAAGTTTGCAAGGATTTCCTCGACGCCGAGGAATTCCGAAAAATAGTCACGGTGAGAACCAATCCTCCCAAGGAAAAACGGAAGGAAAAAGAAAAAGATAAGTAATACCCTCCTCGCCCACAAAATCCCGCAAAGCAAAGAAGAGATCAAAAGCATGGGTTCATCAGAGAGGGTCCCTCGAGGAACGAGTTTCGAGACAAGAGGTCTCCTCCAAGGAGATATAGCAACTACACGGACTTAAATAGGCCAAGATCCGACATCTTGAACTATATAGTCTCGAGGAAGCTAGATGTCTCCTGGCCACCTCCAATCCAAGAGAACCGAAAGAACAAAATTTCGGAGAAATTTTGCCAGTTTCACAAAGGAAAGGGGCATACCTCTGATGAGTGCGTCGAGCTCAAAAACGAAATCGAGAGGATGATACACAATGGGCAGTTGGTCAACTATATCCGTAAGGAAGAACCCCTGGCGATCCTCCCTCCGCCACCTCAAGTGGGGATCGAGCACCACCCCCAAGGGAATCCTCATTACGATGATATTCATAATTACAACAATTATGAAAACCGTCCCGTGAACGGAAGCATCCACACTCTTACAATTGCCGAAGGACCCGCGGGAGGCGACACTCGAAATCAGAGGGAGATCACAACTGATAATCTCCGAGTCAGAGACGTGAAGTATGCCCAAGTTGCACGACCAGGAACCAACGTTATTTCTTTTGACGATAGTGAGATACCTCTAAGGCACGCCGGAGGAGGAAACATCTATGACCCATGTGTTCCGCTAGTAGTTTCCCTTGATGTTCAATCCTACAATTTAGGAAGGATCCTCATCGACACTGGATGTTCGGCTAACTTGATCTTCACGGGAACCTAGAAGAGGATGCAAATGAATCCAAGAGAAGGTCTTAAAGAGGTGAGGAGTGCCGTGGTAGGCATTGGAGGACAACCCATCATGCCCCTCGGAATGATCAACTTGACGGTCTCAATGGGAATTGCTCCGCGACGAGTAACTCAACATGTTCCCTTTGTGTCGATATGCCTTTTGATTACTTCGCAGTCTTGGGTAGACCTGGCCTCTCTCAGTTCCGAGCCGTAGTGTCTACAGTCCACAACAAGTTGAAGTTTCCCACTCCATTGGGAATTGGACAAGAAGTAGGAGACATAAGAGAGGCATGAGAATGCTATAGCATGTCAGCCAAGTTCACTTCCAAGGTTGCCATCGGAGAGCCGAACCCGGGTCAATCACTCGAGGAGCAACCTCTTGTTCACAACGCTCCCTATCATTTTTATACGGTCCGGCGAGTGAAGAAAAAGTCAAAAAAGCCAAGTCCGTCACTTAGGCGAAGGAAAGCAAGTCAAAAGAAAGAGAAAGATACCCTAGTAGGAGCTGTCAAGGAGCTCGAGGAGTATCAAGTTATACCCCCAATACCACCCTCTTCCAAGAAGAAGAAATTCTTCGAGGTAAACAAGATTGAAGCAAGAGAAACCCTCGAAGAAATTCAAATTGTCGAAGGAAGTACCGACAAGGTTACCAAAATTGGTACCGAGATGACTACAGAAGTGAGAATGAAACTCATTCAATGTTTGAAAGATAACAACGACATCTTCGCGTGGAGTACCGAGGACCTCAAGGGGATCGACCCAAGGGTCGCGGTTCACCGTCTGAACGTTGACCCGTCAATCACCCATATTCGAGAAAAGCGAAGAAACTTCAGTGCGGAAGACAATGCCATCATTGAAGCGGAAGTCCAAAGATTGCTTAATGCCGGTCACATCAAGGAAGTAAGATACTCCGACTGGGTCTGCAATGTGGTCCTCGTGGAGAAGGGACCCGGTAAATGGAGAATGTGCAACAACTTCACAAGGCTCAACAAGTTTTTCCCGAATGATCCCTACCCGCTTCCTCGGATCGACCAACTAGTCGATTCCACAACTGGATGTGCCCTCTTGAGTTTCATGGATGCATACCAAGGATTCTACCAAGTCAAAATGGCCAAGGATGATGTATCCAAGACCGCCTTCTTCGTAAACGGAAATGTGTATTGCTTCAACGTGATGCCTTTCAGCCTCAAAAACGCCGGAGCGACCTACCAAAGGTTGGTTAACAAAATGTTCAAAGAAGAGCTGGGTAAAACAATGGAAGTATATGTTGATGATATGGTAGTCAAGAGTAAGGCCGAGGAGCAACATGTAGGTTACCTGGCAAAATGCTTCTCGATTTTGAGGAAGTATGGCATGAAGCTCAATCCGGCGAAGTGTACCTTTGGAGTTAAAGGTGGGAAGTTCCTCGGTTACATGGTAGCGGAGAGAGGAATAGAAGCAAACCCCAAGAAAATCAAGGCCATCCTCAATCTGCCTCAACCCCAATCCATCAATGAGGTACAACAATTGGTAGGGAAGTCGATCGCGTTGAGTAGATTCATCTCGAGATCCGCCGAGAAAAATCTCCCATTCTTCAAAGTTTTGAGAATGAGCAACCACTTCGAGTGGACGAAACAATGTGAGGAAGTCTTCGAGAAGCTCAAAGAGTATCTACTCTCCCCTCCACTTCTGTCAAAACCAATGGAAGGAGAAGTACTTTACTTATACTTGGCAGCAACTGGGGAAGCCATTAGTTCTGTCTTGGTGCGAATTCAAGGTAACGACCACTTGCCCATCTACTACTTAAGCAAAGTACTCGCTGGAGCTGAAACACGCTATATGGATATTGAGAGGCTATCCTTCGCTCTAGTCTATACGGCAAGGAGACTGAAGCCTTACTTTGGAGCGCACAAGGTTGTGGTCCTGACGAAGCAACCTCTCAAGCAAGTCCTCGGAAAACTCGAAAACTCGGGAAGGCTAGCAAGATGGGCAATCGAATTGAGCAAGTACGACATTGACTATCAAGCACCTCTGGCCAAGAAAGCCCAAGTCATTGCCGACTTCCTCGTAGAATATCCCTCCAAGGGAGCATCAGAGGAAAACCCTCCCAAAACCCAAAATGTCATGATGATGGTCAAGGAGCGACCACAACGGAATGAGGTAATGCAAGCTCTCGAGGATGCTCTGAAAGAACTCAAAGAGATGAACTAGACAAAAAGAAAGAGGCATGAAGTGTTCCTTGCAGAAAAAGTCGAGGACCCTAAGGGTATGGAGATCGTCTCTTCAAAACCCAAGGAGCTAGCCAACCATGGGGACGTCTGGATTCTTCACGTGGATGGATCTTCCTCAGGAAAAAATGGCGGGATAGGAATATACTTCAAGAATCCGGGAGGAGCGAATCGAGTACGCTGTTACTCTTAGTTTTCCGGTCTCCAACAATGAAGTTGAGTATGAAGCTATCCTCATCGTTCTACGTATGGCAAAAGCACTTGAAGTGAAGAAGCTACACCTCTTCACTGACTCTCAATTGGCCGAGAAACAAATCTCGGGAAAGTTCAAAACCAAGAAGGACTCACTGGCCGAATACAAGAGCGCCATCACGGAGGAAATCCTAAAGTTTGAAAGTTGTGAAATTGAGAAATTCTCAAGGGGTCTCAATCAAAGGGCAGATGCACTATCAAAATATGCTTCGGCTTCCGGAGGAGTGAATACCCGGAATGTGATACTTATGAGAATCAATGCATCATCCCAATGGTCATCAAAGCCAAAAGTCTTGGCCATTGATACTCAACCAAGTTGGATGCAAGAGATCTCTACCTATCTCACGAACGGTAGCCTTCCTCGTGATAAGGCTGAAGCAAGAAAAATCAAAGGAAAAGCGGGTCGCTACATCATGCAAGGAGATCACTTGTACAAGAGATCCTTTGAGGGAGTCTACTTGAGGTGTGTCGCTGAACAAGAAGTGCAAAAACTTTTAGGAGAAATGCACAGAGGAAGTTGCGGGGACCATGCCGGAGGAAGAACCCTTGCGCAAAAAGTCATCCGCCAAGGATACTACTGGCCCACTGTTCGTGAAGACGCTGCCCGATTTGTGAGGAAGTGCGAGGAGTGTCAATTGCACGCCAATCTAATAAATTTCCCGGCGAAGCCCCTCATGCCCATTGCCATCACTTGCCCTTTCGACATATGGGGCATCAACATAGTCGGTCCTTTTCCAAGAGGCACGGGTCAAAAGAAATTCATCATAGTTGTGGTGGAATACTTTAGCGAGTGGGCAGAGGTTGAGGCAGTGTCTACTATCACTGAACAAAGAGTGATGAACTTTGTATGGAGAAACATCGTGTGTCGATTCGGCTTACCAAGAGTCCTCATCTCGGATAATGGTTCTCAATTCTGTAGCCAAAGGTTCAATGAATGGTGCAAGGAAATGAAGATTGAGAGAAGGTACACCTCAGTAGGACATCCTCAATCCAATGGGCAAACCGAGGTAGTCAACAAAGTCCTTGTCAACAACTTGCAAAAAATATTTGCCACCAACAAGGATTGGGTCGACGAGCTTGATGGCGTGGTGTGGACATATCGCACAACTTCAAAAACAGCTACAAGAGAGACTCCCGTCTCGCTAGTTTATGGTTCTAAAGCGGTCATACCAGTAGAAGTGGTCGTAGAAACCCTCAGGATCCAAGGGTATCAACCCGAGGACAATCATACCGAGAGGTTCTTCGATCTAGAGACGATAAGTGAAGCAAGAACCACTGCGTTGGCCAACATCCTGAGATACCAAGCGTTGATCGCGAAAACCTACAACAAAGGTGTGAAGGAGAGAGACTTCCAAGTAGGAGACTTGGTACTCCGAAGAGCGCACATCCTGGGCAAAGTTGGGAAGATGCAACCCAACTGGGAAGGCCCCTACAAGATAGTTGAAGCAAGGTCCAATGGAAGCTACCGTCTCCAAGACATGGAGGGAAGAGTATTGAAGAACCCGTGGAATACTTCTAACCTCCAGAGGTTCTACGCCTGAGTTGTTTAAGGAACAAGTTTTTTGAAGAGCTCCTGTGAAAGGCCCCCAGATTGAGAAGGATTCCTCACGATCTTGCGTGAGAGGTACCCTCCTGTTTTATGGTTCAAGTTATATGATTCAGAAAACGTTGTATGAAAGTTGGCCGAGAAGCCCCCCATTGTAATTGAATTTCCGAAAAATCAATGCAATGCCTATCTTTCAACAAAGAAATGTTCAAGTATAGAACTACTATACTCAAAACAGAATAGAAAGCTACTCGATCAAGAGAGCTTGCTCGATCCAAAAGAAGCTCCCCGATTCGCAAAATCGGACTAAAACTCCCCAATTTCTCATCTTTTGAGAAATCTAATCGAGACACTTTTCAAAGAAATGGAAACGGGGAAGTCTAAGAAATCGAGCAGGAGGAGCTCAACACTTAGAATTTTTCGGAAATTCACTAAAGGAATTTGCAGAAGATTTGAAGGAGATCTCCCCATATCGAGAAGCAAAAATTCGACAAGCAGATCGATTACTTTGATAGCTCGAGGAGCACAACTCAAAGCAATTTCGTTAAACACCATTTTATATCATTAGGAGGTGCGGGAAGCTTACCTCTTCAATTTTAACTTATACAGGTTTAACTACTCTATCAAGTTATACGTCATAACAGAAAAAGAGTTAGTAAAAAACATGGCATTGAAGGAAAAGCGAGGAGATACATAATATGATAAATTATGCTACAACGACAGATGTTTCAGCATATGCCACCAAGGGCCGAATACAAAGCATAAAATTGTTCGAAAATTTACCTAAGGAGATACAACATTGACACCAAGTATGCTTGGCCTTCAAAACTTCCCGCTTCAGCGAGTGCGGCTACCGGAGAGATCTGTGATCGGAACAGTCGTGCTGGTTCCTCCCCGCGCCGGGCTAAGAAGCTCTTGGATCTTGACCGGGTCTCGCTCCTTCTCCTAAGATTCCCTTATGGCCTTTTCGTATAAGATCAGCTCAGGCTCGACAAAGTCAGCAGGCCGCCCAAGAACTGGGTCGTTCACCTTAATCCATGAAGCATTGCGGAGAGCCGCCTTCTCAAAAGGATAAAGGATCCCGGTCCTCAGGCACTCGGGGACCCAAGATGGGAGATAGGCTGGTTTGCTTGGATAAGGAACCTCTGGGTCGGTCACAAGCTCCCCGAACTCGCATGCCTCATGCATCTCGTCGGTGATCGCTTCGTCAGGGTAGTGAGATAGATCCTCGCGCCTCCCAGCATGCATATCTTTGCGAGTGTCTGGATCAAAGTCAAGAGGAATCATATTCACCCGCTTCAGCTGGCCGATGCAAGAAAAGAAACCTTCCTCGCGCGATGCGTCCCGCACATCCTGCTGGGCCATTTTGTAAGTATTGGAGGCCATAAATGCGCGAGCAGTCTCTAGACGGCTGCCCTTAAGCAAGGAGAGGACGTTGTTTTCAAACTTCTCCATGCACATCGACAAGGTGGCATAGGCCCCCTTGTATCCTTTGGTCCTCGCCCTTTCCTTGGCGAGCTCCTTCTCCAGGTAGTCGACCTTAGCGTAAATCTTTCCGGTCTCCACCTCAGCGACTTTGTTCTTGTTCTGCTCAGCCTCCAGCTTCTTCTCGAGGTCCTCGATAACAATGCCTATATCGGCGCGATCAGCAGCAACCTGTCCATAAGCTTCCTTTAGATTCTCGAGCTACATCAAAGAGGAGTTTAGAGTTAGCGAGGAGAACATTTTCATACTTAGCAACTTATTAGAAAAATAGGCAAGCAAATTACCTGAAGCGAGCACATGCTGAGCTCGTGGGCACGGTCCATCTTAGACATCTGGATGAGCCTCTTCACCTCGGCCTCCTGACTCAGAGCGGAGGTTTTGCTCTTCTTGCGAGGAGGTTCATTATTCCCTCCAAGCGTCAGCTTCCTCGCGCCGGCACCCTTCTTCGCTGCGGGCCTCTCCGGTCTCTTCTCCGACTCCCCGGCAGCAGCCTCCTCGACCTTCTTAGCTAGTTTCGCAGCCGCATCCTCCTCGGCTTTCTTCAGAGCTTCCACAGGATTCTCGCGAGTCTCGAGATCCTCCTGCACCAAAGCTTCTCTGTGGTGCGAGGCACTCCTTGGCGGAGAGAGGTTAAGAGAACCAAGGATCTTCGTATCCTTGTTGGTCATCCTTTGCTTTCTCCTCTGCTCCTCCTTGGTTGCCAATGTCTTCGACATTATCCAATTAAACCAGTAAGCTTCGGTGGAAAAAACACAAGTTAATAAGGGAAGCGAGAAGTACAAAACGCGAGAAGGGTATAAAAGCGACCACACTACAAGCAAGCAAGTATGAAAAGAACAAGTATGAAAAAGACAAGTATAAAAAGCTTTCTAAGCATACCGAAGAGAACATCGTTTGGGAACCTATTGCATGTATACCCTGTATAGGCGTAAGGAGAAAGTCCAGCCAAGTAAGGAAGGGGCTGCAGAACGAGGCCCCAGTAAAAGTACTTCTCGGGATGGGGCCCCTTGTTCTTCTCCTCGAGCTCCAAGACCCATGGGTCTAACTCCGCCGGCAATGGATGCTTCTCGGCTATTAATCCTCGGTACATTAACTTGGGCACTCCCCACTCAGCATCCTCCTCGCTCATATTGGGTAACTTCTTCTTCTTGATGTAGAAGTACCGGTGGAACCATTTATAGCCCGAAGAGGATGGAGCGTCCATGATAAAGCCCAAGCCTGGTCGCGCGTTGAAATAGTAGAATTACTTGTTGCCCAAGCTCATCGAGACCCTGAAGATCTGATTGAAGTTGTGGAAATTGAGCTCGACCCCGTGCTTCTTGCAAAACACTCCAAAGCATACCAGGGTACCAAAGGCACTTGGCACAAGATGCCAAGGAGCAATCCCCAAAGTGTTGAAAATGTCACGGAAAGCGTCACAAAAAGGCAGAATCCATCCTCGATCCAAGCTTAAGCAATGAACCGCCATGTAACCTGGAGGCGTGTTATAGAAAGTTTGATCCTCCTTGGGAACGAGGATGTCAAACTTACTCTCGGGAAGGGTGTACTTCCACCGAAGAGTGGCGATCTCATCTTCCTTCACAGTGGAAGCAGTCGTCGGGATAATACCATCCTCGTTTTTCTCACCCTCAGGATCGGGGAGGTCCACCTTGAGAGCACTCTGTGTAAACTTATTTTTGTAAGAAAATATGGTCAGAGTTACCCCTAGGGTACGCAGCGGAATTTCAAAAAAAATTCTTAACATGCAGGTTAATTGATCATGCATATAACGTATATAATAAAAACATTAATCAGAAGACTTACAATACTCCAAAAGCAAAAATAGGTATTGAATCGATATGCCAATCGATGAAGTCTTCGTAATAGTCCAGTGAATCTTCTCCTTCGTCGAAGTCGAAGATATCTGCAACACTTTGATTATCTGCAAGACAATAAAAGTTAGTTTCCAGCTCTTTGAACCTCAACCTTGGTATCCACGGATGAACAGCTTATCAGAAAGAATGCTAGGATATTATTTATGTGGCCAAGAAGATGGGGCGGCGATTTTCCTCCGGTAAAGAGTGGCGCGCGCGGCTAGGGTATAGAGGTAGGGGAGAGCTTTTATTTTCTCTAAGAAAGGTAGAATAATTCTCTAAGAATTCGGCACTGAAAAAGCTCTCTAATGACCTACTTATATAGTATTCAATAGAAGCCTAAAGAAGATTCTTTTAAACTTCATAAAGGAATAAGAACTCTAATTCTTATTGCACAAGGAAACCAATTTAAGTCTAGATTCATTCTCAATTAAGTTAGAACTCAATTAGGAAAATCTAACTTAACCCTTGACTTCTAATATGGGAAGGAGTCGAAACTCCCTCCCATACTACTACTACACGCAGCCGGCCAAGGGGGGGGTATGTGGGTCCCAATTTTGGGACCCACTTATAATTCGAAGGCAATTCAAACTCTAAGTAGATTTTGCCCATGTGCATATATTAATTCTAAATTAATATTTCCTTTCAAATCAAACCTCTATTACATTTCTAAAATATAATCTTTAATTGTATTTACATAAAATACAATTAACCAATCAATTCAATTAATAATTCCAAATTATTAATTGAGCCACAAATAATTATAATTAATTCCAAATCAATTATAATTCATCAATCACAATTAATTCTAAATTAATTGCGATTCCAGCTTCAAAGATATTCGGATAAGCTGAATCACCACATAGTGTGACCCATAGGGCCTCATTGTATGAAGCAAGTGCTACACTAGGCAACATGGAATTCCTAGACGGTTCCATTTGCAATATTAATACATGAGGACGTTTGAGAGGTTTCTCAAAGCAAACCTTTTCGTTGTGAAGTCTGTTGCGCTCAACGCGGCGATGGTAATGTCCCTTCATCTGACTGACTCGAATGCATCTAGGATCGATGATGTGTCTATCCCAATAATACATCCACGAGCGTCTTCAGTGAGTTGCTTTGTGAATCCAATATCTATTATGACTATCATAATAATATTGATACGCTGGCCAGCGGTTTAACCAATCACAACTATGAACGACTATGAGCAGTGCTCTCCTGTGCTACACGTGAGAGATGAATCCTTCACAGAATCACTTATCACCCCCATTTGTATGTACCATAATCTTGGATCGTGTCTTGGGTCAACTGCTTATTCAGAGCTGACATCGATGGGTCCACCAAGGATATGGGGCAACAAGTGTGATGATAAAGTCCTGTAAGTCCAAAGGACGACTGGCATCACTTCGACAACTTTCCGGTTCCCATAGACACTTCGGTATAGAGTATACATCGATGGGAGTTTCCGGTGGGTACTTCCATTGTTCGGTAATCACCCTTCGAACAACTATGCGGAGTTATGGGAACGTTTCTAGATTGTCTAACAATCCGTTCCGTGGCCGTGGGATCGGCTCACACTTGCTCTAACAAGTATAACCTCCACGCATACTAGTCTCAGCTGGTTCATTCAGACCCCTACATCCGAGATGAACCTCGACTAGGGAGAGTTTGGGATAGATGATAACTCACATACTCCCACTATCTGTGTGATCGGTCATCTATCCGAGGGGACATGTTTGATATCAATACAGATAGGAATAGAGATATGACATGATGTATGCCTGGTGTAATATAAATATGAAAGCGATACTCAATAGTCAAACAAACAAACATGTATTATATTACGTTGACCTGTGTAATAGTACATATATGCCCTTAATAAGGGTTGTATGCCCTTAATAAAGACTGTCTCTAGGACATATACACTATCAATTTTGAGTGGCTTTGCTAGACTTAGGCTCTTCGACAGCTTTGCCTTTGCCACTTTTCTTAGAGCGAGAATGTTTCTTCGCTCTCTTTGGCTCTTTACCGGGAGCATGTGTTTGGGCCTCCTCGGCAGCAGCTTTTGCTCTTCGAGCTGCTTGGTCCTCGACACGCTGTCGAAACTCGATCTCTTCCAAAGGATTTGGTGGCCGAGTATTACTTGGATACGAGAAATCAATGGATCGAGGATCCACTGAATGATAACTAGTCTCCTCCTCGGGGGCATATTTCTACCCGATGAGCAAGTCTCTCTGAGCTTGCTTATTCATTTCAGAGATAGACGGAGACAATGGCACTGCGGTGCTCAGGCCAGCTTCATTCTCGTGTGCATCCATTATAGCAAGAGGAGTTTCGTCCTCGTCATCAGTGACCACAGTCCGACGAGTGGTTTGAGGAGGGAATCTAACTCTCTTCTGCGGAGGAGTTGTCCGAGGAGAGATAGCATTATCATCGTCACTGTCAATTATGACGATACCCTTTCCGCACTGAACGGAATGGTCATCCTCCTCGTACAATGACAGAGCCAGGTCTGGTCGCTCCGTATCATCCATGTCCTCAGTCCGGATGTCCATCGGAGGAACCGCATTGAAAGCGCCATAGTTTCGACCACGGACTTGGGCGGCTAAGGTTATCAGTTCAGCGGACACCCCTGGGTTAGAAGGACCCCCTTCCTCTTCGGTCTTGTCATCTATGAAATCATCGTCCTCGATACGATGCCTCTTGTGAGTAACTAACCGATACTCCGCCTCCTCCTCCTCCTCGGTTTCATCATCACCATCCTCATCCTGGGCGTCCTCGCCTTCTTCACCCTCCTCGAGCTGCTCTCCCTCTTCCCCGGATCCCTCAGATCCTTCTTCCTCCTCGGACTCATGAGCTGGCTCCTCACCCACAGCAGCATGTTCCAGAGTTGTATCTAAAAACGTCGCCGATATCTCTGACGTATCGGCTGACGTAGTATGGTCGCTCCCATACTCTTCGACTTCATGGAGGTTCTGGTTGTCGTTGCTTCTCTCGGGCATCCTAAAAGGGTAGGCCAAGAAGAGTTAGGATGGTTGGTGATAGTCCGAGAGGTCCGTTTATGTGTATTGATTATGTTCGACCTCCCGAACGGAGAAAAATCTCAAAAAAGGAGCGAGCATAATGGAAAAAGAAGTTATTCAACAAAAGCGAAGAGCATGCAAGGGAAGCGAAGAGACACAATTGTAAGCATATTACGAGCATACAAAAGATCGAGGAGCAAGAGAGCGACCAACCGCTTAAGAACGACGACAAGGTCTAAAAACACTCCAATTTACAATTACTTCTACAGTTACGGGCGTACAACTAAGGAGGCAAAGGGGAAGTGCGAGAAAAGTAAAAAGAGGGAGCATATTAACCTACAGTCCATTTAAGTCTGTTTTTTAAGGTCCTCTAGTTACCGGCCGAAAGCTCAGGCCACCAAAACCGGATTCCGGCATGACAATGAGGCATGCGAAAATTGAAAAGGGGCAAGATAGTAATGGGTACACAATTGTAACAAGCAATTGAAGTACTGGGTACAGAAGCTTACTTGGGAAAGTCAGGTTGAAGGCTAGAAGACGGAAAACTATGCCGGAAACTCGTACTCCGCCGGAAAAATTGGATTTTGATTGCCTGAAAGAAGTCCTCGAGCTATCTTGGTCACGAAGAGCTTGCTGGTCGATCGTCTTGAAATGGTCTTCGATCTCTCTATATGCTTTGAGTGTTTAAGTTGCGAAAAGTGTGGAATGAATCGGTCTTGGCCTATTTATAGAAGGGTATCTCGGGAATACGAACCGTCGCATACCCTCGCTCCATTCGGGCCGAATACGTGTCCACTATTAACGGCCCAGATCGCAGCCGCCTGATGGATTTACCAATCTACCCTCCACGCTCCCGCCCCGACACTTTTTCCAAGATGGACGCAGATTACCTAACCACCCATGATAATCCGCGGAACGAGGACCATGTCACGTGGATAACTTTTAGAGCGACGAGGGACCATCCACCCGAGAAGGAGAATTGGAGGAATACTTTTCACGGTACCGAGGAGCCACTTTCTCCTAAACTTTCTCGGGAAGTTGTCAAAAGGAAAAGGTGGAAGGAAATCATTCCATTCCATTTACTCACAATTGTCTCCTTGAGACAATTTACAAAAGGGATATCGAAGAAGCAAAAAATCGAACAACCTATTTTCACCAAGGAACACTTACCCGGATCCGATCTCTGTCCAGTAAATATACCCTTTTATGAGGTCCGAGCAACGTCTGCTCGCACCCTATAAAAAGGGGGGGGAGGGAGAGATAGGAGGAGGGAAAGGCACCAAGGCGCGAATACGGAAATCTTTTTTCGCCCACTACTAGTCGAGGCTATGCTCCACCTCTACTTCAACATAATTCCTCAACTATCTTCTACAAAGATACTTGGAAACTAGGGGGACATATGTTGGTGTTAAAATATGTCCAGTCCGCATGTACGAACTGGAGTGGTCTAAGAGCGCGACAAAGCATCAAGGGCCGTCCCTGAAAGGGCGCGACCACACCAAAGTATCTCACTAAGGTGTGGCTCGACCAACATACGGTCCGACCATCACTAAGAGGCCAACCCTCAAGATAAGCTCACTGCAAGGATAATGTAGCTGTTGGGCTCGAGGAGCATCTATAGGGATTGAGGAGGACCTTACATCAAGGTGACACTCTCCAAAAGAGACTAGGTAGAGCACTACTCGGACCACGGACGTAAGAGGAAGGCACGAGGACCAAGGGCGACCACCCATGGTCGCTCCCTGTGGGACCCGTCTTCCAAATTACTCCATGGGACCCAAAAAGTCAATATTGCCCTCACAATCCTAGTTAAGATGTTTGGGCCAAAGCCATGGACCTCCTTATTGGGCTTGGGCCAAAGGAGGCTTCAATCTCGGTCGGACACTTGTCACGATCCTACATGAAGTGACATTAAAATACTACATCAAATACGTACAATACGTGCAATTATTGATTTTGCGTTCACAAATTTCTTAATTGCAGTAATCAAAACCAAACAAAGTACGTTTACATCAAATACGTACACCTGCGAATGCAAGTTATGATTCCATCAATAACTTAAGAGAGGCTCGCCAGTAGCCTTAAACAGTAATCAGAAATAACAGTCATAACATAATTTCGTTCATCCAATCAATACTAATTGCAAATCTAACTGCAGTACGAAGAAGACAATGTAAATCGCTACCAGATCTACCAAAGATGGTCTCCAACAGACTCATAATCAGACAATGTTTGTAATAATAAAGTAAAATCGTAAAACTCATCAAAATTTGTCCAACTAAACCAAAAACATGGATGCAATACGTATAATGATAAACAAGAGAACAAAAAAGTGTATGGTCGATGAACTCACCGGAACAGTGCGGCGGATTCACGGCGGCAGCGGCGTTCACGGGGCTTTGACATGGGAAGAAGCTTGTTTGAGAATTTTGCTGATTCTTTTTTTTTTTTTTTTTTTTGTGTGGGAATCTCACATAACGCGTATAGAATTTAAATAGGGAAGGGGGGGGGGGCAATCTGGTAAGGGTATTCCTGGTACATAACTGCTTAAAAGGGGGCATGGATGTCATTTCAATGCAGGGGCACACAACTCATTATCTCAAAATTGCACCAAATGGGCTTTCGTTATCCCAGATAATTGGACCATGAGGCCCATTATCCATCCGCTTATCCAGCCATATTTGGACCAAACCGAGCGGATTATCTGGCGAGTTATCTTGTCCAAAATACTGTTCATCAGTTTATCCAAAAATTCATTATCTAGATAAAATACCAAACCAAACGCGTCCTCAAGGATTATAACTCCAAATAACACATATATATCTATCTTATGCATTCGCGGTAAGTCAAACTCCAACCTCTCATAGTTTGATGTGGTACATTATATTTGATTGATGATTGTCAATAAAATGACCGATTTTTTTATATATTCTCTCTTGTCTTTTAGATGTGGTTTTGCAATATGAATCATAAGTTGTTCCGAATTTTGAGCTAGTTTTCCTGCGGCCAAGTTGAGGTTTTGTTTCGAATTACATGTTATAATCTAGAAGTTTGTTTAGTGTATTTCAATTTTAAATTGTGTTGGAGCATTTCTTATGTTGTTTTATCAATAAAAGTTTTTTATACATTTTTAAAGTAATATAATAAGCCGGTTGATTTACCAAATTGATTGACCTACCAATCAATTTTAATCAGTTGATCTTGCTTATCCAATTTCAATCTGGTGCGTACATGTGTCATTAGTTAATTAAAAGATGTAGGGTTCGAATCCTGTTGGCGTGATTTTTCTCCATTATTTTTTTTTATTGAAGGCGTTTGGTTCGAATCTTGTTGGCGTGATTTTTCTCTATTATTTGTATCATTATTTTAGTTGAAGGTGTTGGGTTCGAATCTTATTGACGTAATTTTTTTCTTTTTTATTTATTCTCTTCTTAAATTTTTATTTTTTAACATAAAGTTGTATGACGTATTATACTTAATTTTAAAAATAATCATGATATATTCTTATAAAAAAAGATATACTTCATCCGTCCAATAATAAATTTAACACTTGATTTTGTTGACTTTTTCGATGGTCATTTTGACCTTAAATTATTCTTAAATCATACGATAAAAATAACTAAAAACATCATATGATGAAACTAGAATGTTTATATAAAGCACTTGTCAATATATTCAACTGATGAATTGGTTAGACTGAGGTGTCATGACACTAGAGGTCATAAGTTCAATTCTCGTCAAGTGCGAGATTAGTTTATTACTAGCTTTGTAATGCTACTTATGAAATTGTAATGGTTCGATTATTAAAAAAAATATATTCAACTGATGAAGAACACCAATTAACATGCGAAAAAGATGGATTGCAGATTTTGAAGTTGAATGTTTTCAAAACTATTAATTGCATAACTACAAAAACTATATATATTTATAGCACACCATTTATATTAAGTTTAGTTACTCAATTAGTTATTTTTTATTACGAAAATTATATATTCACTCCATTTATTTCAATATATTATTTAATAAAACAATAATGTTACCAAATTGTTTTGTTTAAGCAAAGTCAAGTACTGAAATGGAGTTTTGGTTTAGATTACGCTTCACATGCTATGACGCGGTTCCTAGTAAATAGAATAAATCGACTGATTTTAAACTTCAAATAAAATAAGGTAATTGATGAGCAACCACCAATCAAGTAATCCGCTTTTTACCAGCTATATCAAATATCAATCATGTTATCATTGTAAAAAGGAAAAAACAAAACACATACACACACTCGGTATTAGAAAGTTAATGTTGTCGTCAGTCCGTTGTGACAGCGTTGTAACAGCGTTAATATTTGTTTGTTTGTTTCCATTAAAGGCCCACAGGCTAGAAAGCAAAAAGGACAGGGATGTGTGTTTCCATTAAAAATTATAATAATAATATAATAGTGGATGATGGATCACGTATAATTGGGGGACCACCACCCCACCATTAGTTGGCCACGTGATTCCGGGAGGCGGGTGTGGTAGGCAGACATTTTCACATCACGTGACTCTTCCCACTTTCCCCGGACTTTCTACCACGTGTACTCCCTTAATATATTTCCATTTATGTCATTGAATTATCTTTGGTTTGTTTTGATTTCTACTCATTTTTTTATGGGTTCTTTTTTTATAATCCGTGTTATATTATGTGATTGATATATTTATAATAAGGTACTCATCCGTCCAGTTATCTCTTTACTTTTTGTTTTAGTTGATTTTTTATTTTCTGTTTATTCTTTAAATTTAGTTTATAAAAGTATATATTATGAAAATATAATATCTCTACTTTCATTATATAATCTTATTAATTATTTTTTCGATAAGATTTCGAATTTATTAGAGCTCATCAAACTACACTTCGAAAAAATCAACAAAACAAACATAAAGAATTCACTGGGACGAAGGGAGTAGTAAGTTGTTCCTCTGTTTTGATGATATGCCTACGTTTGTTTTTGCACAGTTTTTAATGAATGGTTTTGTTTGATAATGTTATATTAATTTTGTATATGAATGTGCGGTAGTGGATTAAAAGAGTGAGATATGAGGTAGTGGATTAAAAGAGTGAATAATACAGATGGAATGTGGGGTACTTTCAGAAATAGATTTATAAAGAATTGACTGGAACGTTAAAAAAATAATACGTAAAGAATTGATTGGGAGAGATGAGTAATTGAAAAATAAACATAAATAAATTAATAAAGCAGATAAAAAAATACGTAAAACACTAAGTTAGACGGAATAAATATAATTAAAATCATAAAATCAAATGAAGACATTGTAGCACTAACAGTGTTTTGTGTTATCCCGGTAATAATTTAATTAATGGGAAAATTATTAATTAGGATTTAATGATCCCAATGCAAAGGATATTAGTTGTTAACTGATCCCTAAGCTGATACCTTAAGAAGAGAATGTCCAGGCTATATATCATTTTTATATTTTTATAAGCACTTCTATTAATATCTGTACTATATTGCTTCCTTTCCACCCTCCATAGTGTGAGGGGCTATTTGGAAAATTCCCATTTATGTCGGATATAGATTAAATTTTGAGATTTTCACAATCTACCCTCCCTTGGTGTCACCCACTTTTCGTATAAGTGATTATTAGAGTTTTTATTAAATTCAACCTCATTTTCTCTCACCTTTTTTCACTAAAATTTTGATCGTGACTATATATTCTCCAACCAAACAATCCCTTACTCAATTTTCTTTTCTTTTTTTTAATTTTTTTTTTCCTTCCTCTTCTTCATATTTAGTCACCGAATTTCGGTGACCGGTTACCGGAATTCGGTGACGGAGCTTCCAGCCCATTGCTGCAAGCTCTGACCAGCAAACTCTCGATCGGGAGTCTGCATTCCCTGATCGGGAGCTGATCAGAGCTTGCAGCTCCCAGATGGGAGCTGCAAGCTCTGGTCAGCTTCGATCTGGGAGCTGCAAGCTCTGGTCATCGGAGCTTTCTCCAGTCGGAGAAGCTCCGATTTTGGAAGAAGAGATAGATTTAAAAAAGAAAAAGAATAATAAAAAATAATAATTTTGGGGCTTGTTTAAAATATTAATGTTTTTTGGGTTTAATTTACAATAACTTTTTAGGCAAATTTGGAATTTAAAGAATTTGTTGACTTCATTGTATAATATTTAGTGACCATTTCGTAAAATAGAAACTAGTTGGGTCAAATGTATAACAAACAGAAACTAATGTTGTTGGTCCAAAGAAAAATCTGATTTTTTACCAGGGGCAAAGATGTACTTTCTACATTTTAGTTCGTCAAAAGTCAAATTCGTGGGGTTGGATGTGATTAAAGAAATCTAAGAGGTAGTTTTTATGATTGAAAATCTAATAGTGACTCTGATATAATAACGAAATCTAACGGGGGATGTAGATGTAACGGGCCTTTAAATTTTTGTCATTTCATCATTCAGTAAAATCCAATCATATTATATGTATTTAGTTATTTTTTGTAATATAAATAATTTAGTTCAGTTCTATTTAGAGACAAAAATATAATTGTTATATTATCTAAAATTATTTGTAATTTAAAAATAATTAGGTAAAAATTTAATAGAATTGAACTAAATTGATCTGAAATGATTTCAACTAGAGGCTCTATAAACGTTACCTTATCAGCTAGCTTATAAGCTTCGTATTCACGTATTAGACTTATTATCAGGTAAATTAAATCTGTTACGTGAACGCGAGTTTATAAACTCTTGAAACTTATCTGCTAGTTTATAAGCTAATAAAGTTAGCTTATTTTTTTAATAAGCTAGTTTATCATCTCTCATATTTCAATTATACCCCTAATAATAATAATAATAATAATAATAATAATAATAAGAATAAGAATAATAATAATAATAATAATAATAATAATAATAATAATAATAATAATAATAATTTTCGTGGGAGGGTGGATGGCCTTTCTCCTACTTCTATCTCTCATCCTCTTCGGGGAGTCAAGCTTCTCGGGGGCTCTGTTAGTGCGGACTCTGGGTTTTGCAATGATTTAGTTGCGCATCGGGTTTCCAAGACTATCTCTCTGTTGGCACTACAAAAAATTTGGTTTTTAGCCACGGATCTATCCGTGGCTAGAAAGACCGATCCGTGGCTACAAAGTTGTAGCCACGGATAGATCCGTTACTAATAAGCTCGTCGTCATTTTTGGCGTAGCAGCTTGTTAGCCACAGATAAGTATTCGTGGCTAAACCTAGCGACGAATCGGGACTTGCAGCCACGAATAAGGACTTCACCGGGTTAGATCCGGGGTCCGGGCTTTACCACGAATAGATTTTATCCGTCTCTACACGTAGAAACGGATAAAATCTATCTGTCACACTCGTATTATTTAATAATAGAAATAGATGTGAGTACTTTACGGATAGATATTATCCGTTGGCGCTTTTGCCACAGATAAAGTATATCCGTTGCTAGGTTAACTGATTTAATTTAATTTTTTTTCTTTTTATGTTTTATTTTCAATATTATTAATATTAGACATGTGATAATATTTATTGGCTATTTGTAGATTTAATTATACAAAAATCATACTAATTAATGTAGAAAAAAAACATTTAAATCTACGAATACATTAAAACATTCTAAGAATGTATATTCTAAAAAAGTAAACTAAAAGTGTTCGTACGGAGATAAACATAAATCCAAACAAGAAAACTAGCTAAGGGTCCGGGTTCTCCACTGCACCAGCCCAATGCTCGGGTATCGGTGCCGACGACGGGTTCCAATGCCCATCCCACAAATCATAATCGTCGGGGTCAATGTAGTTAGCCCAAGCATGGGACTCATTATCGATGCGCAATCGTTTTGCTAGGTGAACCCTTCGCCTGTCGATGGGGGAAGCCGATTGGTTGAAGACCTTCCACAACATCTCCGAACGCACACTAGGGACCCAATAGTGCGTCTACAAGAGTTCAATTACTTAAAATAAGCCAAATATATATAGTAGTGGGGGCCGCCTACCCATGTTGAATGCGGACTTACATATTGTTAATAAATAAGGTAGTGGGCGCCGCCTACCCATTTTGAATGCGGGCGTAATAATGCAAAAATACTTGAACGTTTGTAAGTAAAGTAACTGGAGCTCAAGGAAATAGCCCCACCTCACGCTGAAGGGAATCGTACTCCACTTCTGGCCGCCACTCGGGTTACCAAGAGGCGACAATGACTTTCAGTGCAATATCATGGATAGCATGTCTCTAGCAGATTCCAGAAACAACCTGTCATACACAGTTTTAAAAGTTTTAGCTATTAAATACAGCTATATATAACAAGTACATAGGAGAACTATACCAATTAATGAGAACTTAGCTTCCACCAGCATAGTGCAACATCGGAAGGCCATTGTATGTCTGGCCCGGAAACCACTCGAGGAGTACCACGTCCTCCTGGGGGGTTGTGCTCCACCGTTGTTCATTATGTCTGTATGTAGAAAATGTAAGTTGAAAACAATGATAATTAGTAACGAAGTAGAAAGTCTAACATATCAAATATAGTACATATACAACTTCTTAAGAACGGTTTACATGGTGACCGCATTACAAACTTAACTTATCCGAAAGATACCCCTACACTTAAAATTTCAGTGTAGGCGGGGATTTGCGGACAAGGTGAGTACGTACTGTTTACTCCATGCATATGGTTTACATGATTACCGCAGTACAAACCCCCTTAGTTACAAGATCCCAAGTACATTTAATTGTAATTTAAATGTAGACGGAGACTTGGAACTAAGGGAGTTCGTACTGTTTACTCCACGCATACCATATTTAACTACACTTCTAGTCATCAACCTATATATATGGTTTACATGATTACTGATGAACGAAATTGTCAGACTCGAACAATCAAATAAATTTGTTTTAGCCAAAGGGCAACTCACAACTACACAAAATACGTAGTGCAGAGGTAAGATGACCTCGAGTGTCGATCTTTAGGGACTAAACTATCTTCAACTAATTAACACTATATAAATTCAGAATACAAATTTAACTTAGCTTAACTTAACGATGTATGATGAGAGCTGGTGATAGTATGCTCGTTCTAAGCATCAAGTTCTAATTATGCATGAAAGTGCAACTCGTACTGCTTTAAAAGTAATTCGAATTAACAAACACCAAAAACAGATTTGTAGACGTGTATTTTGAAAGCTTCCTATCTATACTAATACTTGGCTAAGGTTGTCAGTCTTAGTTCAGGCAGTACTTGTAATTGAAGATATTGAAAACGATGATCTTGAATTGTCCTAGTGTTTCTAACACTTTTCTACGAAGATATTGGCTTAGTCGGATCAAAGATTAGAATATAACAATAAAACAAGTAAAAGACTCAGAAACTCAATCATGCATAATATGAACCCTAGCTACGAATTTACATACTATCACCAACTAGATGTTTAGCTACTCATATCAAAATCATAAACAACAATAGCAATCATATGAGAAAACATAGTTGAATTGAAAGATAAATAGCAGAAATTGTGAGATACAAAGTTACCACCAAATGTTGTCAATCTCCGGTGAATTGCTAAACTCACAAAGATCTAGCTGATGAACGTATTTTTGACGCGTTCATCTTGTCCTTTGGTAACTTGATCACGGCATGTGCAAGGAGGCCGGAGTTCCCGACCTCGTACTGGACAAGAAGCCAAAGAAATCCATCAACATTGATACGTACAATGAGATGTTCGGGACTTGGTGCACTCAGCAAGGAGAACCCATGCAACCAAGAGTTACGCGCCATGTGACACCTCCTCCACCTCCACCTACGGCCGGACAAGGAAGCTTCGACTTCTCGGAGTTCAACCAGATCTTGGTCGATCAGTTTGGGAACTTCCAAACCACCATGTTGGAGGCTCAGTCGACCCAGCTTACCGAGCAATTCCGGGGTTTTGAGGAGCGCGAAGTCAAGAGGTGGGAGGACTTCCGTGTGATGGAGGAGCAGCGTTGGGATGATTTCCAAGGGCGTGTAGATCAGCGTTGGGAAGCCGCTCGAGTAGAGGACACTAGGCGTTGGAGAGCCCACCAGGAGGAGATGATGAACCGCCATGATGCCTTAGCTCGCCGAATTCCGGGGTATACTTTCTATGATCAGACTGGTAGTAGTGGGAGTTCCTTTCCTAACACCCCCTACGACCCCTTCTCCTAGAGACACCAGCCGACAGAGGCCACATTTATCGGTAGTATTTTTATATTATCGTTATTTTGGCTTGTTTACTATTGTTGGTCGAAACTCTTTTCATTTTGATTTGGTTGTATGATGTTGTGACTTATGACTCTTGTACTCTTAGTTTGCTTTTGTAGTTGTGGCATGTGTGCCTTTTGTCGTGATTCGCTTAGTCTAGTGTTTGTCTTGGTGCCTTAGGTGATTAAGATAGGAAAAAACATCGAAAATCTGAAAACAGAGCCAAGCGAAGCGCTTGGAAGGGCCAAGTGGTCCGCTTGAAATTTCAGTAAATCAAAAAGTTTACTGGAATTTCAAGCGGAGCGCCTGGAGCTTCCCAAGCGCTCCGCTTGACAAGCGGAGCGCTTGCCTCCCTCCAAGCGGTCTGCCTGGACCCTGTACCCAGATTTTCCTCGTTTTTTCCATTTTTCTCACCTTTGTGCACCCGTTTTCACATGTTTCTTGAGTCTTTTCAGGTACTGCTCATATATAGGAGATTGGACACAAACCTTTATCTCAGGGAAGTGTACTTTCAATGCAATTTTTCCTTTTCATTCAACTTTTCTTTGCTCGAGGACGAGCAAAAGTTTAGGTTTGGGGAGGGGGTATTGGATTTTCAGTACTATATGCTTGTGTGGTTCGTACATGCCTGCTTTTACTCAAGTTCATGTGATTTGTCGTGTTTTTTCAAATTTTTGCATGCATATCATCCCTAGATTAGTTGTTGCACGTTGTTGTGTGTGGAGTTTATTGCCAAGTCTTTTGAACTTTTTTATTGAGTAGACTAAGTGTTTATGACCATTGATCATATGTTGCATCACTTTGCAAGTAGTTTGAGGCTTGTCTCGCTTGGTTTGTCACATTCGCATGTGCACTAGTTAAGCTTAGTAGTCTCCACATCACCTTGAGTGGTGTTTCTTCTGCTGCGGTTCACGATGGCCTTATAAAATGATGCATGTTAGAGTCTATGGTTGTAACCCGTGTAATTATGTATGTAAGAGGCGACAAGTTCTTCACCTCGATTAGAGATTGCCAAATGCCTAGGAAGGAGGTAGTGTGAGGTGTGCGATTCCTTGTATTAAACCTATTCTATCGAATAGGTTTGGGGAGGGGGTTGCCTTATTGATCTTGTCTTTCATCTTTGAGTCGTTGTAAAGTTTCCTTTTTCTTTTTCTTTTTGTTTTATGTCCCAACCTATTCTTTCGAATAGGTTTGGGGAGGTGTCTTTGTAAAAGAGTCTTTCCTTTTTCTTTTTCGTCTTTGTGCTCAAACCTATTCTTTCGAATAGGTTAAAGAATAGGTTTGGGGAGGTGTTTTTGACACTTAGTACTGCTGCTTGCCCCTATATAAAAAAAAAAAAAAAAGAAAGAGAAAAAGAAAAGAAGAAAAAAGAGAAAAGAAAAAGAGAAAATAAAAAAAAAGAAGAAAGAAAATAAAGAATAAGACCCAAAAGCAAAAGAAGGGTCGTTGCAAGTCAAAAGCAGTCTCGTAGTGTCAAGTGTCATGTAAATATTTTGTCCTTGTGAAGTATCGAGTTCTAAATTCTATCTTTCGTTTCGTGTCGCCTTTGTCCAAGGCCTGTTCTTGACCACCCTCGTCCTGCTATTCAAGAAGTGGTTGAAAGAGGCTCATTCTTGAGAGTCTGGGTAGAATAGGGGAGTGTTATCTTTCTAAGGGAACCCTCCTTCGTTTGATGAGAGCCAGTATTGGTTCGCCCTCTCTTGAGGAAAAGTCTCGCTTGGTGAACAGTAGTAAGCACTCGGTTTCATAGGCACGGGGCAATTGTAGTATGATAACATGCATCATTGTGTCGTCACTGACCAGGTCCAGGTAGAAGATGTTACGAGAGACTCCTTTGTTTAACCAAGTGCACATGAGAATGTGTATATTCGCAATCGAGGAATTCTTCAACCTACTTGCATGTCATGCTCATTTGGTTTTGTTCATAAGCATTTGGTAGATTCAATAGATTAGTTCACTTTACTTGGCATGAGACTCCTTTTGTGTTGCATTTAGGATAGTTTGTTGCTTGAGGACAAGCAAAGGTTTGGTTTGGGGAGTTTGATGAACGTATTTTTGACGCGTTCATCTTGTCTTTATTACCTTCTTTTGCTATCTTTTAGCCTTGTTTTTTGGTTAGTTTTGTAGAATAGTGTCACGTTTATTGTTTTCTGCATTTTCAGGCACTTAGGTACGAAATGGCGTTTTTGGAGCTAAAAACGAGCTTTATTTTTTATAGAAAATGGCCCCGTTGAAGTTCCTTGATCTCCACGGCTTGTTCGTTAGTGTTTGAGCATCAATAAGCATTGAGAAGGATGATTCCAAGGCACCCGAGGGCCGTACGAGGGCAAAAAGATTGAGTTTGAAGACAAAAATCTGCCCAGGAGCCAAGCTAAGCGCCTGGAATAGTGAAGCGTTCCGCTTCATTTTCCAGGAGCTTTGGCACAGCAGCCAAGCGAAGCGCTTGGAGGGCCCAAGCGCTTCGCTTGCCAAGCGCTCCGCTTGGTCTCTCCAAGCGGTCCGCTTGGCAGCGGTTACGTTTTCGGATTTTCCTTCTTAGATCTGATCTTCAGTTACTTTTGGATACTTTTGAACTTTGGCTTCGTTTTGGAGAGCTCCTAAGCCCCAAAACTCAGAGAAAACTCAGATTACATTGTATTTTAGATTGGATTAAAGGTTTTGGCATAGGATTGCATCCATTGTTTCATCTACGGAGAGGTTTTCATCAATACCCACCGATTAGTGACAGCTTGGTGGTAACATTGTATCATTATCTCTTGTCTAGTAGTTTGATTTGATGTATTCTATTTACAATTCATATGATTTGATGTCTATGTTGATGAATATGAGTAGCTAAATCCTTTGTGTTGGTGGTAGAATGTAGAATATGCATGCTATGGGTTATGTTTATGCTTACATGAGATTGTGATTCAATCTTGCTGCAAATTCCTTCATATGATTCTTAATTGCCTATAAAATATATTCGAATTGAGTATAGTGACAAACTCTTGGTCAATGAAAGCTATAGGATTGTATGTTAGAGATTTGCAGCATGCTAGATAAATGGTGTTAGTGACAAGCACCTCTAAAGTATTGATAGTGGTCTTTTATGATGTGTGTCTTGAAAGTTACCTAGACAAGTTGCTTAGAAGACTTGATCGAAGGTTTTACGCACTGAACTTGTGAGCATATTCGTAACCCATGCATGTGTATTTGATTTCTACCACCAACCGTTTTCCAAACTTGATTACAACAATCTGATTTCTCGTTGCTTTGTTCTAAGAAAGCAATTCTATAAACACTTGAACTCGTTGACTGAAATAACTAGCAAAAACCACAAACAAAGTCACGTTAGGTCCCGAGAGAACGACACTCGGGGACAACTTGCCATTGCACTCTAGTTTGTGTAGTGATAAGTGTTCTTTGGCTATTAAACAAATTTAATTGGTGAAAAACGACATCATCACTAGCAAGGTGAGATCAATTGATGTCCAAATCTCTACTCTAGCTCCAAAATCGCTAAGAAACAATGATTCTAAGAGAAAATATACCCAAAACAAGCTCTAGGGTTTATGTCTGCAAAATTATGATGTAAGATATGAAAATTCGCAGCTTTTGAAATTATATATAGTTGCTGTCGGAAGCTACGCGGCGGACCGCCCAGTACGTGGCGGACCGCCGAGCACCAGGCGGTGTGCCTGGCACGGGCAGAGAGTTGCCCGTGACTTTCCTTCCTCCGAATCTTCGATTCTTGACCTTGGGCACGGTTTTGAACTCCGAAACTTGGTCTTTTGGTCTGGAAACTCGTCCCGGTACTCCTAGACACACCACGGGTGATCTCGTTGCACCAAAACTTCATTGTTTCGCCATGATTTATATCCAAAAGTGTGATTTTCACCTAAAACCTGAAAATAACAAAAGAAATGGAAACGTGACACTATTCTAACAAAATGCACTAAAATGCATGCAAGCGGATAGCTAAATTGGTGAAAAAGACCCGAATGATAGTGTAAAAAACACTGTCATCAAACTCCCCAAACCGAACCTTTGCTTGTCCTCAAGCAACTAGCTAGACTCTATGCAACCTACATGCAACCCAAAGAGGAGTCTCATGCCAAACAAGAAGAACTATTCGATTGTATCTACCAAATGCTTATGAACAAAGACCATACAAATCATAACATGGAAGTAAGTTGAAGAATGTCTCGACTGAACCTATACACATTCACATATGCACTTTGTTAAACAAGAGAGTCTCTCGTAACATTCTCTACCTGGACCTAGTCAATGACGACGTAATGATGCATATTAAAATACAAATGGTTGCCCCGTGCCTATGAAACTGAGGGCTTACTACTGTTCACCAAGTGAGACTTTCCCTCAAGAGAGGTCGAGCCAATACTTGCTCTCATCAATCGAAGGAGGGTTCCCTAAAAGACAACACTCCCCTATTCTACCCGACTCTTAAAGAAAAACTCTTCACCACTTCCTGAATGGCAGGACGAGGGTGGTCTAGAACAAGCCTTGGACTAGGCGACACGAGAACACAAGGAAGAATTTACAACTCGATTACGAACTACTACAAAAGCTGAAAAATAATGCAATACTTTGCTAAAACTGCTTTTTGGCTTGCTTGGACCCTTCTTTTGTTTTTTTGGGTCTTATTCTTTTTTTCTCTTTTTTTTATATAGCTAGCAGTAGCACAATGAAAGTACAATGAAAGGAAATAACAATGACACTATAACGACCTCCCCAAACCTATTCGAAAGAATAGGTTGGAGCACAAACTCACAAAAAAAATAAAAACAAACTCAACAAGACGAAAAACAAGTCCTAACAATGGTAACCCCCTTCTCAAACCTATTCGTTAGAATAACTTTCAAACAAAGGATCACACACCTCACTCTACCTCCTTCCTAGGCATTTAGCAATCTCAAAAAGCAAGGTGAAGACTTGTTGCTTCTTAGGTACATAATTACACGAGAATTCAACCAAAGACTCTAACATGCAACATTTTATAAGGCCTTCGCGAACCGCAATAGAGAAAACACCTCATTGTGATGTCGAGACTACCAAGTTGAACTAGTGCACATACAAATATGACAAGCCAAGCGAGACAAACCTCAAACTATTCCATAGAGATGCAATGTATGGGCAATGGTCACAAACACTTAGTCTGTACAATAAAAAAGTTCAAAAAATTTGGCAATAAACTCCACAGAACATCATGCACAACTAGACTAAGGATGAATGCATACTAACAGACTAAAATCCTAAGAAAAACGAGTTGAAATGAGAAATATACATCATTGGAATACCCAGAGATAACCCCCCCAAACCTGAACTTCGTCGTACGTCCCGAACGCCAAAAGTGGATATTGGGTGAGAGCTAGAAGAGTACCTGTAACCTGTACTACTCAATGAAACTCGTGAGAAACCAAGACGGATGATAAAAAGGGTCGATATGGTTGCATTCGGGGGTGATTTGTGGTGTTCGGGGTCAAATCTGGGCACCCGGATCACTGGTACCCTCAGGCGGTCCGCCTGGGGTGCCCAGGGGCGCCCAGGCCTCTGCCCTTCCTGGGCGCACCGCCCCGGGTGAGGGGCGGTCCATCTGGGAGTGGCAGGATTGCCCGGGCGTTTTGCCCCTCCTAGGCGCACCGCCCCGTGTGGGGCGGTCCGCCTAGGAGCGGCAGAATCTTGGCTCCGGGTTAATCGCCCCTGAATACAAAAAATATCAACTTTTTACCTATCTTATCACCAAAAACATACTCTAACACAAAGGGAAAAACACTAAAGACTAAAAAAAAAACCTACAAGCTACATACTCTCATGTGAAGGTGGGAGTGGTGAGGTCGAGATGATCAACCTCCACTTGATCACTGGGAAGCTCAAAATATGGTTTCACACGTTGCCCATTCACCTTGAAGGTGTCGCCAGTCTTCGGGTCCAAGAGTTCTACAGCTCCATGGGGAGCAACTTGGACAATCTCGTATGGTCCATCCCATCGAGTACGGAGCTTCCATGGAAATAAGCGAAGTCTGGAGTTGAACACTAAAGCTTTCTGACCAGGGATCAACACTTTTCGCACAATGCCACGGTCGTGATACTTTTTGGTTCGTTCCTTGTAAAGCTTGGAGTTCTCATAGGCACCGAGGCGTAGTTCATCAAGCTCGCCGAGTTGCATCAACCTTTCTTCCCCAACTTTTCCCATATCAAGGTTTAGCTCCTTTGTTGCCCAATAAGCTCGGTGCTCCAGCTCAACCGGAAGGTGGCATGCTTTCCCAAACACTAGTCTGTACGGAGTGGTGTCGATTACTGTTTTGTGCTGGTTCTATACGCCCAAGCGTATCATTCAGTTTTCCGGCCCAATCTTTCCTGCTAGGCTTCACCACATGCTCAAGGATCTTTTTAATTTGCCGGTTGCTAACCTCTACTTGCCCAGAAGTCTGTGGATGATATGGTGTAGCAATATTATGGGTAACGCTGTATTTCTTCATAAGTGAGGCAAAGGAACAGTTGACGAAGTGAGAACCTCCATCACTGATAATTGTTCTAGGAATTCCAAACCGGGTGAAGATCACATCCTTCAAGAATTTCAAGACTACCGAAGGATCATTCTTCCTAGTGGGGATTGCCTCCACCCACTTAGTGACGTAGTCCACCGCAACTAGAATGTACTCATATCCCGAGCTTGATGGAATGGTCCCATGAAGTCAATTCCCCATACATCGAAAGGTTCTACTACTAGATTCCCCTGCTGGGGCATTTCTTCCTTCTTGCCAATATTGCCCCCTCGCTGACATGGGTCACAGTTCTTCACAAATTCTCTCGCATCTCGGTGCAAGAATGGCCAGAAAAATCCTGCTTGTAACACCTTACGGGCTGTTTTATCCCCACTGTAGTGTCTGCCGCACTGAAGCTCATGGAAATGACTCAGTACACTTCGTTGTTCTCCTTGTGGAACACACCTCCTCAAGATTCCATCAGCCCCTTCTCTAAGAAGGTTCGGATCATCCCATATGTAAAACCCGCACTATTTTGAGAGTGCTCTCCTATCGGAGGCTGAGAAATTAGTTGGGCAAATATCCATAGCCAAATAATTCACAATATCAGCATACCATGGCTCTTCATCTACTCTCATCAAGTGTTCATCGGGGAGATCCTCATTAACAGGAATTGCATCTATGGGGATATTTGGAATTCTAGACAAGTGATCAGCTACGCAATTTTCCTTACCAGCTCTATCCACTATGGTCAAATCAAAGTCATGTAACAATAAGACCCAACGGATTAATCTTGGCTTAGAATCTTGTTTAGCTATTAAATGTCTTAAAGCAGCATGATCAGTGTGGACATTCACAGGGTGTCCTAACAAATATGACCTAAACTTTTGTAAAGCAAAGACAACAGCTAAAAATTCTTTTTCAGTAGTTGTATAGTTAACTTGAGCTGAGTCTAGGGTCTTACTAACATAGTAAATCACACGATACTGCTTGTCTACCTTTTGGCATAAAACTGCCATCATAGAAAAATTTGAGGCATCACACATTATCTCGAAAGGAAGTTTCCAATTAGGTGGCTGATGAATGTGTATTTTACACTTTCATTCGAGTCTTTTTCACCTAATTTAGCTATCCTCTATGTTAATTTAGCTATATTTTAGTACATTTTATTAGAATAGTGTCACGTTTCCCTTTAGATTTTATTTTACAGGTTTTGGTTGAAATTCGGAGATTTCGGGGCAATTATATTGAAGCCAACAAGGAATTGGTGTTCCAGAAGCATATTTGGAGTATCTGAAGGTTTCCGGATAGGATTTGGAGTCTAGGGGCCGAATCTGGAGGTTAGAAGGCTACTAGAAGTCATAAACCGAGTCCGAAAAGGTGAAGAAATCCAAATCCGCGTCGAAAAACGCGGAAATTCCGCGAAATATTGGGGGGCGAACCGCCGCAGAAGAAATTCGGGGCCTATATATAGAGCTCAAGTTTTTCTCCGAAAATCATATCTTTCCAAGCCTACTTTCTCACCTCTCTCTATAGTTTTAGGTAGGAACTTCCCGGGGCCTGTCCTGGGAGTTCCATAGCTTAGGGGATACTTTTTCATAGCAGATTGGAGCGTGTAGGATCGCAATCATCCGGAGATTGACAACCTTCGGTAACTTTGTATCTTACAGTTTTTATCTACTTATTTTATATTCTTTCAATATGTTTTCTTCTATGATTGCTATTGATTGCATGCCTATTATGAGTAGCTAAATTTATCGTTGGTGGTAGTATGTGAATTCTTAGCGAGGGAAGATAATCATGCTAATGGCTATATCGCGCATTATACTCCGTGTCATTGCTTTATTTCGTTGATCAGTTGAAACCAAAATTCTCGTATGTTGTATTGATCATTATGCACACTTGGACACTTGTCAACCAATGAGACCAATTATCTTTGTAGTGTTGAATAATTACGGAACACATTAGGACGTTAGTTGTTGACGAGTCAGACCCATATTATCTTCGTAGTGCTTAATACTTGCAACAGGACACAAGATTATTCAAAGATCTCTATGCAAGACCGAGGAATTTATGCATGATTATCGACCCATTATGTTAAGAAGGACCATACTATCACCAATCTCCATTATCTGCTTGAAAACCCCTATTGCTTTCTATCTGCTGTTTTATATTCTTAATTAGATTTGATAAAGCTAGTATAGTCCTGAGAGAACGACACTCGAGTCATTCTACTACTACACTACGGTTTTCGTTGTAGTTGTGGATTGCCTTTGGCTAATTACAAATTTATTTGACTGAATCTGACACGTTCATCAAAGTGGCGCCGTTGCCGGGGACTATACTCCTTTTTTCTGTTTTATTTGTTTATATTTACAGCTTTAGATTCCTAATTCTATTAGTTTTAGTTTTTCTTTTTAATTTCTCTGTGATACTGCTTTCCTAGTCTGTTTCTAATCACCTTTCCTAGTCTGTTATAGATAGTGTATGCCGCATACATGTTCTGCAGGAACACCGCTTGCTGATTCAATTGCTGAGATCGACAAAGTCTACCACCAAAGAAGGCGACTACTTGAAAGGCGCGCACTAGAGGAAATAGAGGAAACCGATTTCTCTGAATCTCTACTTAGTCTCTTCAAGGAAATCGACGGAATGGCAGAAGCTAGACCACTGAAGGCATGGGTACAACCCACCAAGGATCGTATGAGGGGACCGGCGATTGTTCTTTCGTCTGCAACCCGAGATCTGGAGATCAAGAACCACGCATTCCAACAACTTCCGAGGTTCTATGGCTTATCAAGGGAAGATGTGATGGGGTACTTGCACGATATCGATGATTTCGTCAACCAACTCCCACGACCCGGAGCTGACATAATAACGGATGAGTTAAGGATGAAGGTTTTTGCTATGGGACTTGGCGACAGAGCCAAGTCATGGCTGAGTTCTCTTCCAGCAGGCTCGCTGGACACTTGGGAAAAGTTTTTTCAGCTTTCATGGAGAAATACTTCCCACACACTCTGACTACTGCACTTAAGGCGCAGATCACTGGATTCAAGCAAGACTATGATGAGACCATCTACACCGCGTTCGAGAGGTTCCAAGATCTCACGAACAAGTGCCCTCACCATGGTTTTGAACTTTCCGACCTAGTCCAACACTTCTACAATGGACTAACCTTCGAGAACCAACAAGTGGTGGATTTCCAATGCCGAGGCAATATTTGGGAGGAAACCGCAGAAGCCGTCTGGGCAGTTTTCGAAAGGCTTGCTAAGGGATCGCAGTTCAAGGACCCAAGAGCAATGGTTAGGAGACGTGGACCTGAAGCTCCACCAAATCAAGAAGCCCCGATGTATAGGGGGAATGGGGATCAATTCGAGTGCTTTACCAACGAATTGAAGCAAGTCCTCAAGAGCGCCACCGGAACAACTGTTTCGAACGAAGTATGCCGAATATGCAAGAACTATGGGCATGGGGCTCATATGTGTAGATCGGAGATGGCATACGATGATGGCAACTGGGCTCGAGGAGGTGAAGAAGAAGCCTTTGCTACGGAGTTTGGTACTCAAGAAGTTAGCTACGGACAGGACGGTAGGAATCCTCGAGGTGGATTTTGGAGAATAGGATACCGTAACAATCAAGGATATGCACCGGCTAACCAAACTTATGGACCTAACCAAGACCGTAGTAGGCTGAACTATGGTAATGATCACTGCGAAAACCCCGCTCCGAAAGAGCCACCGAAGTCGAAGACGGCTCAACTAATGGAGAACTTGCAAAAGATGGTTGATCACACACAAAGTTTTCTCAAACGTTTTGAAGAAGATTCTGAGAAGACTAGGACAAGGCTCGATAGTTTGGAAGAGAGCACTAGGCTTGCCCATCAAAAGATGCAAGAGTTGATCGACCGAGGAGCAAGTAGGGAGCAAGGCAAACTGCCTAGCAACACTGTGAAGTCAAAATTGGCTGGTGATGTACCTGACGAAATCACCATCAGGAAGGTCGTTAGGTGCGAATGTTGCATGAAGGAAGAACTTCTACAGGCTGAGGAAGAAGAGAAGGACCTTGGTTCTGACGCAAGTGATGAGGAGCAAGAGGATCCCGAACCACTCCCTAAAAGTTTCGACGTTAAGGTAGGGATTGGTGAGCTTGAAGATGTCCGTGCCACACTAGACACGGGATCCTACTCAAACATAATCCCTTTGAATGTGTTTGAAAAGAGAAACCTTGGAAAACTATCTGAGCAAATGGCTATTGTGTGTCTGGCGGATGGATCCTTTATGAGACCCGAGGGCGTTGTGAAAAATGTGTTGGTCAAGATTGGTGAAGCATCTATATACACCAATTTTGTAGTTATACCGGCATCTGCACCTGGGACGGGGGATGTCATACTCTTAGGGCAAACGTTCTTGACTAAACTACGCTCCGTGATGGACATCTACCAAAGAACTTGCACCATCGAAGTGGATGGCAAGCAACACGTGTTGCAAGCCATACCTGATCCACCTGAACCGCCCGATATTTCTTTCACTACTCACTACTGTGGTCTTGCAGCCTATATTCTTTCTTATTCACAGGTTCGTGGCATGGAAAGGAGATCAATGAAGGGGAAGTCTAGTACCCGCAAAAAGAAGAGATAGGCGCAGACAGGAGTCGAGTCAAAGACTTTAAACAATGACGCTATCCGGGAGGCAACCCGGAATTTTTATCGCTTTCTTTACCGCTTTAGATTTTATCTCACGAGTTTGATTGAGTATTATAGGTCACTTATACAAGCATTAGCTCTCACCTTGGATCCACTTTCGACGTTCGGGACGAGCGACGACGTTCAGGTTTGGGGAGGAGGTTATCGCTGGTTATCTCTATACTTATCTTGCTTATGATAACTCGTGAAATTTTTTGCATTTGCACGTTTACTGCTTTCCTAGGATAGTCTTGCATGTTTTATATGGAGTTTATTGCCGAATTTTTGAACTTTTTTATTGGGTAGATCAACTAACTATGCCATTAATCGTATGCTTCATCTCTATGAATTTGTTTGAGGTTTTTCTCGCTTGGCTTGTCACATTTATGTATTGCACTTAGTTAAGCTTGGTAGTCTCGACATCACTTAGTGGTGTTTTCTCTACTGCGGTTCACGAAGGCCTTTTATAATAGGATGATGCATGTTAGGGTCTTTTGGTTGTTTTCCCGAGTAATTATGTACCTAAGAGGCAACAAGTCTTCACCATGCTTTAAGATTGCTAAATACCTAGGAAGGAGGTAGCGTGAGGTTGTGTGATCCTTTGTTTATGACCTATTCTTCCGAATAGGTTTGGGGAGGGGGTTACACCATCATTAGACTTGTTTTTGTTTTTCATTTTCGTATCGTGAGTTTATTTTTCCTTTTTCGTGAAATTTGTACTCCAGCCTATTCTTTCGAATAGGTTTGGGGAAGTCGTGTGAGTCATTTTGTTTCTCTTTTTGTTGTGCTACTGCTGGCTAAAAAAAATCGAAAAAAAAAAGAAAGAAAAATTTCCAGAAAAAAAAGAGAAAAAGAAAAGAAAAAAAGAATCTGGAAAGAAAAAAAAAGAAAAAAAAGAAAAGACCCCAAAAAAGCAAAGAAGGGTCCAAAAAAGAAAGCCAAATAGCAGTTTAGCAAAGTGTTGAGTCTTATTTTCCATTTTTTGTAATGTTCGTAATTGTGTTTTTCTATTTTTTATCTTTTTTGTCTTAAGTGTCATCTGTTCTAGACCACCCTCGTCCTGCCATTCAGGAAGTGGTGAATAGCTTAAGACTTTACTTGAGAGAAGGGTAGAATAGGGGAGAGTTATCTTTTATAGGGAACCCTCCTTCGTTTGATGAGAGCCAGTACTGGTTCGACCTCTTTTGAGGAAAAGTCTTAACATGGTGGAACAACAGTAAGTCCTCAGTTTCATGGCACGGGGCAACCATTCGTATCTTAGCATGCTTCATTACGTCGTCACTGACTAGGTCCAGGTAGAGAATGTTATGAGAGACTATCTTGTCTTGACATAAGTGCTTATGTGGATGTGTATAAGTCAATCGAGGTATTCTTCAACCTAAATTCATGCTTTGATTTATATGGTTTTTGTTCATATGTTAGTTGATAGATTCAGTAGATTAGTTCATTTTATTTGGCATGAAACTCCATTTTGTGTCTTGCATGTTTTTTGTATTAGAGTCTAGCTAGGTTTCTTGAGGACAAGCAAAGGTTCGGTTTGGGGAGTTTGATGAATGTGTATTTTACACTTTCATTCGAGTCTTTTTCACCTAATTTAGCTATCCTCTATGTTAATTTAGCTATATTTTAGTACATTTTATTAGAATAGTGTCACGTTTCCCTTTAGATTTTATTTACAGGTTTTGGTTGAAATTCGTAGATTTCGGGGCAATTATATTGAAGCCTACAAGGAATTGGTGTTCCAGAAGCATATTTGGAGTATCTGAAGGTTTCCGGATAGGATTTGGAGTCTAGGGGCCGAATCTGGAGGTTAGAAGGCTACTAGAAGTCATAAACCGAGTCTGAAAAGGTGAAGAAATCCAAATCCGCGTCGAAAAACGCGGAAATTCCGCGAAATATTGGGGGGCGAACCGCCGCATCACCGGGCGAACCGCCCCAGAAGAAATTCGGGGCCTATATATAGAGCTCAAGTTTTTCTCCGAAAATCATATCTTTCCAAGCCTACTTTCTCACCTCTCTCTATAGTTTTAGGTAGGAACTTCCCGGGGCCTGTCCTGGGAGTTCCATAGCTTAGGGGATACTTTTTCATAGCAGATTGGAGCGCGTAGGATCGCAATCATCCGGAGATTGACAACCTTCGGTAACTTTGTATCTTACAGTTTTTATCTACTTATTTTATATTCTTTCAATATGTTTTCTTCTATGATTGCTATTGATTGCATGCCTATTATGAGTAGCTAAATTTATCGTTGGTGGTTGTATGTGAATTCTTAGCGAGGGAAGATAATCATGCTAATGGCTATATCGCGCATTATACTCCGTGTCATTGCTTTATTTCGTTGATCAGTTGAAACCAAAATTCTCGTATGTTGTATTGATCATTATGCACACTTGGACACTTGTCAACCAATCAGACCAATTATCTTCGTAGTGTTGAATAATTACGGAACACATTAGGACGTTAGTTGTTGACGAGTCAGACCCATATTATCTTCGTAGTGCTTAATACTTGCAACAGGACACAAGATTGATTCAAAGATCTCTATGCAAGACCGAGGAATTTATGCATGATTATCGACCCAATATGTTAAGAAGGACCATACTATCATCAATCTCCATTATCTGCTTGAAAACCCCTATTGCTTTCTATCTGCTGTTTTATATTCTTAATTAGATTTGATAAAGCTAGTATAGTTCTGAGAGAACGACACTCGAGTCATTCTACTACTACACTACGGTTTTCGTTGTAGTTGTGGATTGCCTTTGGCTAATTACAAATTTATTTGATTGAATCTGACACGTTCATCAGTGGCACAACTATAGGAGCAGTAATTAATCTTGCCTTAAGTGTGTTAAAGGCTTCTAAGCAATCTTTAGAGAAATGGAAAATCACATATTTTGCAAACAAGTTGCTTAAGGGTTTTGTAATTTTCGAAAAATCTTTGATAAACCTCCTATGGAATCCTACATGACCAAGAAAAGACTGAAGTTCTTTGACACAAGTGGGTGGGGGAAGCTTCTCAATTATTTCTATCTTTGCCTTATCAACTTCGATCCCCCTATCGGAGACCACATGTCCTAGAACAATGCCTTCCCTAACCATGTAATGACTTTTCTCCCAACTTAGAGTTAAATTGCATTCGATACACCTTTTTAGAACAAGATCTAATCTATGCAAGCATTCATCAAACGAATCACCAAAAAAGGGAAAAATCATCCATGAAAACCTCAACAAACTTAGTCACCATATCAGAAAAAAGAGAAAGAATGCACCTTTGAAAAGTGGCGGGGGCGTTACATAGCCCAAATGGCATTCTCCTGTAAGCAAACGTTCCGAAAGGGCAAATGAATGTTGTCTTCTCCTGATCCTCTGGTGCAATAGGAATTTGATAGAAACCTGACAAGCCATCAAGGAAACAATAAAATTTCCGCCCCGCGAGGCGGTTCAACATGTCATCGATAAATGGGAGAGGGAAGTGGTCTTTCTTTGTGGCGGCATTTAATCTCTTATAGTCAATGCGCATCCGCCAACCTGTGGTTTTCCTAACTGGCACTAGCTCTCCCTTCTCATTCTCCTCTACCGTAATCCCAGATTTTTTAGGTACAACATGTACGGGGATTACCCACCTACTATCAGGAATGGGGTAGATCATATCGACATCTAGCAACTTAATCACCTCCTTCTTCACTACTTCTTGCATGGCTGGGTTTATCCTACACAGAGGTTGCCTAACGGGTTTGGCATCTTGTTCTAGAGTGATATTGTGCACACACCGTGTAGGGCTTATCCCCTCAATGTCACTAATTCCCCATCCCATGGATGCATAATTTTCCTTCAGGACTTGGACTAGCTTACCTTCTTCTATGCTAGATAGGTGTGAAGAAATTATTACAGGCTTTTTCTCATTTTCCCCTAAGTAAACATACTTAAGGTACCCAGGAAGGGGTTTTAGTTCTATGCTAGGCTCTTCTGGAAGTCGGTTATCTCCTTCTTCTTCCTCTATGGGTTCAAGCACCTCTTCCCCGAATGGGATTTCGGGTGTGCTATCCATTCTCTCGACTAGTTCCCTTGCTTCCTCAGACATGTAACACGTCTCTACCTGCATGGTTAGTGCCTCTTCAAGAGGTTCAATATTATCATGGCAATGGTGAAATTCAGAAATCACAGAATCATAGCAATCAATAGACTTCAATTCTTCTATAACTTTTTTATCGACTATACTACATCCTACCAATTCAATTTTCTCACCCATTACCTCCATGGTGATTTTCTTGCCTTGTAGTTCAAAGCATGTATTGGTAGTGGCCATGAATGGTCTTCTAAGCAGCACCACATGTTCGTGGACATGGTGAAAGTATATATGTCCTAGAGACAACCTACGATAGGGACGATATGTACTTGATCACATTCAGTTATTGTTATTTATTTATGTTCATTTATTTATACATTATTAAATACAATTGGCATTACATTTTTATGAATACATTATTTGGTTGTTTGAATTATTCGATAAAATGTTCCCAAGGACTTAAGGTAATCACCAAGTTAGTGGGAGCTTGTGTGTCAATAATTAAGTCCTAAAATAAGCCACTAGCTGAAGGTCATTGAGATACGGGATATCAATGATGCGATTGAAGCTAGCATATGTTGCATTAGATCCTTCGAGGATGTAGTAGGTCTCACTGCTACGAATGAACTTGGTTATTCATGATGAACATATGGACACTTTGGAGAGTGTTGGCATACCCAACCGAGAAACCATTTGGTAAAGCTATTTAACTGTCTATGGTAGTATCGGTGTGTAGGGTGATGTTAGTAGTCCTTAGACTTGAGGCCAATACTACATCATATGTGGAATAATGTACTTTGACCATGCGCAACGCTTGCACTCTTAAAGTAGGGTAGATACGACATGCGTTGGGTACATTAGGAAACATATGGTGTGAGTGATTGGGCCAAGATAGGATTCATTCCTCCGTAATAGATACAAGGAGAGAATACTCACTTCTCATATTTAGTGCGATCACAAAACCGGTGGCCACCGTATGTGAATATGTCAAAATGGTGTTTGGACATAATTCATAGATCGACTAATAAGATTGAGAGACAATGAATAAAGTTATTAGAATAGACACATAACCATATTCTAGACTCATTCGAGTATTCGTGAATGAAGGGACCGTATCATCAAAGTACCTTACGCTACAGGTGGTTTGTTTTCCTCACAAACGTTCCTTGCATATTAATATTGTCTGATAAATTGTCTAGGAATTTATTATGACCTTAATTAGATTGTTGCTTAATATGCAAGGCCCTATGGGTCACACTTCAAGGTGGTGTTTCTACAAACGAGCTATGTATATAGGATTAAATGTTAATTAGATTAATGTTGAATTACTATATATAAATATAATGGAATTATTATTAATTAGATTAATATTAATTCATTATATATATGAAATATATTTTAGAAATATAATTAATTGAATTAAATTGGATTTAATTAATTAATTAATTGAAGACTTCTGCATTTGGACGGAATTTAGAATTTATGGCCTAATGCAGAAAGGAAATGAATTGAAGAAGAAAGAATTAGGCTGGGCCGATTTGGCCCAGCATATGTGGGGCTGGGCCAAGCGGCCCAGCATCATGTTGACAGCCATGCTGTCAACGTGAATGTTCTTTTCTTTTTTCTTTTTAATTTATTTTCCTTTTTCTTTTCTTCTTTCAATTTTTGATTTAATTTCTCTTTTGATTGAGATAATTAAAAAAAGGCTTATCTGTTTGTTAGTCAGTTGATAACTTTTAAAGTCTTTTAGTCAGTAAGATTTACTTGGTAAAAAAAAAATCTTACGTGATTTTCTGAACTAACTAACTGATTAAAATCAGAAAGAAAGAAAGTCAGTCTTCTATTCTATTCCAACAACACGTAAAAATATTCTTCTCTAATAGTCAAAAAGAATAATTTTGTTCTCAGTAGCTCAAAACACAGAAGAACCTCCTAGCGTTCTTGTGGAAACATTGCCCGTGGATACCAAGGTTGAAGGAATTAATCAACCTGTTGATGAACCATCTTGGAGATTTTGTTGACGAAGATTTCATCTCTGATGAAGAAGAAATCAACCAGCCGGACGAGGAGATTGCAAGGCTTTGTCTGGAGATTGAGGAACAGCTACCCGGTCAATTTGCTTATCTACTGGAGGACACTTAAGTGATTTCTTTCAGTTTAATAAACAGTATAATCATATCAGTTTTAGTGAGATTAAAAAAAATTTAAACTTCCGCTGCTTAGCCTTAGAGGCAAATTTTCTCACTTTTACTAACAGTGGTATCGGAGCTAGGCTGAATCATGACTATATTGTTTATGTATTTTTTCAATTATTGTTGCTGTGAATTATTATATACATATGTTTAGTTAAAGTTTTAGATTCTTTTATTGGATTTAAAGAGAAGAAAGAAAGATGGGTTTAAGTTTTTTTATTTCCAGATCTTATAATTGGATTTTAAGAAAAGGAAAATTTTAAAAAAAAAAAAAAAATTTTTTTTTTGGGAAGATGAACAGTACCCCCGCGGCACTATTCATCCGCCATTGATGGAGATGGGAAAAGCTTGGAGCTCCTCTCGATTTTCATCAAAACCTAGGGGTTTTATATATGGTTCTTCTCCATTTTTCGTCCTCTTTCACCTCACGCCATCAAAATTGAATTTAGAGATTCGTAGATAAGGTTTTGGATTAGGGTTCATGGAATTTGAAAACTCCATTAATGGGTTTCTTCAAGCTTCCCATCCTGGAGTCCAAACCAAATCAAAATTGGGTATAACAGACTCGTACAAACACGGAGAACACGAAACAAACAAGAATCGGGTCGAACGGAATCGACTGGGTCGGTTCCGATCAACCCGATCGGTTTTCAAAAAAAAAAAAATTTGATTTTCGTTTTTCTGGGAAAATTAGATGCTTGCGAATTCGTTTGTGATGGTGTATTATGTTTAGAACATGATTTGGACCTTCAATTCGAAGTTGAGATGAAGTTTAAAGGTTTTGAAAGGTTTTCTTATTTACAGGGACTCAATTGAAGAGTTTCAGAGGTCTGTGGGTGGCCAATAGGCAAGATGAATAATTTCAGGGACTTGTTCTCCAATTTGACACTCGCTGTCTTATTGGGGCTCAAGCCCTTGAACTTCTGTGCTTTGCGGATTTGCCCCAAAATACTGAAAACTTTCAATTTGACCCTAGAAACTTAATTTCAGCTTTCTGTGAATTGTAAAGAGGTCCCTAGAGTTTTAGAAACTTATGATTTAATTTATAAATAGTTTATAAGTAACATTTAAACCCTTCTAATGCTTTTGGAAAGTGATTAAAATGTTTAGAGACATAAATATAAGTTCATAGTATTTAATAACACGTTTATTAGTTTATAAATGGTTTGTGAACTACACTTCAATAATAATATATTACTTTAGAAGATTATATTATTATTAAAACTTGTTTTAAATATTTTGAAAATTCTTAGAGAACTTATAAATGAGATTTTAACTTACATATGATGATAATAATCCACAGCAACTACTTATATGCTCCAACTTGGTTGTATCACATGTATTGAATGTCTACATGAGCAATTTAATATTTAAATATTGTATTTAAATATCGTTAGTCCGCTTTTATTGTATGGGTAGGCGGCACCCATTAATTTCCGGACCGCATCTGTCATATGCATGGGTAGGCGACACCCATTACTTGCTAGTCCGCAATTGATATGTATGAGTAGACGGCACTCATTACTTGTTGGACCGCATTGCATGAGCCTTGGGTAGGCGGCACCCATTATGTGATGCATGTTAGGGATCTTGGTCAAGCGATTAAATACCCCATTTAAATGTTCCCCAATTAATTTAAGTCTCGATTAAATCGCATGATGTCACCCATCATAATTGAAGGTTAAATGGACTTACTAATCTCGTGGGTAATATGCACCATAGTGCTTACTCCGTTTGCCATAAGAAAGTTGCCTTCATAGGGCCATTGTTGGTGCCGTATGATGGTTATGACTTACTTGAATTATGTCGAGTCGCCATAGCGTCAGACATATTTTGAGGACATCGATCAAAATGGTTTTGATCAACCAATAGTTGTATTGTACAATTGGTTTGGAGACCTACCTGTTTGGTTATTATAGTGATCAGCCATAGCTGGGGCTATAATAGTGCAAGCATGGATCTTGGCTCACTACAACTATTATAAAATAATGGTTCGTACTCTCTAAAGGGGTCAGGAGTATGTGAAAATAGTGAGAACTGAATAAAGCTAAAGTCCTAGTTTATTTAGTCGATGATTGTAATCATAGAAGTTATTTTAGAGTATTAATTTCAGTTTTATTTATTTACTTCTCTAGGTCTGAAAAGATGGCCAATTTATCCATAAGAATGATCTTGGAGAAATGCACTCTTACTGGTCCAAACTTTATGGATTGGATCCGTAACATTCGTTTGGTGCTTAGACAAGAGAAAATTGAGTACGTCTTGGACGAACCAATCCCCACTCCTCCTACTGTTGCTGCTGAGCTTGCTAAGTTTGACAAAGTTGCTCACCAAAAGCACAAATATGATGCTGCTAATGCACAGTGTGTTATGCTAGCTGCAATGACTATGGAGCTGCAAAGGCAACATGAAAACATGATGCCATATGAAATGCTCGTGCACCTCAAAAGCCTCTTTGGAACTGTTTCTAAGAGTGTTGAGTTTGATCTTCTTAGAGAAATCTTCAAAATGAGGATGTCTGAAGGAGGAAATGTATCTGAACACGTGCTCAAGATGATTGGACTCATTGAGAAACTGGCAACTGCTGGAATCAAATTTGAGAACCGTGTTTCAGTCATCATCATCCTTCAATCATTGCCGGATTCATATTCCACATTCATCATGAATTACAATATGAATGCCAAAGATGCTACACTTCCTGAAGTCCACAATATGCTTAAGACCTATGAACAGGCTCAACCTAAGAGGAAGCCTGTTATGTTGGTTGGATCATCTGCGAAGTCTCACCCTAAGGGCTATGGCTCAAAGGGTAAGACTAAGCAAACCAAGAAGCCAAAGATTGGACCTAAGGCTAAGGTTTTTAAGCGTAAGGCTGGAAATCAAAAGAAGGTGGTGAACATGGAGAAGGATACGTGTCTTTACTGCAAGCAGAAAGGACACTGGAAGAGAGACTTCCCAAAGGCAATTGCTGATGGAGTTGTGACCACGCATGGTGCATCTGGCTCCCATCAAGGTATGTTTGTCATTGAGATAAATATGTCTACACAAAACTCGAATTGTTGGGTATTAGATACTGCTTGTGGCTCACACATTTGTAACAATTTGCAGGGGCTCATTGATAGCCGAGAGGTTAGACCAAGGGAAATTGATCTACGCGTAGGAAATGGATCGTCCGTTGCTGCCCTACGTGTTGGAACTTATAGATTAAATTCACCCTCGGGTTTTGTTTTAGAATTGAATAATTGTTATTTCGTTCCTTCTATTGTAAGAAATATTATTTCCATTCCTGTGTTAGACAATGAAGGGTTTTCCTTCCGTTTTGCCAATAATAATTGTTATTTTTCGCTTAATGGTATTGATATTGGAAATGCTCCTCTTATGAATGGTTTGTACTTACTTGAATGTAGACATAATTTATTTCATATACAAAACAAACGACCAAAGCTTGATAATTCAAGAAATATCACTTACTTGTGGCATTGTAGACTTGGTCACATTAATGAGACAAGAATTGCAAGGTTAAGAAAGTTAGACTGTTTAGCACCATTTGATTTTGAATCATATGGGAATTGTGAATCATGTCTTAAAGGAAAAATGATCAAGAAACCTTTTTCCGGAAAAGGTACTAGTGCTAAACAAGTACTTGAGTTAGTTCACTCTGATGTGTGTGGACCTTTTAAAACTCAAGCTAGGGGTGGGTATTCTTACTTCATAACCTTTACTGATGATTTCTCTAGATTTGGCTATGTGTATCTTATGAAACACAAATCTGAAGCTTTTGAGAAATTCAAAGAATATAAGGTTGAAGTAGAGAAACAACTTGAAAGAAGTATTAAGACTCTTCGATCAGATCGAGGAGGAGAATACTTAAGTAAGGAATTCTTGGATTACTTAAAGCTTAATGGAATTCAATCACAATGGACTCCACCAGGAACACCACAAATGAATGGTGTTTCTGAGAGGAGAAATCGAACTTTGTTAGACATGGTAAGATCCATGATGAATTTCACAACTCTTCCAATCTTCTTATGGGGATATGCGTTACTAGACTCAATCTATATTCTGAATAGGGTTCCATCCAAATCAGTCGAGAAAACACCATATGAGTTATAGTATGGCAAGAAGCCAAGTCTTTCACATATGCATGCCTGGGGTTGTCCAGCATATGTGAAAATAATGCTCGTAGGGAAACTGGAACCCAAAAGTGAGAAATATTATTTTATTGGATATCCTAAGGAAACCAAGGGTTACTATTTCTATCTGCCTGAGGAACATAACATCATTGTTTCCAGACAGGCTGCCTTTCTGGAAGATGATTATGTCTTCAAGCAACATAGTAGAAATGAGATAGAACTCGAGGAAATCCAAGAACAAGAAAATAACATTGAGGTTAATGAATTGTCAAATAGTTATGACAATGATTCAGTGGGAGCTCAAGGAGGATCTTATGGCTCGAGCACATCTCTGGGAAGATATCTGCCAGCCAGTGGGAGCATTTTAGGAAATTTGACTAATTCCCAAAATGCCCCTACCAAGCCGACATTGACTGAACCGTCTGGAACGGTTCAACAGGTCATGACGGAACCAACTCCCCAGGATACAGTTGCAACCGTTGCACCTGAATCACGTGCAACTGTTGCATCTGACCCGCCTTCAACTGTTCAACAGATTGAACAAGTTGAACCATCTCACAATCAGAATATACATCCAGTACAACCAAACAAACCCGCACTCCGTCGGTCTAAAAGGTTAGAAGTGAGAGCTTCCAAGAAGATAAGTTTACTCTTGGAGGATGACAAGTTTGAACTTGACTTATCTCACAAAGATGACCCTAAGACTTACAAAGAAGCAATGTTGGACATTGATTCAAGAAGGTGGCAAGAAGCCATGAAATCCGAAATAGACTCAATGTATGAGAATCAAGTATGGGACTTGGTTGATGCACCAGAAGGGGTTAGACCTATCGGTTGCAAATGGGTTTTCAAGAGGAAAACAGATGCTGATGGCAACATACAGACATACAAGGCTAGACTAGTGGCGAAAGGTTATAGTCAACGATATGGTATCGATTATGACGAAACTTTTTCACTAGTAGCCAAACTTAAGTCTATTCGAATTTTACTTGCTATAGCAGCATACTATGATTATGAGATTTGGCAAATGGATGTGAAAACTGCTTTCCTTAACGGAAATCTCGAGGAAGAGGTGTATATGATACAACCTGAAGGTTTTACATCTAAGTCAAATCCCAAATTAGTTTGCAAGCTAAAGAGATCCATTTATGGACTAAAGCAAGCCTCAAGGAGTTGGAATATTCACTTTGATGAAGCAGTCAAATCGTTTGACTACATCAGATGTGCGGAAGATCCATGCGTTTATGTTAAACGCAGCGATGCTGGAATTGTTTTCATGGTTATATATGTTGATGACATATTAATCATGGGAAACAATGTCCAAATGTTACGATCCACAAAGGAGTGGTTATCTAAGACTTTCTCGATGAAAGACTTAGGTGAAGCCTGTTACATTCTTGGAATCAAAATCCATAGGGATAGATCCCGAAGATTGTTAGGGTTGTCACAGTCCACATATGTCGACAAAATAGTGAAACGCTTTAATATGGATGGATCCAATAAAGGTTTCTTACCAGCTAGACATGGCGTTGCTCTCACTACGAAGGATAGTACTTCTACAGATGAGGAAATCGAACACATGAAAAGAATCCCATATGCATCAGCTATTGGATCTATCATGTATGCCATGAATTGTACAAGGCCAGATGTGGCATATGCGCTTAGCTGTACTTGTCGACACCAACAGAATCCAGGTATGAAACACTGGACAGCTGTGAAAGCAATTCTTAAGTATCTTAGAAGAACTAAAGATTCCTTTCTGGTATATGATGGACAACAAGAGTTGCGAATGAGTGGTTATGTCGATGCTGGTTTCCAATCGGACCCAGACGACTACAAATCACAAACTGGGTATGTGTTTACACTCAATGGTGGAGCCGTCACTTGGAAGAGTTCAAAGCAATCCACCTTGGTTGATTCTATGACCGAATCCGAGTACATTGCTGCTGCAGAAGCCTCAAAGGAGGCTGTCTGGATTTCAGAATTCCTAAAGGAACTAGGGGTAGTTCCTAATAGTAGTCCTATAACGGTCTACTGCGACAACGAAGGCGCTGTTGCACAAGCAAAGGAACCAAGATCCACTAACAAGAATAAGCATGTACCTAGGAAGTATCATCTAATTAGAGAGATGATAGCTAGAGGAGAAGTATCTATAGAACGAGTTTCCACTGAGGAAAATGTGGCAGATCCTTTCACCAAAGTGTTGAACATTGACAAACATGTTAGACATTTCAACAACATAGGTGTTAGACACGTAGGTGATTGGCTCTAGGCCAAGTGGGAGATTGAAAGTATATATGTCCTAGAGACAACCTACGATAGGGACGATATGTACTTGATCACATTCAGTTATTGTTATTTATTTATGTTCATTTATTTATACATTATTAAATACAATTGGCATTACATTTTTATGAATACATTATTTGGTTGTTTGAATTATTCGATAAAATGTTCCCAAGGACTTTAGGTAATCACCAAGTTAGTGGGAGCTTGTGTGTCAATAATTAAGTCCTAAAATAAGCCACTAGCTGAAGGTCATTGAGATACGGGATATCAATGATGCGATTGAAGCTAGCATATGTTGCATTAGATCCTTCGAGGATGTAGTAGGTCTCACTGCTACGAATGAACTTGGTTATTCATGATGAACATATGGACACTTTGGAGAGTGTTGGCAAACCCAACCGAGAAACCATTTGGTAAAGCTATTTAAGTGTCTATTGTAGTATCGGTGTGTAGGGTGATGTTAGTAGTCCTTAGACTTGAGGCCAATACTACATCATATGTGGAATAATGTACTTTGACCATGCGCAACGCTTGCACTCTTAAAGTAGGGTAGATACGGCATGCGTTGGGTACATTAGGAAACATATGGTGTGAGTGATTGGGCCAAGATAGGATTCATTCATCCGTAACAGATACAAGGAGAGAATACTCACTTCTCATATTTTGTGCGATCACAAAACCGGTGGCCACCGTATGTGAATATGTCAAAATGGTGTTTGGACATAATTCATAGATCGACTAATAAGATTGAGCGACAATGAATAAAGTTATTAGAATAGACACATAACCATATTCTAGACTCATTCGAGTATTCGTGAATGAAGAGACCGTATCATCAAAGTACCTTACGCTACAGGTGGTTTGTTTTCCTCACAAACGTTCCTTGCATATTAATATTGTCTGATAAATTGTCTAGGAATTTATTATGACCTTAATTAGATTGTTGCTTAATATGCAAGGCCCTATGGGTCACACTTCAAGGTGGTGTTTCTACAAACGAGCTATGTATATAGGATTAAATATTAATTAGATTAATGTTGAATTACTATATATAAATATAATTGAATTATTATTAATTAGATTAATATTAATTCATTATATATATGGAATATATTTTAGAAATATAATTAATTGAATTAAATTGGATTTAAATTAATTGAAGACTTATGCATTTGGACGGAATTTAGAATTAATGGCCTAATGCAGAAAGGAAATGAATTGAAGAAGAAAGAATTGGGCTGGGCCGATTTGGCCCAGCATATGTGGGGCTGGGCCAAGCGGCCCAGCATCATGTTGACAGCCATGCTGTCAACGTGAATGTTCTTTTCTTTTTTTTTTTTAATTTATTTTCCTTTTTCATTTCTTTTTTCAATCTTTGATTTAATTTCTCTTTTGATTGAGATAATTAAAAAAAATGCTTATCTGTTTGTTAGTCAGTTGATAACTTTTGAAGTCTTTTAGTCAGTAAGATTTACTTGGTAAAAAAAAAAAAATCTTACGTGATTTTCTGAAATAACTAACTGACTAAAATCAGAAAGAAAGAAAGTCAGTCTTCTATTCTATTCTAACAACACGTAAAAATATTCTTCTCTGATAGACAGAAAGAATAATTTTGTTCTCAGTAGCTCAAAACACAGAAGAAACTCCTAGCGTTCTTGTGGAAACATTGCCCGTGGATACCAAGGTCGAAGGAATTAATCAACCTGTTGATGAACCATCTTGGAGATTTTGTTGACGAAGATTTCATCTCTGACGAAGAAGAAATCAACCAGCCGGACGAGGAGATTGCAAGGCTTTGTTTGGAGATTGAGGAACAGCTACCCGGTCAATTTGCTTATCTACTGGAGGACACGTAAGTGATTTCTTTCAGTTTAATAAACAATATAGTCATTTTAGTGAGATTAAAAAAATTTAAACTTCCGCTGCTTAGCCTTAGAGGTAAATTTTCTCACTTTTACTAACACATGGCTCTTTCCTTCCTCGGCTGACTTCATCACTACAAAATCTGCAGGAATTATTAGTTTGTCTACCTTCACGAGGATATCCTCAATTATTCCCACAGGACATTTCACGCTTTGGTCTGCCATTTGTACAACCATCTCGGTTGGCTGCATTTCCCCAAGGTCTAGGGCTTTGTATATGGAGTAGGGCATCAGGTTGATGCTAGCTCCTAAGTCGAGCATAGCCTTGGTGGACCGTCCATTCCCCATGGTAATATCTATGATGAAGCTCCCTGGGTCTCTTTGCTTCGCGGGAAGCCCCGCTATAGAATTCACTGTCTCCATCCCGGTCGCATCTTCCCCTAGTGCAATCCTTTTGTTGCTCTTCACCTTCCGAAAGAACTTCGTATAGGCTGGAACATTCTGGATGAGCTCCAATAGAGGAATATTAACTTCGACTTTAGAGAGGCGCTTGAATAGCGGTGACTCCTGTATATCATTATTGGCTGGCTTGATCCTACCAGGGAATGGCATGTGAGGTTTCGGGAGCACATAAGGGTTGGGAGACTTATGAAGTCCCTCCTCGATATTTGGAATGTCCCCCTTCTCCCCATCGTTGTCACCGTCTTCAGATGTGCGGGGTGCATCGTCTTGCACTTGAGGGTCTGTTGAACCTTCACCAACTTCATTCTTCTTGCTTGTCCCTGCATTGTTAGTCACAATAGATTTAACATGTTTAGAACGTATAAAATTAGGGATTTTAGTTACCTTCCCACTACGGAGGAGTAGGTTTACTTCCTCGAACTCAGGGATCTCGGTGGTAACCACTAGGATGGGCTCCGCATCATGAAGATTGTTGACGACGGGTGAAATCGGGGAACTGGGGTCGTCCATCTCCCTGGAGGTACGCGGCGGACCGCCCCCCACGCCCGGCGGTCCGCCTGGGGTGGCCAGTGGGGAGCCTCCCGTACTGCTATTGTGCGGCGGACCGCCCCCCACCTCAGGCGGTGTGCCTGGGAGTGGCAGGGGGCACGCCTGCATTCTGCTTGTGGGGTCCGCACCGCCCCCCACACCAGGCGGACCACCCCTCACGTCCAGTGGGGTGTCCCCTGTGTTTTGGTCTCCGAACTCTTGTGCATTGATTTCTTCTACCTATTCACACTTTAACAAACTGACTTCCTCCATTAGTCGCTCAGTTACTGCTACACCCTCAAAAACCTGTGCTATACGGAGGTTCTGTTCAACATGTCTGTAAGAAAATATGATCAGAGTTACCCCTAGGGTACGCAGCGGAATTTTAAAAATTTTCTTAACATACCGGTTAATTGATTATGCATATGTCGTATATATATAAACACGTCAATTAGAAGACTAACCTTACTTCCAAAGCAGCTTCCAAGTCTTCGTAATATTCCGGTGTATCTTCTCCTTCGTCGAAGTCGAAGATATCTACAATACTCTGTATATCTGCAAGACAATAAGAGTTAGTTTCCAGCTCCTAGAACCTCAACCTTGGTATCCACGGATGAACAGCCTATCGGAAGAATGCTAGGATATTCTTTATGTGACCAAGAAGACGGGGCGGCAATTCCCGCCGGTGGCGGTGTGCGCGCGCATGAGGCTAAGGGAAGGAGGGGAGAGTTTTTATTTTCTCTAAGAAAACTGGGTAGAATAACTGTGTATCAAATCACGTGTAATTATGTGTAAAACTCTCTCCAATAGTCTACTGTATATAGTAGTCTATAGAAGCCTAAAGCATAAGCAATTAGACTTCGTAAAAGAATAGGAATCTAATTCTTATCGCACAAGGAAACAAATATCAAGTCTAGATTCATTCCCAATCAAATCAAAACTCAATCAGGAAAATCTAACTTATCCCTTGGACTTCTAATAGAGGAAGGAGTCGAACTCCTTCCCCTATCTTGCCACGCGCGCGCGCGCGCCTGTCCTACGGGACGTGGGTCCCACTTTTGGGACCCACATATATTTCTAAGGCAATCCAAACTCCAAGTAGATTTTGCCCAAGTGCATATGTTAATTCTAAATTAACATATCCTTTACAATCAAACCTCCATTATATTTCCAAAATATAATCTTTAATTGTATTTACATAAAATACAATTAATTAGCCAATTCAATTAATAATTCCAAATCATTAATTGAGCCACCAATTGTTATTATTAATTCCAAATCAATTATAATCCATCAATCACAATTAATTCCAAATTAATTGCGATTCCATCTTCAAGGATATCCTGATAGGATGAATCACCACATAGTGTGACCCATAGGGCCTCACCGTATTAAGCAAGTCCTAGACTAGGCAACATGGAATTCCTAGACGGTTCCATTTGCAATATTAATACGTGAGGACGTTTGAGAGGTTTCTCAAAGCTAACCCTTTCGTTGTGAAGCCTGTTGCGCTCAACACGGCGATGGTAACGTCCCTTCATCTGACTTGCTCGGATGTATCTAGGATCGATGAAGTGTCTATCCCAATAATACATCCACGGGCGTCTCAGGGAGTTGTTTGGTTAAGATATACTTATGACCACCATAATATATCATTTGCACTGGCCAGTGACTTTACCAACACAACTATGCAGACTACGAGCAGTGCTCTCCTGTGCTACACTTGAGAGATGAATCCTTCACAGAATCACTTATCACCCCCATTTGTATTTAGCCATAATCCTGGATCGTGTCTTAGATCAACTGCTTATTCAGAGCTGACATCGACGGGTCCACCAAGGATATGGAGCAACAAATGTGATGATAAAGTCCTGTAAGTGCAAAGGACGAATGGCATCACTTCGACAACTCACCGGTTCCCATAGACACGTCGGTGTAGAGTATACATCGATGGGAGTGTCCGGTGGGTAGTTCCATTGTTCGATAAAGCTTCTTCGAACAACTATGCGCAGTTATGGGAACGTTCCTTGATTGTCCAACAATCCGTTCCGTGGTCGTGGGATCGGCTCACACTTGCTCCAACAAGTATAACCTCCACGCATACTAGTCTTGTCAGGTTCATTCAGACCCCCACATCCGAGATGTACCACGACTAGGGAGAGTTTGGGATAGATGATAACTCACATAGCTCCCACTAACTTTGTGATCGGTCATCTATCCGAGGGGACATGTTCAGTATCTATACAGACAACAATATAGATATGACATGCTGCAGCCTGGTGTAATATAAATATGAAAGCAATACTCAACAGTAAAATGAAATAAACATATATTATATTACGTTGACCTGTGTAATAGTACATATATGTCCTCTACAAGGGCACCATGCCCTTAGTAAGGACTGTCTCTAGGACATATACACTATCAATCTCCCACTTGGACTAGAGCCAGTCACCTTTATGCCTAATGCCCAGATTAGCATAAAGTCTTAAGTGGACTTCCACTGATAAGACCTTGGTGAAAGGATCTGCCACGTTGTCCGTGGTTGAGACACGTTCTATACTAACTTCTCCTCTATCTATAATCTCACGTATAACGTGATATTTTCTAAGTACATGTTTGTTCTTGTTTGTAGATCTAGGCTCCCTAGCTTGAGCGACGGCGCCCGTATTGTCACAATAAATCGTTATTGGACTGGGAGCAGGAACAACCCTCAATTCCTTCAAGAACTCTGAAATCCAGACAGCTTCTTTCGATGCTTTTGATGCAGCAATGTACTCGGCCTCTGTGGATGAGTCCGCAATCGTGGCTTGCTTAGAGCTCTTCCAACAGACAGCTCCTCCGTTCAATTTGAATACGTATCCTGTCTGTGACTTAAAGTCATCAGGATCTGATTCAAATCCAGCGTCGACATACCCAGACATCTTCAATTCTGGTTCACCACCAAACACCAAGAACATCTCTTTAGTCCGTCTAAGGTACTTAAGAATGTTCTTCACAGCAGTCCAGTGAGGTACTCCTGGATTCTGTTGGTGTCGACAAGTGACACTAAGCGCATATGCCACATCGGGCCTTGTGCAATTCATTGCATACATTATAGACCCTACTACCGAAGCATAGGGCACACGACTCATTGCATTTCTTTCTTCATCAGTTTTAGGACCATCCTTAACTGATAAGACAATCCCATGCCTAGCTGGGAGAAAGCCTCTCTTTGAGTCGTCCATCTTATAACGCTTCAGTATTTTGTCGATGTAGGTGGACTGTGTCATTCCCAACATCCTTTTAGATCTATCTCTAAAGATCTTGATCCCTAGGATGTAGTTCGCTTCACCCAAGTCCTTCATCGAGAAGGTACTTGATAACCAAACTTTAGTCTCTTCTAGCATAGAGACATTGTTTCCCATGATCAAAATGTCATCTACATAAATGATCATGAAAACAACTCCTTTGTCGCTGTGTCTCGCATAGACACAGGGATCTTCCTTGCTTCTGATGAAGTCAAACGATTTGACAGCTTCATCAAAGCGGATTCCAGCTCCTTGACGCTTGCTTTAGCCCATAGATGGATCTTTGTAATTTGCATACAGCAGTTGGCCTGGTTTTACTAATAAAACCTTCCGGCTGTACCATATAGACCTCTTTCTCAAGGTTGCCATTGAGGAAGGCTGTCTTTACATCCATCTGCCAGATTTCATAATCATAGTAGGCAGCTATCGCAAGTAGAATTCGAATGGACTTCAATTTTGCTACTGGTGAAAAGGTTTCATCGTAATCGATGCCATACCTTTGCGTGTAGCCTTTTGCCACAAGCCTAGCTTTGTGCGTTTGTACCTTGCCATCGGCATCTGTCTTTCGTTTAAAGACCCATTTGCACCCAATTGGTCTAACCCCTTGGGGCAAGTCTACCAAGTTCCAAACTTGGTTCTGGTACATTGAATCCATTTCTAATTCCATGGCCTCTTGCCATTTGTCTGAGTCAATATCAATTATTGACTCTTTGTAGGTCTCGGGATCTTCCCGATCTGATAAACCGACATCAAGTTCACTGATGTCTTCTATCATAAGGTTTTGCTTCTGAGGTCCTCTAAGGATCCTCTTCGACCTACGGAGCTCGACTTGTTCTGGTGCTTTTCTTTTCTGGCTTCGTGTAACACGAACATTATCAGTGGTTACTGATGCAGCTGGTAGTTGGGCGCGACCCTGTTCCCTTGCGGGAGGCTGCTCTTGTGTAACTTGTTGCACAGGTTGGTTGACAACGGGTTCTAAAGGTGTGGTTTCAACTGTTGATCTAATCACAGGACTCCCACTGACTATGACATGCCTAGCAAGTGTCATATCATCACCCTTGTCTGCTTCGAAAGCTCCCACTGAACTTGAGTCCAAATCAGAAGATTTAAAGACCTCATGTTCGCGCGTGTCAAAGTCTTGAACTTCTTCAAGTTCTATCATATCATCTAACCTCTCTTCTTTGAGGTATTCAGCTTCTAAAAACTTCACGTTTCTAGACACGATCACCTTGTGATCTTCAGCATGATAGAATTCATAGCCTCTCGTCTGACGAGGATAGCCTATGAAATATACTTTGACACCCTTGGCATCTAACTTATCAGTGAGCATCAGCTTGACTATCGCAGGACAGCCCCAAGGTCTAAGATAGCCTAGTGAAGGCTTCTTTCCCTTCCATAACTCATAAGGAGTTTTCTCCACTGATTTAGATGGTACACGGTTCAGAATGTAGATTGCAGTTTGTAATGCATATCCCCACAGATACTTTGGAAGAGTCGAGAATCCAATCATTGATCTTACCATGTCTAACAGGGTTCGATTCCTCCTCTCAGACACACCGTTTAACTGTGGTGTTCCATGAGGAGTCCATTGCGATTGGATCCCATTTTCCTTCAAGTAATCGATAAATTCTTCACTAAGGTATTCACCTCCTCGATCCGATTGAAGAGTAACTATCCTTAGGTTCAATTCATTCTCGACCTCATTCCTAAACTCCTTGAATTTCCCAAAGGTCTCGGATTTATTCTTCATAAGAAAGATATATCCATACCTTGAGAAATCGTCAGTAAAGGTAACGAAGTAAGGATAACCCCCATGCGCATGGACTTTAAGGTCCACATACATCGGTATGTATGAGCTCTAAGCAGCGAGTGGCACGAACACCTTGTCCAACAAAAGTTTTGTTCGTCATCTTACCCTTAACACAAGATTCACATGTACCACATGATTCGAAATCAAATGGCTCTAAGTAGTCCAACTTCCTTAGTCTTTGAATCCGTGTTTCATTGATATGGCCTAGCCTACAATGCCATAGATAAGATGGATTATTCTTCTTACTTGAAGACGGTTGTTTGTTATGTATTTGAAATAAAGGATGACTACTTTGCAAAATATATAAACCATTCACCAAGCGAGCCTTTCCATAATACTGGTCATTTAATGAAAAATAACAAGTATTAGGAAAAACCCAAGTTGTCCAACAATGGAATGGAAATCATATTTCTGACAATGGATGGAACAAAATAAACGTTATCAAGTTCCAAACATTGTCCTGATGGTAAATCTATCTTGCAGCGTCCAACGCGTTTGGCTTCAACTGGATTGTTGTTCCCAACATGCAAGTCGATTTCACCTTGCTTGACTAGCCTGTGTTCAATGGCCCCTTGCACATTATTATAAATGTGCGAGCCACAGGCTGTATCTAATACCCAACCATTGGAGTCAAAAGTAGTCATGTTCATTTCAACAACAAACACACATGAGCTAGAAGCCGGTGGCTTCTTAGCTTGATCTGCCCTCAGCTTAGGGCAATCATTCTTCCAATGTCCTTTCTGCTTACAGAAAAGACATTCATCTGTGTGTACCGTTCCGCTCCTCTTGAACTTCCCTTTCTGGTTCAGACGCTTAGGCTTATCACTCGAAGTGTTAGCCTTGGCTCCCGAATTTCCCTTACCCTTAGCACCTTTGTTTCTCGGGTTTAGGTCAGACGGTTGCCCAACATACATAATCGTCCTTTCCTTCTTAGGAAGAGTTTGATCGTATGTCTTCAGCATATTATGGAGTTCGGACAGTGTTACGTCCTTCGCATTCATGGTGGTTAACGATGAACTGCGAATACGAACTCGGCAATGATTGAAGGACAAAGATCACCATGATCTTATTCTCATCTTGAGAACATGTTCAGACATGTTCCCTCCTTCATTGAGCTTGCATCTGTGTATCTCTTTGATCAAATCAAATTCAACACTTCTAGTTGTCGTCTCCAAGAGCGACTCAAGATGCTTTAGCATCTCATACGGCAACATGCTATCATGTTGTCTCTGCAGCTCATTGCTCATTGCCGCCAGCATAATACACTGCGCGGATCTAGCATCCACACGATGCTTATCAGACCTTGCCTTGTTGGCTTGATTCCAAATCAGCAACTTGATCGGCAGTCTGATTCTCGGGACACACGGGATTAGCCTCGTCCAAGACGTACTGTTCCACAGGTTGGTTGACAACGGGTTCTAAAGGTGTGGTTTCAACTGTTGATCTAATCACAGGACTCCCACTGACTATGACATGCCTAGCAAGTGTCATATCATCACCCTTGTCTGCTTCGAAAGCTCCCACTGAACTTGAGTCCAAATCAGAAGATTTAAAGACCTCATGTTCGCGCGTGTCAAAGTCTTGAACTTCTTCAAGTTCTATCATATCATCTAACCTCTCTTCTTTGAGGTATTCAGCTTCTAAAAACTTCACGTTTCTAGACACGATCACCTTGTGATCTTCAGCATGATAGAATTCATAGCCTCTCGTCTGACGAGGATAGCCTATGAAATATACTTTGACACCCTTGGCATCTAACTTATCAGTGAGCATCAGCTTGACTATCGCAGGACAGCCCCAAGGTCTAAGATAGCCTAGTGAAGGCTTCTTTCCCTTCCATAACTCATAAGGAGTTTTCTCCACTGATTTAGATGGTACACGGTTCAGAATGTAGATTGCAGTTTGTAATGCATATCCCCACAGATACTTTGGAAGAGTCGAGAATCCAATCATTGATCTTACCATGTCTAACAGGGTTCGATTCCTCCTCTCAGACACACCGTTTAACTGTGGTGTTCCATGAGGAGTCCATTGCGATTGGATCCCATTTTCCTTCAAGTAATCGATAAATTCTTCACTAAGGTATTCACCTCCTCGATCCGATCGAAGAGTGACTATCCTTAGGTTCAATTCATTCTCGACCTCATTCCTAAACTCCTTGAATTTCCCAAAGGTCTCGGATTTATTCTTCATAAGAAAGATATATCCATACCTTGAGAAATCGTCAGTAAAGGTAACGAAGTAAGGATAACCCCCATGCGCATGGACTTTAAGGTCCACATACATCGGTATGTATGAGCTCTAAGCAGCGAGTGGCACGAACACCTTGTCCAACAAAAGGTTTGTTCGTCATCTTACCCTTAACACAAGATTCACATGTACCATATGATTCGAAATCAAATGGCTCTAAGTAGTCCAACTTCCTTAGTCTTTGAATCCGTGTTTCATTGATATGGCCTAGCCTACAATGCCATAGATAAGATGGATTATTCTTCTTACTTGAAGACGGTTGTTTGTTATGTATTTGAAATAAAGGATGACTACTTTGCAAAATATATAAACCATTCACCAAGCGAGCCTTTCCATAATACTGGTCATTTAATGAAAAATAACAAGTATTAGGAAAAACCCAAGTTGTCCAACAATGGAATGGAAATCATATTTCTGACAATGGATGGAACAAAATAAACGTTATCAAGTTCCAAACATTGTCCTGATGGTAAATCTATCTTGCAGCGTCCAACGCGTTTGGCTTCAACTGGATTGTTGTTCCCAACATGCAAGTCGATTTCACCTTGCTTGACTAGCCTGTGTTCAATGGCCCCTTGCACATTATATAAATGTGCGAGCCACAGGCTGTATCTAATACCCAACCATTGGAGTCAAAAGTAGTCATGTTCATTTCAACAACAAACACACATGAGCTAGAAGCCGGTGGCTTCTTAGCTTGATCTGCCCTCAGCTTAGGGCAATCATTCTTCCAATGTCCTTTCTGCTTACAGAAAAGACATTCATCTGTGTGTACCGTTCCGCTCCTCTTGAACTTCCCTTTCTGGTTCAGACGCTTAGGCTTATCACTCGAAGTGTTAGCCTTGGCTCCCGAATTTCCCTTACCCTTAGCACCTTTGTTTCTCGGGTTTAGGTCAGACGGTTGCCCAACATACATAATCGTCCTTTCCTTCTTAGGAAGAGTTTGATGATATGTCTTCAGCATATTATGGAGTTCGGACAGTGTTACGTCCTTCGCATTCATGGTGGTTAACGATGAACTGTGAATACGAACTCGGCAATGATTGAAGGACAAAGATCACCATGATCTTATTCTCATCTTGAGAACATGTTCAGACATGTTCCCTCCTTCATTGAGCTTGCATCTGTGTATCTCTTTGATCAAATCAAATTCAACACTTCTAGGTGTCGTCTCCAAGAGCGACTCAAGATGCTTTAGCATCTCATACGGCAACATGCTATCATGTTGTCTCTGCAGCTCATTGCTCATTGCCGCCAGCATAATACACTGCGCGGATCTAGCATCCTCACGATGCTTATCAGACCTTGCCTTGTTGGCTTGATTCCAAATCAGCAACTTGATCGGCAGTCTGATTCTCGGGACACACGGGATTAACCTCGTCCAAGACGTACTCAATCCTTTCGTACCTCAGCACCAAACATATATTCCTGATCCAATCTAGGAAGTTTGGTTCGGTCAAAATTTGCTTCTCTAAGACAGCACGGAGCGAGATTCTCGCCATTTCGGATTCCAGGAGAAATAATATAGAACGAAAATAATAAATCAACTATTGAAATATTATTTCTAAATACACAGTCAACATAACTAAACAACAAGGTCCTTTAGCTGTTTAGCTCCCACTATTTTCACATATGCTTGCCCCCACAACAAACATACGGGTAATGTCCAACAAGTTACCGTAGTGGCCAAGATCCAAATCCATATTATGCCATACTCCAACGGGGGCTGGTCGCATAGCATAATATGACCGGTAGGACTAGTAAGACTATCCAATTGCGTCACGCAACTCTTGGTTGTTAAATCTAATTTAACCCGATGCCCTACATATTGCACCTATCGAGGTCGCTAGATACAATATGCAGTAAGTCATAACCATAGGCTTACGCTAATTTGACGATTACTGCGAGTCTTGTAAGACGAGGTCGCCAATACAAGAAAACGCAATGAAAGTTCAAAATTAAAGCACCCTATGGAAAGCATCTCGGAAATATGTATATATATATATAAATGTATTTCCGTACTTATATTGGTTGGGGCTTGTAGCTTGAGGGTTGTTATCAGTCATCTACAAACAAATAAGGGCGCCGCCTACCCATCATGCATGAACGGTCTACACGTAATGGATGCCGCCTATCCATTCTAGTTCTAAACGCGGTCAAGCATATAATGGGTGCCGCCTACCCATACATAAATATGCGGTCCGACATATAAGAGGGCGCCGCCTACCCTCGCATGCATAGCGGTCGAACGGAATGTAAAAACATGGTATTTAAACATGCATTGTCAAACAATAGCATATTGAGCATATGTAACAAGTAGTAGCCTATGTGGATGACAAATGACTTCATAATTTCATTATGAAAATTATAATCCCATACTTATAATCTCTATGAAATAATTGAAAATTTGGACTAGATTGAACATTCGAAAATTCTATTGAACAAGTAGCAATTTTCGAAAACCCGAAGGACTTAATTGTAATTTTAAAAACCTTAGAGATGTTAAATCTAAAATTCAAAAGTAGAAGGACTAATTTGCAATAAACAATAAATTGATAAATTACAAATAAGTCCTTTAACTTTATACTAATTAAATTTAACGCCTCTAGTTTAAAATAATTACAATTAAATCATATTTATATTCCAAATATAAAATTCAATCCTCAAAACTTTCAAAATTCGATTTAGGGTCCAACCCGAAAATATATATAATTTTTTTTTTTTTATTAAAACGTGGGACGGGACCTAGTCGCCCCGGTGCCCGCGGAACGCGGCACCGGACGCCGCGGTTGCAGGCGCCCCGGCGCCCCAGGCGCCGGGCGTCTGCGTCCGCAGGCGCCGCCCGTGCCGCTGGCAGGGCGCCTGTGGTACCGCAGGCGCCGCCGGCCGCCGCTTGCGACGCGCAAGCGGCCCGGTCGAAAAATTATATATATATAAAAATTTTTTTTTTTTTTTGAAAAATATAAATTCAAAATTTATATAAAAACAAAACTTTTGAAAATCGAATTTATCATAGAATCAATTGCATCCACATATCTACGTAATCATACAATATATATACGTATATATGTAATCAATTAACCTCCTCTGATACCACTGTAAGAAAATATGATCAGAGTTACCCCTAGGGTACGCAGCGGAATTTTAAAAATTTTCTTAACATACCGGTTAATTGATTATGCATATGTCGTATATATATAAACACGTCAATTAGAAGACTAACCTTACTTCCAAAGCAGCTTCCAAGTTTTCGTAATATTCCGGTGTATCTTCTACTTCGTCGAAGTCGAAGATATCTACAATACTCTGTATATTTGCAAGACAATAAGAGTTAGTTTCCAGCTCCTAGAACCTCAACCTTGGTATCCACGGATGAACAGCCTATCGGAAGAATGCTAGGATATTCTTTATGTGACCAAGAAGACGGGGCGGCAATTCCCGCCGGTGGCGGTGTGCGCGCGCGTGAGGCTAAGGGGAGGAGGGGAGAGTTTTTATTTTCTCTAAGAAAACTGGGTAGAATAACTGTGTATCAAATCACGTGTAACTATGTGTAAAACTCTCTCCAATAGTCTACTATATATAGTAGTCTATAGAAGCCTAAAGCATAAGCAATTAGACTTCGTAAAGGAATAAGAATCTAATTCTTATCGCACAAGGAAACCAATATCAAGTCTAGATTCATTCCCAATCAAATAAAAACTCAATCAGGAAAATCTAACTTATCCCTTGGACTTCTAATAGAGGAAGGAGTCGAACTCCTTCCCCTACCTTGCCACGCGCGCGCGCGCGCCTGTCCTACGGGACGTGGGTCCCACTTTTGGGACCCACATATATTTCTAAGGCAATCCAAACTCCAAGTAGATTTTGCCCAAGTGCATATGTTAATTCTAAATTAACATATCCTTTACAATCAAACCTCCATTATATTTCCAAAATATAATCTTTAATTGTATTTACATAAAATACAATTAATTAGCTAATTCAATTAATAATTCCAAATCATTAATTGAGCCACCAATTGTTATTATTAATTCCAAATCAATTATAATCCATCAATCACAATTAATTCCAAATTAATTGCGATTCCATCTTCAAGGATATCCTGATAGGCTGAATCACCACATAGTGTGACCCATAGGGCCTCACCGTATTAAGCAAGTCCTAGACTAGGCAACATGGAATTCCTAGACGGTTCCATTTGCAATATTAATACGTGAGGACGTTTGAGAGGTTTCTCAAAGCTAACCCTTTCGTTGCGAAGCCTGTTGCGCTCAACGCGGCGATGGTAACGTCCCTTCATCTGACTTGCTCGGATGTATCTAGGATCGATGAAGTGTCTATCCCAATAATACATCCACGGGCGTCTCAGGGAGTTGTTTGGTTAAGATATACTTATGACCATCATAATATATCATTTGCACTGGCCAGTGACTTTACCAACACAACTATGCAGATTATGAGCAGTGCTCTCCTGTGCTACACTTGAGAGATGAATCCTTCACAGAATCACTTATCACACCCATTTGTATTTAGCCATAATCCTGGATCGTGTTTTAGGTCAACTGCTTATTCAGAGTTGACATCGACGGGTCCACCAAGGATATGGAGCAACAAATGTGATGATAAAGTCCTGTAAGTGCAAAGGACGAATGGCATCACTTCGACAACTCACCGGTTCCCATAGACACGTCGGTGTAGAGTATACATCGATGGGAGTGTCCGATGGGTACTTCCATTGTTCGATAAAGCTTCTTCGAGCAACTATGCGCAGTTATGGGAACGTTCCTTGATTGTCCAACAATCCGTTCCGTGGCCGTGGGATCGGCTCACACTTGCTCCAACAAGTATAACCTCCACGCATACTAGTCTTGTCAGGTTCATTCAGACCCCCACATCCGAGATGTACCACGACTAGGGAGAGTTTGGGATAGATGATAACTCACATAGCTCCCACTAACTTTGTGATCGGTCATCTATCCGAGGGGACATGTTCAGTATCTATACAGACAGCAATATAGATATGACATGCTGCAGCCTGGTGTAATATAAATATGAAAGCAATACTCAACAGTAAAATGAAACAAACATATATTATATTACGTTGACCTGTGTAATAGTACATATATGTCCTCTACAAGGGAACCATGCCCTTAGTAAGGACTGTCTCTAGGACATATACACTATCAATGTCTTGCATGTGCGATTTCAAATACACTCTCAGTGGCTTTAATTCCTACATAAATTGCAAGTTCATCCTCCTCACTAATATCATTTTCTCGAAACTCCTCAGATAAGCTTTCAGTTCCACCTCGGTCTAGCCTCTCACTGGCGATGTGACTTGGTGTTAGTCTCTCAGACTGCGCGGATCCTCTAGCGTACTTACGAAAGACCTTTTCTGCCTCTTCAATCGTGCATTCTTCCAATCCTCCGCACAACCCATCCACTCTAAGCCTAACCTCATCACGTAACCCACCAACAAAATGCCAAATCAACTCCCCATCGTCGAAACGGTGATGGGGGCACTCTCGTTTATACTTCTCAAACCGTTCGTAGGTGTCACAAAACCGCTCATCTTCTCCTTGCTTGAAGTGTTCAATCCTTCCTCGCAAGGCCATTGTTTCTTGGTAAGGCATAAATCGCGCCAAGAATTCGCGCCAAGAAATCGCGCCAAGAAAATAATTTCCTGCATACTTGGTCCTCTGTAAACCCCTTAGCTGGAATTCGGGCTATCACCAACTAGATGTTTAGCTACTCTTATCAAAATCATAAACAACAATAGCAATCATATGAGAAAACATAGTTGAATTGAAAGATAAATAGCAGAAATTATGAGATACAAAGTTACCACCAAAGGTTGTCAATCTCCAGTGACTTGCTAAACTCACAAAGATCTAGCAAGTTGAGATCAATTGATGTCCAAATCTCTACTCTAGCTCCAAAATCGCTAAGAAACAATGGTTCTAAGAGAAAATATACCCAGAACAAGCTCTAGGGTTTATGTCTGCAAAATTATGATGAAAGATATGAAAATTCGCAGCTTTTGAAATTATATATAGTTGTTGTCGGAAGCTACGCGGCGGACCGCCGGGCACCAAGCGGTACGCCTGGCACGGGCAGAGAGTTGCATGTGCCTTTCCTTCCTCCGGATCTTCGATTCTTGACCTTGGGCACGGTTTTGAGCTCCGAAACTTGGTCTTTTGGCCTGGAAAGTCGTCCTGGTACTCCTTGACACACCACGGGTGATCTCGTTGCACCAAAACTTCATTGTTTCGCCATGATTTATATCCAAAAGTACGATTTTCACCTAAAACCTGAAAATAACAAAAGAAATGGAAATGTGACACTATTCTAACAAAATGCAATAAAATGCATGCAAGAGGATAGCTAAATTGGTGAAAAAGACCCGAATGATAGTGTAAAAAACACTGTCATCAATTACCGCAGTACAAACCCCCTTAAGTTACGAGACCCCGTGTACATGTAATTGTAATTTAAATGTAGACGGGGCCTTGGAACAAAAGGAGTTTGTACTGTTTACTCCATGCATACCATATTTAACTAAACTTCTAGTGTCATCAGCATATATATATGGTTTACATCATTACCGAAGTACAAACTCTCTTAGTTACGAGACCCCGCTTACATTTAATTGTAATTTAATTAAGTGTACACGGGGCCTAGGAACCAAGAGAGTTCGTACTGTTTACTCTACGCATATCATATTTAACTAAACTTCTAAAGTCATAAGCCTATGTATATATATGGTTTACATCATTACCGCAGTACAAACTCTCTTAGTTACGAGACCCCGCGTACGTTTAATTGTAATTTAAGTGTAGACGGGATCTAGGAACTAAGGGAGTTCGTACTGTTTACTCTATGCATACCATATTCAACAAAATTACTCTATGAAATTCATTTATTACTAGGCCAGGCGATAGAGAATGACTGAAATACGCCGGTACAGTAACAACGGCATTCGAAATGCTGTTGTTACGGTACCTGCGTAATACAATCATTTACAACACAAGGACAAGTTGTTTATTACTATAATGGTGTGTTCAGTCAAATACACTCAGTTCGATTTAATATCGGGGAAACTTTTCTATGAGCACTAACCAATGTAACGCTTACTGATCGATAGTAAGCATATAGTAAGCATATTCTATTAGTTAGGACCCAAGAAAAGTCCTACCAACGCGTCGAAACCAATTATAATAGCATCATCACACTTTATAAATTATATAAAATTATGAAAGAGGACCAAAACTATAATAAATCTTATTGTGTGTTTAGTAAAAAAAAAAAGCTTAAACCAATACATCGAAAGTAATATTTGTATAACATCATCACACTTTATATTTCCAAAATAGAGTGATAGGCAAAATATTAATCGAATTACTGATTCTAGCTAACATAATTCATTTAATGTAATTTAAACTACAGTTAACATATTTAATTAAGAAATCTAATTAATTTAATTTTCAGAATATCATATCAATTAATTAACATAAATTAAAAAACTATGCAGAATTAAAATAAAAACATTATTAAAAATTATGAATAATGGACTGGCCAAATATGCAGAATCTTAAATATACAAAATTCATTTCCGGAATCTTTAGTTAACATAAATTAACAGAATAAATTTAATTAATTCATAATTAACAGAATAAATTTAGTTAATCCACATTTCAGCCATTAAGTTCATATTTAATCCAGATCTAATACAATAATTCCAATAATTTCATATTTAATCCAATAATTTTCATTTTTAAAATTTACAAATTCAGAATTAAACTAATTTGGACAGAGACTTATATAACGCAACAAAAAATACCGGATCAAGCAAAAAAAAATAAAAAACCTCCAAAAAATTAGGGTTAGGGTTCTAACCTTATTTGGACAGAGAGTCAGCAGAAGAGGAGGAGCTGGACGTTTCCGGTGGCTGTGGTGGTGGTCTCGTCACGGCGGCACAATGGTGGTGGATCCCTACGGGATTCAACCGATTAGCAAGAGAATGAGAGGAAATTAACGATTGGGGAAGAACAAGACAATGAGAGGAAAGGGAAAAGAACAGTTACCGATTGAAGGTGGTGGTGGATGTGGTGGCACGGTGGAGGAGACGGAGAAGAAGAGAAGTGGGTTTAGGGTTTGGAGTGGGAGAGAAATGGGGGACTACAACCATTCAAGCATTATATACTCAGCCTTAGCCACAGATAAAATCTATCCGTGACTACGAATTTATTTTAGTTTTTCTTTTTATCTTAAAAAAAAAAAAACAGTCAACTACTTAGCTACGGATAATTTTATCCATAGCTATACTAGCAACGGATAGAATATATCTGTGGCCCTACGACACGAACTCGGGCCTGGCCAAGCATGAACTGAGCGTTCAAACTTAGTTCGTGGATATCCGTGGCGAAAAGGCCGATTCGTGGCTAGTTTAGCTATGGATAGTATTCGTCTCCACGTGTGGTGGCTATTTTGAGGATTTCTTGTAGTGTGGAGGCTATCCAAAGGCTTGATGCCCCCCCCCCCATGTGAGCTTCTTCTTCTTCGCAATCGTGCGGGGGTTGCGAAGTTGTCTTTTGCTTTACGGACCTGCACTCCTTTGTCTCTAGGCGATGCTCATGTTCAGTTTGATCAGGCCTTGTGTACTTCCATGGAGTTGATTGTTACAGGGTTAGGGCCCAGTTTTGGAGATTGGCAGTGGCAGCTTACCACATTCCCATCAGAATTGGCGGTCTCGATTCTTGTGTGCTGAGGATGTCGGGCGCTATGCCTTCCACGCCTCTCGCTTGCAGTCTAGCTCATTGCAAGATAGGATTCTGGCGAGGTCTGGGATTGACTCGCCTGGCCCCACCTTTCGGTCTACTCTGGACGCTTGCTCGGCCTTCTGTGGCGTCGATTCTCACTCTGTTACCACTAGCTCTCTGGCCCCCAGTTCATGAAGTCTTTGGCAAAGAGATATTTTGGTGTCATTGATGCACATCTGACGTCACGTTACGATTTGAGTCGTCAGTAGGAGGCTCTTCTTAGTTGTGTGCATGCCCCTCATGCGCAAGATTACTTGTTCACCATTCCTATTGATGGGTTGGGGCAGCGGATGAACCCACGACAGTTCAGTGCTGTGTTGTGTTATCGCCTGGAGGTACCCTTGTTCCCTGATGGCTCTTGCTCGAGTTGTCATGTGCATCGAATGGACTAGTGGGGGACCACGTTGTTCACTGTTCTAGCGAGGTGGGGGTGAAGTTCCGGCACAATCTTGTGCGTGATACTTTGGTTGACATCTTCTCTAAGGTTGGTGTTGATGTGCGTAAAGAGGCCCCTATGGGGTTTCTCTCTGATGATGGGTGGGACCTGCGCCCAACGAACCTGTTGCTGTATAATTGGTCACAAGGCAAAGACCCTTGTTTGGATGTCACTGGTGGCTCTCCGTTTTGCTGGTGGGGGTGTGGAATCTTGGAATTCAGGAGTTTCTTTGCAGATTGTCGTACAGAAGAACAAGAGGAAGTATTCTTCCAAATGTGCATAACACGGCTACTCGTTTATCCCTTTTGCCTTCTCTACTTTTGGGGAGCTCGACCAGAAGGCTTTGGCTACATTAAAACCCTGAATTTGGAAGAATACTTCCTCTATAGTAAGGCTGAACGGATAAATCCCTTGCAACCGCATGCCTCGTTAAAACCCAACCATAGAAAAACCCAATGGCAAAAATCTATGGCTAGGAAAAAGAGTGCCTTAGCGTTACCGCTGCATGAATCTATAGTAAGGTTGACCGGATAAATTCCATAAATGTGCGCACCAATAACATCCAACTCATGAAGCCAAATCCCTGAATTTGAGGATTCCAAAGAGCATCAGCGATAGAATTACCCCCATGTATATGTGAGAAACCCTGAATTCTATATCAAAAAGAAGGGAAAGGACTCACAACCATCTATTTCTATACTTCCAGGGGACTACAGTCGATCACAAGAGGAAGAGACCCTCGACATAGGTAGAATCCGCCTCAATCGAAAGATGACGCCAGCCCTGAGCATGTGCTAACTCAACCCTAGACATTGCAGCCACCAATTCCGCCTCAAAAGCATGAAGACATGCCAAGATGAGTAACAAAACAACCCAACACCGTACCTTCAGAATTGCGAAAGACCTCTACAGCAGTAGAATCCCCAGGAGAACCCTTTCGCACTTCCGTACATGTAACATTTAACCCACCCCCAGGAAGGAGGATACCAACGAACTTCAATAATATGCTTGACACACAAAGAACACCCGTGGATTCTAAAAGTATGAAGGGTCTGAAGGTCCGTTTGAGAACATAGTACCCAAAGACAAGGCATTAGCTTCCCAAACTAGACTCGTAAGAGTGAACATAATGGATCGACGAGAAAACTGAATTCCTTCAAAAATCCACCGGTTAGGAGTAAACCATATAAGCCAAACTTGAGTGACAAAGGCGAGACGCCAAATAGCACCAACCTCCAAACTAAACACCCGAGACATTGCATACAAAACCAGCTCATTAAAACTATAGATATCCGGGAAGGGAAGATGGAAAATATCAAAAAGTTGAGACCATAGATCACGAGTAAACTGACAAGTGACGAGAATGTGATCCAAATGCTCCCCGAAAGACATACAGAAAATACAAATAGATGGACCCACTAAACCAATCCACCTAAGATGTTCTATGGTAGGTAATTTACCGTGAATAGCTCTCCAAATAGTCACCAAACGTCGATGCGTTATGAAAATATCCCAAACCCAGTCGCCCTAGGAGATTGTGGGATAAGATGGTCGAAGATGATGATAAAACTAAGAGTTTGAAACCAAACCATTTAAAGAATGCGTCCAAATACGTATACCAGACTTGGGGGAGAGCCAGGTGATAGATGCATATATCATTGGTAATATCTGGAGAAGCTTCACAAAATTCAGGTAGGATGGTCCAATCACCATTAGGCCAATAATCAAAGATAGTGAATTAAAATGGTGTCGCAGATGCTCCGGAATCTGAATTCTATCCGCAATGCAATAACACAACCAATTATCGAGCCAAAAAGCGAAACTGAGAGTCTTGACTAATTAACCAACGTGACACGCGTAAGAGAGAAGGAAAACAATCCTTGAATCCAAACCAAACAGAAGAATGCACATAATTGCGCAAATTACCTCTACTAAGATAATGGTCGAGAAAAAGTGTCATATAAGGAGCGCGATGATTCATAATGTCCCAAGAGAGTCTCGAGAGAAAAGCCTGATTAGCAACCACCAGGGATCTAAGGAAAAGCCCTCCATCGGCTTTGTGAACACAACACCTCTTCCATGCCACAGTGACCGGACCAGCCTTAAGAGTGTCACCGGTGAAAACAAAATTTCTAATATGAGCCTCGAACCTCTTGAGAAGAGCCAAAGGCTAGCGATATACCATCATCGAGTGAACAAAAGGACCTTGAATATCTGATTGCACCAAACAAATCCGACCAGCCATGGACAGAGTAGTACCTTTCCACCTCGCAAACTTAGCTAAAATCGCATCAACAATGGATTTGAAATGTCGTGTACGAGGAGCACCTCCGAATAATGGAACTCCCAAGTACACAAAAGGTAAACAATAATGGCACCATTGTCGGAGATACCTTAGTTGTGGGCAAGGTCTTAGAGATGATATTGGAGGACGGTCCGCGTTCTGGACTTCACCTCAATGTTCACAAAATTGAGATTTTTTGGCCGGTGGAAGATCCGACGAGTGGGTTCCTGGTGTTTTCCCTCCTACTATCGCCAGGCCACTCCATGGGGTAAAAGTCCTTGGTGGCTCGGTCAGTGTGTGTCCTGATTTCAGTAGTGAGCTTGTGGTGAAGAGGGTGAACAAGACCATCGAGCTTATGGACTCTGTCGCGAAGCTTAATGATCCGCAGTGTGAGTTGTTGTTGCTTCGTGCTTGTACGGGTATTTCGAAGCTCTATTTTTCTTTGCGCACTTGCCCCCCAGGTTTCTTTGAGTCGGCTCAGATTTCTTTTTATGGGGTTCTGAGATACTCTTTGGGGCGTATTGTTACGGCGTCGGGTCCCGGTTTCGGTGACTGGCAGTGGCGGCTTGCTACTTTGCCATTTTCTTTTAGGGGGCTTGGTGTTTATACTACTGCAGATGTTCGTCACTATGCCTTCCTTGCTTCTCGCCTTCAGTCTGCTGGTTTCCAGGCTAAGCTCTTGTGTCCTTCTGGTATCACTTCTCTTGGACCTGCTTTTGATGGCGCCATGTCTTTGTTTGTTGATACCACATGTTCTGACCTTTTGTGTAACCCAGTGACATCGCTGCCCCCAGACTTATGAAGAGACTGGCAGATATATATTTCACGAAGGTTGCTGCTTCTGCAGAATCTGTTTTCTGTTTATCTCCCCGTCAGGTAACTCTTTGGAAGTCTCAGCGTCGTGCCCATTCTTCTGATTGGTTGCGAGTTGTTCCTATTTCGGGTCTGGGACGGGAGGACCTATAGGTGTGTACTAGGTTATCGACTTGGTGTTGCTTTGTTTCCGATGTCCACGCCCTGCTCTACTTGCTCTCGGGTTTTTGATGGGGATTTGTTTGGCGATCATGTTGTGTCGTGTACAGGAGTGGTGGGTATCAAGCACCGACATAACCTTGTTCGTGGCACTCTCTTGGATGTCTTTTTTCGATCTGGAAGCTCTGCTGGTAAAGAGGTGAATATTGGTTTCAGCGACGGGAGTGACAGGTTCCTCCGTCCTGCAGACTTGCTCATTTATGCTTGGTATAGGGGACGAGATGTTTGTATGGATCTGACAAGGTCTTCCCCGTTGACCCGGTCTGGGTTGGTGGACTTTGTGTCTGGACGTGCGGTTACTGATGCTGCCAACCGCAAGTGTGCGAAGTATCGAGACTTGTGTGGAGCTAAGGGATATGGATTCCTTCATTTCTCTTTCTCGACACTTGGTGAGTTGAATGCTGATGCTGTTGATTTGCTTGTTAGAATCCGGAATTTCGCTTTGGCTCAAGATGATGGGGTGCGCACTGCTCATTTTAGTTTTTCTAGAGTTAGTTTTGCTATTGCTAAGGAAGTGGGAGAACAACTTGTTTCTCGGCTGCCCACTAAAATTTTGTGTAAAACATTCGGTGTTCTTTGATTCATTGAATTCCACCATAAAAAAAATAAAATAATAATAATAATAATAATAATAATAATAATAATAATAATGATGATAATGAACGGGAGGACTTACATGTGTGTTCTGGGTTATAGGCTTGGTATTGCATTATTTCCGGTGTCCTCGCCCTGCTCTACTTGCTTTTGGGGTATTGATGGAGATGTGTTTGGTGATCATGCGGTGTCGTGTGCTGGGATGGTGGATATCAAGCACCGACATAACCTCGTTCATGACACTCTCTTGGATGTCTGTTTCCGATCTGGCATTTCTGCCGGTAAGGAATGGATATTGGTTTGAGTGGCGGGAGAGACAGGTCCCTCCGTCCTGCAGACTTGCTCCTGTATGCTTGGGATAGGGGACGGGATGTATGTGTGGATCAGACTGGGTCTTCCCCTTTGACCCAGTCTGGGATGGTGGACTTTGTGTTAGTAATTGTAGAAAATTACCTCTAAGGTTATAGCAGCGGAATTCAAAAATTTTTCGAAATGGATCGTTGATTGAATGATTATTTAACATGCTCCATATAAATAACGTACCCGTTATCCAGCTTCCAGCTTCCATTACATAAATTTGTTCTTCAAAGAACAATTAATGATCTTCTAAACAATCTGACTGAACTCAGAACAATTCCAAGCTGCCTACATACCCTCAGGATCAAGTCAAACGTAGTTCGATTCTCCGTTGATGAATTCTCCATTGATGCTAGGAAATCCATATTCAGAATCTACATTAAGCAAAATAAGAAATCTCAAAGATAATAATAAAAGAGAATTAATCAAAGAAGAAAAGAAAGAATTTAGAACGAATACAACCTTGTAGAAACCCTAGAGAGAAGGAGAGCTCAAAGCCACAAGCAGCAACAACACGTATCAAAACCCTACTAACTAATGTCAGCCGCATTCTGATGGATATATCCGTGTAAAACGCATAACCTATTTTACATGGGCCTGACCCAGTCGGCTGGTATGCTAGTTAATGAGCTGGAGGTCTTGGGTTCGAAACCCACTACTATCAATCCTTTTCTTTTGGGCTTTTAAAACTTGAACCTCATTCTAAATTGGTTCAAATGCAAATGCACAATTAACATAGGTTCAATTCTCGCCAAGTGCGAGATTATTTATAATTTATTACTAGCTTTGTAATGCTACTTGTGACATTGTTATGGTTCGATTATTAAAAAAATTAAATCCAATTTAATCTAATTATTCTTTTCTTCTTTTATTAATTAAATCTAATTTAATTAATTTACTTTCTAAAAGTATAAATTGATTAAGTACACTGAATTCAATTCAACTTAATTAATTAATTTTATTAAATAGACATTTTCAATAATATTAAATTAAATATTTATCAATCTAATTTATATTTTATTTAATATAGTAATTAAGTCATAAATCCAATTTTAATGTAATTAATGATTTCCATCAAATGAAATGTCATTCACAATAGTAAATCAAATCTCATCAATCCAATTAGGACTGAGGAGACCCAGACCAAACCCGGAGTCCAGACCGGACCCGGACCGCCCCCATACGGTCCGGAACCCGGGTCATAGGATTTACCCATGTCCGGGTCTGGTCCGGGTTTGGGCCAAACCCGGAAAATTCCGAGTTTGGCCCGGATGACCCGTTATTCTATTTTTTTATTATGTTTTTTTTTTTAATATATTTCATCTCTTCTAAATGTTATTACAAAACTAAACTAAAATTTATTCAATCGGGTCATGTCTCTTCTCTCTGGTGCTCCCATCTCCAATCCATTAAAACTCCATCTCCTAGCTTCTTCCCTCACAGTCACCACCGTAGCACCATCAATCATCAATCTTCATCAATTCATCCCTCACCACCATCAAATATCAATCTTCTATCTTCATCCCTCTTTCAACTCGTCCTCTTCGATCGACCTTCATCACCATCCTTTGATCTTCATCTCTAATTAATGTATTCTTCATATTCTTAAAGATTCGAGAAGATCTCGTTGTTTTCGATGAAAATGGCTTTTGATTTTGTTCAAATTGTTGGTTGGAAATGGATGTGGGATGATAATTATGGGGCCATGAAAATGGAATATATACCAGATCTATTCATGGAATGGAATGGCCCAGTCATCCCTTATTTTCTCCATCTACTTTCCTTTTTCTCCTTTCGTTTTTTTTATTGCTTACCATCCGGTCTTGTTCGGGTCCAGCCCGGACCGGACCGTATTTTACAGTCCAGGCCCAGAGCCCGGACAATTCCGGTCCGGTCCTCGGGTCACCAAAACAGTGGTCCGAATAATTCGGTCCATTTCGGATCGGTCCGGTCCGGGTTTAGACCGGTGCTCAGTGGTAAATCCAATTGACATTTAATTTACCCTAATGCTTAATCGGGAGAATTATCACCTAGATATTAGGCAATGATCAAATCAAGGTCTCAGTAAATATTCCTAGACAATCGTTACTAGACAATGGAACGTTTGTTGAGGAGATACAAACTGCTTGTGATGTAGAGTACTTTGATGATACGGTCCTTTCATTCTCGAATACTCGAATGAGTCTAGAATATGGATTAGTATCTATTCCAATAACTCATCCATTGTCTCTCAATCTTCTTAGTCGATCTAGATGATTATGTCCGAACACCATTTTGACATATATCTTTGTAGTGGCCACTGACTAATGATCGCACTAAATATGAGATGTAGAGTATTCTCTCCCTGAATCTATTCGGATGAATGAATCCTGATCTTGGTCCAATCACTCATACCATATGCTTCGTAATATACCCAACGCATGCCGTATCTACTCTACTTTAAGAGTGCAAGCGTTGCGCATGGTCAAAAGTATATTATTCCACATATGATGAAGTATTGACCTCAAGTCTGAGGACTATTACATCGCCCTACAATCTGATACTCCCATAGACACTTAAATAGAATTTAAAAAATAGTTTCTCGGATGGGTATGCCAACACTCTCCAAAGTGTCCATGTGTGCATCATGAATAACCAAGCTATTCGCAGCAGTGAGAACTACTACATCCTCGAAGGATCTGATGCAACACATGCTAGTCTCTATCGCATCATTGATATCCCATATCTCAATGACCATCAACTAGTGGCTAATTTTAGGACTTAAATTCTGACACGCAAGCTCCCACTAACTTGTTGATTATCTTTAGTCCTTGGGAACATCTTACACAATAATTCAAACAACCAAATAATCTATTCAGTAAATGTAATGCCAATTGTATTTATGTATGCTTAAATAAATGTAACATAAATAAATACCAAAAAGCTGAATACGGTAAAGTACATATCTTCCTGAATGTTGGTTGTCTCTAGGACATATATACTTTCACTTCGTGCCTGGACATGCGGTTGCTGATGCTGTCAAGCGCAAGTGTGCAAAGTATCGAGACTTATGTGCAGCTAAGGGATATGGATTTCTTCCTTTCTCTTTTTCGACACTTGGGGAGTTGGATGTTGATGCTGTTGAGTTGCTTGTTCGAGTCTGGGGTTTCGCTTTGGCTCAGGATACTAGAGTGCGTGCTGCTCATCATGTTTTCCCTAGGATTAGTTTGCTATTGCTAAGGGAGTGGGAGCCCAGCTTGTTTCTCAGCTGCCCACTAATTTTGTGTAAACATTCATTGTTTTTTCCACTTACAAATAATAATAATAATAATAATAATAATAATATAATAATAATTCTTTGTCCGTTGCGCGGGAGCAACGGTTGTGGTGGTCGAGTTGGTGGGGCGTTCGCTAAAACTTATTTTATCACTCATTTGCGAACCCAACATTTTAAGTCGGACGAACGGAAAGCCTCCCACAAGGCTCGTATTGCTAGCGACTTGTCATTATTTTCGGCCTTGGATCTCGCCCTCCATCATGCAGGTATTTGGTTGTGCGGTGATTGCCTCAGCACTCACACCTTTAGTAAGAGTTGCAAGCATGTTGATGTGAGTGTAGTTCGTGCGCCAGACCGTGCAGACTCTGCTATCCTTGGTATCTCGGATCCTATTGGCGCCGTCGGGCATGTGGAGCCTGTTGTTTGTTCATCTGGGTGTACGGGTGGATCCCAAGCACATGACGAAGGTTTGGGTCCACTTTGCTTTGATGTTGATCTCCTTGACCGCATATTTTCTCAGCAAACGCATACGGTTAAGTGTATTCCTCCTAAGTTGAGGCTTGGGTTTGCCAGGATTTTTCTTAGTGCTCTTGACCTGGTCATTGCCTGCCCAGGAGATTTGGCTGCGTGGGTGCAACTTCTCATTCTGCCTCGTTGTACCCTGGCTACTTTTGTGCTGTCTAGTAGAGCTCAGCCCGATCGGGGGAGAGGGAGCGGCGCCAATTTGAGGGCATTTCTAGTGCCATTGCACGTTGGAGAGACCCTGGAGACAGGTTGGGGTTGGTGAGAGACCGTATGGCCGCTGTTTATTCACCTCCTCAGGGGTTTTCAGAGTCTCACGAGTCTGAGGAGGCTAATTTATCCCAGTGCAAGCGCAAGTTGGGTGACAGACACTTTACGACTGCTATTAAGGTTCTCACTTCCTCTGGGGTTGCCCCTGGCACCCTGAAACCTTGGATGAGTTGGAATCCAAATATCCTTCTGCTCCTCCTTCGGTTGTGCCTTCTTCTTTGCTTGGGGAGGATGCTCTGTCGGTAGAGAAAGACCTTGTGTTGAATAGGATTAGGAGCTTCCCCAAAGGTACCTCTTGTGGTCGCGACGGTCTCAGAGCCCAACATTTGTTGTATGTTTTGGGGGGTGCATGTAACATCCCGTATTTTCTACTTATTTTTTTTATTAATTAATTACCTAAGTAATTTATTTTTATTTGGTAGTTATTTATTTTTTCTTCCCACGTCATCGAATCCGATTTAGAAACTCTTTCGTTTAGTTAGTGGGCTTCGAATTCGAATCGTTTTGTGTGGGCTAGTGTAAAAATCTGAATTCAGGCCTCTTGGCCCATTCTTTTGGCCCAATCTTGCAAAGCCTTGATCCACACCTAAACCTAACCCTAAACACTAAGCACTTCCCTTCTCCTTTTCCCTCCTCACTTACGCCACTATCAGTAAAGATGAAAGAAAACTTCCATCATCCTCTTTATTTTTGATCTCCAACACTCTATTTTCTTCAACCCAAAAATCTTCACCCATCATGTTCATTCACCATCGTCAACCCATTATCATCATCTTCTTCGACCATCATCAGAAACCATCACCATCATCATTCATCCTCGTCTCGACCTCATTATCACCATCATCATCAGACATCAACATCATCCATCATCACCACGGTATCGCAGCTGCCGCCCCTGCTCCCTCCGTCCCGCTCCGATCCAGTCCCGCCCGGTCTTCTGTTCGTGCCGGCCCGGTTCAGTTCGTCTCCGGCGGCTGTTGTCCGTCTCAATCCGTCCTGCCTCCGCTCCGGTTCAACCCAGTCCGAATCCGTTTTGTTCGATCGGTTCGTCATTCTCTGTCCAGTCGCCGGTAAGAGCTACTCCATCCGTTTCGCTCGTCTTGGATTCGTTTTACATGTGGATCTCTTTTAACTTCTTTTCTTTTCTTTTTGATTCTCAGTTCGATTCACTTCAGTGACTGTTCGAAGGTAAAATCCCTGAATTCCTTTTCGTTTTTCTTTTTTGAATTTGACTGTTTTACCCCTGTTCCTCCTCTGGCCGTGAAATGAACCCTTGCCTGGAACCCTAGCTCTGTTTTTGACCTTTAGTGATTGATTGTGGACTGTACTATTCTTACTTGAGGTTGTTTCGGACTAACACTGATGGTTTTGAGTTCAATTTGACTATTTGGTAATGTTTGGTTTCTGCCGGGGTAAATCTGTGAATTCTGGAAAATAAAAGGACCCGTTTTAATTATGTTTGACGTTGACTGACTGAGGACTAGTTTAGGAGAGATTCGACTATATGGGGACTAGTATTTGTACGTTGTGAAACTTGTGAACTTGAGTATGACTTTTGAAACTAAAAGGACTGTTCTGCTATTATTTTCGGGAGGGCAATTTGGTAATTTTAGGTTATTTCTGGGCAAGAACAGTAACTAAATTGAAGTCATGGACTGGTTCTGGTTTTCTGGAAAATGTTGTACTGTTTTGCAATTTCTGTTGAGGGCATTTTGGTAATTTCAAAGAACTGAGGTTAAAGTTATTTTCTGACAACTATTGAAGTAAAAATACTTTATGTCTTGAATATGGGTGACTAACCGTTAGCTAGCTTGGTTGGTTGGTGTGTGAGAGTTTAATCAAGAGGTCCCGAGTTCGAACCCCACCTTTGCCACTTCTCCGACCTTTTACTTTTATCCGTTTAACTTTTATTTCGACTTCTAGTTAGTAACTAGACACATTTTGTTTAGGTGTTCCGTTCGTTAGCTCTTAAGTCGCTGTGTTTTCATGGACCGTTGCTCGCAAAGTTTAAGGTGAGTACTTACCCCCAAAGTTATTTATTTGCAAAACTTGGAAGGCAACATATATATATATATATATATATATACACATTTTGTTTAATAATCGAACCATTACAATGTCACAAGTAGCATTACAAAGCCAGAGTAGCATTACAAAGCCAGTAATAAACTATATATAATCCCGCACTTGACGAGAATTGAACCTATGACCTCTAGTGTCACGACACCTCAGTCTAACCAATTGAGCTAGACCTCATTGGTTATATATATACACATACATATATATATACACATACATATCTATATATATATATGTACATATATAAATATATATATATATATACATATATATATATATATACATATATAGATATATATATACACATACATATACATATATATATGTACATATATATGTACACATATATATATACATCTCTCTCTCTCTCTCTCTCTCTCTCTCTATATATATATATATATATATTATATTTTGTATGCTACTGTTTTTACTTTATTATGTACGGTGTTGTTCTGTTTGTACTGACTCTTCTGCAGGAATGTAAATCGGTTATCCGAGCGCTTTATCTGTTATTGTTTTTGTCTGTTTCCGTCTGTTTCTGTGTGGCCGGTCGATTAGGTTGTAACTAGGTAGACTTGGGTAGTGTGGACTATCGGGTTTATTTTGTTATTGCCTAGTCTATTCCTTTTTAGACACGAGGCAGAAGTCCCTGAGGTCTATTAGGGCCGTAGATTCTGTTTCTGTTTCTGTCTAGAGTTGTGCCCTCTGGAGGGAGCTATAAGGGCATTCTGGGAGTAGGAGTAACAAGGCGGGCTGCACCAACGGAATTCACCTTATCTGTTTCTGTCTGTCTCTGCTATGTTATCTGTTTCTGTTACTGCTTTGCTTGCTACAAATGTTTGTTTCCAAAACCGTTTACTTTTTTGTCTATTAAACTTAGAACCTCACTGAGATCCTTTATCTCACACTCTTTCTGTTTTCAAAATTCCTTCCTTGTAGATTTTATTGAAGAAGATCAAGTCTAGGCGTCCAGCGACTGAGAGTTGGGTTTGGGAGCTCGTGGGATTTTATTTACTAGAAATAAGAAGAAAAACTCTTTCGTCTTCACTGTCTGTTCATTTAAATTTGACTTTGATTTTAGTTACCGTATCTCTGTTCTACTTTAAAATTTGTAAGCTCGCGCCAAAACCCGCTTCTCATCATTTATTGAAGACCGTTACTTTTGAGTTTTCAAAATTACTTTATTTTCCAAGAAAATATTTTATTTTAAAAATCGGTACCGTTACAGTGCAGCTACTGCGGTGCCTGATGGTCTGTTAGCTTCTATCACTGGTGTCTTCAACCTCTTTCTTTCGAGTCAGTGTCCTAGGCCACTTGGGGAGTTCATTGCCAGTGCCTCTTTAACTCCTCTCATTAAGTCAGGAGGGGGTATTCGACCCATTGCCATTGATACTATTTGGAGGAGGCTGATCTCTAAGGTTGCCTCTTCTTCGGTTGGGAGCTCGATGACTACGTACTTGCATGATTTTCAGTTTGGTGTTGGTGTCTCGGGTGGTTGCGAGACTATTCTTCATTCTGTCAACAGGTTTGTGGAGGCTAGAGGGGACGAGGTCGGGCTCTCTATGCTCTTGGTAGATTTCAAGAATGCGTTTAACCTGGTTGAAAGGAGTGCCCTTCTGCGGGAGACTCGGTTGAGGTGTCCTTATTAAGGGCATGGAGCCCTTATAGAGGGCATATATGTACTATTACACAGGTCAACGTAATATAATATATGTTTGTTGTTTTACTATTGAGTATCGCTTTCATATTTATATTACACCAGGCATGCAGCATGTCATATCTCTATTTCTGTCTGTATTGATACTAAACATGTCCCCTCGGATAGATGACCGATCACACAGATAGTGGGAGCTATGTGAGTTATCATCTATCCCAAACTCTCCCTAGTCAAGGTTCATCTCGGATGTAGGGGTCTGAATGAACCAGATGAGACTCGTATGCGTGGAGGTTATACTTGTTGGAGCAAGTGTGAGCCGATCCCACGGCCACGGAACGGATTGTTGGACAATCGGGAAACGTTCCCATAACTGCGCATAGTTGTTCGAAGAAGGATTATCGAACAATGGAAGTACCCACCAGACACTCCCATCGATGTATACTCTACACTGAAGTGTTTATGGGAACCGGTAAGTTGTCGAAGTGATGCCAGTCGTCCTTTGGACTTACAGGACTTTATCATCACATTTGTTGCCCCATATCCTTGGTGGACCCGTCGATGTCAGCTCTGAATAAGCAGTTGACCTAAGACACGATCCAGGATTATGGCTACATACAAATGGGGATGATAAGTGTTTCTGTGAAGGATTCATCTCTCATGTGTAGCACATGAGAGTACTGCTCATAGTCTTCATAGTTGTGTTGGTAAAGTCACTGGCCAGTGCATTGATATATTATGATGGTCATAAGTATATCTTAGTAACCAAGCAACTCCCTGGGACGCCCGTGGATGTATTATTGGGATAGACACATCATCGATCCTAGATGCATTCGAGTCAGTCAGATGAAGGGACGTTACGATCGCCGCGTTGAGCGCAACAGACTTCGCAACGAAAGGGTTTGCTTTGAGAAACCTCTCAAACGTCCTCATGTATTAATATTGCAAATGGATCCGTCTAGGAATTCCATTTTGCCTAGTCTAGGACTTGCTTAATACAATGAGGCCCTATGGGTCACACTATGTGGTGATTCAGCTTATTAGAATATCCTTGAAGATGGAGTCGCAATTAATTTGGAATTAATTGTGATTGATGGATTATAATTGATTTGGAATTAATTATAATATTGAGTGGCTCAATTAATTAATGATTTGGAATTATTAATTGAATTGGCTAATTAATTGTATTTTATGTAAATACAATTAAAGATTATATTTTGGAAATATAATAGAGGTTTGATTAGAAAGGATATGTTGATTTAGAATTAACATATGCACATGGGCAAAATCTACTTGGAGTTTGGATTGCCTTAGAATTATAAGTGGGTCCCAAAATCGGGACCCACCTATTACCCCTGGGAGAGCGCGCGCGCGCGTAGATGGGATAGGGGAAGGAGTTCGACTCCTTCCCTTATTAGAAGTCCACGGGATAAGTTAGATTTTTCTGATTGAGTTTTAATTTGATTGGAAATGAATCTAGACTTGATATTGGTTTCCTAGTGCGATAAGAATTATATTCTTATTCCTTTACGAAGTCTAATTGCTTATGCTTTAGGCTTCTATTGACTACTATATATAATAGACTATTAGAGAGTTTTTGATACACAGTCAAATAGACATTCACACAGTTGAATACCCAGTTTTCTTAGAGAAAATAAAAAAAAAAAACCTCTCCCCTCCTCTATATAGCCGACGCGCGCGCCACCTTGCCGGAGGAAAAACCGCCGTCCCGTCTTCTTGGTCACACAAAGAATATCCTAGCATTCTTCCGATAGGCTGTTCATCCGTGGATACCAAGGTTGAGGTTCTAGGAGCTGGAAACTAACTCTTATTGTCTTGCAGATAATCAGAGTATTGTAGATATCTTCGACTTCGACGAAGGAGAAGATACACCGGATTATTACGAAGACTTGGAAGCTGCTTTGGAAGTAAGGTTAGTCTTCTGATTGACGTGTTTACATATATAATTCTGCTGCGTACCCTAGGGGTAACTCTGACCGTATTTTCTTACAGTGTCCGCCCATTTCTCCTTGGGTTGAGTTCTGTTATTCTAGGCCTGCTCGGATTTATTATGCGGACTCGGTTCTGTGGTCTTATCAGGGAGTTCAGCAAGGGGATCCGTTGGGTCCTTTATTATTTGCTCTGGTCCTGCACCCGTTAGTGCATGCTATTCATCAGTCGTGTGCGCTCTCTCTCCAGGCTTGGTATCTTGACGACGACACTATCATTGGTGACACGCTTATGGTTGCCAAGGCGCTAGATATCATCCGAGTAGATGGGCCAGCCCGCGGGTAGCATCTGAATGTCGATAAGACAGAGCTTTTCTGGCTAGTGCAGGACCCTCGTGGGAGGGCAGCTGGCCTTTTCCCTGATTCTATATCTCGTCCGCTTCAGGGTGTCAAGCTCCTTGGGGGTTCTGTTAGTGCGGATTCTGGTTTTTGCCGTGATCTAGTGATGTAACCAAGTTCGTCAGACTCAATTAATCAAATAAATTTGTTATTTAGCCAAAGGCAATTCACGACTACAACGAAAACCGTAGTGTAGCAGTAGAATGACCTCGAGTGTCGTTCTCTAAGAACTATAACTAGCTTTATGAAATCTAATTTAGAATATAAAAACAGCAGACGGAATAGCAAAGGTTTTTCTAACAGATAATGGAGATTGGTGATAGTATGGTCCTTCAAAGCATAACGGGTTAATAATCATGCGTAAATTCCTCGGTTTTGCATGGAGATCTTTGATCAATCAATTGTCGTGTTGTAATTATTAAACACTACGATGATATAGATATTGACAGGTCAAACACTATTGTCCAATTGTGTTCCGTAATTATTCAACACTACGAAGATATAGATATGCATAGGTTGACTAGGGTCCAATTGTGCATAATAATTAATCAACATACGAAGATATAGGCTGCGCCTGATCAAAGAAATAAAGCAATAACACGGAGTATAATGCGTGATATAGCCATTAGCATGATTATCAACCCTTCGCTAAGAATTCACATACTACCACCAACGATAAGTTTAGCTACTCATAGTTGTCATGCAATCAACAAAAATCATAGAAGAAAACATGTTGCAAGATATATAAAAATAAGTAGAATAAACCGTAAGATACAATTTTACCGAAGGTTGTCAGTCTCCGAAGAATCGCGATCTTACAAGCTCCAAACTGCTATGAAAAAGTATCTCCTAAGCTACGAACCCCCAGAACAGGCTCTGGGAAGTTCCTACCTAAAACTACAGAGAAAGGTGAGAGAATAGGTCTGGAAAAGTATGAAAAACGGAGAAAACTGAGCAACTATGTATAGGCTTCGAATTTGTGTGGGGCGAAGGGCCCCACACACCGGGCGATTCGCCTGGTGTGGGGCGATTCGCCCGGGAGTAATATTCGGGAAATTCCACGTTTTCGACGCGTTTTTGGATTTCTTCCCCTTTTCGGACTCGGTTTCTGACTTCTAGTGGCCTTCTAACCTCCAGATTCGACCCCTAGATTCCAAATCCTATCCGGAAACCTTCAGATACTCCAAATAGGCTTCTGGAACACCAATTCCTTGTCAACTTCAATATAATTGCCCTCAAATCCTCGTTTTTCAACCAAAACCTGTAAAATAAAAGCTAAAGGGAAACGTGACACTATTCTAATAAAATGCACTAAAATATAGCTAAATTAACATAGAGAATAGCTAAAATAGGTGAAAAAGACTCAAATGAAAGTGTAAAATACACATTCATCATCTAGTTGCGCGTCGGGTATCCAAGACCATCTCTTTATTGGAGGCTATCCGCAAGCTTGATGTCCCCAAGTGTGAGCTTCTTCTTCTTCGCAATTGTGCAGGGGTTGCGAAGTTATCTTATGCTCTGAGGACCTGCCCTCCTTTATCTTGTGGTGATGCTCTCGTTCAGTTTGATCAGGCCTTGCGTACTTCCTTGGAGTTGATCATTACAGGTTCAGGGCCTGGTTTTGGGGATTGGCAGTGGCGGCTTGCCACACTTCCCATCAGACTTGGAGGTTTTGGAGTCCTTGTTGCTGAGGATGTCAGTCAGTATGCTTTCTCGCCTCTCGCTTGCATTCTAGCTCTTTGCAGGATAGGATTATGTTGAGGTCTGGGATTGCTTCTTCTGGTCCTACCTTCCAGTCTGCTCTTGAAAGCTTTTCGGCCTTTTGTGGCGATGACACTATCTCTGTTACCTCTAGCTCTCCTGCCCTCCAGTTTATGAAGTCTTTGGCAAAGAGCTATTTTGGTGTCATTTTGATGCGCATCTGACGCGCGTTACAGTTTGAGCCCTCGGCAGGTGGCTCTACTTAGTTGTGTACGAGCTCCCCATGCGCATGATTTCTTGTTCACCATACCTATTGATGGGCTGGTCCAGCGGATGAATCCACGACATTTTCGGGCGGTGTTGGGTTATCGCCTGGCGGTCCCCTTGTTCCTGTAAGAAAATATGGTCAGAGTTACCCCTAGGGTACGCAGCGGAATTTTGAAAATTTTCTTAACATACCGGTTAATTGATTATGCATATGTCGTATATATATAAACACGTCAATTAGAAGACTAACCTTACTTCCAAAGCAGCTTCCAAGTCTTCGTAATATTCCGGTGTATCTTCTCCTTCGTCGAAGTCGAAGATATCTACAATACTCTGTATATCTGCAAGACAATAAGAGTTAGTTTCCAGCTCCTAGAACCTCAACCTTGGTATCCACGGATGAACAGCCTATCGGAAGAATGCTAGGATATTCTTTATGTGACCAAGAAGACGGGGCGGCAATTCCCTCCGGTGGCGGTGTGCGCGCGCGTGGCTTAAGGAAGACTGTGATCAAATCGCATGTAACCGTATCTAAAACTCTCTCGAATAGTCTACTATATATAGTAGTCTATAGAAGCCTAAAGCATAAGCAATTAGACTTCGTAAAGGAATAAGAATCTAATTCTTATCGCACAAGGAAACTAATATCAAGTCTAGATTCATTCCCAATCAAATCAAAACTCAATCAGGAAAATCTAACTTATCCCTTGGACTTCTAATAGAGGAAGGAGTCGAACTCCTTCCCCTATTCTACCACGCGCGCGCGCGCGCCTGTCCTTCGGGACGTGGGTCCCACTTTTGGGACCCACATATATTTCCAAGGCAATCCAAACTCCAAGTAGATTGTGCCCAAGTGCATATGTTAATTCTAAATTAACATATCCTTTACAATCAAACCTCCATTATATTTCCAAAATATAATCTTTAATTGTATTTACATAAAATACAATTAATTAGCCAATTCAATTAATAATTTCAAATCATTAATTGAGCCACCAATTATTATAATTAATTCCAAATCAATTATAATCCATCTATCACAATTAATTCCAAATTAATTGCGATTCCATCTTCAAGGATATTCTGATAGGCTGAATCACCACATAGTGTGACCCATAGGGCCTCATCGTATTAAGCAAGTCCTAGACTAGGCAACATGGAATTCCTAGACGGTTCCATTTGCAGTATTAATACGCGAGGACGTTTGAGAGGTTTCTCAAAGCTAACCCTTTCGTTGCGAAGCCTGTTGCGCTCAACGCGGCGATGGTAACGTCCCTTCATCTGACTTGCTCGGATGTATCAGGGTTCGATGAAGTGTCTATCCCAATAATACATCCACGGGCGTCTCAGGGAGTTGTTTGGTTAAGATATACTTATGACCATCATAATATATCATTTGCACTGGCCAGTGACTTTACCAACACAACTATGCAGACTATGAGCAGTGCTCTCCTGTGCTACACCTGAGAGATGAATCCTTCACAGAATCACTTATCACCCCCATTTGTATTTATCCATAATCCTGGATCGTGTCTTAGGTCAACTGCTTATTCAGAGCTGACATCGACGGGTCCACCAAGAATATGGAGCAACAAATGTGATGATAAAGTCCTGTAAGTACAAAGGACGAATGGCATCACTTCGACAACTCACCGGTTCCCATAGACACATTCGGTGTAGAGTATACATCGATGGGAGTGTCCGGTGGGTACTTCCATTGTTCGATAAAGCTTCTTCGAACAACTATGCGCAGTTATGGGAACGTTCCTTGATTGTCCAACAATCTGTTCCGTGGCCGTGGGATCGGCTCACACTTGCTCCAACAAGTATAACCTCCACGCATACTAGTCTTGTCAGGTTCATTCAGACCCCCACATCCGAGATGTACCACGACTAGGGAGAGTTTGGGATAGATGATAACTCACATAGCTCCCACTAACTGTGTGATCGGTCATCTATCCGAGGGGACATGTTCAGTATCTATACAGACAGCAATATAGATATGACATGCTGCAGCCTGGTGTAATATAAATATGAAAGCGATACTCAACAGTAAAAATGAAACAAACATATATTATATTACGTTGACCTGTGTAATAGTACATATATGTCCTCTACAAGGGCACTATGCCCTTAGTAAGGACTGTCTCTAGGACATATACACTATCAATCTCCCACTTGGTCTAGAGCCAGTCACCTTTATGACTAATGCCCAGATTAGCATAATGTCTTAAGTGGACTTCCACTGATAAGACCTTGGTGAAAGGATCTGCCACGTTGTCCGTGGTTGAGACACGTTCTATACTAACTTCTCCTATATCTATATTCTCACGTATAACGTGATATTTTCTAAGTACATGTTTGTTCTTGTTTGTAGATCTAGGCTCCCTAGATTGAGCGACGACGCCCGTATTGTCACAATAAATCGTTATTGGACTGGGAGCAGGAACAACCCTCAATTCCTTCAAGAACTCTGAAATCCAGACAGCTTCTTTCGATGCTTCTGATGCAGCAATGTACTCGGCCTCTATGGATGAGTCAGCAATCGTGGCATGCTTAGAGCTCTTCCAACAGACAGCTCCTCCGTTCAATTTGAATACGTATCCTGTCTGTGACTTAAAGTCATCAGGATCTGATTCAAATCCAGCGTCGACATACCCAGACATCTTCAATTCTGGTTCTCCACCAAACACCAAGAACATCTCTTTAGTCCGTCTAAGGTACTTAAGAATGTTCTTCACAGCAGTCCAGTGAGGTACTCCTGGATTCTGTTGGTGTCGACAAGTGACACTAAGCGCATATGCCACATCGGGCCTTGTGCAGTTCATTGCATACATTATAGACCCTACTGCCGAAGCATAGGGCACACGACTCATTGCATTTCTTTCTTCATCAGTTTTAGGACCATCCTTAACTGATAAGACAATCCCATGCCTAGCTGGGAGAAAGCCTCTCTTTGAGTCGTCCATCTTATAACGCTTTAGTATTTTGTCGATGTAGGTGGACTGTGTCATTCCCAACATCCTCTTGGATCTATCTCTAAAGATCTTGATCCCTAGGATGTAGTTCGCTTCACCCAATTCCTTCATCGAGAAGGTACTTGATAACCAAACTTTAGTCTCTTCTAGCATAGAGACATTGTTTCCCATAATCATAATGTCATCTACATAAATGATCATGAAAACAACTCCTTTGTCGCTGTGTCTCGCATAGACAAAGGGATCTTCCTTGCTTCTGATGAAGTCAAACGATTTGACATCTTCATCAAAGCGGATATTCCAGCTCCTTGACGCTTGCTTTAGCCCATAGATGGATCTTTGTAATTTGCATACAACAGTTGGCCTGGTTTTACTAATAAAACCTTCCGACTGTACCATATAGACCTCTTCCTCAAGGTTGCCATTGAGGAAGGCTGTCTTTACATCCATCTGCCAGATTTCATAATCATAGTAGACAGCTATCGCAAGTAGAATTCGAATGGACTTCAATTTTGCTACTGGTGAAAAGGTTTCATCGTAATCGATGCCATACCTTTGTGTGTAGCCTTTTGCCACAAGCCTAGCTTTGTGCGTTTGTACCTTGCCATCGGCATCTGTCTTTCGTTTAAAGACCCATTTGCACCCAATTGGTCTAACCCCTTGGGGCAAGTCTACCAAGTTCCAAACTTGGTTCTGGTACATTGAATCCATTTCTAATTCCATGGCCTCTTGCCATTTGTCTGAGTCAATATCAATTATTGCCTCTTTGTAGGTCTCGGGATCTTCCCGATCTGATAAACCGACATCAAGTTCACTGATGTCTTCTATCATAAGGCTTTGCTTCTGAGGTCCTCTAAGGATCCTCTTCGACCTACGGAGCTCGACTTGTTCTGGTGCTTTTCTTTTCTGGCTTCGTGTAACACGAACATTATCAGTGGGTACTGATGCAGCTGGTCGTTGGGCGCGACCCTGTTCCCTTGCGGGAGGCTGCTCTTGTGCAACTTGTTGCACAGGTTGGTTGACAACGGGTTCTAAAGGTGTGGTTTCAACTGTTGATCTAATCACAGGACTCCCACTGACTATGACATGCCTAGCAAGTGTCATATCATCACCCTTGTCTGCTTCGAAAGCTCCCACTGAACTTGAGTCCAAATCAGAAGATTTAAAGACCTCATGTTCGCGCGTGTCAAAGTCTTGAATTTCTTCAAGTTCTATCATATCATCTAACCTCTCTTCTTCGAGGTATTCAGCTTCTAAAAACTTCACGTTTCTAGACACGATCACCTTGTGATCTTCAGCATGACAGAATTCATAGCCTCTCGTCTGACGAGAATAGCCTATGAAATATACTTTGACACCCTTGGCATCTAACTTATCAGTGAGCATCAGCTTGACTATCGCAGGACAGCCCCAAGGTCTAAGATAGCCTAATGAAGGCTTCTTTCCCTTCCATAACTCATAAGGAGTTTTCTCCACTGATTTAGATGGTACACGGTTCAGAATGTAGATTGCAGTTTGTAATGCATATCCCCACAGATACTTTGGAAGAGTCGAGAATCCAATCATTGATCTTACCATGTCTAACAGGGTTCGATTCCTCCTCTCAGACACACCGTTTAACTGTGGTGTTCCAGGAGGGGTCCATTGCGATTGGATCCCATTTTCCTTCAAGTAATCGATAAATTCTTCACTAAGGTATTCACCTCCTCGATCCGATCGAAGAGTGACTATCCTTAGGTTCAATTCATTCTCGACCTCATTCCTAAACTCCTTGAATTTCCCAAAGGTCTCGGATTTATTCTTCATAAGAAAGATATATCCATACCTTGAGAAATCGTCAGTAAAGGTAACGAAGTAAGGATAACCCCCACGCGCATGGACTTTAAACGGTCCACATACATCGGTATGTATGAGCTCTAAGCAGCGAGTGGCACGAACACCTTGTCCAACAAAAGGCTTGTTCGTCATCTTACCCTTAACACAAGATTCACATGTACCATATGATTCGAAATCAAATGGTTCTAAGTAGTCCAACTTCCTTAGTCTTTGAATCCGTGTTTCATTGATATGGCCTAGCCTACAATGCCATAGATAAGATGGATTATTCTTCTTACTTGAAGACGGTTGTTTGTTATGTATTTGAAATAAAGGTTGACTACTTTGTAAAATATATAAACCATTCACCAAGCGAGCCTTTCCATAATACTCATCATTTAATGAAAAATAACAAGTATTCTTCGCAAATCGAAAGGAAAAACCCATATTGTCTAACAATGGAATGGAAATAATATTTCTGACAATGGATGGAACAAAATAAACATTATCAAGTTCTAAACATTGTCCCGAAGGTAAATCTATCTTGCTGCGTCCAACGCGTTTGGCTTCAACTGGATTGCCGTTCCCAACATGCAAGTCGATTTCACCTCGCTTGACTAGCCTGTGATCAATTAGCCCCTGCACATTATTACAAATGTGTGAGCCACAGGCTGTATCTAATACCCAACCATTGGAGTCAAAAGTAGTCATGTTCATTTCAATAACAAACATACCTGAGACAGAAGCTGATGACTTCCTGGCCTGATCTGCCCTAAGCTTAGGGCAATCTTTCTTCCAATGTCCTTTCTGCTTACAGAAAAGACATTCATCTGTGCGCACCGTTCCGCTTCACTTGAACTTCCTTTTCTGGTTCGGACGCTTAGGCTTATCACTCCAAGTGTTAGCCTTGGCTCCCGACTTTCCCTTATCCTTAGCACCTTTGCTTTTCGGGTTCGAGTTAGACGGTTGCCCAACAAGCATGATCGACTTTTCCTTCTTAGGAAGAGTTTGATCATATGTCTTCAGCAGATTATGGAGTTCAGGCAGTGTTACGTCCTTCGCATTCATCGTGTAATTAATGATGAACTGCGAATACGAACTCGGCAATGATTGAAGGACAAAGACCACCATGATCTTATTCTCTAGCTTAACGCCGGCATTGACAAGCTTTTCAAAGAGACCAATCATTTTGAGAACATGCTCAGACATGTTCCCTCCTTCACTGAGCTTGCATCTGTGTATGTCTTTGATCAAATCAAATTCAACACTTCTAGCTGTCGTCTTAAAGAGCGACTCAAGATGTTTCAACATCTCATACGGCAACATGCTTTCATGTTGCCTCTGCAGCTCATTGCTCATTGCCGCCAGCATAATACACTGCGCGGACTTAGCATCCTCAAGATGCTTATCAGACCTTGCCTTGTTGGCTTGATTCCAAGCAGCAACCTGATCGGCAGTCTGATTTTCGGGGCACACGGGAATGACCTCGTCCAAGACGTACTCAATCTTTTCGTACCTCAGCACCAAACTTATATTCCTGATCCAATCTAGGAAGTTTGGTCCGGTTAAAATTTGCTTCTCCAAGACAGCACGGAGCGAGATACTCGCCATATCTAATATCCTAAGGAGAAATAATATAGAACGAAAACAATAAATCAACTATTGAAATATCATTTCTAAATACACAGTCAACATAACTAAACAACAAGGTCCTTTAGCTGTTCAGCTCCCACTATTTTCACATATGCTTGCCCCCACAACAAACATACGGGTAATGTCCAACAAGTTACCGTAGTGGCCAAGATCAAAATCCATATCATGCCATACTCCAACGGGGGCTGGTCGCATAGCATAATATGACCGGTAGGACTAGTAAGACTATCCAATTGCGTCACGCAACTCTTGGTTGTTAAATCTAATTTAACCCGATGCCCCACATATTGCACCTATCGAAGTCGCTAGATACAATATGATACAATATGCAGTAAGTGATAACCATAGGCTTACTCTAATTTGACGATTACTGCGAGTCTCGTAAGACGAGGTCGCCAATACAAGAAAACGCAATGAAAGTTCAAAATTAAAGCACCCTATGGAAGGCATCTCGGAAATATGTATGTATATATATATATATATATATATACATATATATATATGTATATATATATATATATATATATATATATATATATATATATATACATATATATATATAAATGTATTTCCGTACTTATATTGGTTGGGGCTTGTAGCTTGAGGGTTGTTATCAGTCATCTACAAACAAATAAAGGCGCCGCCTACCCATCATGCATGAATGGTCTACACGTAATGGATGCTGCCTATCCATTCTAGTTCTAAACGCGGTCAAGCATATAATGGGTGCCGCCTACCCATACATAAATATGCGGTCCGACATATAAGAGGGCGCCGCCTACCCTCGCATGCATAGCGGTCGAACGGAACGTAAAAACATGGTATTTAAACATGCATTGTCAAACAATAGCATATTGAGCATATGAAACAAGTAGTAGCCTATGTGGATGACAAATGACTTCATAATTTCATTATGAAAATTATAATCCAATACTTATAATCTCTATGAAATAATTGAAAATTTGGACTAGATTGAATATTCGAAAATTCTATTGACCAAGTAGCAATTTTCGAAAACCCGAAGGACTTAATTGTAATTTTAAAAACCTTAGAGGTGTTAAATCTAAAATTGAAACGTAGAAGGACCAATTTGTAATAAACAATAAATTGATAAATTACAAATAAGCCCTCTAACTTTATACAAATTAAATTTAAAGCCTCTATTTTAAAACAATTACAATTAAATCATATTTATACTCCAAATATAAAATTCAATCCTCAAAACTTTCAAAATTCGATTTTGGGTCCAACCCGAAAATATATAATTTTTTTTTTTTTTTATAAAACGTGGGACGGGACCGGTGCCTGCGGCCCCGGGCACCCGGCGCCCGCGGCACGCGGGCACCGGACGCCGCGGTTGCAGGCTCCCGGCGCCCCGGGCGCCTGCTCCGCAGGCGCGGGCGCCCGGGCGCCTGCTGCCGCAGGCGCCGCCGGCCGCCGCTTGCGACGCGCAAGCGGCCAGGTCAAAAATTATATATATATTAAAATTTTTTTTCTTTTTGAAAAATATAAATTCTAAATTTATATAAAAAAACAAAACTTTTGAAAATCGAATTTATCATAGAATCAATTGCATCCACATATCTACGTAATCATACAATATATATATATATACGTATATACGTAATCAATTAACCTGGCTCTGATACCACTGTAAGAAAATATGGTCAGAGTTACCCCTAGGGTACGCAGCGGAATTTTGAAAATTTTCTTAACATACCGGTTAATTGATTATGCATATGTCGTATATATATAAACACGTCAATTAGAAGACTAACCTTACTTCCAAAGCAGCTTCCAAGTCTTCGTAATATTCCGGTGTATCTTCTCCTTCGTCGAAGTCGAAGATATCTACAATACTCTGTATATCTGCAAGACAATAAGAGTTAGTTTCCAACTCCTAGAACCTCAACCTTGGTATCCACGGATGAACAGCCTATCGGAAAAATGCTAGGATATTCTTTATGTGACCAAGAAGACGGGGCGGCAATTCCCTCCGGTGGCGGTGTGCGCGCGCGTGGCTTAAGGAGAGGAGGAGAGAGTTTTTATTTTCTCTAAGAAAACTGGGTAGGAAGACTGTGATCAAATCGCATGTAACCGTATCTAAAACTCTCTCGAATAGTCTACTATATATAGTAGTCTATAGAAGCCTAAAGCATAAGCAATTAGACTTCGTAAAGGAATAAGAATCTAATTCTTATCGCACAAGGAAACCAATATCAAGTCTAGATTCATTCCCAATCAAATCAAAACTCAATCAGAAAAATCTAACTTATCCCTTGGACTTCTAATAGAGGAAGGAGTCGAACTCCTTCCCCTAATCTCCCACGCGCGCGCGCGCGCCTGTCCTACGGGACGTGGGTCCCACTTTTGGGACCCACATATATTTCTAAGGCAATCCAAACTCCAAGTAGATTTTGCCCAAGTGCATATGTTAATTCTAAATTAACATATCCTTTACAATCAAACCTCCATTATATTTCCAAAATATAATCTTTAATTGTATTTACATAAAATACAATTAATTAGCCAATTCAATTAATAATTCCAAATCATTAATTGAGCAACCAATTATTATAATTAATTCCAAATCAATTATAATCCATCTATCACAATTAATTCCAAATTAATTGCGACTCCATCTTCAAGGATATTCTGATAGGCTGAATCACCACATAGTGTGACCCATAGGGCCTCACCGTATTAAGCAAGTCCTAGACTAGGCAACATGGAATTCCTAGATGGTTCCATTTGCAGTATTAATACGCGAGGACGTTTGAGAGGTTTCTCAAAGCTAACCCTTTCGTTGCGAAGCCTGTTGCGCTCAATGCGGCGATGGTAACGTGCCTTTATCTGACTTGCTCGGATGTATCTAGGATCGATGAAGTGTCTATCCCAATAATACATCCACGGGCGTCTCAGGGAGTTGTTTGGTTAAGATATACTTATGACCATCATAATATATCATTTGCACTGGCCAGTGACTTTACCAACACAACTATGCAGACTATGAGCAGTGCTCTCCTGTGCTACACTTGAGAGATGAATCCTTCATAGAATCACTTATCACCCCCATTTGTATTTAGCCATAATCCTGGATCGTGTCTTAGGTCAACTGCTTATTCAGAGCTGACATCGACGGGTCCACAAGGGATATGGAGCAACAAATGTGATGATAAAGTCCTGTAAGTACAAAGGACGAATGGCATCACTTCGACAACTCACCGGTTCCCATAGATACATTCGTTGTAGAGTATACATCGATGGGAGTGTCCGGTGGGTACTTCCATTGTTCGATAAAGCTTCTTCGAACAACTATGCGATGTTATGGGAACGTTCCTTGATTGTCCAACAATCCATTCCGTGGCCGTGGGATCGGCTCACACTTGCTCCAACAAGTATAACCTCCACGCATACTAGTCTTGTCAGGTTCATTCAGACCCCCACATCCGAGATGTACCACGACTAGGGAGAGTTTGGGATAGATGATAACTCACATAGCTCCCAATAACTGTGTGATCGGTCATCTATCCGAGGGGACATGTTCAGTATCTATACAGACAGCAATATAGATATGACATGCTGCAGCCTGGTGTAATATAAATATGAAAGCGATACTCAACAGTAAAAATGAAACAAACATATATTATATTACGTTGACCTGTGTAATAGTACATATATGTCCTCTACAAGGGCACTATGCCCTTAGTAAGGACTGTCTCTAGGACATATACACTATCAGTTCCTTGATGGCTCCCTTTGTCCGAGTTGTCATGTGCGCCGGATGGACCAGTGGGGTGACCATGCTGTTCACTGCTCTAGTGAGGTGGGGGTGAAGTTCTGACATAATCTCGTGCATGACACTTTGGTCGATATCTGTTCCAAAGTCGGGGTTGCTGTGCGGAAAGAGGCACCTATGGGTTTCCTCTCTGAGGATGGGCGGGACCTACGACCAGCAGACTTGTTGTTATTCAATTGGTCTCAAGGCTAATATGCTTGTGTGGATGTGACCGGTGCTTCTCCTTTCGCTGGTGGGGGTGATGGGTTTTTGGACCCTGGAGTGGCTTTGCGCAACGCGGTAGAGAAGAAGAAGAAGTATTCATCCAAGTGTGCGGAACACGGTTACTCGTTCATCCCATTTGCCTTCTCTACTTTTGGAGAACTTGACCAGGAGGCGTTGGCTATTCTTTCGCGCCTCAAGTATCTTTCTGTTAGTCACTCCAATAATGTTAGGAGTGGTATTTTTCTCTTTTCTAGACTTAGCTTTTGTATACAAAAAGGGGTGGGAGCACAACTTGTCTCTCGACTCCCTTCCAATTTTGAGTGATTAATGAAAGTCTAGTTTATTGAAAATACAAATAAAAATAATAATAATAGTAATAATAAGTTTTTTTATAATAAAAACTAGACTTTTATTAATTGTACAAAAACTTAGTCTAGAAAAAAGAAAAGTACCACTCTGAACATTATTGGAGTGACTAACGGAAAGATGCTTGAGGCGCGAAATAATAGTCAACGCCTCCTGGTCAAGTTCCCCAAAAGTAGAGAACGCAAAGGGGATGAACGAGTAGCCGTATTCTGCACACTTGAATGAATACTTCCTCTTCTTCTTCTCTACAACATTGCAATGGCACACCGGGGTCCCAAGACCCATCACCTGCAAAAGGAGAGGCACCGATCACATCCACGCATTCATCTTTTCCTTGAGACCAATTGAATAACAACAAGTCTGCTGATCGTAGGTCCCGCCCATCCTCGGAGAGGAAACCCATAAGGGCCTTTTTCCGCACATCAACGCCGACTTTGGAACAAATATCCACCAAAGTATCACGCACAAGATTGTGCTGGAACTTCACTCCCACCTCGCTAGAACGGTGAACAGCGTGGTCACCCCACTAGTCCATCCGACGCACATGACAACTCGGACAAAGGGAGCCCTTAGGGAACAAAGGGACCGCCAGACTATAACCCAACACTGCGCAGAACTGGCGCGGGTTCATCTGTTGGCCCTGCCCATCTATAGGGATGGTGAACAAGTAATCCTGCCCATGGGGAGCACATACACAATTAAGTAGAGCGACACGCCGAGGACTCAACCCGTAACGCGACGTCAGATGTGCATCAATGACACAAAAATACTTCTTTGCCAAAGACTTCATGAACTGGGGGCAGGAGAGATAGAGGTAACAGAGATAGAATCAACGCCACAAAAGGCCGTGAAAAAGTCCAGAGTTATTATTATTTTAAAATGCAAATAAATGAGATTTTTATTTCCAAAATATTAATTAATCAACATTCTTCAAGTTATGTACATGTTTATGACAACATATATTGTGTTATTCTTTATTAGTGTCATTAATTTTATTTATTATTATTATTATTATTACTACTATTATTTTTTTTATATTTTTATAAAGTGAAATTCAATAAATCAAAACAACGAATGTTTACACAAAATTAGTGGGCAGCCTAAAAACAAGTTGTGCTCCCACTCCCTTAGCAATATAAAAACTAATTATAGAAAAAATAAAAAGAGCATCACGTGCCCCAGCATCCTGAGCCAAAGCGAAACCTTGGACTCTAACAAGCAAAGCAACAACATTAACATCCAATTCCCTGAGTGTCGAGAAAAGAAAGGAAGAAATCCATATCCCTTAGCCGCACACAAGTCTTGATACTTCGCACACTTGTGCTTGGCAGCCTCAGCCACCGCCCGTCCAGGCACAAAGTCCCTCAACCCAGATGATGAGCACGAATTTGTTAGACTCGATTAATCAAATAAATTTGTTATTTAGCCAAAGGCAATTCACAACTACGACGAAAACCGTAGTGTAGCAGTAGAATAACCTCGAGTGTCGATCTCTAAGGACTATAACTTGCTTTATCTAATCTAATTTAGAATATAAAACAGCACACGGTTTAACAAAGGTTTTTCATAACAAATAATGGAGATTGGTGATAGTATGGTCCTTCAAAGCATAACGGGTTAATAATCATGCATAAATTCCTCGGTTTTGCATAGAGATCTTTGATCAATGAATTGTCCAGTTGTAATTATCAAACACTACGAAGATATAGATTTAGATAGGTCAAACACCAATGAATTGTCCAATTGTGTGCAATAATTAATCAACAATACGAAAATAGAGATTTAGATAGATCAAAGAAATAAAGCAATAACACGGAGTATAATGCGCGATATAGCCATTAGCATAATTACTAACCCTTCGCTAAGAATTCACATACTATCACCAACGAGAAGTTTAGCTACTCATAGTTGTCATGCAATCAACAGAAATCATAGAAGAAAACATGTTGAAAGATATATAAAAATAAGTAGAAAAACTGTAAGATACAATGTTACCGAAGGTTGTCAGTCTCCGAAGAATCGCGATCTTACAAGCTCCAAGCTGCTATGAAAAAGTATCTCCTAAGCTATGAACCCCCAGAACAGGCTCTGGGAAGTTCCTACCTAAAACTACAGAGAAAGGTGAGAGAAAAGGTCTGGAAAAGTATGAAAAACGGAGAAAAACTGAGCAACTATATATAGGCTACGAATTGTGTGGGGCGAAGAGCCCCACACACCGGGCGGGTTGGCTGGTGTGGGGCGATTCGCCCGGGAGTAAAACTCGGGAAAATATGCGTTTTCGACGCGTTTTTGGATTTCTTCCCCTTTTCGGACTCGGTTTATGACTTCTAGTGGCCTTCTAACCTCCAGATTCGACCCCTAGACTTGAAATCCTATCCGGAAACCTTCAGATACTCCAATTAGGCTTTTGGAACACCAATTCCTTGTCTACTTCAATATATTTGCCCAGAAATCCTGGTTTTTCAACCAAAACCTGTAAAATAAAGACTAAAGGGAAACATGACACTATTCTAATAAAATGCACTACAATATAGCTAAATTAACATAGAGGATAGCTAAAATAGGTGAAAAAGACTCGAATGAAAGTGTAAAATACACATTCATCAAACTCCCAAACCGAACCTTTGCTTGTCCTCAAGCAACTAAGCTAGACTCTAATGCAGAAAACAATGCAACACTTAAAATGGAGTCTCATGCCAAATAAAATGAACTAATCTACTGAATCTAAAAAAAACATATGAACAAAAACCATATAAATCAAAACATGAATATAGGTTGAAGAATACCTCGATTGACTCATACACATCCACATAAGCACTTATGTTAAAACAAGATAGTCTCTCGTAACATTCTCTACCTGGACCTAGTCAGTGACGACGTAATGAAACATGTTAAGATACGAATGGTTGTCCCGTGCCTATGAAACTGAGGACTTACTGCTGTTCACGAAGTTAAGACTTTTCCTCAAAGAGGTCGAACCAGTACTGGCTCTGATCAAACGAAGGAGGGTTCCCTATAAAAGATAACACTCCCCTATTCTACCCATCTCTTAAGCAAAATCTTAAGCTATTCACCACTTCCTGAATGGCAGGAAGAGGGTGGTCTAGAACAGATGACACTCAAAAACAAAAGACAAAAAATAGAAAATTACAACACGATTACGAACATTACAAGAATTGGAAAATGAGACACAACACTTTGCTAAACTGCTATTCGGCTTTCTTTTTTGGACCCTTCTTTTCTTTTTTGGGGTTTTTTTTCTTTTTTTTTCTTTTTTTTCTTTCCAGTTTCTTCCTTCTTTTTTTCTTTTTTCCTGGAATTTTTCTTTTTTCTTTTTGGATTTTTTAGCCAGCAGTAGCACAACGAAAAGAGAAACAAAATGAATCACAAACGACTTCCCCAAACCTATTCGAAAGAATAGGTTGGAGTACAAAATTTACGAGAAAGGAAAAATAAACTCACAACACAGAATTGAAAAAACGAAAAACAAGTCTAATGATGGTGCAACCCCCTCCCCAAACCTATTCGGAAGAATAGGTTACAAACAAAGGATCACACAACCTCACACTACCTCCTTCCTAGGCATTTAGCAGTCTCAAAGCATGGTGAAGACTTGTTGCCTCTTAGGTACATAATTACTTGGGGAAACAACCATAAGACCCTAACATGCATCATCCTATTATAAAGGCCTTCGTGAACCGCAGTAGAGAAAACACCACTAAGTGATGTCGAGACTACCAAGCTTAACTAAGAGCAATACATAAATGTTACAAGTCAAGCGAGAAAAACCTCAAACAAATTCATAGGGATGAAGCATATGATTAATGGCATAGTTAGTCAATCAACCCAATAAAAAAGTTCAAAAAATTCGGCAATAAACTCCATATAAAACATGCAAGACTATCCTAGGATGAATGCAGTGAATGCAACCTGAAAAACTAAGAAAGCGATAAACGTGCAAATGCAAATGCAAAAAAAGCAGTAAAGAAAGCGATAAAAACTCCGGGTTGCCTCCCGGATAGCGCAATTGTTTAAAGTCTTTGACTCGACTCCTGTCTGCGCCTAACTCTTCTTCTTGAGGGTACTAGACTTCCCCTTCATGGATCTCCTCCTCATGCCACGAACCTGTGAATAAGAATGAACATAGTCAGCAAGACCACAGTAGTTAATAGTGTGAGAAGTATCAGGTGGATCAGATATGGCTCGCAACACATGTCGCTTGCCATCCACCTCAATAGTGCAAGTGCTTCGGTAGATTTCCATCACGGAGCGTAGTTTAGTCAGAACGTTCGCCCCAAGAGAATGACATCCCCCGTCCCAAGTGTAGACGCCGGCATAACTACAAAATTGGTGTATATAGAAGTTTCACCAATCTTGACCAATACATTCTTCACAACGCCTTCGGGTCACACAAAGGATCCATTTGCTAGTTGCACAATAGCCTTATGCTCAGATAGTTTTCCAAGGCTACTCTTCTCAAACACATTCAAAGGGAGCACATTAGAGTAGGATCCCGTGTCTAGTGTGGCACGAACATCTTCAAGCTCACCAATCCCGACCTTAACATTGAAACTTTGAGGGAGTGGCTCGGGATCCTCTTGCTCCTCTTCACTCTCGTCAGAACCAAGGTCCTTCTCTTCTTCTTAGCCTGTGGGGGCACTTCCCCCTTGCAACACTCGCACCTAGCAACCTTCTTGATGGTGATTTCGACAGGTAGATCACCCGCCATGGTAATGGACATCGACCTCTCAGTGTTGCTAGGCAGCTTGCCTTGCTCCCTACTTGCTCTTGAATCTTTTGTTGGGCAAGCCTAGTGCTCTCTTCCAACCTATCAAGCCTTTCCCTAGTCTTCTCAGAATCTTCTTCATAACGTTTGAGAAAACTTTGGGTGTGATCAACCATCTTTTGCAAGTTCTCCATCAGTTGAGCCGACTTCGACTTCGGTTGCTCTTTCGGAGTGGGTTTTCGCAGTGATCATTACCATAGTTAAGCCTACTACGGTCTTGGTTTGGGCCATAAGTTGGCTAGCCGGTGCATATCCTTGATTGTTTCGGAACCCTCTTCTCCAAAATCCACCTCGAGGATTCCTACCATCTTGTCCGTAGCTAGCTTCTTGAGTACCAAACTCCGTAGCAAAGGCTTCCTCTTCGCCTCCTTGAGCCCAGTTGCCATCATCATCGCAAGCTCCGATCTACATATGAGCCCCATGCCCATAGTCTTGCATATTCGGCAAACTTCGTTCGAAATAGTTGTTCCAGTGGCGCTCTTGAGGACTTGCTTCAATTCGTTGGTAAAGCACTCGAATTGATCCCCATTCCCCCTATACATAGGGGCTTCTTGAGTCGGTGGAGCTTCAGGTCCACGTCTCCTAACCATCTCTTGGGTCCTTGAACTGCGAACCCTTAGCAAGCCTTTCGAAAACTGCCAGACGGCTTCTGCGTTCCTCCCAAATATTGCTCGGCATGGAAATCCACCACTTGTTGGTTCTCGAAGGTTAGTCCATTGTTAGAAGTGTTGGACTAGGTCAGAAAGCTTCAAATCATGGTGAGGGCAACTTGTTCGTGAGATCTGGATGGAACCTCTCAAACGCGGTGTAGATGGTCTCATCATAGTCCTGCTTGAATCCAGTGATTTGCGCCTTTAGCGCTGGTGTCAGGTGAGGGAAGTATTTCCATGAAAGCTGAAAAAACCCTTTTCCAAGTGTCCAGCGAGCCTGCTGTAGAGAACTCAACCATGACTTGGCTCTGTCGCACCCCCATAGCAAAAAACTCATCCGCAATCATCCGTTGTTATTTCAGCTCCGGGTCGTGGGAGTTGGTTGACGAAATCATCTGATCGTGAAGGTACCCCATCACATCTTCCCTTGCTAAGCCATAGACCTCGGAAGTTGTTGGAATGCGTGGTTCTTGATTTCCAGATCTCGAGTTGCAGACGAAAGAACAATCGCCGGCCCCTCATACGATCCTTGGAGGGTTGAACCCCTGCTTTCAGTGGTCTAGCTTCTTCATTCCGTCCGTCAATTTCTTGAAAAGACTGTGTAGAGATCAGAGAATCGGTATCCTCTATGTCCTCTAGTGCACGCCTTTGAAGTAAGCCGTCTTCTTGGGGTGACTCTGTCGATCTCAGCAATTGAATCAGCAAGCGGTGTTCCTCTAGATCGGT
>CM051458.1:72437273-72495317 GCA_028274465.1 Plantago ovata
GAATCTTATTCATAACGTTTGAGAAAACTTTGGGTGTGATCAACCATCTTTTGCAAGTTCTCCATCAGTTGAGCCGACTTCGACTTCGGTTGCTCTTTCGGAGTGGGGTTTTCGCAGTGATCATTACCATAGTTAAGCCTACTACGGTCTTGGTTTGGGCCATAAGCTTGGCTAGCCGGTGCATATCCTTGATTGTTTCGGAACCCTCTTCTCCAAAATTCACCTCGAGGATTCCTACCATCTTGTCCGTAGTTAGCTTCTTGAGTACCAAACTACGTAGCAAAGGCTTCCTCTTCGCCTCCTTGAGCCCAGTTGCCATCATCATACGCAAGCTCCGATCTACACATATGAGCCCCATGCCCATAGTTCTTGCATATTCGGCAAACTTCGTTCGAAATAGTTGTTCCAGTGGCGCTCTTGAGGACTTGCTTCAATTCGTTGGTAAAGCACTCGAATTGATCCCCATTCCCCCTATACATAGGGGCTTCTTGAGTCGTTGGAGCTTCGGGTCCACGTCTCCTAACCATCGCTCTTGGGTCCTTGAACTGCGAACCCTTAGCAAGCCTTTCGAAAACTGCCCAGACGGCTTCTGCGGTTTCCTCCCAAATATTGCCTCGGCATTGGAAATCCACCACTTGTTGGTTCTCGAAGGTTAGTCCATTGTAGAAGTGTTGGACTAGGTCAGAAAGCTCAAAATCATGGTGAGGGCACTTGTTCGTGAGATCTTGGAACCTCTCAAACGCGGTGTAGATGGTCTCATCATAGTCCTGTTTGAATCCATTGATTTGCGCCTTTAGCGCGGTAGTCAAGGTGTGAGGGAAGTATTTTTCCATGAAAGATAAAAAAACCTTTTCCCAAGTGTCCAGCGAGCCTGCTGGTAGAGAACTCAACCATGACTTGGCTCTGTCGCCAAGCCCCATAGCAAAAACCTTCATCCGCAACTCATCCGTTGTTATTTCAGTTCCGGGTCGTGGGAGTTGGTTGACAAAATCATCGATATCGTGCAAGTACCCCATCACATCTTCCCTTGCTAAGACATAGAACCTCGGAAGTTGTTGGAATGCGTGGTTCTTGATTTCCAGATCTCGAGTTGCAGACGAAAGAACAATCGCCGGTCCCCTCATACGATCCTTGGAGGGTTGAACCCATGCTTTCAGTGGTCTAGCTTCTTCCATTCCGTCAATTTCCTTGAAAAGACTGTGTAGAGATTCAGAGAAATCGGTATCCTCTATTTCCTCTAGTGCACGCCTTTGAAGTAGTCGCCTTCTTGGGTGTTAGACTCTGTCGATCTCAGCAATTGAATCAGCAAGCGGTGTTCCTCTAGATCGTGTATGTGGCATATGTAAGAAAATATGGTCAGAGTTACCCCTAGGGTACGCAGCGGAATTTTAAAAAATTTTCTTAACATACTGGTTAATTGATTATGCATATGTCGTATATATATAAACACGTCAATTAGAAGACTAACCTTACTTCCAAAGCATCTTCCAAGTCTTCGTAATATTCCGGTGTATCTTCTCCTTCGTCGAAGTCGAAGATATCTACAATACTCTGTATATCTGCAAGACAATAAGAGTTAGTTTCCAGCTCCTAGAACCTCAACCTTGGTATCCACGGATGAACAACCTATCGGAAGAATGCTAGGATATTCTTTATGTGACCAAGAAGACGGGGCGGCAATTCCCTCCGGTGGCGGTGTGCGCGCGCGTGAGGCTAAGGGAGGAGGGGAGAGTTTTTATTTTCTCTAAGAAAACTGGGTAGAATAACTGTGTATCAAAATCACACATAAAATCGTATGTAAAACTCTCTCCAATAGTCTACTATATATAGTAGTCTATAGAAGCCTAAAGCATAAGCATTTAAACTTCGTAAAGGAATAAGAATCTAATTCTTATCGCACAAGGAAACCAATATCAAGTCTAGATTCATTCCCAATCAAATCAAAACTCAATCAGGAAAATCTAACTTATCCCTTGGACTTCTAATAGAGGAAGGAGTCGAACTCCTTCCCCTATTCAGCCACGCGCGCCTGTCCTACGGGACGTGGGTCCCACTTTTGGGACCCACATATATTTCTCAGGCAATCTAAACTCCAAGTAGATTTTTGCCCACGTGCATATGTTAATTCTAAATTAACATATACTTTTCAATCAAACCTCCATTATATTTCCAAAATATAATCTTTAATTGTATTTACATAAAATAATATTACTTAGCCAATTCAATTAATAATTCCAAATCATTAATTGAGCCACCAATTATTATAATTAATTCCAAATCAATTATAATCCATCAATCACAATTAATTCCAAATTAACTGCGATTCCATCTTCAAGGATATCCTGATAGGCTGAATCACCGCATAGTGTGACCCATAGGGCCTCACCGTATTAAGCAAGTCCTAGACTAGGCAACATGGAATTCCTAGACGGTTCCATTTGCAATATTAATACGTGAGGACGTTGAGAGGTTTCTCAAAGCTAACCCTTTCGTTGCGAAGCCTGTTGCGCTCAACGCGGCGATGGTAACGTCCCTTCATCTGACTTGCTCGAATGTATCTAGGATCGATGAAGTGTCTATCCCAATAATACATCCACGGGCGTCTCAGGGAGTTGTTTGGTTAAGATATACTTATGACCATCATAATATATCATTGCACTGGCCAGTGACTTTACCAACACAACTATGCAGACTACGAGCAGTGCTCTCCTGTGCTACACTTGAGAGATGAATCCTTCACAGAATCACTTATCACCCCCATTTGTATTTAGCCATAATCCTGGATCGTGTCTTAGGTCAATTGCTTATTCAGAGCTGACATCGACGGGTCCACCAAGGATATGGAGCAACAAATGTGATGATAAAGTCCTGTAAGTGCAAAGGACGAATGGCATCACTTCGACAACTCACCGGTTCCCATAGACACGTCGGTGTAGAGTATACATCGATGGGAGTGTCCGGTGGGTACTTCCATTGTTCGATAAAGCTTCTTCGAACAACTATGCGCAGTTATGGGAACGTTCCTTGATTGTCCAACAATCCGTTCCGTGACCGTGGGATCGGCTCACACTTGCTCCAACAAGTATAACCTCCACGCATACTAGTCTTGTCAGTTTCATTCAGACCCCCACATCCGAGATGTACCACGACTAGGGAGAGTTTGGGATAGATGATAACTCACATAGGTCCCACTAACTGTGTGATCGGTCATCTATCCGAGGGGACATGTTCAGTATCAATACAGACAGCAATATAGATATGACATGCTGCAGCCTGGTGTAATATAAATATGAAAGCAATACTCAACAGTAAAATGAAACAAACATATATTATATTACGTTGACCTGTGTAATAGTACATATATATCCTCTACAAGGGAACCATGCCCTTAGTAAGGACTGTCTCTAGGACATATACACTATCAATCTCCCACTTGGACTAGAGCCAGTCACCTTTATGCCTAATGCCAAGATTAGCATAATGTCTTAAGTGGACTTCCACTGATAAGACCTTGGTGAAAGGATCTGCCACGTTGTCCGTGGTTGAGACACGTTCTATACTAACTTCTCCTCTATCTATGATCTCACGTATAACGTGATATTTTCTAAGTACATGTTTGTTCTTGTTTGTAGATCTAGGCTCCCTAGCTTGAGCGACGGCGCCCGTATTATCACAATAAATCGTTATTGGACTGGGAGCAGGAACAACCCTCAATTCCTTCAAGAAATCTGAAATCCAGACAGCTTCTTTCGATGCTTCTGATGCAGCAATGTACTCGGCCTCTGTGGATGAGTCAGCAACCGTGGCTTGCTTAGAACTCTTCCAACAGACAGCTCCTCCGTTCAATTTGAATACGTATCTTGTCTGTGACTTAAAGTCATCAGGATCTGATTCAAATCCAGCGTCGACATACCCAAACATCTTCAATTCTGGTTCTCCACCAAACACCAAGAACATCTCTTTAGTCCGTCTAAGGTACTTGAGAATGTTCTTCACAGCAGTCCAGTGAGGTACTCCTGGATTCTGTTGGTGTCGACAAGTGACACTAAGCGCATATGCCACATCAGGCCTTGTGCAATTCATTGCATACATTATAGACCCTACTGCCGAAGCATAGGGTACACGACTCATTGCATTTCTTTCTTCATCAGTTTTAGGACCATCCTTAACTGATAAGACAATCCCATGCCTAGCTGGGAGAAAGCCTCTCTTTGAGTCGTCCATCTTATAACGCTTCAGTATTTTGTCGATGTAGGTGGACTGTGTCATTCCCAACATCCTCTTGGATCTATCTCTAAAGATCTTGATCCCTAGGATGTAGTTCGCTTCACCCAAGTCCTTCATCGAGAAGGTACTTGATAACCAAACTTTAGTCTCTTCTAGCATAGAGACATTGTTTCCCATGATCAAAATGTCATCTACATAAATGATCATGAAAACAACTCCTTTGTCGCTGTGTCTCGCATAGACACAGGGATCTTCCTTGCTTCTGATGAAGTCAAACGATTTGACAGCTTCATCAAAGCGGATATTCCAGCTCCTTGACGCTTGCTTTAGCCCATAGATGGATCTCTGTAATTTGCATACAGCAGTTGGCCTGGTTTTACTAATAAAACCTTCCGGCTGTACCATATAGACCTCTTCCTCAAGGTTGCCATTGAGGAAGGCTGTCTTTACATCCATCTGCCAGATTTCATAATCATAGTAGGCAGCTATCGCAAGTAGAATTTGAATGGACTTCAATTTTGCTACTGGTGAAAAGGTTTCATCGTAATCGATGCCATACCTTTGCGTGTAGCCTTTTGCCACAAGCCTAGCTTTGTGCGTCTGTACCTTGCCATCGGCATCTGTCTTTCGTTTAAAGACCCATTTGCACCCAATTGGTCTAACCCCTTGGGGCAAGTCTACCAAGTTCCAAACTTGGTTCTGGTACATTGAATCCATTTCTAATTCCATGGCCTCTTGCCATTTGTCTGAGTCAATATCAATTATTGCCTCTTTGTAGGTCTCGGGATCTTCCCGATCTGATAAACCGACATCAAGTTCACTGAGGTCTTCTATCATAAGGCTTTGCTTCTGAGGTCCTCTAAGGATCCTCTTCGACCTACGGAGCTCGACTTGTTCTGGTGCTTTTCTTTTCTGGCTTCGTGTAACACGAACATTATCAGTGGGTACTGATGCAGCTGGTCGTTGGGCGCGACCCTGTTCCCTTGCGGGAGGCTACTCTTGTGCAACTTGTTGCACAGGTTGGTTGACAACAGGTTCTACAGGTGTGGTTTCAACTGTTGATCTAATCACAGGACTCCCACTGACTATGACATGCCTAGCAAGTGTCATATCATCACCCTTGTCTGCTTCGAAAGCTCCCACTGAACTTGAGTCCAAATCAGAAGATTTAAAGACCTCATGTTCGCGCGTGTCAAAGTCTTGAATTTCTTCAAGTTCTATCATATCATCTAACCTCTCTTCTTCGAGGTATTCAGCTTCTAAAAACTTCATGTTTCTAGACACGATCACCTTGTGATCTTCAGCATGATAGAATTCATAGCCTCTCGTCTGACGAGGATAGCCTATGAAATATACTTTGACACCCTTGGCATCTAACTCATCAGTGAGCATCAGCTTGACTATCGCAGGACAGCCCCAAGGTCTAAGATAGCCCAGTGAAGGCTTCTTTCCCTTCCATAACTCATAAGGAGTTTTCTCCACTGATTTAGATGGTACACAGTTCAGAATGTAGATTGCAGTTTGTAATGCATATCCCCACAGATACTTTGGAAGAGTCGAGAATCCAATCATTGATCTTACCATGTCTAACAGGGTTCGATTCCTCCTCTCAGACACACCGTTTAACTGTGGTGTTCCAGGAGGAGTCCATTGCGATTGAATCCCATTTTCCTTCAAGTAATCGATAAATTCTTCACTAAGGTATTCACCTCCTCGATCCGATCGAAAAGTGACTATCCTTAGGTTCAATTCATTCTCGACCTCATTCCGAAACTCCTTGAATTTCCCAAAGGTCTCGGATTTATTCTTCATAAGAAAGATATATCCATACCTTGAGAAATCGTCAGTAAAGGTAACGAAGTAAGGATAACCCCCATGCGCATGGACTTTAAACGGTCCACATACATCGGTATGTATGAGCTCTAAGCAGCGAGTGGCACGAACACCTTGTCCAACAAAAGGTTTGTTCGTCATCTTACCCTTAACACAAGATTCACATGTACCATATGATTCGAAATCAAATGGTTCTAAGTAGTCCAACTTTCTTAGTCTTTGAATCCGTGTTTCATTGATATGGCCTAGCCTACAATGCCATAGATAAGATGGATTATTCTTCTTACTTGAAGACGGTTGTTTGTTATGTATTTGAAATAAAGGTTGACTACTTTGCAAAATATATAAACCATTCACCTCGCGAGCCTTTCCATAATACTGATCATTTAGTGAAAAATAACAAGTATTATTCGCAAATCGAAACGAAAAACCCATATTGTCTAACAATGGAATGGAAATAATATTTCTGACAATGGATGGAACAAAATAAACATTATCAAGTTCTAAACATTGTCCCGAAGGTAAATCTATCTTGCTGCGTCCAACCCGTTTGGCTTCAACTGGATTGCCGTTCCCAACATGCAAGTCGATTTCACCTCGCTTGACTAGTCTGTGATCAATTAGCCCCTGCACATTATTACAAATGTGTGAGCCACAGGCTGTATCTAATACCCAACCATTGGAGTCAAAAGTAGTCATGTTCATTTCAATAACAAACATACCTGAGCCAGAAGCTGATGACTTCTTGGCCTGATCTGCCCTAAGCTTAGGGCAATCTTTCTTCCAATGTCCTTTCTGCTTACAGAAAAGACATTCATCTGTGCGCACCGTTCCTCTTCTCTTGAACTTCCTTTTCTGGTTCGGACGCTTAGGCTTATCACTCCAAGTGTTAGCCTTGGCTCCCGACTTTCCCTTACCCTTAGCACCTTTGCTTTTCGGGTTCGAGTTAGACGGTTGCCCAACAAGCATGATCGACTTTTCCTTCTTAGGAAGAGTTTGATCATATGTCTTCAGCAGATTATGAAGTTCAGGCAGTGTGACGTCTTTCGCATTCATCGTGTAATTAATGATGAATTGCGAATATGAACTCGACAATGATTGAAGGACAAAGATCACCATGATCTTGTTCTCTAGCTTAACGCCGGCATCGGCAAGCTTTTCAAAGAGACCAATCATCTTGAGAACATGCTCAGACATGTTCCCTCCTTCACTGAGCTTGCACCTGTGTATGTCTTTGATCAAATCAAATTCAACACTTCTAGCTGTCGTCTTAAAGAGCGACTCAAGATGTTTCAATACGGCAACATGCTTTCATGTTGCCTCTGCAGCTCATTGCTCATTGCCGCCAGCATAATACACTGCGCGGACTTAGCATCCTCAAGATGCTTATCAGACCTTGCCTTGTTGGCTTGATTCCAAGCAGCAACCTGATCGGCAGTCTGATTTTCGAGGCACACGGGAATGACCTCGTCCAAGACGTACTCAATCTTTTCGTACCTCAGCAGCAAACGTATATTCCTGATCCAATCTAGGAAGTTTGGTCCGGTTAAAATTTGCTTCTCCAAGACAGCACGGAGCAAGATACTCGTCATATCTAATATCCTAAGGAGAAATAATATAGAACGAAAACAATAAATCAACTATTGAAATATCATTTCTAAATACACAGTCAACATAACTAAACAACAAGGTCCTTTAGCTGTTTAGCTCCCACTATTTTCACATATGCTTGCCCCCACAACAAACATACGGGTAATGTCCAACAAGTTACCGTAGTGGCCAAGATCCAAATCCATATTATGCCATACTCCAACGGGTGCTGGTCGCATAGCATAATATGACCGGTAGGACTAGTAAGACTATCCAATTGCGTCACGCAACTCTTGGTTGTTAAATCTAATTTAACCCGATGCCCTACATATTGCACCTATCGAGGTCGCTAGATACAATATGCAGTAAGTCATAACCATAGGCTTACTCTAATTTGACGATTACTGCGAGTCTTGTAAGACGAGGTCGCCAATACAAGAAAACGCAATGAAAGTTCAAAATTAAAGCACCCTATGGAAAGCATCTCGGAAATACATATATATATATATATACATATTTCCGTACTTATATTGGTTGGGGCTTGTAGCTCGAGGGTTGTTATCAGTCATCTACAAACAAATAAGGGCGCCGCCTACCCATCATGCATGAACGGTCTACACGTAATGGATGCCGCCTATCCATTCTAGTTCTAAACGCGGTCAAGCATATAATGGGTGCCGCCTACCCATACATAAATATGCGGTCCGACATATAAGAGGGCGCCGCCTACCCTCGCATGCATAGCGGTCGACGGAATGTAAAAACATGGTATTTAAACATGCATTGTCAAACAATAGCATATTGAGCATATGAAACAAGTAGTAGCCTATGTGGATGACAAATGACTTCATAATTTCATTATGAAAATTATAATCCCATACTTATAATCTCTATGAAATAATTGAAAATTTAGACTAGATTGAACATTCAAAAATTTTATTGACCAAGTAGCAATTTTCGAAAACCCGAAGGACTTAATTGTAATTTTAAAAACCTTAGAGGTGTTAAATCTAAAATTCAAAAGTAGAAGGACTAATTTGCAATAAACAATAAATTGATAAATTACAAATAAGCCCTTTAATTTTATACTAATTAAATTTAACGCCTCTAGTTTAAAATAATTACAATTAAATAATATTTATATTCCAAATAAAAAATTCAATCCTCAAAACTTTGAAAATTCGATTTTGGGTCCAACCCGAAAATATATAATTTTTTTTTTTTATTAAAACGTGGACGGGACCTAGTCCCCCCGGTGCCCGCGGCCCCGGGCATCCGGCGCCCGCGGCACGCGGGCACCGGACGCCGCGGTTGCAGGCGCCCGGCGCCCCGCCGGGCGCCTGCGTCCGCAGGCTCTGCCCGCGGCACGGGCGCTCCCGTGCCGCAGGCAGGACGCCTGCGGTACCGCAGGCGCCGCCGGCCGCCTGCGTCACGCAGGCGGCTGGCAGCCTCTTGCGACGCGCAAGCTGCCCGGTCGAAAAATTATATATATATTAAAACTTTTTTTTTTTTTGAAAAAATATAAATTCCAAATTTATATAAAAAAAAAACTTTTGAAAATCGAATTTATCATAGAATCATTGCATCCACATATCTACAAAATCATACAATATATATACGTATATACGTAATCAATTAACCTCGCTCTGATACCACTGTAAGAAAATATGGTCAGAGTTACCCCTAGGGTACGCAGTGGAATTTTAAAAAAATTTCTTAACATACTGGTTAATTGATTATGCATATGTCGTATATATATAAACACGTCAATTAGAAGACTAACCTTACTTCCAAAGCAGCTTCCAAGTCTTCGTAATATTCCGGTGTATCTTCTCCTTCGTCGAAGTCGAAGATATCTACAATACTCTGTATATCTGCAAGACAATAAGAGTTAGTTTCCAGCTCCTAGAACCTCAACCTTGGTATCCACGGATGAACAGCCTATCGGAAGAATGCTAGGATATTCTTTATGTGACCAAGAAGACGGGGCGGCAATTCCCTCTGGTGGCGTTGTGCGCGCGCGTGAGTCTAAGGGAGGAGGGGAGAGTTTTTATTTTCTCTAAGAAAACTGGGTAGAATAACTGTGTATCAAAATCACACATAAAATCGTATGTAAAACTCTCTCCAATAGTCTACTATATATAGTAGTCTATAGAAGCCTAAAGCATAAGCAATTAGACTTCGTAAAGGAATAAGAATCTAATTCTTAACGCACAAGGAAACCAATATCAAGTCTAGATTCATTCCCAATCAAATCAAAACTCAATCAGGAAAATCTAACTTATCCCTTGGACTTCTAATAGAGGAAGGAGTCGAACTCCTTCCCCTATTTTGCCACGGAGCGCGCGCGCCTGTCCTACGGGACGTGGGTCCCACTTTTGGGACCCACATATATTTCTAAGGCAATCCAAACTCCAAGTAGATTTTTGCCCAAGTGCATATGTTAATTCTAAATTAACATATCCTTTACAATCAAACTTCCATTATATTTCCAAAATATAATCTTTAATTGTATTTACATAAAATACAATTACTTAGCCAATTCAATTAATAATTCCAAATCATTAATTGAGCCACCAATTATTATAATTAATTCCAAATCAATTATAATCCATCAATCACAATTAATTCCAAATTAATTGCGATTCCATCTTCAAGGATATCCTGATAGGCTGAATCACCGCATAGTGTGACCCATAGGGCCTCACAGTATTAAGCAAGTCCTAGACTAGGCAACATGGAATTCCTAAACGGTTCCATTTGCAATATTAATACGTGAAGACGTTTGAGAGGTTTCTCAAAGCTAACCCTTTCGTTGCGAAGCCTGTTGCGCTCAACGCGGCGATGGTAACGTCCCTTCATCTGACTTGCTCGAATGTATCTAGGATCGATGAAGTGTCTATCCCAATAATACATCCACGGGCGTCTCAGGGAGTTGTTTGGTTAAGATATACTTATGACCATCATAATATATCATTTGCACTGGCCAGTGACTTTACCAACACAACTATGCAGACTACGAGCAGTGCTCTCCTGTGCTACACTTGAGAGATGAATCCTTCACAGAATCACTTATCACCCCCATTTGTATTTAGCCATAATCCTGGATCGTGTCTTAGGTCAACTGCTTATTCAGAGCTGACATCGACGGGTCACCAAGGATATGGAGCAACAAATGTGATGATAAAGTCCTGTAAGTGCAAAGGACGAATGGCATCACTTCGACAACTCACCGGTTCCCATAGACACGTCGGTGTAGAGTATACATCGATGGGAGTGTCCGGTGGGTACTTCCATTGTTCGATAAAGCTTCTTCGAACAACTATGCGCAGTTATGGGAACGTTCCTTGATTGTCCAACAATCCGTTCCGTGGCCGTGGGATCGGCTCACACTTGCTCCAACAAGTATAACCTCCACGCATACTAGTCTTGTCAGGTTCATTCAGACCCCCACATCCGAGATGTACCACGACTAGGGAGAGTTTGGGATAGATGATAACTCACATAGCTCCCACTAACTGTGTGATCGGTCATCTATCCGAGGGGACATGTTCAGTATCAATACAGACAGCAATATAGATATGACATGCTGCAGCCTGGTGTAATATAAATATGAAAGCAATACTAAACAGTAAAATGAAACAAACATATATTATATTACGTTGACCTGTGTAATAGTACATATATATCCTCTACAAGGGCACCATGCCCTTTAGTAACGACTGTCTCTAGGACATATACACTATCAGCATACACTATCTGTAACAAACTAGGAAAGGAGTATCAGATAGAGATTAAAAAGGAAAACTAAAACTACTAGAACTAGGAATTGAATGCTGAAAATATAAACAAATTAAACAGAAAAAAGGAGTATAGTCCCCGACAACGGCACCAATTTGATGATGCACGAATTTGTCAGACTCGATTAATCAAATAAATTTATTATTTAGCGAAAGGCAATTCACAACTACAACGAAAACCGTAGTGTAGCAGTAGAATAACCTCGAGTGTCGATCTCTAAGGACTATACCTAGCTTTATCTAATCTAATTTAGAATATAAAACAGCACACGGTTTAGCAAAGGTTTTTCTTAACAAATAATGGAGATTGGTGATAGTATGGTCCTTGAAAGCATAACGGGTTAATAATCATGCATAAATTCCTCGGTTTTGCATAGAGATCTTTGATCAATGAATTGTCAAGTTGTAATTATCAAACACTACGAAGATATAGATTTAGATAGGTCAAAGACGAATGAATTGTCCAATTGTGTGCAATAATTAATCAAGAATACGAAAATAGAGATTTAGATAGATCAAAGAAATAAAGCAATAACACGGAGTATAATGCGTGATATAGCCATTAGCATAATTACTAACCCTTCGCTAAGAATTCACATACTATCACCAACGAGAAGTTTAGCTACTCATAGTTGTCATGCAATCAACAGAAATCATAGAAGAAAACATGTTGAAAGATATATAAAAATATGTAGAAAAACTGTAAGATACAATGTTACTGAAGGTTGTCAGTCTCCGAAGAATCGCGATCTTACAAGCTCCAAACTGCTATGAAAAAGTATCTCCTAAGCTATGAACCCCCAGAACAGGCTCTGGGAAGTTCCTACCTAAAACTAAAGAGAAAGGTGAGAAAAAAGGTCTGGAAAAGTATCAAAAACGGAGAAAAACTGAACAACTATATATAGGCTACGAATTGTGTGGGGCGAAGGGCCCCACACACCGGGCGAGTCGCCTGGTGTGGGGCGATTCGCCCCACATCCCGGGCGATTCGCCCGGGAGTAAAACTCGGGAAAATACGCGTTTTCGACGCGTTTTTGGATTTCTTCCCTTTTTGGACTCGGTTTCTGACTTTTAGTGGCCTTCTAACCCCCAGATTCGACCCCTAGACTTCAAATCCTATCCGAAAACCTTCAGATATTCCAATTAGGCTTCTGGAACACCAATTCCTTGCATACTTCAATATATTTGCCCGGAAATCCTCGTTTTTCAACCAAAACCTGTAAAATAAAGACTAAAGGGAAACGTGACACTATTCTAATAAAATGCACTAAAATATAGCTAAATTAACATAGAGGATAGCTAAAATAGGTGAAAAAGACTCGAATGAAAGTGTAAAATACACATTCATCACCAGACCGTGTCAAGGGGGAAGACCCGGTCAGGTCAACAGAAACATCCCACCCCCTATGCCAAGCATAAAGGTGCAAGTCTGAAGGACGAATTAAGGGACCAGTCACTCCCGTTGCTCAAACCAGTGTCCACCTCCTTACCAGCAGAAATACCAGATCAGAACAGACATCCAATAGAGTGTCACGAGCGAGGTTATGTCGGTGCTTGATACCCACCATCCCAGCACACGACACCTCATGATCACCAAAGAGATCCTCATCAAAAATCCGAAAGAAAGTAGAGCAGGGCTTGGACACCAGAAACAAGGCAACACCAAGTAGATAACCGAGCACACACCTGTAAGTCCTCCCATTCATAGTCTGCCCCAAACCAGAAATAGGAGCTACACGCAACCAATCAGAAGAATGAGCACCTTTATGAGACTTCCAAAGAGCTACCTGACGAGGAGATAAAGAGAAGAAAGATTCCGCAGGCACGGTAGGGGACGGGGACCTAGTCCCGTCCCATATTTTAATATATATATATTTTTCCGGGTTGGACCCAAAATCGAATTTTGAAAATTTTGAGGATTGAATTTTATATTTGGAATATAAATATGATTTAATTGTAATTGTTTTTAACTAGAGGGGTTAAATTTTAATTAGTATAAAGTTAAATGGCTTATTTGTAATTTATCAATTTATTGTTTATTGTAAATTAGTCCTTCTACTTTTGAATTTTAGATTTAACACCTCCAAGGTTTCAAAAATTACAATTAAGTCCTTCGGGTTTTCGAAAATTGCTACTTGGTCAATAGAATTTTCGATTTTTCAATCTAGTCCAAATTTTCAATTACTTCATAGAGATTATAAGTATAGGATTATAATTTTCATAATGAAATTATGAAGTCATTTGGCATCCACATAGGCTACTACTTGTTTTGTTTGCTCGATATGCTATTGTTTGACAATGCATGTTTAAATACCAAGTATTTTACTTTCCGTTCGACCGCTATGCATGCGAGGGTAGTGATAGTGTATATGTCCTAGAGACAGTCCTTACTAAGGGCATAGTGCCCTTATAGAGGGCATATATGTACTATTACACAGGTCAACGTAATATAATATATGTTTGTTGCTTTTACTATTGAGTATCGCTTTCATATTTATATTGCACCAGGCATGCAGCATGTCATATCTCTATTACTGTCTGTATTGATATTAAACATGTCCCCTCGGATAGATGACCGATCACACAGATAATGGGAGCTATGTGAGTTATCATCTATCCCAAACTCTCCCTAGTCGAGGTTCATCTCGGATGTAGAGGTCTGAATGAACCAGAAGAGACTAGTATGCGTGGAGGTTATACTTGTTGAAGTAAATGTGAGCCGATCCCACGGCCACGGAACGGATTGTTGGACAATCGAGAAACGTTCCCATAACTGTGCATAGTTGTTCGAAGAAGGATTATCGAACAATGGAAGTACCCACCGGACACTCCCATCGATGTATACTCTACACCGAAGTGTCTATGGGAACCGGTAAGTTGTCGAAGTGATGCCAGTCGTCCTTTGTACTTACAGGACTTTATCATCACATTTGTTGCCCCATATCCTTGGTGGACCCGTCGATGTCAGCTCTGAATAAGCAGTTGATCTAAGACACGATCCAGGATTATAGCTACATACAAATGGGGATGATAAGTGATTTTGTGAAGGATTCATCTCTCAAGTGTAGCACAGGAGAGTACTGCTCGTAGTCTGCATAGTTGTGTTGGTAAAGTCACTGGCCAGTGCAAATGATATATTGTGATGGTCATAAGTATAACTTAACCAAGCAACTCCCTGAGACGCCCGTGGATGTATTATTGGGATAGACACTTCATCGATCCTAGATGCATTCGAGCAAGTCAGATGAAGGGACGTTACCATCGCCGCGTTGAGCGCAACAGGCTTCGCAACGAAAGGGTTAGCTTTGAGAAACCTCTCAAACGTCCTCATGTATTAATATTGCAAATGGAACCGTCTAGGAATTCCATGTTGCCTAGTCTAGGACTTGCTTAATACGATGAGGCCTTATGGGTCACACTATGTGGTGATTCAGCTTATCAGAATATCCTTGAAGATGGAATCGCAATTAATTTGGAATTAATTGTGATTGATGGATTATAATTAATTTGGAATTAATTATAATATTTTGTGGCTCAATTAATAATTTGGAATTATTAATTGAATTGGCTAATTAATTGTATTTTATGTAAATACAATTAAAGATTATATTTTGGAAATATAATAGAGGTTTGATTTGAAAGGATATGTTAATTTAGAATTAACATATGCACTTGGGCAAAATCTACTTGGAGTTTGAATTGCCTTAGAACTATAAGTGGGTCCTAAAATCGGAACCCACCTACTGTCCCTGAGAGAGCGCGCGCGCATGGTTGGATAGGGGAAGGAGTTCGACTCCTTCCTCTATTAGAAGTCCAAGGGATAAGTTAGATTTTCCTGATTGAGTTTTAATTTGATTGGGAATGAATCTAGACTTGATATTGGTTTCCTTGTGCGATAAGAATTAGATTCTTATTCCTTTACGAAGTCTAATTGCTTATGCTTTAGGCATCTATTGACTACTATATATAGTAGACTATTAGAGAGCTTTTGACATAGACTTTCACAGTTATTCTACCCAGTTTTCTTAGAGAAAATAAAAAGCTCTCCCCTCCTCTATATAGAGATTGTGAAATATCTCTCCTCATTCTTGGATGCTCCAAGGATGTGTGAAGATGTTCGAAGCTATCAAGATCATGCTTATCAAAAGGCTTGGGACAGAAGAGCTGTCGCCTGAACAAGTTAAGTCGTTCATTGACTTTCTCTTACAACTTGTTGGATATGGCTTAGAGCTAGAAGCTAAGGCTTCCATTATCTTGATCGTGCAAAGATTGTTGCAATCTATTCACAATCCCAATGCTGAGAGACCCATTGCCAACAAATTCCCAAGGGTCAATCGTAGACCCAAAAGGAAGAGGGGTGGCAAGAATGCGCGCTATCGTAGGATGGCTGAATTTCGACTTAGGATCGAGATTTGTCTCTATTGCAAGCTCAAGGGCCACTGGAAGAAAGATTGCCGTAAGCTTAGGGCAGATCAAGCTAAGAAGCCACCGGCTTCTGGCTCAGGTATGTTTGTTATTGAAATGAACATGACTACTTTTGACTCCAATGGTTGGGTATTAGATACAACCTGTGGCTCACACATTTGTAATAATGTGCAGGGGCTAATTGATCACAGGCTAGTCAAGCAAGGTGAAATCGACTTGCATGTTGGGAACGGCAATCCAGTTGAAGCCAAACGCGTTGGACGCAGCAAGATAGATTTACCTTCGGGACAATGTTTAGAACTTGATAATGTTTATTTGTTTCATCCATTGTCAGAAATATTATTTCCATTCCATTGTTAGACAATATGGGTTTTTCCTTTCGATTTGCGAATAATACTTGTTATTTTTCATTAAATGATCAGTATTATGGAAAAGCTCGCTTCGTGAATGGTTTATATATTTTGCAAAGTAGTCTACCTTTATTTCAAATACATAACAAACAACCGTCTTCAAGTAGGAAGAATAATCCATCTTATCTATGGCATTGTCGGCTAGGCCATATCAATGAAACACGGATTCAAAGACTAAGGAAGTTGGACTACTTAGAACCATTTGATTTTGAATCATATGGTACATGCGAATCATGTGTTAAGGGTAAGATGACGAACAAACCTTTTGTTGGACAAGGTGTTCTTGCCACTCGCTGCTTATAGCTCATACATACCGATGTATGTGGACCTTTAAGGTCCATGCGCATGGGGGTTATCCTTACTTCGTTACCTTTACTGACGATTTCTCAAGGTATGGATATATTTATCTTATGAAGAATAAATCCGAGACCTTTGGAAAATTCAAGGAGTTTAGGAATGAGGCCGAGAATGAATTAAACCTAAGGATAGTCACTCTTCGATCAGATCGAGGAGGTGAATACCTTAGTGAAGAATTTATCGACTACTTGAAGGGAAATGGAATTCAATCGCAATGGTCTCCTCCTGGAACACCACAGTTAAATGGTGTGTCTGAGAGGAGGAATCGAACCCTGTTAGACATGGTAAGATCAATGATTGGATTCTCGATTCTTCCAAAATATCTGTGGGGATATGCCCTACAAACTGCAATCTACATTCTGAACCGTGTACCATCTAAATCAGCGGAGAAAACTGCTTATGAGTTATGGAAGGGAAAGAAGCCCTCACTGGGCTATATTAGACCTTGGGGTTGTCCTTCGATAGTCAAACTGATGCTCACTGATAAGTTAGATGCCAAGGGTGTCAAAGTATATTTCATAGGCTATCCTCGTCAGACGAGAGGCTATGAATTCTATCATGCTGAAGATCACAAGGTGATCGTATCTAGAAACGTCAAGTTTTTAGAAGCTGAATACCTCGAAGAAAAGAGGTTAGATGACATGATAGAACTTGAAAAAAATTCAAGACTTTGACATGCGCGAACATGAGGTCTCTAAATCTTCTGATTTGGACTCAAGTTCAGTGGGAGCTTTCGAAGCAGACAAGGGTAATGATATGACACTTGCTAGGCATGTCATAGTCATTGGGAGTCAAGTGATTAGATCAATAGTTGAAACCACAACAATAGAACCCGTTGTCAACCAACCTGTGCAACAAGTTGCACAAGAGCAGCCTCCCGCAAGGGAACAGAGTCGCGCCCCGTGACCAGCTGCATCAGTACCCACTGATAATGTTCGTGTTACATGAAGCCAGAAAAGAAAAGCACCAGAACAAGTCGAGCTCTGTAGGTCGAAGAGGATCCTAAAAGGACCTCAGAAGCAAAGCCTTATGATAGAAGACATCAGTGAACTTGATGTCGGCTTATCAGATCGAGAAGATCCCGTGACCTACAAAGAGGCAATAATTGATATTGACTCAGACAATTGGCAAGAGGCCATGGAATTAGAAATGGATTCAATGTACCAGAACCAAGTTTGGAACTTGGTAGACTTGCCCCAAGGGGTTAGACCTATTGGGTGCAAATGGATCTTTAAACGAAAGACAGATGCCGATGGCAAGGTACAAACGCACATAGCTAGGCTTGTGGCGAAAGGCTACACCAAAGGTATGGCATCGATTTCGATGAAACCTTTTCACCGGTAGCAAAATTGAAGTCCATTCGAATTCGACTTGCGATAGCTGCCTACTATGATGATGAAATCTGGCAGATGGATGTAAAGACTGCCTTCCTCAATGGCAACCTTGAGGAAGAGGTCTATATGGTATAGCCGGAAGGTTTTATTAGTAAAACCAGGCCAACTGCTGTATGCAAATTACAAAGATCCATCTATGGGCTGAAGCAAGCGTCAAGGAGCTGGAATATCCGCTTTGATGAAGCTGTCAAATCGTTTGACTTCATCAGAAGCAAGGAAGATCCCTGTGTCTACGCTAGGTACAGCGAAAAGGGAGTCGTTTTCATGATCATTTATGCAGATGACATTTTGATCATGGGAAACAACGTCTCTATGCTAGAAGAGACTAAAGTTTGGTTATCAAGTACCTTCTCGATGAAGGACTTGGGTGAAGCGAACTACATCCTAGGGATCAAGATCTTTAGAGATAGATCCAAGAGGATGTTAGGAATGACACATTCCACCTACATCGACAAAATACTAAAGCGTTATAAGATGGACGACTCAAAGAGAGGCTTTCTCCCAGCTAGGCATGGGATTGTCTTATCTGTTAAGGATGGTCCTAAAACTGATGAAGAAAGAAATGCAATGAGTCGTGTGCCCTATACTTCGGCAGTAGGGTCTATAATGTATGCAATGAATTGCACAAGGCCCGATGTGGCATATGCGCTTAGTGTCACTTGTCGACACCAACAGAATCCAGGAGTATCTCACTGGACTGTTGTGAAGAACATTCTTAAGTACCTTCGACGGACTAAAGAGATGTTCTTGGTGTTTGGTGGAGAACAAGAATTAAAGATGTCTGGGTATGTCGACGCTGGATTTGAATCAGATCCTGATGACTTTAAGTCACAGACATGATACGTATTCAAATTGAACGGAGGAGCTGTCTGTTGGAAGAGTTCTAAGCAAGCCACGGTTGCTGACTCATCCACAGAAGCCGAGTACATTGCTGCATTAGATGCATCGAAAGAAGCTGTCTAGATTTCAAAGTTCTTGAAGGAATTGAGGGTTGTTCCTGCTCCTAGTCCAATAACGATTTATTGTGACAATACGGGCGCCGTCGCTCAAGTTAGGGAGCCTAGATCTACAAACAAGAACAAACATGTACTTAGAAAATATCACGATATACGTGAGATTATAGATAGAGGAGAAGTTAGTATAGAACGTGTCTCTACCACGGACAACGTGGCAGATCCTTTTACCAAGGTCTTATCAGTGGAGGTCCACTTAAGACATTATGCTAATATGGGTATTAGGCATAAAGGTGGCTGGCTCTAGTCCAAGTGGGAGATTGATAGTGTATATGTCCTAGAGACAGTCCTTACTAAGGGAATAGTGCCCTTATAGAGGGCATATATGTACTATTACACAGGTCAACGTAATATAATATATGTTTGCTGCTTTTACTATTGAGTATCGCTTTCATATTTATATTACACCAGGCATGCAACATGTCATATCTCTATTACTGTTTGTATTGATATTAAACATGTCCCCTCGGATAGATGACCGATCACACAGATAGTGGGAGCTATGTGAGTTATCATCTATCCCAAACTCTCCCTAGCCGAGGTTCATATCGGATTTAGGGGTCTGAATGAACCAGACGAGACTAGTATGGGTGGAGGTTATACTTGTTGGAGTAAGTGTGAGCCGATCCCACGGCCACGGAACGGATTGTTGGACAATCGAGAAACGTTCCCATAACTGCGCATAGTTGTTCGAAGAAGGATTATCGAACAATGGAAGTACCCACCGGACACTCCCATCGATGTATAGTCTACACCGAAGTGTCTATGGGAACCGGTAAGTTGTCGAAGTGATGCCAGCCGTCCTTTGTACTTACAGGACTTTATCATCACATTTGTTGCCCCATATCCTTGGTGGACCCGTCGATGTTAGCTCTGAATAAGCAGTTGACCTAAGACACGATCCAGGATTATGGCTACATATAAATGGGGATGATAAGTGATTCTGTGAAGGATTCATCTCTCAAGTGTAGCACAGGAGAGTACTGCTCATAGTCTGCATACTTGTGTTGGTAAAGTCACTGGCCAGTGCAAATGATATATTGTGATGGTCATATGTATATCTTAACCAAGCAACTCCCTGAGACGCCCGTGGATGTATTATTGGGATAGGCACTTCATCGATCCTAGATGCATTCAAGCAAGTCAGATGAAGGGACGTTACCATCGCCGCGTTGAGCGCAACAGGCTTCGCAACGAAAGGGTTAGCTTTGAGAAACCTCTCAAACGTCCTCATGTATTAATATTGCAAATGGAACCGTCTAGGAATTCCATGTTGCCTAGTCTAGGACTTGCTTAATACGATGAGGCCCTATGGGTCACACTATGTGGTGATTCAGCTTATCATAATATCCTTGAAGATGGAATCGCAATTAATTTGGAATTAATTGTGATTGATGGATTATAATTAATTTGGAATGTATTATAATATTTGGTGGCTCAATTAATGATTTGGAATTATTAATTGAATTGGCTAATTAATTGTATTTTATGTAAATACAATTAAAGATTATATTTTGGAAATATAATAGAGGTTTGATTTGAAAGGATATGTTAATTTAGAATTAACATATGCATTTGGGCAAAATCTACTTGGAGTTTGAATTGCCTTAGAACTATAAGTGGGTCCCAAAATAGGGACCCACCTACTGTCCCTGGGTGACCGCGCGCGCGCATGGCTGGATAGGGGAAGGAGTTCGACTCCTTCCTCTATTAGAAGTCCAAGGGATAAGTTAGATTTTCCTGATTGAGTTTTAATTTGATAAGGAATGAATCTAGACTTGATATTGGTTTCCTTGTGCGATAAGAATTAGATTCTTATTCCTTTACGAAGTCTAATTGCTTATGCTTTAGGTTTCTATTGACTACTATATATAGTAGACTATTAGAGAGCTTTTGACATAGACTTTCACATTCATTCTACCCAGTTTTCTTAGAGAAAATAAAAAGCTCTCCCCTCCTCTATATAGCCTCCACGCGCGCGCCACCTCTGCCAGAGGAATTGCCGCCCCGTCTTCTTGGTCACACAAAGAATATCCTAGCATTCTTCCGATAGGCTGTTCATCCGTGGATACCAAGGTTGAGGTTCTAGGAGCTGGAAACTAACTCTTATTGTCTTGCAGATAATCAGAGTATTGCAGATATCTTCGACTTCGACGAAGGCGAAGATACACCGGATTATTACAAAGACTTGGAAGCTGCTTTGGAAGTAAGGTTAGTCTTCTAATTGACATGTTTACATATATACGATATATACATAATCAATTAACCTGTATGTTAAGAAAATTTTTGAAATTTCGCTGCGTACCCTAGGGGCTAACTCTAACCATATTTTCTTACAGGTAGGAGGCGCCCTCTTATATGTCGGACCGCATATTTTTATGTATGTGTAGGCGGCACCCATTATGTGCTTGACCGCGTTTAGAACTAGAATGGATAGGCGGCATCCATTACGTGTAGACCGCTCAAACATGATGGGTAGGCGGCGCCCTTATTTGTTTGTAGATGACTGATAACAACCCTCAAGCGACAAGCCCCAACCAATATAAGTACAGAAATATATATATGTATGTATTTCTGAGATGCTTTCCATAGGGTGCTTTAATTCTGAACTTCCATTGTGTTTTCTTGTATTGGCGACCTCGTCTTACAGACTCGTAGTGATCGTCAGATTAGAGTAAGCCTATGGTTATGACTTACTGCATATTGTATCTAGCGACCTCGATAGGTACAATATGTAGGGCATCGGGTTAAATTAGATTTAACAACCAAGAATTGTGTGACGCAATTGGATAGTCCTACCGGTCATATTATGCTATGCGACCAGCCCCCGTTGGAGTATAGCATAGTATGGATTTGGATCTTGGCCACTACGGTAACTTGTTAGACATTACCCGTATGTTTGTTTTGGGGGTAAGCATATGTCAAAATAGTGGGAGCTAAACAGCTAAAGGACCTTGTTGTTTAGTTATGTTGACTGTGTATTTAGAAGTAATATTTCAATAGTTGATTTATTATTTTCGTTCTATATCATTTCTCCTTAGGAAATTAGAAATGGCGAGTATCTCGCTCCGTGCTGTCTTAGAGAAGCAAATTTTGACCGGACCAAACTTCCTAGGTTGGATCAGGAATATACGTTTGGAGCTGAGGTACGAAAAGATTGAGTACGTCTTGGACGAGGTCATTCCCGTGTGCCCCGAAAATCAGACTGCCGATCATGTTGCTGCTTGGAATCAAGCCAACAAGGCAAGGTCTGATAAGCATCTTGAGGATGCTAGATCCGCGCAGTGTATTATGCTGGCGGCAATGAGCAATGAGCTGCAGAGGCAACATGAAAGCATGTTGCCGTATGAGATGCTGAAGCATCTTGAGTCGCTCTTTAAGACGACAACTAGAAGTGTTGAATTTGATTTGATCAAAGAGATACACAGATGCAAGCTCAATGAAGGAGGGAACATGTCTGAGCATGTTCTCAAAATGATTGGTCTCTTTGAAAAGCTTGCCGATGCCGGCGTTAAGCTAGAGAACAAGATCATGCTGATCTTTGTCCTTCAATCATTGCCGAGTTCGTATTCGCAGTTCATCATTAATTACACGATGAATGCGAAGGACGTAACACTGCCTGAACTTCATAATCTGCTGAAGACATATGATCAAACTCTTCCTAAGAAGGAAAAGTCGATCATGCTTGTTGGGCAACCGTCTAACCCAAACCCGAGAAACAAAGGTGCTAAGGGTAAGGGAAAGTCGGGAGCCAAGGCTAACACTTCGAGTGATAAGCCTAAGCGTCTGAACCAGAAAAGGAAGTTCAAGAGAAGCGGAACGGTACGCACAGATGAATGTCTTTTCTGTAAGCAGAAAGGACATTGGAAGAAAGATTTCCTTAAGCTTAGAGCAGATCAAGCTAAGAAGCCACCAGCTTCTAGCTCAGGTATGTTTGTTATTGAAATGAACATGACTACTTTTGACTCCAAAGGTTGGGTATTAGATACAGCCTGTGGCTCACACATTTGTAATAATGTGCAGGGGCTAATTGATTACAGGCTAGTCAAGCAAGGTGAAATTGACTTGCATGTTGGGAACGACAATCCAGTTGAAGCCAAACGCGTTGGACGCAGCAAGATAGATTTACCTTCGGGACAATGTTTAGAACTTGATAATGTTTATTTTGTTCCATCCATTTTCAGAAATATTATTTCCATTCCATTGTTAGACAATATGGGTTTTTCCTTTCGATTTGCGAATAATACTTGTTATTTTTCATTAAATGATCAATATTATGGAAAAGCTCGCTTAGTGAATGGTTTATATATTTTACAAAGTAGTCTACCTTTATTTCAAATACATAACAAACAACCGTCTTCAAGTAGGAAGAATAATCCATCTTATCTATGGCATTGTCGGCTAGGCCATATCAATGAAACACGGATTCAAAGACTAAGGAAGTTGGACTACTTAGAACCATTTGATTTTGAATCATATGGTACATGCGAATCATGTGTTAAGGGTAAGATGACGAACAAAGCTTTTGTTGGACAAGGAGTTCGTGCCACTCGCTGCGTAGAGCTCATACATACCGATGTATGTGGACCTTTTAAAGTCCATGCGCGTGGGGGTTATCCTTACTTCGTTACCTTTACTGACGATTTCTCAAGGTATGGATATATTTATCTTATGAAGAATAAATCCGAGACCTTTTGGAAATTCAAGGAGTTTAGGAATGAAGTCGAGAATGAATTGAACCTAAGGATAGTCACTCTTCGATCAGATCGAGGAGGTGAATACCTTAGTGAAGAATTTATCGACTACTTGAAGGAAAATGGAATTCAATCGCAATGGACTCCTCCTAGAACACCACAGTTAAATGGTGTGTCTGAGAGGAGGAATCGAACCCTGTTAGACATGGTAAGATCAATGATTGAATTCTCGACTCTTCCAAAATATCTGTGGGGATATGCACTACAAACTGCAATCTACATTCTGAACCGTGTACCATCTAAATCAGTGGAGAAAACTCCTTATGAGTTATGGAAGGGAAAGAAGCCCTCAATGGGCTATCTTAGACCTTGGGGTTGTCCTGCGATAGTCAAACTGATGCTCACTGATAAGTTAGATGCCAAGGGAGTCAAAGTATATTTCATAGGCTATCCTCGTTAGACGAGAGGCTATGAATTCTATCATGCTGAAGATCACAAGGTGATCGTATCTAGAAACGTCAAGTTTTAGAAGCTGAATACCTCGAAGAAGAGAGGTTAGATGACATGATAGAACTTGAAGAAATTCAAGACTTTGACACGCGCGAACATGAGTTCTCTAAATCTTCTGATTTGGACTCAAGTTCAGTGGGAGCTTTCGAAGCAGACAAGGGTAATGATATGACACTTGCTAGGCATGTCATAGTCAGTGGGAGTCCTGTGATTAGATCAACAGTTGAAACCACACCAACAGAACCCGTTGTCAACCAACCTGTGCAACAAGTTGCACAGGAGCAGCCTCCCGCAAGGGAACAGGGTCGCGGGGCGCGACCAGCTGCATCAGTACCCACTGATAATGTTCGTGTTACACGAAGCCAGAAAAGAAACGCACCAGAACCAGTCGAGTTCCGTAGGTCGAAGAGGATCCTAAAAGGACCTCAGAAGCAAAGCCTTATGATAGAAGACATCAGTGAACTTGATGTCGGCTTATCAGATCGGGAAGATCCCGAGACCTACAAAGAGGCAATAATTGATATTGACTCAGAAAAATGGCAAGAGGCCATGGAATTGGAAATGGACTCCATGTACCGGAACAAAGTTTGGAACTTGGTAGACTTGCCCCAAGGGGTTAGACCTATTGGGTGCAAATGGGTCTTTAAACGAAAGACAGATGTCGATGGCAAGGTACAAACGCACAAAGCTAGGCTTGTCACGGAAGGCTACACGCAAAGGTATGGCATCGATTACGATGAAACCTTTTCACATGTAGCAAAATTAAAGTCCATTCGAATTCTACTTGCAATAGCTGCCTACTATGATTATGAGATCTGGCAGATGGATGTAAAGACTGCCTTCCTCAATGGCAACCTTGAGGAAGAGGTCTATATGGTACAACCAGAAGGTTTTATTAGTAAAACCCGGCCAACTGCTGTATGCAAATTACAAAGATCCATCTATGGGCTAAAGCAAGCGTCAAGGAGCTGGAATATCCGCTTTGATGAAGCTGTCAAATCGTTTGACTTCATCAGAAGCAAGAAAGATCCTTGTGTCTACGCTAGGCACAGCGACAAGGGAGTCGTTTTCATGATCATTTATGTTCATGACATTTTGATCATGGGAAACAATGTCTCTATGCTAGAAGAGACTAAAGTTTGGTTATCAAGTACCTTCTCGATGAAGGACTTGGGTGAAGAGAACTACATCCTAGGGATCAAGATCTTTAGAGATAGATCCAAGAGGATGTTAGGATTGACACAGTCCACCTACATCGACAAAATACTGAAGCGTTATAAGATGGACGACTCAAAGAGAGGCTTTCTCCCAGCTAGGCATGGGATAGTCTTATCAGTTAAGGATGGTCCTAAAACTGATGAAGAGAGAAATGCAATGAGTCGTGTGCCCTATGCTTCGGCAGTAGGGTCTATAATGTATGCAATGAATTGCACAAGGCCCGATGTGGCATATGCGCTTAGTGTCACTTGTCGACACCAACAGAATCCAGGAGTACCTCACTGGACTGCTGTAAAGAACATTCTTAAGTACCTTCGACGGACTAAAGAGATGTTCTTGGTGTTTGGTGGACAACCAGAATTAAAGATGTCTGGGTATGTCGACACTGGATTTGAATCAGATCCTGATGACTTTAAGTCACAGACAGGATACGTATTCAAATTGAACAGAGGAGCTGTCTGTTTGAAGAGTTCTAAGAAAGACACGGTTGCTGACTCATCCACAGAAGCCGAGTACATTGCTGCATCAGAAGCATCGAAAGAAGCTGTCTGGATTTCAGAGTTCTTGAAGGAATTGAGGGTTGTTCCTGCTCCCAGTCCAATAACGATTTATTGTGACAATACTGGCGCCGTCGCTCAAGCTAGGGAGCCTAGATCTACAAACAAGAACAAACATGTACTTAGAAAATATCACGTTATACGTGAGATTATTGATAGAGGAGAAGTTAGTATAGGACGTGTCTCTACCACGGACAACGTGGCAGATCCTTTCACCAAGGTCTTATCAGTGGAGGTCCACTTAAGATATTATGCTAATATGGGTATTAGGCATAAATATGACTGGCTCTAGTCCAAGTGGGAGATTGATAGTGTATATGTCCTAGAGACAATCCTTATTAAGGGCATGGAGCCCTTATAGAGGGCATATATGTACTATTACATAGGTCAACGTAATATAATATATGTTTGTTGTTTTACTATTGAGTATCGCTTTCATATTTATATTACACCAGGCATGCAGCATGTCATATCTCTATTTCTGTCTATATTGATATTAAACATGTCCCCTCGGATAGATGACCGATCACACAGATAGTGGGAGCTATGTAAGTTATCATCTATCCCAAACTCTCCCTAGTCGAGGTTCATCTGGGATGTAGGGGTCTGAATGAACCAGATGAGACTAGTATGCGTGGAGGTTATACTTGTTGGAGCAAGTGTGAGCCGATCCCACAGCCACGGAACGGATTGTTGGACAATCGAGAAACGTTCCCATAATTGCGCATAGTTGTTCGAAGAAGGATTATCGAACAATGGAAGTACCCACCGGACACTCCCATCGATGTATACTCTACATTGAAGTGTTTATGGGAACCAGCAAGTTGTCGAAGTGATGCCAGTCGTCCTTTGGATTTACAGGACTTTATCATCACATTTGTTGCCCCATATCCTTGGTGGACCCGTCGATGTCAGCTCTGAATAAGAAGTTGACCTAAGACACGATCCAGGATTATGGCTACATACAAATGGGGATGATAAGTGTTTCTGTGAAGGATTCATCTCTCATGTGTAGCACAGGAGAGTACTGCTCATAGTCTTCATAGTTGTGTTGGTAAAGTCAAAGACCAGTGCATTGATATATTATGATGGTCATAAGTATATCTTAGTAACCAAGCAACTCCCTGAGACGCCCGTGGATGTATTATTGGGATAGACACATCATCGATCCTAGATGCATTCGAGTCAGTCAGATGAAGGGACGTTACCATCGCCGCGTTGAGCGCAACAGACTTCGCAACGAAAGGGTTTGCTTTGAGAAATCTCTCAAACGTCCTCATGTATTAATATTGCAAATGGAACCGTCTAGGAATTCCATTTTGCCTAGTCTAGGACTTGCTTAATACAATGAGGCCCTATGGGTCACACTATGTGGTGATTCAGCTTATCAGAATATCCTTGAAGATGGAATCGCAATTAATTTGGAATTAATTGTGATTGATGGATTATAATTGATTTGAAATTAATTATAATATTGAGTGGCTCAATTAATGATTTGGAATTATTAATTGAATTGGCTAATTAATTGTATTTTATGTAAATACAATTAAAGATTATATTTTGGAAATATAATAGAGGTTTGATTAGAAAGGATATGTTGATTTAGAATTAACATATGCACATGGGCAAAATCTACTTGGAGTTTGGATTGCCTTAGAACTATAAGTGGGTCCCAAAATTGGGACCCACCTATTACCTTAGGGAGAGCGCGCGCTCGCGTTGATGGGATAGGGGAAGGAGTTAGACTCCTTCCGTTATTAGAAGTCCAAGGGATAAGTTAGATTTTCCTGATTGAATTTTAATTTGATTGGAAATGAATCTAGACTTGATATTGGTTTCCTAGTGCGATAAGAATTATATTCTTATTCCTTTACGAAGTCTAATTGCTTATGCTTTAGGTTTCTATTGACTACTATATATAGTAGACTATTAGAGAGTTTTTGATACACAGTCAAATAGACATTCACACAATTGAATACCCAGTTTTCTTAGAGAAAAAAAAAAACTCTCCCCTCCTCTATACAGCCGACGCGCGCGCCACCTTGCCGGAGGAAAAATTGCCGCCCCGTCTTCTTTGTCACACAAAGAATATCCTAGCATTCTTCCGATAGGCTGTTCATTCGTGGATACCAAGGTTGAGGTTCTAGGAGCTGGAAACTAACTCTTATTGTCTTGCAGATAATCAGAGTATTGCATATATCTTCGACTTCGACGAAGGAGAAGATAAACCGGATTATTACGAAGACTTGGAAGCTGCTTTGGAAGTAAGGTTAGTCTTCTAATTGACGTGTTTACATATATAATTCCGCTGCGTACCCTATGGGTAACTCTGACCGTATTTTCTTACAGTGTCCGCCCATTTCTCCTTGGGTTGAGTTCTATTATTCTAGGCCTTCTCGGCTTTATTATGCGGACTCGGTTCTGTGGTCTTATCAGGGAGTTCAGCAAGGGGATCCGTTGGGTCCTTTATTATTTGCTCTGGTCCTGCACCCGTTAGTGCATGCTATTCACCAGTCGTGTGCGCTCTCTCTCCAGGCTTGGTATCTTGACGACGACACTATCATTGGTGACACGCTTATGGTTGCCAAGGCGCTAGATATCATCCGGGGAGATGGGCCAGCCCGCGGGTTGCATCTGAATGTCGATAAGACAGAGCTTTTCTGGCCAGTGGAGGACCCTCGTGGGAGGGCAGCTGGCCTTTTCCCTGATTCTATCTATCGTCCGCTTCAGTGTGTCAAGCTCCTTGGGGGCTCTGTTAGTGCGGATTCTGGTTTTTTCCGTGATCTAGTTGCGCGTTGGGTATCCAAGACCATCTCTTTATTGGAGGCTATCCGCAAGCTTGATGACCCCAAGTGTGAGCTTCTTCTTCTTCGCAATTGTGCAGGGGTTGCGAAGTTATCTTATGCTCTGAGGACCTGCCCTCCTTTGTCTTTTGGTGATGCTCTCGTTCAGTTTGATCAGGCCTTGCGTACTTCCTTGGAGTTGATCGTTACAGGTTCAGTGCCTGGTTTTGGGGATTGGTAGTGGAGGCTTGCCACACTTCCCATCAGACTTGGAGGTTTTGGAGTCCTTTGTGCTGAGGATGTCAGTCAGTATGCTGTTCTCGCCTCTCGCTTGCATTCTAGCTCTTTGCAGGATAGGATTATGTTGAGGTCTGGGATTGCTTCTTCTGGTCCTACCTTCCAGTCTGCTCTTGAAAGCTTTTCGGCCTTTTGTGGCGACGACACTATCTCTGTTACCTCTAGCTCTCCTGCCCCCCAGTTTATGAAGTCTTTGGCAAAGAGCTATTTTGGTGTCATTTTGATGCGCATCTGAAGCGCGTTACACTTTGAGCCCTCGGCAGGTGGCTCTACTTAGTTGTGTACGAGCTCCCCATGCGCATGATTTCTTGTTCACCATACCTATTGATGGGCTGGTCCAGCGGATGAATCCACGACATTTTCGTGCGGTGTTGGGTTATCGCCTGGCGGTCCCCTTGTTCCTTGATCGCTCCCTTTGTCCGAGTTGTCATGTGCGCCGGATGGACCAGTGGGGTGACCATGCTGTTCATTGCTCTAGTGAGGTGGGGGTGAAGTTCTGACACAATCTCGTGCATGACACTTTGGTCGATATCTGTTCCAAAGTCGGGGTTTCTGTGCGGAAAGAGGCACCTATGGGTTTCCTCTCTGAGGATGGGCGGGACCTACGACCAGCAGACTTGTTGTTATTCAATTGGTCTCAAGGCTAATATGCTTGTGTGGATGTGACCGGTGCTTCTCCTTTCGCTGGTGGGGGTGATGGGTTTTTGGACCCTGGAGTGGCTTTGCGCAACGCGGTAGAGAAGAAGAAGAAGTATTCGTCCAAGTGTGCGGAACACGGTTACTCGTTCATCCCAATTGCCTTCTCTACTTTTGGAGAACTTGACCAGGAGGCATTGGCTATTCTTTCGCGCCTCAAGTATCTTTCTGTTAGTCACTCCAATAATGTTAGGAGTGGTATTTTTCTCTTTTCTAGACTTAGCTCTTGTATACAAAAAGGGGTGGGAGCACAACTTGTCTCTCGACTCCCTTCCAATTTTGAGTGATTAATGAAAGTCTAGTTTATTAAAAAAAAAAAATAATAATAATAATAATAATAATAATAGTAATAATAAGTTTTTTTATAATAAAAACTAGACTTTTATTAATTATACAAAAACTTAGTCTAGAAAAAAGAAAAGTACCACTCTGAACATTATTGGAGTGACTAACGGAAAGATGCTTGAGGCGCGAAATAATAGTCAACGCCTCCTGGTCAAGTTCCTCAAAAGTAGAGAACGCAAAGGGGATGAACGAGTAGCCGTATTCTGCACACTTGGATGAATACTTCCTCTTCTTCTTCTCTACAACATTGCAATGGCACACCGGGGTCCCAAGACCCATCACCCCCACCCGCAAAAGGAGAGGCCCCGATCACATCCACGCATTCATCTTTCCCTTGAGACCAATTGAATAACAACAAGTCTGCTGATCGTAGGTCCCGCCCATCCTCGGAGAGGAAACCCATAAGGACCTTTTTCCGCACATCAACGCCGACTTTGGAACAAATATCCACCAAAGTATCACGCACAAGATTGTGCTGGAACTTCACTCCCACCTCGCTAGAACGGTGAACAGCGTGGTCACCCCACTAGTCCATCCGACGCACATGACAACTCGGACAAAGGGAGCCCTTAGGGAACAAAGGGACCGCCAGACTATAACCCAACACTGCGCAGAACTGGCGCGGGTTCATCCGTTGGCCCTGCCCATCAATAGGGATGGTGAACAAGTAATCCTGCCCATGGGGAGCACAGACACAATTAAGTAGAGCGACACGCCGAGGACTCAACCCGCAACGCGACGTCAGATGTGCATCAATGACACAAAAATACCTCTTTGCCAAAGAATTCATGAACTGGGGGCAGGAGAGATAGAGGTAACAGAGATAGAATCAACGCCACAAAAGGCCGTGAAAAAGTCCAGAGTTATTATTATTTTAAAATGCAAATAAATGAGATTTTTATTTCCAAAATATTAATTAATCAGCATTCTTCAAGTTATGTACATGTTTATGACAACATATATTGTGTTATTCTTTATTAGTGTCATTAATTTTATTTATTATTATTATTATTATTAGTGTTTTTTTTTTAATTTTTATAAAGTGAAATTCAATAAATCAAAAACAACAAATGTTTACACAAAATTAGTGGGCAGCCTAAAAACAAATTGTGCTCCCACTTCCTTAGCAATAGAAAAACTAATTATAGAAAAAATAAAAAGAGCACCACGTGCCCCAGCATCCTGAGCCAAAGCGAAACCCTGGACTCTAACAAGCAAACCAACAACATTAACATCCAATTCCCTGAGTGTCGAGAAAGAGAAAGGAAGGAATCCATATCCCTTAGCCGCACACAAGTCTTGATACTTCACACACTTGTGCTTGGCAGCCTCAGCCACCACCCATCCAGGCACAAACTCCCTCAACCCAGACCGTGTCAAGGGGGAAGACCCGGTCAGGTCAACAGAAATATCCCGCCCCCTATCCCAAGCATAAAGGTGCAAGTCTGCAGGACGAATTAAGGGACCAGTCACTCCCGTCGCTCAAACCAGTGTCCACCTCCTTACCAGCAGATATACCAGATCGGAAACAGACATCCAATAGAATGTCACGAGCGAGGTTATGTCGGTGCTTGATACCCACCATCCCAGCACACGACACCTCATGATCACCAAACAGATCCTCATCAAAAAGCCGAAAGAAAGTAGAGCAGAGCTTGGACACCAGAAACAAGGCAACACCAAGTAGATAACCGAGCACACACCTGTAAGTCCTCCCGTTCATAGTCTGCCCCAAACCAGAAATAGGAGCTACACGCAACCAATCAGAAGAATGAGCACCTTTCTGAGACTTCCAAAGAGCTACCTGACGAGGAGATAAAGAGAAGAAAGATTCCGCAGAAGCAGCAACCTTTGTGAAATATATATCCGTCAGTGTCTTCATAAGTCTCGGGCAGCGATCTCACTAGGTTACTCAAAAGGTCAGAACTTGTGGTCTCACCAAACAAAGTCATGGCACAACAATGACTTTGTTATTATTATTATTATTATTATTATTATTATTATTATTATTATTATTATTATTATTATTATTATTATTATTATTATTATTATTTTTATTTATTTTTTTATTTATTTTTTATTATAAACTAGACTTTTATTACTCACGCAAAATTGGAAGGGAGTCGGAAGACAAGCTGTGCTCCCACCCCTTTCTGAATACAAAAGCTAAGTCTAGAAAATAGAAAACACCACTCCTAACATCATAGGAATGGCTAACACACAAGCGCTTAAGGCGCGAAAAAGTAGCCAGAGCCTCCTCATCGAGCTCCCCAAAAGTGGAGAAGGCAAACGGGGTAAAAGAGTAGCCGTGCTCTGCACACTTAGAAGAATACTTGCTCCTCTTCTTCTGAACGGCAGACTGCAAAGCAGCTCCCGGAACCCAAGAATCAAAACCCCCACCAGCAAAAGGAGAGACACCCGTAACATCCAGGCAAGCGTCTCGACCTTGGGACCAATTATATAATAACAAGTCTGCAGGGCGAAGGTCCCGTCCATCATCTGAGAGGAACCCCATATGGGCCTCTTTTCGCACAGCAACACCAACCTTAGAACAGATGTCAGCCAAGGTATTACGCACAAGGTTGTTCCGAAACTTCACCCCCACCTCGCTAGAACAATGAACAGCGTGGTCACCCCACTGGTCCATCTGTTGCACAAGACAACTCGAGCAAGAGGAACCATCAGGGAACAAAGGGACTGCAAGGCGATAACACAACACACCACGGAACTGTCGCGGGTTCATCCGCTGTCCCAACCCATCAATAGGAATGGTGAGTAAGTAATCCTGCGCATGAGGTGCACGGACACAACTAAGAACAGCCTTCTGCCGATGACTCAACCCATACCGTGACGTCAGATATGCATCAATGACACCAAAATAGCTCTTTGCCAAAGACTTCATAAACTGGGGGGCATGAGAGCTAGATGTAACAGAGAGAACATCAACACCACAAAAGGTCGTGAAACTGTCAAGAGCAGACTAAAAGGTAGGACCAGAAGAAATAACCCCGGACCGTAACAAAATCCTATCCTGCAAGGAGCTTGACTACAAGCGAGAAGTGAGAAAAGCATAGTGACTGACATCCTCCGCACACAGGACCCCCAGACCTCCAAGTCGGATGGGAAGAGTGGCAAGCCGCCACTGCCAATCCCCAAAACCAGGCCCTGAACCTATAACGATCATCTCCAAGGAAGTACGCAAGGCCTGATCAAACTGGACTAGAGCATCACCACAAGACAAAGGAGGGCAGGTCCTCAAAGCATAAGATAACTTCGCCACCCCGCACAATTGCGAATAAGAAGAAGCTCACACTGGGATCATCAAGCTTGCGGATAGCCTCCAACAAAGAGATGGTCTTGGAAACCCGGCGCGCAACTAAATCAAGGCAAAAACCAGAATCCGCACTAACAGAGCCCCCAAGGAGCTTGACACCCTGAAGCGGACGAGAGATAAAAGCAGGGAAAAGGCCACCCACCCTTCCACCAGGGTCCTCCACTGGCAGAAAAAGCTCAGTCTTATCGACATTCAGATGCAACCCACGAGCTGGTCCATCAACACGTAAAATATCGAGTGCCTTGGCAACCATAAGAGTATCACCAATGATATTGCCGTCATCAAGATACCAAGCCTGTAGAGAAAGCTCACATGAGTGATGAATAGCGTGGACCAACGGATGCAGAACCAGCGAGAATAATAAAGGACCCAAAGGATCCCCTTGCTGAACCCCCTGACACGAACGAAGAACCGAGTCCCCATAATAAAGCCGAGCAGGCCTAGAAAAACAGAACTCAACCCAAGGTGAAATGGCCAGACACCTCAACCGAGTCTCCCGAAGAAGAGCACTCATGTCAACCAAGTTAAACGCATTCTTAAAATCCACCAAAAGCATAGAGAGCACAACCTCGTCTCCTCTAGCCTCCACAAACCTATTGACAGAATGAAGAACAGCCTCACACCCACCCGAGACCCCAACACCAAATTGAAAATCCTGTAAACAGAGGAAGAGGCCACCTTAGAAACCAGCCTCCGCCAAACAGTACCAACGACAATGGGTCGAACACCCCCTTTTGGCTTACCGAGAGGAGTCAAAGGGGCACTAGCAATAAATTCCCCAAGCGGTCTAGGACACTTACCCGAAAGAAAAAGGTTAACGACCACAGTGATAGACGCTAACAGGCCATCAGAAACCGCAATAGCAGCACCCCTAAACATCCAACAAATGTTGGGCTCTGAGACCATCGCGACCGCAGGAGGTACCTTTGGGGAAGCTCCGAATCCTATTCAACACAAGGTCTTTCTGTACTAACAGAGCATCCTCCTCAAGCGAAGAAGGAGGTACAACCGGAGGGGGGGGGGCAAATGGGTGCTTGGATTCCAACTCAGCCAAGGTGTCAGGGGTATCAAGGGCAACCCCAGAAGAGGTGAGGACCTTAATAGCAGTCGTAAAGTGCCCGTCACCCAGCTTGCGCATACACTGGGATAAATTAGCCTCCTCAGAATCAATAGGCTCTGAAAACCCCCGAGGAGGTGAATAAACAGCGGCTAAACGGTCTCTCACCAATCCCAATCTGTCCCTAGGGTCTCTCCAGCGTGCAACGGCACTAGAAATGCCCTCGAATTGGCGTCGCTCCCTCTCCCCAGAACGGCGCTGTGCTCTACTAGACGGCACTAAAGTAGCCAGGGTGCAACGAGGCAGAATGAGAAGTTGCAGCCACGCAGACAAGTCCCCTGGGCATGCAAGGACCTGGTCAAGAGCACTTATTATTATTATTATTATTATTATTATTATTATTATTATTATTATTATTATTATTATTATTATTATTATTATTATTATTATTTTATTATTATTATTATTTTTTAATAATAATAAGACTTTTATTAGTCACACAAAATTGGAAGGGAGTCGAGTGACGAGCTGTGCTCCCACCCCTTTCTGAATACAAAAACTAAATCTAGCAAAAAGAAAAACACCACTCCTAAAATCATTGGAATGACTAACAGACAAATGCTAGAGGCGTAAAAGAGTAGCCAACGCCTCCTGCTCAAGCTCCCCAAAAGTAGAGAAGGCCAAAGGGATGAACGAGTAGCTGTGTTCTGCACACTTGGAAGAGTACTTCCTCTTCTTCTTCTGTACGGCAGTCTGCAACGCAGCTCCGGGAGCCCAAGAAACCAAACCCCCACCTGCAAAAGGAGAGACACCCGTGACATCCAAAAAAGCGTCTTTGCCCTAGGACCAATTGTACAACAACAGATCCGCTAGACGAAGGTCCCATAGGGGCCTCATTCCGCGCCGCAACACCAACCTTAGAGCAGATGTCAACCAAAGTATCACGCACAAGATTGTGCCGGAACTTCACCCCCACCTCGCTGGAATAGTAAACAGCATGGTCCCCCCACTGGTCCATCCGATGCACATGACAACTCGAGCAAGAGGACCCATCAGGGAACAAAGAGATCGCCAGGCGATAACACAACACAACACGAACATGTCGTGGGTTTATTATTATTATTATTATTTATTTTTTTTCTTTTTTATTTTTTTTATTATAACTAGACTTTTATTAATCACGCAAAATTGGAAGGGAGTCGAGAGACAAGCTGTGCTCCCACCCCTCTCTGAATACAGAAACTAAGTCTAGAAAAAAGAAAAACGCCACTCCTAACATCATTAGAGTGACTAACAAATAAGCGCTTGAGGCGCGAAATAGTAACCAAAGCCTCCTCTCCGAGCTCCCCAAAAGTAGAGAAGACAGACGGGATGAACGTGTAGCCGTGCTCTGCACATTTAGAAGAATAATTCTTCTTCTTCTTCTGAACTGCTGACTGCAAAGCAGCTCCAGGAGCCCAAGAATCCAATCCCCCACCAGCAAAAGGAGAGACACACGTGACATCCAAACAGACGTCTTTGCCTTGGGACCAATTGTATAACAACAAATCCGCTGGACGAAGGTCCCGCCCATCATCAGAGAGGAACCGCATAGGGACTTCTTTCCGCACCGCAACACCAACCCTGGAGCAGATATCAACCAAAGTATCACGCACAAGATTGTGGCGGAACTTCACCCCCACCTCGCTAGAACAGTGAACATCGTGGTCACCCCACCGGTCCATCTGGCGCACATGATAACTCGGACAAAGGGAGTCCTCCTGGAACAAAGGGACCACCAGGCGATAACACAACACAACTCGGAACTGACGTGGGTTCATCCGCTGCCCCAAACAGTCAATAGGAATGGTAAAAAGGTAATCCTGTGCATGAGGGGCATGCACACAGCTAAGAAGGGCCTTCTGTCGACTACTCAAATCATAACGTGATGTCAGATGTGCATCAATGACCCCAAAATAGCTCTTTGCCAAAGACTTCATGAACTGGGGGGCAGGAGAGCTAGTGGTAACAGAGAGCGAATCAACACCACAAAAGGCCGAGAAAGCACCTAGAGCAGACTGAAAGGTAGAGCCAGGCGAGTCAATCCCAGACCTCGCCAGAATCCGATCCTGCAAAGAGCTAGATTGCAAGCGAGAGGCGAGAAAAGCATACTGACTGACATCCTCAGCATACAAGACCCCGAGACCTCCAAGTCTAATGGGAATTGTGGCAAGCCGCCACTGCCAATCCCCAAAACTAGGCCTTGAACCTGTAACGATCATCTCTAAGGAAGTACGCAAGGCCTGATCAAACTGAACAAGAGCATCCCCACAAGACGAAGGAGGGAAAGTCCTCAAAGCATAAGATAACTTCACCACCCCTGCACAATTGCGAAGTAGAAGAAGCTCACATTGGGGATCATCAAGCTTGTGGACAGCCTCCAATAGAGAGATGGTCTTGGAAACCCGGTGCGCAACTGATGAACCGGAATTTGTCAGATTCTAATTAATCAAATAAATTTGTATTTAGCCAAAGGCAATTCACAACTACAACGAAAACCGTAGTGTAGCAGTAGAATAACCTCGAGTGTCGATCTCTAAGGGCTATAACTAGTTTTATCTAATTTAACTTGAGAATATAAAATAGCAGACGACTTAGCAAAGGTTTTTCTTAACAGATAATGGAGATTGGTGATAGTATGGTCATTCAAAGCATAGCAAGTTAATAATCATGCATAAATTCCCCGGTTTTGCATAGAGATCTTTGATCAATGAGCTGTCCAGTTGTAATTACTCAACACCACGAAGATATAGATTTAGATAGATCAAAGATCAATGAATTGTCCAATTGTGTTCAGTAATTATTCAACATTACAAAGATAGAGATTTAGATAGATCAAAGAAATAAAGCAATAACTCTAGGTATAATGCGCGATATAGCCATTAGCATAATTATTAACCCTTCGCTAAGAAATCACATACTATCACCAACGAGAAGTTTAGCTACTCATAGATGTCATGCAATCAACAGAAATCATACCACGAATGAATGAAAACATGATGAAAGATATATAAATATAAATAGAAAAACTGTAAGATACAATATTACCGAAGGTTGTCAATCTCCGAAGAATCGCGATCTTACAAGCTCCAAATTGCTAAGAAAAAGTATCTCCTAAGCTAAGAACCCCCAGGACAGGCTCTGGGAAATTCCTACCTAAAACTACAGAGAAAGGTAAGAGAAAAGGTCTGGAAAAGTATGAAAAACGGAGAAAACTGAGCAACTATATATAGGCTTCCGAATTGTGTCGGGCGAAGGGCCCCACACATCGGGCGATTCGCCTGGTGTGGGGCGATTCGCCCGGGAGTGTTTTTCGGTCCAAAATGCGTTTTCGACGCGTTTTTGGATTTCTTCCCGTTCTTTGACTCGGTTTCTGCCTTCTAGTGACCTTCTAGCCTCCAGATTCGGTCCCTAGACTTCAAATCCTATCCGGAATCTATCAGATACTCCAATTAGGCTTCTGGAATACCAATTCCTTGTCTACTTCAATATAATTGCCCGGAAAATCTCGTTTTTCAACCAAAACCTGTAAAATACAAACTAAAGGAAAACGTGACACTATTCTAATAAAATGCACTAAAATATAGCTAAATTAACATAGAGGATAGCTAAAATAGGTGAAAAAGACTCAAATGACAGTGTAAAATACACATTCATCAGCAACCAAATCACGACAGAATCCACAATCTCCACTAATAGAGCCCCCAAGGAGCTTGACACCTTGGAGCGGGCGAGAGATAGAAGCAGGGAAAAGGCCATCCACTCTTCCACGAGGGTCCTCCACTGGCCAAAAAAGCTCTGTCTTATCGACATTCAGATGCAACCCACGGGCTGGCCCAACTTCACGAATAATATCTAGCGCCATGGCAACCATAAGAGTATCACCAATGATAGTGTCGTCGTCAAGATACCACGCCTGAAGAGAAAGCTCGCACGACTGATGAATAACGTGGACCAACGGATGCAGGACCAGAGAAAATAAGAAAGGGCCCAAAGGATCCCCTTGCTATTATTATTATTATTATTTTATTTATTTATTTATTTTTTTTTTTTTTATAAACTAGACTTTTATTAATCACGCGAAATTGGAAGGAAGACGAGAGACAAGTTGTGCTCCCACTCCTTTCTGGATACAAAAGCTAAGTCTAGAAAAAAGAAAAACACCACTCCTAACATCATTAGAGTGACTAACAGGTAAGCGCTTGAGGCGCGAAAGTGTGACCAAGGCCTCCTCGTCAAGTTCTCCAAAAGAAGAGAAGGCAAAAGGGATGAACGAGTAGCCGTTCTCAGCACACTTCGAAGAATACTTCTTCTTTTTCTTCTGAACGGCAGTGTGCAAAGCAGCGCCAGGGACCCAAGGATCCAAACCCCCACCAGCAAAAGGAGAGACACCCGTGACATCCAAACAAGCGTCTTTGCCTTGAGACCAATTGTACAACAACAGATCCGCTGGACAGAGATCCCGTCCATCATCGGATAGGAACCCCAACGGGACCTCTTTCCGCACCGCAACACAAACCTTAGAGCAGATATCAACCAAAGTATCGCGCACAAGATTGTGCCGGAACTTCACTCCCACCTCGCTAGAACAGTGGACTGCGTGGTCACCCCACTGGTCCATCCGGCGCACATGGCAACTCGGGCAAAGGGAGTCATCCAAGAACAAAGGGACCGCTAGGCGATAACATAACACCGCCCGAAATTGTTGAGGGTTCATATGCTGCCCTAACCCGTCAATGGGAATGGTGAAAAGGAAATCCTGCGCATGAGGGGCACGCAAGCAGCTAAGAAGAGCCTCCTGTCGACTACACAAACCAAAACATGACGTCAGACGAGCATCAATGACACCAAAATAACTCTTTGCCAAAGATTTCATGAATTGGGGGGCAGGAGAGCTAGTGGTACCAGAGAGAGGGTCAACACCACAAAAGGCCGAGAAAGAATCCTGAGTAGACTGAAAGGCAGGGCCAGGCGAGTCAATCCCAGATCTCGCCAGAATCCGATCCTGCAAAGAGCGAGACTGCAAGCGGGAGGCGAGGAAGGCATACCGACTGACATCCTCAGCACTCAAAACCCCAAGGCCACCAAGTCTGATGGGAAGAGTGGCAAGCCGCCACTGCCAATCTCCAAAGCCGGGACCTGAACCTGTAACAATCGACTCCAAGGAAGTACGCAATGCCTGATCAAACTGAACCTGAGCACCGCCTAGAGACACAGGAGGGCAGGTCCGCAGAGCAAAAGACAACTTCGCAACCCCTGCACAATTCCGAAGGAGGAGAAGCTCACACTGGGGATCGTCGAGCTTGCGGATTGCCTCCAAGAGACAGACGGTCTTGGAAACCCGACGCGCAACGAGACCACTGCAGAACCCAGAATCCCCACTGACAGCACCCCCCAGAAGCTTGACACCTCGAAGCGGACGAGAGATAGAAGCCGGGAAAAGGCCACCCCCCTCCCCCGAGGGTCCTCAACCGGCCAGAAAAGCTCTGTCTTATCCACATTAAGGTGCAACCCCCGAGCTGGTCCATCGATACGGATGATATCTAACGCCTTGGCGACCATAAGAGTATCACCAATAATAGTGCCGTCATCAAGATACCACGCCTGAAGAGAGAGCTCACACGCCTGGTGAATAGCAAGAACCAGAGGATGCAGAACCAGAGAAAACAATAAAGGACCCAAAGGATCCCCTTGTTGAACCCCTTGAGAAGACCAGAGAACCGAATCACCATAGTAGAGCCGAGCGGGTCGAGAATAACAGAACTCCACCCATGGGGAAATGGCCGGACACCTCGACCGTAGTCTCCTGAAGAATGGCACTCCTGTCAACAAGGTTAAAGGCATTCCTGAAATCCACCAAAAGCATAGAGAGTCCAACCTCGTCTCCTCTAGCCTCCACAAATCTACTGACAGAATGAAGTACTGCCTCACAACCATCGGGCACTCCAACACCAAACTGAAAGTCGTGCAAGTAGGAAGTCACCGAGTTCCCAACAGAGGAAGAGGCAACCTTAGAGACAAGCCTCCTCCACACAGTACCAATGGCAATGGGACGAACACCTCCACCTGGCTTAACTAGCGGAGTCAAAGGAGCACTTGCGATAAATTCCCAAAGCTGACTAGGGCACTTACCCGAAAGGAAAAGATTGACAACCCCAGTGATAGAAGCTATCAGCTCATCAAAAACAGCAGAAGCAGCACCCCCCAAAATATCCAAAAAGTGTTGGGCGCGGAGACCGTCTCGACCACAGGAAGTGCCTTTGGGGAAGCTCCGGATACGATTCAGCACCAAATCCTTGTGAACCAACAACGCGTCCTCCGCAAGCAGGGAAGAAGGCACAGCCGGAGGAGATGCAAAGGGGTGCTTGGACTCCAACTCAGCTCGAGTGTCAGGGGAATCAGGGGCAACACCAGAGGAAGTGAGGACCTTAATAGCAGCAGAAAAATGATCGTCACCTAACTTCCGCTTGCACTGAGAGATGTTAGCCTGCTCCGAGTCCTTAGGTGTCGCGAACCTACGCCTAGGGGAGGAAGACTCAACTAAGCGGTCCCTAACCAGCCCTAGCCTCTCCCCAGGGTCTTTCCATCGAGCAATGGCACTGGAGATGCCAACAAACTGACACCTCTCCCTCTCACCAGACCGGCGCTGAGCTCTAATGGACGGCACAAAGACAGCCAGAGTGCAGGACGGCATGATAAGAAGCTCTACCCATGCACCCAAATCTCCAGGGCAAGCCAGGACCTTGTCAAGTGCACTGAGAAAGATTCTGGCAAAACCAAGCCTCAACTTAGGAGGAATGCACTTGACAGTACGCGTTTGCTTCGAGAAAAAGCGGTGAAGGAGGTCAACATCAAAGCGCAGAGAGCCCACCTCCCCATCAATCGCCGGAGACGACACAGAAGAACCCGAATCAGAAACCACCTGCCCCGCACCAGAAGAGACTTCGGTTCTCGAAGGGGAAGGAATACCAAGGATAGCACCATCCTCAAGGCCAGGCGCGCCAACCACAGTGCCATCAACGTGCCGACAGTTCTTAGATAACGTGTGTGTACAAAGACAAAGACCACACAACCAAATACCCGCCTGATGAAGAGCAAGGTCCAGAGCAGAGAATAAAGAGAAGTCACTAGCTATACGAGCTTTGAGAGATGCCTTTAACGCCTCTGTCTTAAAATGCTGGGTTCTGAAATGAGTAATAAAATAACTCCTAGCAAACCCCCTAGCAGTCCGACCCCCGCTACAACCATCAAACCCTTTCAACGGGCAAGGAATAAAACCCGATACGCCACTAGCCATGCAAACAACGACAAAGAAACCTCAAACAGAGACCAGGGCAGCAGCAACAATACCAGAGCAGCAACAAACCAAAGCAGCAGCAGCCCCCCGACCCACAAACAGAGCAACAGGAGCAACAAAACAAAGCAGCACCAAAACAGAGAACAAACCAACAAAATGGCCAAAAACCAACCAAGAAGACCACAAACAGAAGAACAAGGCTGAGGCAAATCACGCCGCTGGGCACAGGCCGCACAAGCCAAACAACACCGAACGGCCAACCAGAGAATCACACAGCCCCAAATCGGCCAAGACGGAGGCAAAAACCAGAAACCAGAGGCAAAAAACGGAAAAGCGAAAAACCACACAACCCCAATCGGCCAAGACGGAGGACAAAAAGAAACAAACCGATCGGCCGACCCGCGAGCAGAGAGAAAGAAGGGGAAGAGAAACCTTACCAACCTTACCTTAGAGAGCGGCGCGGAATGCTTACCGGAGGCGACGAGAATGGCGGCCACCATCGCGATCAGAATCGCCATAATCGCCAGAGAGAATCGACATTCTTATTAATATTGTTATTATTATTATTATTATTATTATTATTATTATAAATAAAAAACAACAAATGTTTACACAAAATTAGTGGGCAGCCGAGAAACAAGCTGGGCTCCCACTCCCTTAACAATAGAAAAACTAATCCTAGGGAAAATATGATGAGCAGCACGCGCTCCAGTATCATGAGCCAAAGCGAAAACCCCGGACCCTGACAAGCAACTCAACAACATCAACACCCAACTCCCCAAGTGTCGAGAAAGAGAAATGAAGGAATCCATATCCCTTAGCTGCACACAAATCCCGATACTTCGCGCACTTGCGCTTGGCAGCATCTGCAACCGCAAGCCCGGGCACAGAGTCCACCATCCCAGACCGAGTCAAAGGGGAAGACTAGGTCATATCCACACATACATCCCGCCCCCTATCCCAAGCATAAAGGAGCATGTCTGCAGGACGGAGGGACCTGTCACTCCCGCCAGTACTCAAACCAATATCCACTTCCTTACCAGCAGAAATGCCAGATCGGAAACATACATCCAAGAGAGTGTCACGAACGAGGTTATGTCGGTGCATGACACCGCATGATCACCAAACACATCTCCAACAAAAACCCGAGAGAAAGTAGAGCAGGGCGAAGACACCGGAAACAAGGCAACACCAATCCGATAACCCAGAACACACCTGTAAGTTCTCCCGTTCATAGTCTGTACCAAACCAGAAATAGGAACTACACGCAACCAATCAGAAGAATGGGCACCTCGCTGAGACTTCCAAAGAGCTACCTGGTGGGGAGATAAAGAGAAAACAGATTCTGCATAAGCAGCAACCTTCATGAAATATATATTGCCAATCTCTTCATAATTGTGGGGGCAGCGATCTCACTAGGGTTACCCAAAAGGTCAGAACCTGTGGTCTCAACAAACAAAGACAGGGTCACATCAAAAGCAGGTCCAAGAGAAGTGATACCAGAAGGATGTAAGAAAATACGGTCAGAGTTACCCCTAGGGTACGCAACGGAATTTCAAAAATTTTCTTAACATACAGGTTAATTGATTATGTATATGCCGTATATATGTAAACACGTCAATTAGAAGACTAACCTTACTTCCAAAGCAGCTTCCAAGTCTTCGTAATAATCTGGTGTATCTTCTCCTTCGTCGAAGTCGAAGATATATGCAATACTCTTATTATCTGCAAGACAATAAAAGTTAGTTTTCAGCTCCTAGAACCTCAACCTTGGTATCCACGGATGAACAGCCTATCAGAAAGAATGCTAGGATATTCTTTGTGTGGCCAAGAAGATGGGGCGGCGATTCCTCCGGCAAGGTGGCGCGCGCCCGTGGCTTATAGAGGATGGGAGAGCTTTTTATTTTTTCTAAGAAAATTGGGTAGAATAATTCTCTAAGAATTGATTGTTCATAATCATAAAAAAATCTCTCTAATAGTCTACTATATAGTAGTCAATAGAAGCCTAAAGCATAAGCAATTAGACTTTGTAAATGAATAAGAATCTAATTCTTATCGCACTAGGAAACCAATATCAAGACTAGGTTCATTCCCAATCAAATTAAAACTCAATCAGGAAAATCTAACTTATCCCTTGGACTTCTAATAGAGGAAGGAGTCGAACTCCTTCCCCTACTCCACCTCCTGCGCGCGCGCGCTCATGTCCTACGGGAGATAGGTGGGTCCCAATTTTGGGACCCACTTATAGTTCTAAGGCAATTCAAACTCCAAGTAGATTTTTCCCAAGTGCATATGTTAATTCTAAATTAACATATCCTTTCAAATCAAACCTCTATTATATTTCCAAAATATAATCTTTAATTGTATTTACATAAAATACAATTAATTAGCCAATTCAATTAATAATTCCAAATCATTAATTGAGCCACTAAATATTATAATTAATTCCAAATCAATTATAATCCATCAATCACAATTAATTCCAAATTAATTGCGATTCCATCTTCAAGGATATTCTCATAAGCTGAATCACCACATAGTGTGACCCATATGGCCTCATTGTATTAAGCAAGTCCTAGACTAGGTAAAATGGAATTCCTAGACGGTTCCATTTGCAATATTAATACATGAGGACGTTTGAGAGGTTTCTCAAAGCAAACCCTTTCGTTGCGAAGTCTGTTGCGCTCAACGCGGCAATGGTAACGTCCCTTCATCTGACTGACTCGAATGTATCTAGGATCGATGAAGTGTCTATACATCCATGGGCGTCTTCAGTGAGTTGCATGGTGAATCCAATATCTATTATGACCATCATAATAATATTGATACGCTGGCCAGCGGTTTTACCAATCACAACTATGAACGACTATGAGCAGTGCTCTCCTGTGCTACAAATGAGAGATGAATCCTTCACAGAATCACTTATCATCCCCATTTGTATGTAGCCATAATCCTGGATCGTGTCTTAGGTCAACTGCTTATTCAGAGCTGACATCGACGGGTCCACCAAGGATATGGGGCAACAAATGTGATGATAAAGTCCTGTAAGTCCAAAGGACGACTGACATCACTTCGACAACTTACCTGTTCCCATAGACACTTCGGTGTAGAATATACATCGATGGGAGTGTCCGGTGGGTACTTCCATTGTTCGATAATCCTTCTTCGAACAACTATGCGTAGTTATGGGAACGTTTCTCAATTGTCCAACAATCCGTTCCGTGGCCGTGGGATCGGCTCACACTTGCTCCAACAAGTATAACCTCCATGCATACTAGTCTCATCTGGTTCGTTCAGACCCCTACATCCGAGATGAACCTCGACTAGGGAGAGTTTGGGATAGATGATAACTCACATAGCTCCCACTATCTGTGTGATCGGTCATCTATCCGAGGGGACATGTTTAATATCAATACAGACAGGAATAGAGATATGACATGCTGCATGCCTGGTGTAATATAAATATGAAAGCGATACTCAATAGTCAAACAACAAACATATATTATATTACGTTGACCTGTGTAATAGTACATATATGCCCTCTATAAGGGATGCACGCCCTTAATAAGGACTGTCTCTAGGACATATACACTATCAAAGGACACAAGAGCTTAGCCTGGAAACCAGCAGACTGAAGGCGAGAAGCAAGGAAGGCATAATGACAAACATCCGCAGCAGTATAAACACCAAGCCCCCCAAATGAAAAGGGCAAAGTAGCAAGCCGCCATTGCCAATCACCAAAACCGGGGTTCGACGCCGTGACAATACGCTCCAAAGAGGATCTCAAAGCCCGATCAAAAGAAAGCTGAGCCGACTGAAAGAAACCCGGAGGGAAAGTACGCAAAGCAAAATAGAGCTTCGAAATACTCGTACAAGCGCAAAGCAACAACAACTCACACTGCAGATCGTTAAGCTTCGCGACAGAGTCCATAAGCTCGATGGTCTTGTTCACCCTCTTCACCACAAGCTCACTACTGAAATCGGGACACACACTGACCGAGCCACCAAGGACTTTGACCCCACGGAGTGGGCTGGCGATAGAAGGAGGGAAAACACCAGGAACCCTAGTCCTCGGATCTTCGACCGACCAAGCTTGCTAGGTACGTCAAACGAATCTTTGATCTTACATACCAACGGGTGTAAAGCCAGAGCGAAAAGAAGAGGACCCAAAGGATCGCCCTGCTGGACCCCCTGACCAGACCAAAGAATGTGCTCCCCATAGTACAACCTAGCCGGACTGAATAACAGAACTCAACCCAACGTGAAAGAACGGGGCAACGACGACGAACCTCAAGCAGCATAACCGCACGATCCACCATGTTGAAAGCATTCTGAAAGTCAATTAACAACATGGTCAAGCCCACCTCACTGCCTCTCGCCTCTACAAACCGAGTCAAGGAATGAAGAATAGCCTCACCTCCACAAGGTACCCCAACACCAAACTGCAGACCTTCAAAATACCCTGATAAAGAGGGGTCAACCAAAACATCACCCACCTTAGAGACCAGACGACGCCAAATAGTACCCACAACAATAGGACGTATACCACGACCCGGCTTAACCAGCGGAGTGAGAGGAGCACTAGCAATATACTCACCCAAAACATGCGGGCATTTACCCTCAAAGAAAAGATGAACCACCCGAGTGATAAAGGTGATCAAATCATCAGAGAGAGCAACAGCAGCACCGCCCAGACAATCCAATAAGTGCAGAGCTTGCAGAACATCTCGACCACAAGAGGTTCCACGAGGGAAACTACGAATCATATCTAGAATAGTAGTACTGGAGGCAGAAAGGGGACTAAGGCCAGCAGGTAAAGGAGGCAAAATAGGGGAAGGAGCAGAAGGGTGCTTTTCCTTCAAAGCCTCCAGAGTATCAACCGAATAAGGAGCAACACCAGAAGAAGAAAGAACTTGAACAGCTGCAGAATAATGCCTATCACTGACCTTCCTAAGACACTGATGAATATTGGCTTTACCCAAATCTGGATCTGACTCCTAACGAAAAGAAGGCAAATCCGTAGCCAAAGTGTCATGAAGAAGCTGTAAACTACCCCCAGCGACATCCCAAGTGCGTAGGGCATAAGTAATACACTCCTCCTGGCGCTTAGGCCTAACAACTGCCCGACACTCAAGACTACTCCTCGGAGAAAAAGTCTTCAGCGTACAAAGAGGTAGCACGAGCAAACGAACCCAACAAGAAAGGTCATCCGGAGAAGAAACCACATAATTCAAAGCTCCCTTTAAAACCCGCGAAAACCCCAGGTGACACTTAGGAGGGATCGACTTGACCGTATGTAACCCCTTAGCCAACAAAGCATCAAGAGAAGCCAGCGAAAAACCCTGAGTAGCCGGCACACTAACACCAGCAGGCGAAGAAGTAACAGGAGCACGAGGCACAGGGATGTCAAACATAGTGAAGTGAACCACACCATCACCACAATCAGGAGCCGCCACAACATTGTTACTGTCATGCCGACACCGCGCACGAACTGTATGAGTAGTAAGACAAACCCCACAGAGCCAACGACCCATCCACCTCAAAGTAGCTTCAGCAGACAGATAAACAGGCAAACTAGTAGCAAGAGCATTACGCGTGATAATCTGTGCCTCACCACGAAAATGGCGATCACGCATGTGGGTAATTAAATAACTACTAGTAAGACCATTCCCATTACCGTCCTGACACTCAGAAAGTCCAACAAACGGGCAATGAAACTGCACAACCTCGGGCATCGGACAAACCTTAAAGACAACCAAAACCAAGCACAAGAAGAGCCCCTCAACAATGAACACAGAACAGAACTTGAACGTTGCAGAGCTGGAAAAAACAACCAAAAATCGGAGGAGAACAGGCCCCAAATACAGCCAGCAGCCCACCCCTCAAAACACCCCACTAAACGCAAGGAAAAACAGAGCCCTGGCTACACAAAACAGAGCCGGAACAGCAAGAAAAGGAGAAACAAATCCAGTCCAAAGAACACACAATACAACAGCCAGAAACGCCCCAAAACACACGAGAAAACAGACCCCAAATCGCACCATAAAACGATCCCGATCACCGGAAAACGAAATACAAAAACAGAAGAAAAAGGCACCAAGGGCCGCCCGTAAAAACAGCAAAAAAACAGAGCACAAACCGATAGAAAAAGGGACGAAATTACCTGCGAGAAAGATCCAAAACAAAAAAGAAAGACACTCTAAAACCACCCCTCCAAAAACCGATGCCAATTGTGGCCGACATCGAAGGAGGCAATCGCCCGATCGCCAGAGAAAAGACCTGAGTGATGACAACAAGGGAGGAGGTTTTATTATGACGATAAGGTCGAGTTCCCATAGCGGCCGTCAATTACATGTAGTATGAAAACAATGTAAGTTGATTGAATTGCAAAAACCGGTGCCAATTGCGGTCGACATCGAAGGAGGCGATCGCCCGATCGCCAGAGAAAGATGTTAATTATTATTATTATTATTATTATTATTATTGTTATTATTATTATTATTATTATTATAAATGCAGCTGTTGCCATCAATGTCATGGTTAATGTTGTGGAAACATTGAGCATGTCATTGAGTACAACATGGAGACTATAGTTGGATATTTTTATATATATCTTTGTATTCTATTTTGTCTTTATTCACTAATTTAATTAGTCCCACGGTTGTAATTATTTGTTAGGAAACTTGTAATTTTGATGAGCAATTAACCATGCTAAATTAAGAACAGTCCAGTAACTAGTACTCTTAAGGTCCATAGGAATTTAGAATTTTAAGGACATTGTAAAAGAGGAACGTTTGCTGATGACTTAGTTAGGTATTAGATAAGTTATTTCTTTTGCGTATGATGTATTTTATTTTCTGAAAAGAAAATATCTTATTGATGCTTAGCTTTAATGAATCTTATTTTCTGAAAAGAAAATGACCTATTGAAGCATTTGCTGAAGATATATTTTGTTTATTACAAACAATTTATTGAAGCAAATAAGAAACCGGTCAGAATCTTCAAGACTTTTTGAAGATCTTAAGACTTGAAGAATTCGAAGACTTGAAGACTTGAAGATTGCTGAAGACTGGTAAGGCACGTGTTGCTCAGAAAGTGGAATGTTCAGCAACAACATTGCATAAGTGAAAATCTGAAAGACAAAGTAGGTTGTGCTTGCTGAAACTGAGACTGAACACTTGCTGATGAACATATGTGACCTCTTGCTGAATGTACGTGAATTTGCGCTCCAATGTTACTGTTTGAATTCTATTCAAAGGTGCATTTAATGCAAAGCATGCATGAAGACTAGAAGACAAACAAAGTCGCTGCTGAAAGTACAAAAGCAAGATAGTGACATGTTAAGGAACAAAAGCCTTAGGATTTGAAATTCAAACGGCTCCTTACTTGCACTATAAATAGAGGTCATCCGGCAAAGAGTTGAAGTGTGTCAACAACGTGATCAAACTCTCACTTGTGCTTAAAAACTCTCAAACCTTCAAACTCTCTTACTGCCATTGATCCGTTCCAAGACTTAAAGCTTGAAAAAGCTACTTGTGAAAAAGTAGAACAAACTCGGCTAAGAAATTAGTTAAGTGTTCTTTCTTTCGAACAAGAACAAGTCTTGACACCAGAAACAATCAAACTTGTTTACTCCAAAGTATTCCAAGTTGTGTTTCTTAGATTACTTGTTGTAACTGAATAAGTTATAATTAAGTCATCTCACCCCAAAACTCTCTAACTGAAAATACACCCTTTCAGGCGTGATATTCAGGGGGAACTTAATCGAGCATAGCTTTGCTGATTAAAAGTACCAAGTTTGGTGGAGAACAAGGTTGAGTTCTCTAGTTTAGGTTGGAGACAAAGCAAGTGTGCTTTGGTTTATGTTGAATCGCTTTAGATAGGAGATTGTAAGGAACCTCAATCATATCTTAGTGGATTCAGTCCTAGAAAGGACAAAGTGGATTAGTTGAGAGATTACGCCACTCTCAGATACCACTATAAAAGCGTTTGTGTGATTTACTTACTGCATTTAGCTTTCAGCAAATTATATCTGTTTGTACACAGTCACTCACTTCACTTGCTGAAACCCTTTATTTGCTGAAAGAGCACTTATTGTTTCAAAGACTTCCGCTCTCTGATTTTAAGTATCAGCAAACCAAGCTACTGGAAAGTAACTTACGCTTGCTGAGAAAGTTAAGTATCAGCAAACTCATTACTGAAAAGTAATAAGTACTTGCTGAGAAAGTTTTAAACGACGAAAGTTTGAAAAGACTATTCACCCCCCCCTCTAGTCTTTTCTTGTTGTTTAAAGGGACCAACAAGTGGTATCAGAGCAGGAGGTTCTTTAGCCTTCTGCACTGAACCTAGATCCCCTTAAGTGCTTTCCGTAAATCACTCTCACTTGATCAGTTTGGTAGTGCTTTGCTGACAGGATTTCTTTAGGAGATGCTCCCTTGCTGAAGCTGGAATATTACGAGAAATGGCGAAACAACATGATGCTACATCTTGAGGCCATTAGTGATGAGATGGTAACCGTCATTAATGATGGACCTATCAAGATCACTAAAATTGAAAGGAGTTTCCCTCACAAGACCACTAAAGCTGGGAAGGAAACCATCCTTGGCGAACCATCAGATACTGTTGTGCCAAAACCAAGAGAGGAATGGACTTCTGACGAAGCTAAGAGATTCCGTCTTGATGGCCAAGCAAGAAATATCATCATCAGATCAACTCCGGATACCATACAGTGCAAACTGTGGGGTGCTAAGACTGCAAAGGAGGCTTGGAAAATGGTTCAAGATCATTGTGTTGGATCTGACAAGACCAAGGAAAACAAACTTGAAGTACTTAAATTAAAGTTTAAAAACTTTAAGCAAGGTGCTAACGAGTCACTGGAAGACTTGGACTTCAGATTCACAACTCTTGTTAGTGAAATGGCAGCGCTGGGTGTTGGAAATCTTTATTCAGATTCTGAGAAAGTGAAAACTATCATCAGAAGTTTGAATCAAGAATGGATCCATACTCAGAATTTCTATTATAATCAAGGAATGCCTGACATTACACCAACAGAGTTGTTCTCTCATCTTGCTACTGTCAATTATGAGACAAAGCAAAGAGAAAATGTGTTTGCTGAAAAATTGCAAAACATTGCTCTTGCTGCAAAGCCGTCATCTTCTGAAAAGAAGAATGATAAAGAGCCTGCTGATGAAAATGCTTTAGTTGTTAAAAACATAAAGAAGTTCATCAGTAAGGAACTTGAAAGGCGAAAGGCAAAAGAGAAGCTGAAAAAGCATCTTGGTAACAACTACCATAAGTACAAGAATGATACTAGCTCGCTGAACAAGCAAGCTCAGCAAGCTACATCATCAGAAGAACCAGCAGTTGGAAATGATCTATGTTTTTACTGCAAAAAGCCTGGACACTTCAAAGCTAATTGCCCTTTGCTGAAAGGCAAATCTGCTGAAAAGAAGAAGAAGTTCAAAAGAGCTTTCATTGCTGAAGAAAAGAAGAAGCTTCAAGCAAAAATCGATGCATTGTGCATTGAGACAAGCTCCGAAGACAGTGAGGATGAAAGTTCAGACACCGACGATGAAGAAGCCACTCTAGACGTGGAGATTGGCAAAGAAGTGTGTGGAATAGCTATGGAAGCTTATCCAGATGTGTCGAACTACGAATTCTGCCTCATGGCCGGTCAGGTAAATAATTCTACCTCTGACTCAGATTCAGAAAGTGAAGACGAGATTGACCTTGACAAGATTCAAGGAGAAATCGAAAGATTTGAGAAAACTCTCAACAAACAGCAAGAGAAACTTCAACTTGCTGAAACTCTGACCAAGCAAACTACTGAGAAGTATGTTTTGCTGAAGGAAGAGACAGAAGAAAAGGATGCTGAAATAAGGCGTCTTAAGAAGTTGATTGCTGAAGCTGCAGAGAAAAATTCTCAAATGGCATTAGAATTAGAAGAGTATCAGTCCTCAATTCTAAAGTTACTTGCTGAAATCCAAGAAATGAAAAAGATGAAAGTCAATTTCAAATCCTATGTGGAAGTAAGTAATACGCTGACTGAACTAAACTCTTATTTGAGAGATCCATCTCAGAAAGAAGGTTTAGGAGCAACGTGCGAAGGTGATAACGTAGAAATCTTGAGAAAAGATAAATCACCTATCTCCTTTGTACGTGCTACTGATAGTAGTCCACCAGTAATCTATCAGTTTGGTCAAACTAAGGTTGCTGAAACATGCAATCAAGTACCTATGACCATAAAGCCCGCTGTTGCTACTCAAAGTAACAAGACTTTAAAAGGAAAACAGGTTGCTGAGAAGCAAACTGGAAAGAAAAAGAATGCCATGAAGCATTCCGCCAAACAAGTTGCTGAAAAGCAAGTTGTTAAGACTAAAGGCAAGATTACTAAAAGTAATCAGAAGTCCTTTGCTGACAAACCTGAATCAAGTAAGGTTGCTGAAGCTAAAGCTCAGCATTCTCCAAAGAGTGGACTCGGTTTCAAAACCAAGCAAAGTCAACTCTTTCATGAGTATAAGCAAAGTCAGCAAAAATACTTCAAAGAGATGAAGAAAATCAAGCCTAAGAGTTCTGAAAAGACTCCCAATGCTAGGACTAGAAGGAACCTTGCTAGAAAAGAACTTACTGAAAAGTATGTTCAGCAAAAAGGTCAACAGAGCAAGACACCACATCAGAAAGTGGATTTGACCAGCACGAGTCAAAAGTCTTTCAGCTCAAATCCTCCTAGTTCCTCAGCAAGTAGAAAACAAGTCAAAGTTGAAAAACTTCAGACTTGGGTTTCCACTGGACGCATTCTTGAACATGTTAATGGACATCCATCATTGGATAATTAACTTGTTTGCTCTTGATTGTGCAGACTGCAGCCACGGAGACAAACGATGCAATCTGGCACTTTGATAGTGGTTGTGGAAAGCACATGACGGGCAACAAGAATAACCTTATAAACTATAGACGGTGGTCTAAAGGTCCAACAATAAGGTTTGCTGGTGGAGGCTCCGGATCTACTAAAGGCTATGGTGATGTAAAGTTGGGATGCATAACCATTTCTGGAGTTCTTTATGTCAAAAATCTTAAGTTTAACCTTTTCAGCATGAGCCAATTTGCTGACAAAGGATACTTCATCGAAATTAAAAGTGATGAATGTAAACTTGTAGATTTTGAGACTAAAAAGGTTATAATGATTGCAAGAAGATCAGGAGGCTTGTACACCGTTGATTGGTCTTCAGCAAACGTTTGAAAAATGCCTTGTCTCAGATCATGATTGCCTTGCTGAAAAAGCATAGTTATGGCATAAACGAACAAGTCATCTAAACTTCAAGACGCTGAATAAGCTGTCTAAAAAGGCACTTGTAGTTGGATTACCTAGGGTTACTTTTAAGAAGGATGGTGTTTGCAATGCATGTCAGCAAGGAAAGCAAACCAAATCTTCTTTCAAGAACAAGGCAGTACCGTCAACTACAAAACCTTTACAACTCTTACACATGGAATTGTTTGAATCTTCTTCAACAAGCTATGCTGGTAAGAAGTATGGTCTAGTCGTGGTAGATGACTATTCAAGATTCACTTTGGTAGTATTCATCAAGCACAAATCTGAAACCAAGACTGAAATACCTAATTGCTGAATAAGCTTGAAGTCATGAAAAATGACAAGGTAAAAGTCATAAGGACAGACCATGGTACTGAGTTTGTAAACCAGTACATAACTGAATATTGTACCTCCAATGGTATTCAACATCAGTTATCCTCAGTAAGGACACCAAAGCAAAATGGTGTTGCTGAACGGAAGAATCGTACCCTGAAAGAAGCCGCAAGAACAATGCTTGCTGACACTGAAATAAGTGAGGCTTACTGGGTTGAAGCGATTAATACCGCCTGCTATACTCAGAATAGATGTTTGATTACTAAGGAATACAACAAAACTCCTTATGAATTGTTTGTTGGAAGACCTCCTAACATCACTCATCTAAGAGTATTTGGTTGCAAGTGTTTCGTTCTTAACAATGGTAGAGAATACCTAAAAACATTTCAACCAAAGCAGACGAAGCGATATTTCTTGGCTACTCCTTGTATAGTAAAGCTTATAGAGTTTACAACAAAAAGGCACAAAAGATTGAAGAATCTGTGCATGTTGTATTCTACGAAAAGTCACAAGGTGTGCGTGCTGAAGAAGAAATATCAGAATGTATGAAAAATCTAATCAAACATGAGCAAAGAACTGAATCTGATGCTAGGCAAATCAAGTCAATTGAACTAAATGATGATTCTGACAATGACTCTCCTGCCCCGAGTCATGATAAGATAAATATAGTTCACGACAAAGAATTTCCAGCAAAAGATGCGGTTGCTCCGGAAGTTGCTGAAATTACGCAATCTCCAGTGCCTGCTGATGAAATACCTCAATCCAGCAATGCTGAACAAGCAGTTGCTGACGAACAAATCTCAGCAGAGACACAAATTCCCAGTAGTACTGAACAAGTACATACTGAAGAGTCACATGCTGATGAGCAAACATATCCTGATCCAACAAACAGGAAACCTGTTAATAAATGGATTAGAGATCATCCCTCTACGGATATGATTGGCGATATTAATAAACGCCAAGTGACTAGATCCAAAGCTACTCAAGGACTTGCTGAAGAAGCAACTGTCGTAGAAGTAGAATCTTTATTCTCTTGCTTTGTTTCAGAAATTGAACCTAAAACCATAGAAGAAGCTTTGAAGCATTCTGAATGGATAAAGGCAATGCAAGAAGAATTGGATCAATTTGAAAGAAACAAAGTCTGGAAACTTGTGCCACTTGCTGAAAATAAGAAAGCTATTGGTACAAAGTGGGTGTTCAGAAACAAGCTGAGCGAGTCTGGTGAAGTAACAAGAAACAAAGCACGCTTAGTTGCTCAAGGTTACTGTCAGACTGAAGGATTGGACTATGATGATTCTTATGCTCCAGTTGCAAGATTGGATGCAATTAGGCTTTTCTTGGCCTTTGCTGCTCACAATGACTTCATTGTTTACCAAATGGATGTTAAAAGTGCATTCTTAAATGGTGAACTTGCTGAAGAAGTCTACCTAGAACAACCCCCTGGCTTTGAACTTCCCTCAGAAACCAAGATGGTATATAAACTTCAGAAAGCTGTATATGGTCTAAAGCAAGCACCAAGAGCATGGTATGATACCTTGGCTAAGTTCTTGCTGGAAAATGGTTTCAAGAAAGGTGAAGTTGACAAAACTTTATTTACCATGAACCATGATGGTAAATTAATCTTAGTTCAAATTTATGTGGATGACATAATTTTTGGATCTAAGGACAAGCAACTTTGTGATGATTTTGCCAAACTCATGACTAATAAGTTTGAAATGAGTATGATGGGAAAATTGAATTATTTCCTAGGGTTGCAAGTCAAGCAACTCAAAGATGGAATATTCATAAATCAAGCAAAGTATGCGAAAGAAATGCTCATAAAGTTTAGGATCAAAGAGGATGAGAAACCTGAAAAGATCCCTATGAGTGTTGGCACCAAATTGGGCTATACTAAAGAGGACAAAAGTGTTGAAGAACACAAGTATAGGAAGCTCATTGGTTCCTTGTTGTATCTAACAGCAAGTAGACCTGACATTCAGTATGTTGTTTGTGTGTGTGCAAGATTCCAATCTGATCCAAGAGAATCACACTACAAAAAGGCAATTAAATACTGAAATATGTTAAAGATACAGTCAATGTTGGATTATGGTATCCTAAAGATTCTGGACTTGAATTGGTTGGCTATTCTGATGCTGATCATGGTGGATCAACTCTTGATAGAAAAAGTACCTCTGGAACTTGTCAGTTTTTGGGTACTAGATTAATATCATGGTTCAGCAAGAAGCAAACGTGTGTCGCCAATTCATCTACTGAGTCTGAATACATTGCAGCTGGTTGTTGCACAGCTCAAATCCTATGGATTCAGCAACAATTAAGAGATTATGGTATTTCTGCAAAGAAAACACCAATCTTTTGTGATAATACAAGTGCTATTGCAATTACGCAAAATCCTAAGTTTCACTCTAGGACCAAGCACATTGATATTAGACATCATTTCATTAGAGATCATGTGGAAAAAGGTGATATTGAGGTTGTGAAAGTAGGTACTGAAGATCAGCTTGTTGACATCTTTACCAAGCCCCTAACGGATAATAGGTTCGCAATACTAAGGTATCACCTTGGATTGATTGAACTACCTCAATAAAGGATACACTTGGCAGAATGCTGAAACAGGTATTCAGCAAGCCAAAGTATTCCTGTCCAAAAGACCAAGACACTGATTTCTTCTAAGAAATGATAAGTCACAACATGATTGCTGAAACAGGCATTCAGCAAGTAATTCCTTCAAAACAGGTATTTGTTAGGAAACTTGACCATTTGCTGAGACAAGCACTCAGTAAGTGAAAGAGCTTAAGGATTGCTGAGATGGGTACTCAGACAATCAAAAGATACTGAAACAGGTATTCAAGTATCAAAGGAATTTTCTGAGACGGGAACTCAGAAAAAGAGCAAAAGCTCATCTCTCAGATTTTACCAAAGGATGTCTCAAGTGCAAAAGAATTTACTGATACGGGAAATCAGAAATATCTTTTAAACTTAGAAAATATGAGATATCTAAGTAAGGGGGAACTTTCAGCAAGTATCTAGATTGTTAATTCAAACTCGCTGAAAAGATTCTTGTCTATTTCAGCAAGCAATCTATCCCTTATTACTCGGTAAAATCAATTTGTGACGTTAAGCTGGCACAGATAAACTCGCAATAATCATGACATGAAATTCAATCGTGGCCATTGATTAAAAGGAGTTATTAATCTAACGGCTAACAAAACAAAGAGAGAGAGTGCTCTGACGGTTTTAGTTAGTGGGCCACTACGCATTCAATGCAAAGGCTCCACTATCTCCAGTGTTTCTCTGTTTTACCCTTGCTGAGAGCTCAAATCGATTGAGTTTCTCACACACCAGAGACACTATATAAAGAAGGAGTTAGAGAAATGACAAAATTCTTTAACTCACATTTCCTTTCTCTGCAATTTCTAGCCTGAAACTACTGTACCTCCGGTCAAAAAGCAAACTATCTCTTTTCGTACAATCTTCTTGCTATATAAAGAAATGGCTCCCAAGAGACAGTTATCAAAGTCCTCAAAATCGTCAAAGGTTGACAGTGCTGAAACACGCACTGCTCCGGTGACTGCTCCGGTGACTACTCTGACCCCAGACACAACGAAAGTTGTGTTGAAAAACGACCGAATCACTGTAAAACCTATGCCTCCGTCATATCTTGACACTGCAAAGTGTGAGATGTTGATGCAATGGGGAGGGTTTGCAAAAGAAAAGTACATTAGGTACTTTTATGAACAAGAACTTGATGACCAAAATGAAGAGGCGCTTGAGTTCATCAAGCAGCAAGGCCTCATGAACTTTATCTCTGCTCGCACTAAGCAAGTGAGCATGATTGATACTATGGAATTCTACAACAATGCAGAAATCCAGTCCCTTACAGACAGTAATGGAGTCACTGAAAAAGTGATCCTTACTTATGTTCAGAACACGCAAATCGTCCTGAAATGGACTGATTTAGCGGAGATTTTTCAGATTCCAACCACTGGAACTGAAGATGACGTCACTGCTTCTGACGAAGAAATTGAAGCTTTCTACAGTGACGTCAGAAATGCAAAAATGAAGAAAGGCGAGATAGCTCCCGTGACTTGGACAAAGCACGTTAAGAGAAAGCATCTCTGCCATTCACTTGGTCTAGTAGCTCTGCTACTGATAAAAGTTCTTGACTCCCAAGTTGGAGGAATTGACCAAGTAGGCCTGAGAAGATGGCCATTGCTGATGCATATCTATGAAAATAAATCGGAACTTAACTGGGCTAAGTACATTTTCAACAGGCTTGTTGATTGTGTTACTAAGTTTAAGGTAAAGGTAGAAGACAACAAGGTCTCACCTTCCTTTCCAGTTATGTATGGAATCAAGATATGCTATATCCTTGAACATTTCAGGATTCAGCTAAGAAACCCATTGCCAATCAAGAAATCTGTGTGCAATGTGGGAAGATCTTTCTACAAGCAGAATGTACCTAAGATTGCTGGAAAGAAATCCAAGAAGACAACAACTGCAAATGTTGTCAGCACAAGCCAGCAAGAA
>CM051458.1:72495417-72518519 GCA_028274465.1 Plantago ovata
AACATATTTTAAGAAAATATGGTCAGAGTTACCCCAAGGTACGCAGCGGAATTTAAAAAATTTTTAACATACGTTAATTGATTATGTCCTATGTCGTTATATAAACACGTCCATTAGAAGGGACTAACCTTACTTCCAGCGCTTCCAAGTCTTCGTCCAATACTCCGGTGTATCTTCTCCTTCGTCGAAGTAGAAGATATCTGCATACTCTGATATCTGCAAGACAATAAGAGTTAGTTTCCAGCTCCTAGAACCTCACCTTGGTATCCACGGATGAACAGCCATCGGAAGAATGCTAGGATATTCTTTATGTGACCAAGAAGACGGGGCGGCGATTTCCCTCGGTGGCGGTGTGCGCGCGCGTGAGGCTAAGGGAGGAGGGGAGAGTTTATTTTCTCTAAGAACTGGTAGAAAAACTGTGTCTCAAATCACACGTAAAACACTGTTTGTGACTGTGTGTAAAACACTCTCTCATAGTTACTATAGTAGTCATAGAAGCCTAAAGCATAAGCAATTAGACTTCGTAAAGGAATAAGAATTTAATTCTTATCGCACAAGGGAAACAAATATTCAAGTCTAGATTCATTCCCAATCAAAATTAAAACTCAATAGGAAATCTAACTTATCCCTTGGACTTCTAATAGAGGAAGGAGTCAAAACTCCTTCCCCTACTCAGCCAAGCGCGCGCGCGCGCCTTTCCTACGGGACGTGGGTCCCACTTTTGGGACCCACATATAATTCTAAGGCAATCCAAACTCCAAGTAGATTTGCCCAAGTGCATATGTTAATTCTAAATTAACATATCTTACAATCAACCCTCCATTATATTTCCAAAATATAATCTTTAATGTATTACATAAAATACAATTAATTAGCCAATTCAATTAATAATTCCAAATAATTAATTGAGCCACCAATTGTTATAATTAATTCCAAATCAATATAATCCATCAATCACAATTAATTCCAAATTAATTGCGATTCCATCTTCAAGGATATTTTGATAGGCTGAATCACCACATAGTGTGACCCATAGGGCCTCACGTATTAAGCAAGTCCTAGACTAGGCAACATGGAATCCTAGACGGTTCCATTTGCAATATTAATACGCGAGGACGTTTGAGAGGTTTCTCAAAGCTAACCCTTTCGTTGCGAAGCCTGTTGCGCTCAACGCGGCGATGGTAACGTCCCTTCATCTGACTTGCTCGGATGTATCTAGGATCGATGAAGTGTCTATCCCAATAATACATCCACGGGCGTCTCAGGGAGTTGTTTGGTTAAGATATACTTATGACCATCATAATATATCATTTGCACTGGCCAGTGACTTTACCAACACAACTATGCAGACTACGAGCAGTGCTCTCCTGTGCTACACTTGAGAGATGAATCCTTCACAGAATCACTTATCACCCCATTTGTATTAGCCATAATCCTGGATCGTGTCTTAGGTCAACTGCTTATTCAGAGCTGACATCGACGGGTCCACCAAGGATATGGAGCAACAAATGTGATGATAAAGTCCTGTAATGCAAAGGACGAATGGCATCACTTCGACAACTCACCGGTTCCCATAGACACGTCGGTGTAGAGTATACATCGATGGGAGTGTCCGGTGGGTACTTCCATTGTTCGATAAAGCTTCTTCGAACAACTATACGCAGTTATGGGAACGTTCCTTGATTGTCCAACAATTCGTTCCGTGGCCGTGGGATCGGCTCACACTTGCTCCAACAAGTATAACCTCCACGCATACTAGTCTTGTCAGGTTCATTAAGACCCCCACATCCGAGATGTACCACGACTAGGGAGAGTTTGGGATAGATGATAACTCACATAGCTCCCACTAACTGTGTGATCGGTCATCTATCCGAGGGGACATGTTCAGTATCTATACAGACAGCAATATAGATATGACATGCTGCAGCCTGGTGTAATATAAATATGAAAGCAATAATCAACAATAAAATGAAACAAATATATATTATATTACGTTGACCTGTGTAATAGTACATATATGTCCTCTACAAGGGCACCATGCCCTTAGTAAGGACTGTCTCTAGGACATATACACTATCAATCTCCCACTTGGACTAGAGCCAGTCACCTTTATGCCTAATGCCCATATTAGCATAATGTCTTAAGTGGGCTTCCACTGATAAGACCTTGGTGAAAGGATCTTCCACGTTGTCCGTGGTTGAGACACGTTCTATACTAACTTCTCCTCTATCTATAATCTCACGTATAACGTGATATTTTCTAAGTACATGTTTCTTCTTGTTTGTAGATCTAGGCTCCTTAGCTTCAGCGACGGCGCCCGTATTGTCCCAATAAATCGTTATTGGACTAGGAGCAGGAACAACCCTCAATTCCTTCAAGAACTCTGAAATCCAGACAGCTTCTTACGATGCTTCTGATTCAGTAATGCACTCGGCTTCTGTGGATGAGTCAGCAATCGTGGCTTGCTTAGAACTCTTCCAGCAGATAGCTCCTCCGTTCAATTTGAATACGTATCCTGTCCGTGACTCAAGTCATCAGGATCTGATTCAAATCCAGCGTCGACATAACCAGACATCTTTAATTCTATTTCTCCACCAAACACCAAGAACATTTCCTTAGTCCGTCGAAGGTACTTAAGAATATTCTTTACAGCAGTCCAGTGAGGTACTCCTGGATTCTGTTGGTGTCGACAAGTGACACTAAGCGCATATGCCACATCGGGCCTTGTGCAATTCATTGCATACATTATAGACCCTACTGCCGAAGCATAGGGCACACGACTCATTGCATTTCTTTCTTCATCAGTTTTAGGACCATCCTTAACTGATAAGACAATCCCATGCCTAGCTGGGAGAAAGCCTCTCTTTGAGTCGTCCATCTTATAACGCTTCAGTATTTTGTCGATGTAGGTGGACTGTGTCATTCCCAACATCCTCTTGGATCTATCTCTAAAGATCTTGATCCCTAGGATGTAGTTCGCTTCACCGAAGTCCTTCATCGAGAAGGTACTTGATAACCAAACTTTAGTCTCTTCTAGCATAGAGACATTGTTTCCCATGATCAAAATTTCATCTACATAAATGATCATGAAAACAACTCCTTTGTCGCTGTGTCTCGCATAGACACAGGGATCTTCCTTGCTTCTGATGAAGTCAAACGATTTGACAGCTTCATCAAAGCGGATATTCCAGCTCCTTGACGCTTGCTTTAGCCCATAGATGGATCTTTGTAATTTGCATACAGCAGTCGGCCTGGTTTTACTAATAAAACCTTCCGGCTGTACCATATAGACCTCTTCCTCAAGGTTGCCATTGAGGAAGGCTGTCTTTACATCCATCTGCCAGATTTCATAATCACAGTAGGCATCTATCGCAAGTAGAATTCGAATGGACTTCAATTTTGCTACTGGTGAAAAGGTTTCATCGTAATCGATGTCATACCTTTGCGTGTAGCCTTTTGCCACAAGCCTATCTTTGTGCGTTTGTACCTTGCCATCGGCATCTGTCTTTCGTTTAAAGACCCATTTGCACCCAATTGGTCTAACCCCTTGGGGCAAGTCTACCAAGTTCCAAACTTGGTTCTGGTACATTGAATCCATTTCTAATTCCATGGCCTCTTGCCATTTGTCTGAGTCAATATCAATTATTGCCTCTTTGTAGGTCTCGGGATCTTCCGATCTGATAAACCGACATCAAGTTCACTGATGTCTTCTATCATAATGCTTTGCTTCTGAGGTCCTCTAAGGATCCTCTTCGACCTACGGAGCTCGACTTGTTCTGGTGCTTTTCTTTTCTGGCTTCGTGTAACACGAACATTATCAGTGGGTACTGATGCAGCTGGTCGTTGGGCGCGACCCTGTTCCCTTGCGGGATGCTGCTCTTGTGCAACTTGTTGCGCAGGTTGGTTGACAACGGGTTCTACAGGTGTGGTTTCAACTGTTGATCTAATCACAGGACTCCCACTAACTATGACATGCCTAGCAAGTGTCATATCATCACCCTTGTCTGCTTCGAAAGCTCCCACTGAACTTGAGTCCAAATCAGAAGATTTAAAGACCTCATGTTCGCGCGTGTCAAAGTCTTGAATTTCTTCAAGTTCTATCATATCATCTAACCTCTCTTCTTCGAGGTATTCAGCTTCTAAAAACTTCACGTTTCTAGACACGATCACCTTGTGATCTTCAGCATGATAGAATTCATAGCCTCTCGTCTGACGAGGATAGCCTATGAAATATACTTTGACACCCTTGGCATCTAACTTATCAGTGAGCATCAGCTTGACTATCGCAGGACAGCCCCAAGGTCTAAGATAGCCTAGTGAAGGCTTCTTTCCCTTCCATAACTCATAAGGAGTTTTCTCCACGGATTTAGATGGTACACGGTTCAGAATGTAGATTGCAGTTTGTAGTGCATATCCCCACAGATACTTTGGAAGAGTCGAGAATCCAATCATTGATCTTACCATGTCTAACAGGGTTCGACTCCTTCTCTCAGACACACCGTTTAACTGTGGTGTTCCAGGAGGAGTCCATTGCGATTGAATTCCATTTTCCTTCAAGTAATCGATAAATTCTTCACTAAGGTATTCACCTCCTCGATCCGATCAAAGAGTGACTATCCTTAGGTTCAATTCATTCTCGACCTCATTCCTAAACTCGAATTTCCCAAAGGTCTCGGATTTATTCTTCATAAGAAAGATATATCCATACCTTGAGAAATCGTCAGTAAAGGTAACGAAGTAAGGATAACCCCCACGCGCATGGACTTTAAACGGTCCACATACATCGGTATGTATGAGCTCTACGCAGCGAGTGGCACGAACACCTTGTCCAACAAAAGGTTTGTTCGTCATCTTACCCTTAACACAAGATTCACATGTACCATATGATTCGAAATCAAATGGTTCTAAGTAGTCCAACTTCCTTAGTCTTTGAATCCGTGTTTCATTGATATGGCCTAGCCTACAATGCCATAGATAAGATGGATTATTCTTCTTACTTGAAGACGGTTGTTTGTTATGTATTTGAAATAAAGGTAGACTACTTTGCAAAATATATAAACCATTCACTAAGCGAGCTTTTCCACAATACTGGTCATTTAATGAAAAATAACAAGTATCAGGAAAAACCCAAATTGTCCAACAGTGGAATGGAAATAATATTTCTGACAATGGATGGAACAAAATAAACATTATCAAGTTCTAAACATTGTCCCGAAGGTAAATCTATCTTGTTGCGTCCAACGCGTTTGGCTTCAACTGGATTGCCATTCCCAACATGCAAGTCGATTTCACCTCGCTTGACTAGCCTGTGATCAATTAGCCCCTGCACATTATTACAAATGTGTGAGCCACAGGCTGTATCTAATACCCAACCATTGGAGTCAAAAGTAGTCATGTTCATTTCAATAACAAACATACCTGAGCCAGAAGTCGATAACTTCTCAGCCTGATCTGCCCTAAGCTTAGGGCAATCTTTCTTCCAGTGGCCCTTGAGTTTGCAATAGAGACAAATCTCGATCCTATGTCGAAATTCAGCCATCCTACGATAGCGCCCATTCTTGCCACCCCTCTTCCTTTTGGGTCTACGATTGACCCTTGGGAATTTGTTGGCAACGGGTCTCTCAGCAATCAACTCTGTTGCTACCCCAACATTGGGATTGTGAATAGATTGCAACAATCTTTGCACGATCAAGATAATGGAAGCCTTAGCTTCTAGCTCCAAGCCATATCCAACAAGTTGTAAGAGAAAGTCAATCAATGACTTAACTTGTTCAGGCGACAGCTCTTCTGTCTCAAGCCTTTTGATAAGCATGATCTTGATGGCTTCGAACCCTTCACACATCCTTGGAGCATCCAAGAATGAGGAGAGATATTTTACAATCTCATATGGTTCCTTGTCTCGACATGGTCCAACCATATTGTCAGACATAGCATTCAGCAACAAGTTCTTTACAAACTCGGCTCTTTCCACTTCCAATTCATAATAGCAATCATAGGTTGCCGCAGTGAATTCAGTGGGAGGTGGAGGGATAGGTTCGTCCAAGACGTACTCAACCTCATTGTACCATAGCACCTTTCGTACCTCATGGATCCAATCCACGTAGTTTGGTCCTGTTAGCTTTTGCAACTCCAAGTTGGCAACAAGCTCGGAGGACGGTATCGCCATATATAATATCCTAAGGAGAAATAATATAGAACGAAAACAATAAATCAACTATTGAAATATCATTTCTAAATACACAGTCAACATAACTAAACAACAACGTCCTTTAGCTGTTTAGCTCCCACTATTTTCACATATGCTTGCCCCCACAACAAACATACGGGTAATGTCCAACAAGTTACCGTAGTGGCCAAGATCCAAATCCATATTATGCCATACTCCAACGGGGGCTGGTCGCATAGCATAATATGACCGGTAGGAATAGTAAGACTATCCAATTGCGTCACGCAACTCTTGGTTGTTAAATCTAATTTAACCCGATGCCCTACATATTGCACCTATCGAGGTCGCTAGATACAATATGCAGTAAGTCATAACCATAGGCTTACTCTAATTTGACGATTACTGCGAGTCTTGTAAGACGAGGTCGCCAATACAAGAAAACACAATGAAAGTTCAAAATTAAAGCACCCTATGGAAAGCATCTCGGAAATATGTATATATATATATATAAATGTATTTCCGTACTTATATTGGTTGGGGCTTGTAGCTTGAGGGTTGTTATCAGTCTCTACAAACAAATAAGGGCGCCGCCTACCCATCATGCATGAACAGTCTACACGTAATGGATGCCGCCTATCCATTCTAGTTCTAAACGCGGTCAAGCATATAATGGGTGCCGCCTACCCATACATAAATATGCGGTCCGACATATAAGAGGGCGCCGCCTACCCTCGCATGCATAGCGGTCGAACGGAATGTAAAAATATTGTATTTAAACCTGCATTGTCAAACAATAGCATATTGAGCATATGAAACAAGTAGTAGCCTATGTGGATGACAAATGACTTCATAATTTCATTATGGAAATTATAATCCCATACTTATAATCTCTATGAAATAATTGAAAATTTTGACTAGATTGAACATTCGAAAATTCTATTGACCAAGTAGCAATTTTTGAAAACCCGAAGGACTTAATTGTAATTTTGAAAACCTTAGAGGTGTTAAATCTAAAATTAAAAAGTAGAAGGACTAATTTGCAATAAACAATAAATTGATAAATTACAAATAAGCCCTTTAACTTTATACTAATTAAATTAACGCCTCTAGTTTAAAATAATTACAATTAAATCATATTTATATTCCAAATATAAAATTCAATCCTCAAAACTTTCAAAATTCGATTTTGGGTTCAACCCGAAAATATATAATTTTTTTTTTTTTAAAAACGTGAGACGGGACCTAGTCCCGCCCCCACCCGGTGCCCGCGGCCCCGGGCACCGGACGCCGCGGTTGCAGGCGCCTGGCGCCCCAGGCGCTGCCCGCGGCTAGCGCCCGTGCCGTAGGGCAGGGCGCCTGCTGCCGCAGGCGCCGTCGGCCGCCGCTTGCGACGCGCAAGCGGCCCGGTCGAAAAATTATATATATATGAAATTTTTTTTTTTTTTTTTTAAAAAATATAAATTCTAAATTTATATAAAAAACAAAACTTTTGAAAATCGAATTTATCATAGAATCAATTGCATCCAGATATCTACGTAATCATACAATATATATACGTATATACGTAATCAATTAACCTCGCTCTGATACCACTGTAAGAAAATATGGCCAGAGTTACCCCTAGGGTACGCAGCGGAATTTTAAAAATTTTCTTAACATACCGGTTAATTGATTATGCATATGTCGTATATATATAAACACGTCAATTAGAAGACTAACCTTACTTCCAAAGCAGCTTCCAAGTCTTCGTAATATTCTGGTGTATCTTCTCCTTCGTCGAAGTCGAAGATATCTACAATACTCTGTATATCTGCAAGACAATAAGAGTTAGTTTCCAGCTCCTAGAACCTCAACCTTGGTATCCACGGATGAACAGCCTATCGGAAGAATGCTAGGATATTCTTTATGTGACCAAGAAGATGGGGCGGCGATTCCCTCCGGTGGCGGTGTGCGCGCGCGTGAGGCTAAGGGGAGGAGGGGAGAGTTTTTATTTTCTCTAAGAAAACTGGGTAGAATAACTGTGTCTCTAATCACATGTAACTGTTTTGTGACTGTGTGTAAAACTCTCTCCAATAGTCTACTATATATAGTAGTCTATAGAAGCCTAAAGCATAAGCAATTAGACTTCGTAAAGGAATAAGAATCTAATTCTTATCGCACAAGGAAACCAATATCAAGTCTAGATTCATTCCCAATCAAATTAAAACTCAATAAGGAAAATCTAACTTATCCCTTGAACTTCTAATAGAGGAAGGAGTCAAACTCCTTCCCCTACTCAGCAACGCGCGCGCGCGCGCGCCTGTCCTACGGGACGTAGGATCGATGAAGTGTCTATCCCAATAATACATCCACGGGCGTCTCAGGGAGTTGTTTGGTTAAGATATACTTATGACCATCATAATATCATTTGCACTGGCCAGTGACTTTACCAACACAACTATGCAGACTACGAGCAGTGCTCTCCTGTGCTACACTTGAGAGATGAATCCTTCACAGAATCACTTATCACCCCCATTTGTATTTAGCCATAATCCTGGATCGTGTCTTATGTCAACTGCTTATTCAGAGCTGACATCGACGGGTCCACCAAGGATATGGAGCAACAAATGTGATGATAAAGTCCTGTAAATGCAAAGGACGAATGACATCACTTCGACAATTCACCGGTTCCCATAGACACGTCGGTGTAGAGTATACATCGATGGGAGTGTCCGGTGGGTACTTCCATTGTTCGATAAAGCTTCTTCAAACAACTATGCGCAGTTATGGGAACGTTCCTTGATTGTCCAACAATCCGTTCCGTGGCCGTGGGATCGGCTCACACTTGCTCCAACAAGTATAACCTCCACGCATACTAGTCTTGTCAGGTTCATTCAGACCCCCACATCCGAGATGTACCACGACTAGGGAGAGTTTGGGATAGATGATAACTCACATAGCTCCCACTAACTATGTGATCGGTCATCTATCCGAGGGGACATGTTCAGTATCTATACAGACAGCAATATAGATATGACATGCTGCAGCCTGGTGTAATATAAATATGAAAGCAATACTCAACAGTAAAATGAAACAAACATATATTATATTACGTTGACCTGTGTAATAGTACATATATGTCCTCTACAAGGGCACCATGCCCTTAGTAAGGACTGTCTCTAGGACATATACACTATCACATATATCATGCTCTTTCATTAATAAAATTATTTTTTGACGTTTAAAAAAAATCACATCTATACTAATCCTACCCCACCTACTCACCCTAAATCAATCCAAAAATAACATGAAATACTCATTTAACCAATTCACTAAATCAATCACTATTCACCGTTTTGTTAATTTTAGCACAATATTACAACAATTATGTGGAAAGTGAAACAGTATGTTGGTGTTATTGAAGAGAGTAAACCCTGGGTGGGTTAGACCATCTCCAACGGCAGTCTGGAGATGAGTCTGGATAACTTCTAAACTCATCTCCAGACGTCTGGAGATGGCCCAACGGTATTTTGGGTCTAGAGTCTGGATGAAATCATCCAGACTCGTCATAATAGTTTATGACGAGTCTGGATGATTTCATCCTTTTTTTTAATTATTTTGTCTTTTTTCTTTTCTTTTTTATGGTGAAATCCTTTTTTTTTAAATTAATTTGAAACTTCAACTTCGATTCACACGTGCCCACGTATAATTTTATTGTAATCTTTAAATTTTATTTGTAATCTTTAAATTAAGTTATATGATGACTTTGGTTTAATGTATTTATATTTCATGTATTTGCTCATTGATTTTGCCTCCATTCTTGTGGCGCCTAATAATAATGTTTGTTCCCTCAACAGTCTTGGCCGCATAATAATGTTACTCCCCTTTTTTTTCTTTTTCTTTCTTGTCCTCGAGTTTTGTAAGTCGAACATTTCTTATACTCTTTTTGTTAATAAAATTTGACCGATTCAAATAAAAAAAAAAGGTACGCTTCATATTTGTAATTTGTAATGTATATATAATTTCTAAAATATTATTTCGTTTTATTATCAATCATTATAATCTTTACATTTATGTTTCATATTTATTTAATTAATTAACAACATTTATACTAATGTGAAGTATAAAAAATAGTGTAGTTTAAAAAGAAATGATAAAATACAAATGTAATTTTAAAGAAAATGAGAAAATAAATGAAAATGTGAGTCTGATAGATCTGAACGGATGGAGTGCAGAGTATGTTAGAGTCTGATGGCTAATAAAATAAACTAGAATTCTGATGTGGAAGGGTCTCATGAAGTCTTGAAAAGTTTGAACGACGGAGATATTCTTAGTTTTGTAGTGTACAATGTAGATGTTGGCGGTAAAGGACGAAAGGTATCACGTGCAACAGCAATTGCACTTTAGGTGTGGGAGTTGAATTGGCCTTTTCAGCTCCACCGAAAACGCAGGGCCTCCCAATCCCACGTGCTACCCCTCCCATCCCTTTCCTTTAGGAATATTTGATTCATGCTTGATCCTTGCTTTCTTTCTCTCTACTCCTCGTTAATCAATTTATTATTCATCGAAATGATTTGAAATAAACAACATACTCCCCGTCCTAGAGTAATTATACAATTTACTTCAAGACAAAAAAAAAATAAAAAATTAAATATTAAATTATATTGATAGTGGAGGTTGTTTTTATTTTATTTGGCATTTGTGGCCACTCAAATATATTGCTGGAATATATAAGTATTATTAACATGTCCAAATATGGCAAACAAATGAAATTGTGCAACTCTAACTGGACATCCAAAATGACAATATGGTGTAATTAAACTGGCACGGAGAGAGTATACTGTATATTTTTAACCTAAAATATTACAACAACAACTAGATTATTCATATATTTCTGCTTCACCTCTATAACTCCCTTCCACTGCACGCACCTTATAACTCCTATAAATAACATATATTTAGTTACTATTATATTTATCTGTCTTTTCGTATTATTTATGTTTATTGTTGAATAATTTTTTAAGAGATTGGTATAATGTAAATGATTTAGTCATAAGGATTGAAATTGGCAAATATAACACCTTAAAAAGAGTTTTTTTTAAGGTGATAAGGTTATCCAACCTATATATGTGTTGATTATAGCTTGCTCTCACAAGTGATGCTAATTATAGCTCTCATAATTGATGTGAGATATTGTGGGATATTCTAACATGCCCCCTCACGAGTAGGCCGCGGTTAGTCGGCTCCACACGTGGAATTATAAATGTTATCATTGGGCAAGCCAATATCATCGGCTGGGGCACCCATTATCAAACTTGGCTCTGATACCACATTGAAGGTTGGCCAATAACACCTTATTGAAGTTTGGCCAATAACACCTTAAAAGACCTTGTTAAGGTGATAAGGTTATCCAACTCATATATGTGTTGATTATAGCCCTCACAAGTGATGTGGAATTTATTTATTTTAGCAACCAAACGAACTTTCAGTCCAAACAGAAAGATCATACAATATCATGTAAATGTAATGGTAAAAGAAAACCACTCTCAGCTACAACAACATGTTGAGCCAATGCATGTGCCAACTTATTTCCAATATGTCTAAGAAAACAAAATCAAAACGTCTGTCTAATACTTCCCCCATTGGTTGGGGCGTGGGGAGCTGGCGTGGAGGACGCCGCCTCCACGAAGCTCTCCATTGGTGGTCGACGCACCACAGTCCCTCTTTCTCACGCCATGAGCGTTGCACGCTGGCTGGCGTGAGAAAAAGAGACTTTATCTCTTTTTTAAATTTTTGTAAAGGTTGTGGAGCTGCCACGTGGCAGCTCCACAACATTTTCTGTTTTGTTTTTTGTTTTTTCAGATTTCATTTAACTTCCAACGGCTATAATTTAAAAAATAAAAATGTAAAAAATAAATAAAATCACCAACGGCTCTATGTTTTCGAGATCTGTAAATAGAGACAAATATTGGGCATATTCGGAGCACCCCATCTCCAGCTCCCATTTCTTTCTTAATTAAATTAAAAACACTCTAAACCTTCCCAAATCCACTATAAACCTCTGACATGGATCGAAACATGTGGAACACAATGTACCCACCCCAATTTCTGGATTGGTTAAAAAAAATGAGCCAGAAAGGTTCAACGAAGCAATGCGTCAACTCGCCGGAAACATCCCACTCACTCCCCAACCGCCGTCGGTTAATCGCCCTCGGGTTTAAAATTCCCCGAAGAGCCAAACACGCAGAAATTTTGTTCCCCACTATCTCAAACACCGGCGATGTATTTCCAAACCGAGGATGTTGAGTTTGTTGAGGAGACGCAACCGTAACTTCAGCCGAAGTCGAAGGGCCGTCGAGGTGGAAAAGGGAATGAGAAAGCCACTGTTGCGGCAGTACCCAAGGAAATAGGGCGAAATGTTGCGTGGGTTGAGCATGAGGATGTGGTTCTCCTTCGTTTCTACTTGGAAGTTATGCAAAACTCATCGTAGGCACTGGATAGAAGATTACAACCTTTTTCAAAAGGATTCATGCGTTGTACAAGGGGGCTAGAAGGGATGGGTTATACTCGGACCTGATTCCCCGGAGTGATGATTCCATGCGGAAGAGGATCCACCGTATTAGGGAGGAGATAAACAATTGGACCATATGCTATGAAAAGGCTACAAAGATGCTGGGCCAGCGGAGTGGATTCAACGAGGATAACGTCGTGGCTCAAGCCCAAGTTTTTCACAAAGAAAAGTACAAGAATGAATTTTCTATGTTTAAACATTATGAACTCTTGCAAGACACTCCGGAGTACGAGACGTACTTGGACTGGGACTAGTGATGAGGTTATGGCTTCAGGTGGAAGTAGCGGGAGTAAGAGGTTCAAGTTGGTGGATGATGACAACGTCTCAAGTCCAGAACGCCCTATGGGTCAGGAAAAAGCGAAGAAGATGGCGAAAGGTGGTGGTTCCAGCGGCTCCGCGACTCTCGAGGCAATAGGGGAAGGATGGGGAAGATTCAACATCACTTTTCGAGAATCAATCGACATTGAAAACAAGAGGATCGAGTATACCAGGGAGAGGGATGAAAAGAATGCGATTTTGAAAGCGGAAGAGGAAAAGAATAAACGTCTGACAATCTTGTGGGAGATGATGCAACGCTACGAAACCTTGACCCCCCAGCAGAAAGCAATTTGTGATTCACTGCAAGCAGAGTTCGCTCCAAGTGGTTAAGTGTGTTTGTATATCAAATTAGTTTAAGTGTATGAGTGTTGCGTGTTTGTAATTTTCATTTCCGCAGTATGTTTGTATTTTACATTTCCGCAGTGTGTTTGAGTGTTAAGAGTGTTTGGGTTTGAAATTAGTTCACGTGTTTAAATGTGGCGTGTTTGTAATTTTCATCTCTAGTTTGTCCGTTGTAATAAAATTTGAATTTGAGTTTGCATTTGTTAGGAATCCAAAAAATTTCTTTGTCAAGAATCTTAGCTTTTATTTGTCTGAAATATCAGCTTTTTTTTGGCATCCAATGCTAACATGAGTCAGCAATGACTCATAGCTTATGTTATCTTCAATTCTATCATCAACAAAATCCCATCTTATCTTATCAGAGATCCAATGCAATGACTTTGGCATCCAATGCAAACAAGTGACTCATCTTATCCGAAATCCAATCTTCACTTTGTCTATATAATCCAAAGAATGGAAGAAATTTTGATACAACAACCCTTATTCAATAGCTACCAGAAAAATGTCCGGACACTCATCCGACGAAGATAGTTACTTTGGTTCTTCATCCAATCCCTACAACCAAGCTAAAAAGCTCATCCAACAAAACATACCTCACATGATGCACTGCATTGAACAACACATCCAACAAAAACAACAAAACCAACCAAAAGTCCGAAATCAAAGCCACAAGCGGAAATACATTAACAGAAGAAGAGAAGATCGTGCCAAGTTCATGGAGGAGGATTACTTCACTCCAACCGGGCCAATGTATGAGGATAAATTCAGACGCAGATTCAGAATGCATAGGGAGTTGTTCGATAGGGTGGTGGCTGGTGTATTGAACCAAGATGACTACTTTGTGTGTAAGAGAGATGTTGTTGGCCGTTCGGGGTTAACCACACACCAGAAAACAACTGCATCCATGCGAATGCTAGCTTATGGGTGTTGCGCGGACGCGGTGGATGAGTATTGCCGACTCAGTAAAAGTATTGCTCAGGAATGTCTTGAGCGTTTTTGTGACGCCGTGATTGAGGAGTTCAGTCCAACCTACATGAGGAGGGCTACTGCGGAGCACCTAACGATGCTTTTGTCAACCAACGTTACAAGAGGTTTTCCGGGCATGATTGGGAGCATAGATTGTATGCATTGGGCATGGAAGAATTGTCCCAAGGGGTGGCAGGGTCAATTCCTGGGCAAAGAGGGAATACCTACCCTTGTCTTAGAAGCCGTGGCATCCCAAGACACTTGGATATGTCATTCGTTCTTTCGGGATTCTGGGAAACACAATGACTTAACAATCGTGCAGTGCTCACCGGTGTTCGACGACTTGTTGAACGACACCTCACCGCAGGTGGGATTTACGGTCAATGGCAATGAGTATACAATGCCGTACTAGCTAACTGATGGCATATATCCTGCTTGGTCTACTTTTGTGAGTGGCGTCAAAGACCCCGTTTATCAAAAAGAACCAAAGTTCACTTCTTATCAAGAATCATGCCGGAAAGATGTCGAACGTGCTTTCGGGGTTCTACAGGCAAGGTTTGTAATTATTCAAAATCCGGCTCTTGCACATAGCAGATCCATACTCCGTAAGATCATAAACTGCTGCATCACACTCCACAACATGATAGTGGAGGATGAGCGAGACAGATACTTAAACTACGAGAAGGAGCTGGAGAGCCAGTCAAGAATTATGAAGATGATACAAAAACGCACGTCGGGGAACGCTGGAAAGATGACATTTGGGTCAAGTATACAACATCTGCAATCAACTCCATCGATGATTACATGAAAATTCATTATGAAATGCATAACATCAACGTGCATCACAAACTGAAGGCAGACTTGATAGAACACATTTGGGCATTGCGCCGTGCAAGAATCAATCAACGTGTGTTTTCTTTGTTTAATTTTAGTTTCCGGCAATTTCTATTCCTGTTTGTGTGAGTTTGTTGCAATTTCTATTCCTGAACTTGTGTGCCTTAAATTTGAAATTTGCGGTACAACTTTGTAATATATTTGTAGCTTATTCTAATAATAATTATTATTTTCAATATTTTTTTTTTGTCAACCTTATGTTTCATATAACTTTAAAAAAAAATACAAATTAAAAAATACCCACGCCCCGACCACCATTGGGGTGACCCAAACGACGACGGGGCGTCGTCCTAAAAGTCCCAAACAGTACGACGACGGCGTCGTCCGTCACCACTGGGAGTGGTCTAATAAACAAATATAAAAAACTATAGACGCACACTTTTGGACAGTGACATAACAAAAGCATTGATCTGTCGAACCAGACCCAAATAGTCCCCTTCAACAATAATGTTAGGTAAATTCATCTCAGATGCCAAACGAAGGGCACTTCGAGCTGCAAAAGATGCATCAATTTCCGGATAGCAAATATGAGGAAACCTGTCACACTTCCACCGCAACACAACTGCAGTTGCATCTCGAATCACTACTCCAGTACTGGCCTGTTGCATTGTAACTGAAGCATTATAATTTAGCTTCACAAAATTCTATTCAGGGGCCTGCCAAGACACAACTTCATCAACCATATGAGGACCATTAATTAACTTTTGTGCTGCACCAAAACGCCCCACATACTGCATAGCAAAACAAATCAAACCCTACGCATCAGCTGGAACATATTCATGCACCAATTTATTCCTACTATGACATATACACCAACAGACACAAGTGAAGCGAACGAATTGTGTTGCATCCAAACCTGAACGAATTGCATAAATCCATGAAGTAACATCAGAAGAAGCAGGGGTAATAACTAGACGGGGTAAATTTTAAAGAGCCCATACCAAAAACGTGTAAAATTACAATCTCGAAAAAGGTGCAACAAAGACTCAAAATTAACTCCACATAAAGGACAAAGATCATTGACCAACAATCCACAACGCACAAGATTCACAAGAACACGCAAAGCACCACGCATCAACCGCCAAATAAAGACGTTCACTTTATTTGGAAGTTTAATCTTCCCAATCCAATTCCAGTTTAAATCGACTGTAGAGCTACTACTACCAACCTGCTGAGACACTTTATGTTTAATAATTGATCTAGCTAACCAGTACACAAATCGTACAAAGTAATAACCATTCTTTGCATAGTGCCAAACACGCAAATCTGGAAAACTCCACGAGGGTAAAGGAATTTGAAGAATAAACTTCACATACACTTCCCAAAAAAACTGCTCTAAGAAAATCTACATCCCGAACTCCATCCACATGAAAAGAAGCGACATACACAATCATGCAAATTAGGCATAAAAAATTTAAGACCAAAATCTCGCGGGATCCACCCATCATTCCACACATTAATGCTAAGTTCATCCCCAACTTTCCAGCGAGTACCCTGCTGAACTAGAACAATGCAGCAACCATACTCTTTCAAGTAAAAGAATCATAAGGACGAACAGTAGACTCTAATATATCAATAGAAGAAAAATACTTGGCCTCAAGAACCCGACTCAATAAATCAGTAGGATCATGAATAACACGCCAAATATGTTTACCCAACATTACAAGATTAAACGACCGAAGATATCTAAAGCCCAAGCCACCACCCCATTTGGAATCATACAGACTATCCCAATGAATTTTCATTGCACCCCCACTAACCCATCAAAATTTAGAAATAATAGAATCAATTTCTTTTCGTAGAGTATCCGGAAGTTTAAAGCAACTCATCACTTAAAAAAACAAATAAATGAGTAAGTATACTAGTGAGATCCCATTTTTTAACACAAATTACACAAGAAACACAGTTTCACATTGTTTTGTACCGTTATCCCTCATGCTTAGTGTTTTCCAATTCATGTTATCCCTCTCACAAAATTATAACTTTACAATACAAGTACAACATCGACACTCTTACAAAATAAAAACCAACATTCAATTTAAGTTTAAGTCTGTTTTAGCGAATTAGAAAGATATCTTTTGAATATTTTCTTCTGAAATCTGGACTTGGAGTACATTAAATGAGCATGGCCATTTCAGATGGGTCAATCTGAATCAACTCAGGTCAATTCGGAGGGTTAATTCCGATAATAAATACATAATGATGATGTGAAAATATGCTCAGGCAGCCCTAATCTGCCACATACGAACTAATTAAAACGATATCTTTCTAAATGATCCAGAAGCGAATTATGATCCGGCTTAACACTCAGATAGATCCTCCGAGCCTATTAAGATCTGAAGAAAGGGTCAAACATGAAAGCAGATGCAACGAATTTGAATACAAGTCTCAAAGATTATCCTTCGGAGCGATCAGAGTGTCTGGGGCTACTACGAAGTAGAGCATTGAAGTGTTGCCCAAGCAAAGCTAGTGACCACAGTCACTATCTTGATTCACTGTACATAGCTTTAAAAGGGCACTAAGGGACATATGGCACCTCGCCACTGGCCCCGGTACACTGTTACTCTGCTAAAAACATATCTCTGGATAACAACACCCCATTGTCATCTCCTGAAACACACACACACACACACAAATACATAAATCTCATTCATCCAAAACTACGATCTCATCAAGTTCAGCGTAGAACCAAGCTTATACGCAAGCCACGCGCCTGAAATCCCCTCCAGATCTCATTTCCTTCCTTATCAGGTTTTCCCTCATCACATAACATTGTATATAATTATTTTTAAATAAAAAATAAATTAAATACATTTTTAACAAAAAAGTATTACATACATTTACCAAATAAAGTAGATATCTATTGCCTACATAAAAGAATAATAGAAACAAATATTAAAATCCAAATAACCATTATAAAATTTTGTCCAACAACCCAGATTGACCCGGGGTTCAACCGATGAAAATCCTAAAAAAACATGAATCCCGAATTTTAGTATGTAAGTCCGCTAAGATTTCCGGTATAAATTTAACCGAGTAAATCAAGGTTAAGGATCTGTTTAGCGTTATCCTATCAACTAGCTTATAAGTTTCAAAAGCTTATAAACTCGCGTTCACGTAACAGATTTATTATTAGGTAAAATAAGTATGTAACGTGAATGCGAGCTTATAAGCTCCTGAAGCTTATCAGCTAGCTTATTTTATAAGCTAATAAAGTTGTAAGAACGTAAGGATCACAATCTGGTACCTGCAACACAGTGTTACGCCAACTGTCGAGCTCAATGTTGAGATCAATGTTGTCAAAACAGTGCAGACAACACTGACTCAAGAACTCTGCCAATTAGAAGCTAATGCATAACGGAAACGTAAATAACACATAGGTTTCTTCTCGTGGGTATTTGTTAAACAATATCCCACGCCTCAAGGCTAAAATCTTTTATTCCTAAAAGATGACAACTCCTACGTTTGATCTTTCTCACAAAATCTCAAACTACAAAGTATCAAGACACTATTACAAAAATCCTTTTGTAATCTATTCTAGCAAAGATCAACCTGAATAAAAGCTAGAGTACAAATTGATACAAAAGTCGAAACCTAACAACTCTAATATGGCAGTATACATATAAGTCTCATGAGTTGTGTAGATTTCTTCAAGTCTTCATCACTTTATATAGTAGTTGTGAGCGTCCAAGTTCAGCTGTATGGGATGAATCCGAAAGCTCCATGATTGTCTTGTGTGAATAGGACTTCGAACCACTTGAGATCTTCCAAGTAAATTCGGCTTCTTCATAGTTCAACTAGCATTAGGACTTCTGAGGCCAAATAACTAGGTCACACACCCTCAGCAGTCCAAACCTAGTCAAACTCTTCAAACTCTAGTAGCATGATCATTCCTCATCATAAAAGATCTTCATATCTTTCCTATCTTTATTAGGATGATCACCTCTTGACTTCTCTTGACTTTATCCGTCTCAATCTTTAATATCCTGCACACATTAAATAATGTTGGTCCCTTTAAACAACAAGAAAAGACTAGAGGGGGGGGGGATGAATAGTCTTTTCAAACTTTCGTCGTTTAAAAATTTCTCAGCAAGTACTTATTACTTTTCAGTGATGACTTTGCTGATACTTAACTTTCTCAGCAAGCGTAAGTTACTTTCCAGTAGCTTGGTTTGCTGATACTTAAAATCAGAGAGCGGAAGTCTTTGAAACAATAAGTGCTCTTTCAGCAAATAAAGGGTTTCAGCAAGTGAAGTGAGTGACTGTGTACAAACAGATATAATTTGCTGAAAGCTAAATGCAGTAAGTAAATCACACAAACGCTTTTATAGTGGTATCTGAGAGTGGCGTAATCTCTCAACTAATCCACTTTGTCCTTTCTAGGACTGAATCCACTAAGATATGATTGAGGTTCCTTACAATCTCCTATCTAAAGCGATTCAACAGAAACCAAAGCACACTTGCTTTGTCTCCAACCTAAACTAGAGAACTCAACCTTGTTCTCCACCAAACTTGGTACTTTTAATCAGCAAAGCTATGCTCGATTAAGTTCCCCCTGAATATCACGCCTGAAAGGGTGTATTTTCAGTTAGAGAGTTTTGGGGTGAGATGACTTAATTATAACTTATTCAGTTACAACAAGTAATCTAAGAAACACAACTTGGAATACTTTGCAGTAAACAAGTTTGATTGTTTCTGGTGTCAAGACTTGTTCTTGTTCGAAAGAAAGAACACTTAACTAATTTCTTAGCCGAGTTTGTTCTACTTCTTCACAAGTAGCTTTTTCAAGCTTTAAGTCTTGGAACGGATCAATGGCAGTAAGAGAGTTTGAAGGTTTGAGAGTTTTTAAGCACAAGTGAGAGTTTGATCACGTTGTTGACACACTTCAACTCTTTGCCGGATGACCTCTATTTATAGTGCAAGTAAGGAGCCGTTTGAATTTCAAATCCTAAGACTTTTGTTCCTTAACATGTCACTATGTTGCTTTTGTACTTTCAGCAGCGACTTTGTTTGTCTTCTAGTCTTCATGCATGCTTTGCATTAAATGCACCTTTGAATAGAATTCAAACAGTAACATTGGAGTGCAAATTCACGTACATTCAGCAAGAGGTCACATATGTTCATCAGCAAATGTTCAGTCTTAGTTTCAGCAAGCACAACCTACTCTGTCTTTCAGATTTTCACTTATGCAATGCTGTTGCTGAACATTCCACTTTCTGAGCAACACGTGCCTTACCAGTCTTCAGCAATCTTCAAGTCTTCAAGTCTTCGAATTCTTCAAGTCTTCAGATCTTCAAAAAGTCTTCAAGATTCTGACCGGTTTTTTATTTGCTTCAATAATTTGTTTGTAATAAACAAAATATATCTTCAGCAAATGCTTCAATAGGTCATTTTCTTTTCAGAAAATAGGATTCATTAAAGCTAAGCATCAATAAGATATTTTCTTTTCAGAAAATAAAATACATCATACGCAAAAGAAATAACTTATCTAATACCTAACTAAGTCATCAGCAAACGTTCCTCTTTTACAATGTCTTTAAAATTCTAAATTCCTATGGACCTTAAGAGTACTAGTTACTGGACTGTTCTTAATTTAGCATGGTTAATTGCTCATCAAAATTATAAGTTTCCTAACAAATTTCCCCCTTTTTGATGTTAGCAATCCATGGCTAAATTAATTGTTACCCTTTTAGAGGTTTCTGATGTTGAATAAATCAGTTGATTAATGCAAGCATACTTGAATAAATAAACAGTAAGCATAAGTAAGTTGCATAATAAAAAACAATAAGAGTCAAAAGAATTCATTGCTGAAAGTTATCATTCAGAAGATTACAAGAAAGCATAGATAACAAGGAACCAGCAAACAAAAACTTTAACAAAAACTATTGCAGGGACTTAAGCTCTTTCAGAGGGTTTTCTCAAAATCTCTCTTACACTCTTCTCAGCAAGTGCAGTGAATTCAACACAATCCTTCTCGTAGTTTTCCAGAAGCCTACGGACTTGTAGTTGAAGAATTCTTGCATTTTTGCAGGCAGTATGATGATGCTTTTCAGCATTCATTTCCATGTAGTTAATTACCCACAAATGCATGCCCCAATTGCTGGCATGGAGAAGTTGTGTATCTGAAATGCTTCTCGGATGAATCTTTCTTAGCCAGAGAAGATCTTCTTCTTGATCCTTAGCAGTGAGATAGAAATACTCATAAGGAATCAATCCAAGTTTCTTCTTAGGTTTCTTTGTTATCGGGTCAGCGTAGTAAGCAATGCCAGGTGGTTTCATCAGATTTGGTTCTTGCTTGTATGTCTTACCAATGGAAACTCTTCTTACATGGACCTCTAGATTCAACCATTTCCCAGCAACATTTCTTGGGAGGGATTCTTCCCTTTGATTTCTTTGGACCTTAAGCTCAATCCATTTGAACATTTGATTCAAAATGGCTGTAGGAAAGAACTCATTTACCAGCAAGTCTTCCAGCTTTAAAATCGAGCAACCATGAATGTTTCTGATTACATTCTGAGTGGTTTCCTCATTGCTGGTCTTAGTATATTCGATGCCGGAGCCAATAGCAATGCTGACCAGCCTTTTCTCTTCCTGTCTTTGCCTTCTTCTTCTTGATTTAGCATTGTCTTGATCTCTTGCTGAAGAGTCAGACGAAAAATGCCTTGAGTGGCCAGACGGAGTTATGGCTGTTAAGGGTCTAGCTCTTATGGCTTGAGATATTGTTTGATTGTCATCATCTTCTTCATCATCTTCATTCAGATTGTGATGACTTTCAGTGTGACAGAAATCTTGAGTTTCAACAGCGGTTTTTTCTCTTTTTGGTACTTGCTGAATTTAACTCAGATTCTGCTTGTCTTTAGAACTTTGCTCTCTTTCAGCAAGAGGTTCTAATGGAAGTGGCACATCAGCAGCAGGAGTAGGAGGGGTTTGATTGCTTTTTCTAGTGTTCTTCTTTTCCCCCTTAGACATGGATTGCAACATCGGAGTGATGTGCAGAGAATAAAACTCATTGCAATTTTCAGCAAGAGTGTTGAGACTATTATACTTCATGATGATTGCTTGTTGGTCAGAGTTCATTGTTGCCAACTCTTTTTGAATATTCATCATGTTCTTCTTCATGTCTTTTCTCTGTTGCGGCCTTCTCATCCATAATATTCTGAGCCTTGACAAGAGCATTCTTTGCAAGCTTGAGCGCCTGACTTACATCTTCTTCATAGCTCTTATGATAAAGACTGATGTCTCTTTGAGCTATTGTCAAAGTTGTAGTGCGTCTCAGCACTGTAGCCAGTATCTTTCCAATGTCAAGTGGGCTCTCAGCAAGCAATGCCTCATCTTCAGCTTTGCAGGCATCATGGACTTGCTTTAGTGCTAGAATTCTGGGAGTAAACTCCTCAACTCTTGGGAACGGCACTAAATGAGTGTTAAGGAATGAACCTTAATTTCAGAAGCAAACTGATCATCACGCGTCAGCAATTCGGCTCTTAGACCATCGTCTAAATCATTGATGTAATCAGGAGGAGGAATCTGAACGACTTTTGGGTCTCGCTTGGATTGATCCTTCATTTCTGACAAGTCGTCATCATCCTCAGATTCATCAAGTTGAGCGACTTTTGAGCCTTGTCAGTAGTTCACTTCCTTTTGTTGAGTGGTTGCTGATGGCAACGCTTCAGACTCAACGACTGGAGTTTCACCAGTAGATAGTTGTTTCAATGAGTTTGGGGCTCAATTACGGGAGTTTCGCCCAGTAGTTAGTTTTAATTGAGTAGTTGATGGAAGGACAACCGTTTGTAGACTCAATAACTGGTATGGGGCGCCAGGAGTAAGGGGAAGGAGGGAACTTCCTTTGATTTGGTCTTGAAGATTGCA
>CM051458.1:72518619-72568636 GCA_028274465.1 Plantago ovata
TTTATGTTTTATTGCAAATTAGCCTTCTACTTTTAATTTTAGATTTACCCCTCGGGTTTTCAAATTACAATTAGAGTCCTTCGGGTTTTCAAAATTGCTACTTGGTCAATAGAATTTTCGAATGTTCAATCTAGTCAAAATTTTCAATTATTTCATAGAGATTATAAGTAGGGATTATATTTTCATAATGAATTATGAAGAGTCTTGTCATCCACATAGGCTACTACTGTTTTCTATGCTCAATGCTATTTTGACAATGCAGTTTAAATACAAGTATTTTTTACATTCCGTTCGACCGCTATGCATGCGAGGGTAGGCGGCGCCCTCGTATATGTCGGACCGCATATTTATGTATGGTAGGCGGCACCCTTATGTGCTTGACCCGCGTTAGAACTAATGGATAGGCGGCATCCATTACGGTAGACTGTTCATGCATGATGGGTGGCGGCGCCCTTATTTGTTTGTAGAGACTGATAACACCCTCAAGCTACAAGCCCCAACCAATATAGTACGGAATACAGTTATATATATATATATTACATATTCCGAGATGCTTTCCATAGGTGCTTAATTTGAACTTCAGTGTGTTTTCTTGTATTGCGACCTCGTCTTACAGACTCCAGTAATCGTCAAATTAGAGTAAGCCTATGGTTATGACTTACTGCATATTGTAAGCTAGCGACCTCGATAGGTCAATATGTAGGGCATCGGGTTAAATTAGATTTAACAACCAAGAGTTGCGTGACGCAATTGGATAGTCCCTTACTAGTCTACCGGTCATATTATGCTATGCGACCAGCCCCCGTGGAGTATGGCATAATATGGATTTGGATCTTGGCCACTACGGTAACTTGTTGGACATTACCCGTATGTTTGTTGTGGGGGCAAGCATATGTGAAAATAGTGGGAGCTAAACAGCTAAAGGACGTTGTTGTTTAGTTATGTTGACTGTATTTAGAAATGATTTTCAATAGTTGATTTATTGTTTTTTCGTTCTATATTATTCTCCTTAGGATATATATATGGCGATAACCGTTCCTCCGAGCTTGTTGCCAACTTGGAGTTGCAAAAGCTAACAGGACCAAACACGACTGGATTGGATCCATGGGTACAAGGTGCGATGGTACAATGAGGTTGAGTACGTCTTGGACGACCTATCCCGCCCCTCCACTGAATTCACTGGCGGCAACCTATGATTGCTATTATGAATGGAAGTGGAAAGAGCCGAGTTGTAAAGAACTTGTTGCTGAATGCTATGTCTGACAATATGGTTGGACCATGCGAGACAAGGACCATATGAGATGGTAAATATCTCTCCTCATTCTTGGATGCCCAAGGATGTGTGAAGGGTTCGGCCATCAAGATCATGCTTATCAAAAGCTTGAGACAGAAGAGCTGGTCGCCTGAACAGTTAAGTCATTGATTGACTTTCTCTTACAACTTGTTGGATATGGCTTGGAGCTAGAAGCTAGGCTTCCCTTATCTTGATCGTGCAAAGATTGTTGCAATCTATTCACATCCCATGTTTGGGGTAGCAACAGAGTTGATTGGCTGAAACCCGTTGCAACAAATTCCAAGGGTAAATCGTAGACCCAAAAGGAAGAGGGGTGGCAAGAAGGGCGCTATCGTAGGAGGGCTGAATTTCGACATAGGATCGAGATTTGTCTCTATTGCAAAAAGGCCACTGGAAGAAAGATTGCCCTAAGCTTAGGGCAGATCAGCTGAGAATTATCGACTTCTGGCTCAGGTATGTTTGTTATTGAAATGAACATGACTACTTTTGACTCCAATGGTTGGGTATTAGATACAGCCTGTGGCTCACACATTTGTAATAATGTGCAGGGGCTAATTGATCACAGGCTAGTCAAGCGAGGTGAAATCGACTTGCATGTTGGGAATGGCAATCCAGTTGAAGCCAAACGCGTTGGACGCAACAAGATAGATTTACCTTCGGACAATGTTGAAACTTGATAAGTTTATTTTGTTCCATCCATTGTCAGAAATATTATTTCCATTCCATTGTTGGACAATTTGGGTTTTCCTGATACTTGTTATTTTTCATTAAATGACCAGTATTATGGAAAAGCTCGCTTAGTGAATGGTTTATATATTTTGCAAAGTAGTCTACCTTTATTTCAAATACATAACAAACAACCGTCTTCAAGTAGAAGAATAATCCATCTTATCTATGGCATTGTAGGCTAGGCCATATCAATGAAACACGGATTCAAAGACTAAGGAAGTTGGACTACTTAGAACCATTTGATTTCGAATCATATGGTACATGTGAATCTTGTGTTAAGGGTAAGATGACGAACAAACCTTTTGTTGGACAAGGTGTTCGTGCCACTCGCTGCTTAGAGCTCATACATACCGATGTATGTGGACCGTTTAAAGTCCATGCGCGTGGGGTTATCCTTACTTCGTTACCTTTACTGACGATTTCTCAAGGTATGGATATATCTTTCTTATGAAGAATAAATCCGAGACCTTTGGGAAATTCGAGTTTAGGAATGAGGTCGAGAATGAATTGAACCTAAGGATAGTCACTCTTTGATCGGATCGAGGAGGTGAATACCTTAGTGAAGAATTATCGATTACTTGAAGGAAAATGGAATTCAATCGCAATGGACTCCTCCTGGAACACCACAGTTAAACGGTGTGTCTGAGAGAAGGAGTCGAACCCTGTTAGACATGGTAAGATCAATGATTGGATTCTCGACTCTTCCAAAGTATCTGTGGGGATATGCACTACAAACTGCAATCTACATTCTGAACCGTGTACCATCTAAATCCGTGGAGAAAACTCCTTATGAGTTATGGAAGGGAAAGAAGCCTTCACTAGGCTATCTTAGACCTTGGGGCTGTCCTGCGATAGTCAAGCTGATGCTCACTGATAAGTTAGATGCCAAGGGTGTCAAAGTATATTTCATAGGCTATCCTCGTCAGACGAGAGGCTATGAATTCTATCATGCTGAAGATCACAAGGTGATCGTGTCTAGAAACGTGAAGTTTTTAGAAGCTGAATACCTCGAAGAAGAGAGGTTAGATGATATGATAGAACTTGAAGAAATTCAAGACTTTGACACGCGCGAACATGAGGTCTTTAAATCTTCTGATTTGGACTCAAGTTCAGTGGGAGCTTTCGAAGCAGACAAGGGTGATGATATGACACTTGCTAGGCATGTCATAGTTAGTGGGAGTCCTGTGATTAGATCAACAGTTGAAACCACACCTGTAGAACCCGTTGTCAACCAACCTGCGCAACAAGTTGCACAAGAGCAGCATCCCGCAAGGGAACAGGGTCGCGCCCAACGACCAGCTGCATCAGTACCCACTGATAATGTTCGTGTTACACGAAGCCAGAAAAGAAAAGCACCAGAACAAGTCGAGCTCCGTAGGTCGAAGAGGATCCTTAGAGGACCTCAGAAGCAAAGCATTATGATAGAAGACATCAGTGAACTTGATGTCGGTTTATCAGATCGGGAAGATCCCGAGACCTACAAAGAGGCAATAATTGATATTGACTCAGACAAATGGCAAGAGGCCATGGAATTAGAAATGGATTCAATGTACCAGAACCAAGTTTGGAACTTGGTAGACTTGCCCCAAGGGGTTAGACCAATTGGGTGCAAATGGGTCTTTAAACGAAAGACAGATGCCGATGGCAAGGTACAAACGCACAAAGATAGGCTTGTGGCAAAAGGCTACACGCAAAGGTATGACATCGATACGATGAAACCTTTTCACCAGTAGCAAAATTGAAGTCCATTCGAATTCTACTTGCGATAGATGCCTACTGTGATTATGAAATCTGGCAGATGGATGTAAAGACAGCCTTCCTCAATGGCAACCTTGAGGAAGAGGTCTATATGGTACAGCCGGAAGGTTTTATTAGTAAAACCAGGCCGACTGCTGTATGCAAATTACAAAGATCCATCTATGGGCTAAAGCAAGCGTCAAGGAGCTGGAATATCCGCTTTGATGAAGCTGTCAAATCGTTTGACTTCATCAGAAGCAAGGAAGATCCCTGTGTCTATGCGAGACACAGCGACAAAGGAGTTGTTTTCATGATCATTTATGTAGATGAAATTTTGATCATGGGAAACAATGTCTCTATGCTAGAAGAGACTAAAGTTTGGTTATCAAGTACCTTCTCGATGAAGGACTTCGGTGAAGCGAACTACATCCTAGGGATCAAGATCTTTAGAGATAGATCCAAGAGGATGTTGGGAATGACACAGTCCACCTACATCGACAAAATACTGAAGCGTTATAAGATGGACGACTCAAAGAGAGGCTTTCTCCCAGCTAGGCATGGGATTGTCTTATCAGTTAAGGATGGTCCTAAAACTGATGAAGAAAGAAATGCAATGAGTCGTGTGCCCTATGCTTCGGCAGTAGGGTCTATAATGTATGCAATGAATTGCACAAGGCCCGATGTGGCATATGCGCTTAGTGTCACTTGTCGACACCAACAGAATCCAGGAGTACCTCACTGGACTGCTGTAAAGAATATTCTTAAGTACCTTCGACGGACTAAGGAAATGTTCTTGGTGTTTGGTGGAGAAATAGAATTAAAGATGTCTGGTTATGTCGACGCTGGATTTGAATCAGATCCTGATGACTTTGAGTCACGGACAGGATACGTATTCAAATTGAACGGAGGAGCTATCTGCTGGAAGAGTTCTAAGCAAGCCACGATTGCTGACTCATCCACAGAAGCCGAGTGCATTACTGAATCAGAAGCATCGTAAGAAGCTGTCTGGATTTCAGAGTTCTTGAAGGAATTGAGGGTTGTTCCTGCTCCTAGTCCAATAACGATTTATTGGGACAATACGGGCGCCGTCGCTGAAGCTAAGGAGCCTAGATCTACAAACAAGAAGAAACATGTACTTAGAAAATATCACGTTATACGTGAGATTATAGATAGAGGAGAAGTTAGTATAGAACGTGTCTCAACCACGGACAACGTGGAAGATCCTTTCACCAAGGTCTTATCAGTGGAAGCCCACTTAAGACATTATGCTAATATGGGCATTAGGCATAAAGGTGACTGGCTCTAGTCCAAGTGGGAGATTGATAGTGTATATGTCCTAGAGACAGTCCTTACTAAGGGCATGGTGCCCTTGTAGAGGACATATATGTACTATTACACAGGTCAACGTAATATAATATATATTTGTTTCATTTTATTGTTGATTATTGCTTTCATATTTATATTACACCAGGCTGCAGCATGTCATATCTATATTGCTGTCTGTATAGATACTGAACATGTCCCCTCGGATAGATGACCGATCACACAGTTAGTGGGAGCTATGTGAGTTATCATCTATCCCAAACTCTCCCTAGTCGTGGTACATCTCGGATGTGGGGGTCTTAATGAACCTGACAAGACTAGTATGCGTGGAGGTTATACTTGTTGGAGCAAGTGTGAGCCGATCCCACGGCCACGGAACGAATTGTTGGACAATCAAGGAACGTTCCCATAACTGCGTATAGTTGTTCGAAGAAGCTTTATCGAACAATGGAAGTACCCACCGGACACTCCCATCGATGTATACTCTACACCGACGTGTCTATGGGAACCGGTGAGTTGTCGAAGTGATGCCATTCGTCCTTTGCATTTACAGGACTTTATCATCACATTTGTTGCTCCATATCCTTGGTGGACCCGTCGATGTCAGCTCTGAATAAGCAGTTGACCTAAGACACGATCCAGGATTATGGCTAAATACAAATGGGGTTGATAAGTGATTCTGTGAAGGATTCATCTCTCAAGTGTAGCACAGGAGAGCACTGCTCGTAGTCTGCATAGTTGTGTTGGTAAAGTCACTGGCCAGTGCAAATGATATATTATGATGGTCATAAGTATATCTTAACCAAACAACTCCCTGAGACGCCCGTGGATGTATTATTGGGATAGACACTTCATCGATCCTAGATACATCCGAGCAAGTCAGATGAAGGGACGTTACCATCGCCGCGTTGAGCGCAACAGGCTTCGCAACGAAAGGGTTAGCTTTGAGAAACCTCTCAAACGTCCTCGCGTATTAATATTGCAAATGGAACCGTCTAGGATTTCCATGTTGCCTAGTCTAGGACTTGCTTAATACGGTGAGGCCCTATGGGTCACACTATGTGGTGATTCAGCCTATCAAAATATCCTTGAAGATGGAATCGCAATTAATTTGGAATTAATTGTGATTGATGGATTATAATTGATTTGGAATTAATTATAACAATTGGTGGCTCAATTAATTATTTGGAATTATTAATTGAATTGGCTAATTAATTGTATTTTATGTAAATACAATTAAAGATTATATTTTGGAAATATAATGGAGGGTTGATTGTAAAGGATATGTTAATTTAGAATTAACATATGCACTTGGGCAAAATCTACTTGGAGTTTGGATTGCCTTAGAATTATATGTGGGTCCCAAAAGTGGGACCCACGTCCCGTAGGAAAGGCGCGCGCGCGCGCGTGGCTGAGTAGGGGAAGGAGTTTGACTCCTTCCTCTATTAGAAGTCCAAGGGATAAGTTAGATTTTCCTGATTGAGTTTTAATTTGATTGGGAATGAATCTAGACTTGATATTTGTTTCCTTGTGCGATAAGAATTAGATTCTTATTCCTTTACGAAGTCTAATTGCTTATGCTTTAGGCTTCTATAGACTACTATATATAGTAGACTATTGGAGAGAGTTTTACACACAGTCACAAAACAGTTACATGTGATTAGAGACACAGTTTTTCTACCCAGTTTTCTTAGAGAAAATAAAAACTCTCCCCTCCTCCCCTTAGCCTCACGCGCGCGCACACCGCCACCGGAGGGAATCGCCGCCCCGTCTTCTTGGTCACATAAAGAATATCCTAGCATTCTTCCGATAGGCTGTTCATCCGTGGATACCAAGGTTGAGGTTCTAGGAGCTGGAAACTAACTCTTATTGTCTTGCAGATATACAGAGTATTGTAGATATCTTCGACTTCGACGAAGGAGAAGATACACCGGAGTATTACGAAGACTTGGAAGATGCTTTGGAAGTAAGGTTAGTCTTCTAATTGGCGTGTTTATATATATACGACATATGCATAATCAATTAACCGGTATGTTAAGAAAATTTTTAAAATTCCGCTGCGTACCCTTGGGGTAACTCTGACCATATTTTCTTAAAATATGTTCTCGAGCAATTAAACAAGAAATACATGGAACAACCTCCAGCTTTCAACTATATCACCCTACGAACAAACCAGCAATAGAATCAAAGTTTTCGGGGTCAGGAACCAAACCAAAACACTGGGTTGGGCGGCGATATTACCAGATTACAACAAACTAATCATCCAAACCAAATTACAACAAATAATGAACCAAACCATGAGACAAAATATCAACTTGACCAATTAAAGAGATACTGGCACAGTAACTTGCGGCCAATTCAGTTCTCCCTTCTTTGTCAACACGCAATGTAACCAAAGCCAGGCCTTGTAGAAAGTTTCGACCTCTCCAACCATTTGTTACCATAATCTAGATGCACCAACAGTAGCTATCACAAGCAAATCATATAATATTCCCATCTTAACTTCACCATTTTTTAATATGTAAAACAATATGAACTCGGGTCCTACACCCGTACAAACCAACCAGGACTAAGAGCATCCAACACCTTAGAATGAGAAGAAGGTGAGACTTTTAATCTACACCGTAACAACTCACCACGATTGGAAACTAACAACTAGGACTGTGAGTCCTTTAGAAATGAGTTGTATGAAGAAAGGAGCTTAAACCACACAAGCCACGTTTTCCACATTAAAAAGAGAAACCCACTTACCTAACAAGCACTAAGTAAAATTTGAAATCTTCACGTGTCAGGCATAACATGAACCGAATTCCACACCCAAAACCATATAACACTATCTCACACGGTTCCAATAGCCAAAGTATGAGTAATCCGAATCACACAATAAACAAGATCGAAGGGTGGATCCATAAGCAACATAACCAAAATGCAACCCACACCACTACTTTCGAAAAAGCTAGCAAGACACCGGGCATATCCAAACCAGGGACATGTAATCCGATAACTCAAAAGAGCTCCCAATAGTAGAACATTAAGGTATGGACACTTCAAAAGGACTCAAGGCTACTAAAACATAAAGCATCCAAATGAAGAGAAGGATGGTTACACCCAAGAGCCACACATATGCAACCCAAATCCCTTACAACCATTAGAATGAAAGAAGGGATGGACACAACAACAAAGCGATCATGTAATCCACCCCATACAGTCACACACCATCACCCCGGGGGCAAAATTCCTAAGACATACATGTGGTACGAGGAAACATCCATACACATCTCACAAATAAACAAAAACCCATCGAAGAACCAAACCTTAAAATACTTAACACCAATAAAAATTTCATAGATAACAATCAATACCCTTGCTCCATGAAGATCCTACTCACACCCATGTCTACTAAGCCATCAAGGCATCTTCCAGTCTACTGTTTGCCGCTTCACTTCCAACACTTAACGCATAAGTACGTAGTTTGAGATTCACATGAAACCTGGCTATTGGTATGTTACATCCGTGCACATATTCACTTTGTTAAGTCTAGTAATCTAAGAACACACTTATGTGTGCTATTCTCGATCTTACTTGCAGACCTTTAAAAACTTATTTGAGCATGTAAGGGAATGTAATTCTTTGTTTGAGACTATTCCCTCGAATAGGTTTGGGGAGGGGGTTATAGTAGTCATATACTCTATCTTCATTGTGTTTGTAACACTAACCTATTCTGTCGAATAGGTTTTGGAAGTCATTGTTATGTAATGTTTGTGTTGCTGTTGCTATTTGAAAAACATTATTACCATTAGAATATGGTTGTCAACTCATATTTTGAGTCATTGTTATCTCCCTTACTGATCCGGTATAGGGCATGACGATGTGGTTGTGTCGAGGTCGTGCATTATACACCATGTTGTTGTATCTGATTCGGGTATTTAGGTGCTCTGTGGCACCTCCACAGATTCGCAATCCTTATGGAAACCAAAAAAGTGTACTAAAAAGGGCACCCAATAGGGAAAAGGAAAAAAATGAAAAAAAAAAAAAAAAAAGAAAGAAGGAAAAAATTCAAAAAAGCCAAAAAATATATATGTGTTGAATAAAGACCTGCAAAAGCCTTATGGGGTCAAGCAACTTGTTTCGTTTCGTAATGTTGGTGAAGTTGTTTTTTCTTGTGTTAGTAATTTCTTTGTTTATTCGTTGCTCCGACCACCCTTGTCCTGCCATTCAGGTAGTGGTCTTAATTATATGTTTGTTATGTTGGGTGATAGAGTAAGTCCTTTGATTTATGAGAATTGTTTCTAATAGTCGTCATTGACTTGGGTTTACACTAGAGATGTATCAAGGACTCCTTCATTTAACATAGTGCATGTGTGTGGGGATGTATATGTATAAACAATATAGGCGAGTTTCAACCTATTGACTTGTTATGTTTTGCATGGAACTTGTTCATTGATGTTTAGTTGATATGGTGGTTATTTTTTAACGGTTGGCAAGATGACTTTTTGTTTGTATTTGTTTTGCATTTGTTTTGCATAGTTTGCTTGAGGACAAGCAAATGTTAGGTTTGGGAATCTGATGACGCTCAAATATTCACCGCCATCGAGGGTTTTTAGATCACTTTTGCTATCTTTAAGTTGCATATTTCATTGCACTTTATTAGAGTTAATTTTGTGCTTTTATGGTTTTTAGGTACTTTTGGGGCAAATTGTTGTTTCTGGTGCAAAAGTGGTGCTTTTGGATGCAATTGGATCACTCTTGGATGCCATGTGTCTCTGACGATGTTCACGTACCTGCCTCTACGACTTGGAGAGGTGAAATTCGAATATAGAAGACCAAATTATGAAAAAGTGCTCTCATGGGTGTCCTTGTCCATAATAAGGCATCAATATATCTTCCGCAATGGGTACCACCTGGTCATAATCACCTGGCAATAAGGCATCAATATATCTTCCTCCTTGTAGCTCATTGATTCGGTGACTCAAATCTTCACATTCCCCCAGGAGTAACTGCAGATCGTCGGTCGCTTCCCTTTGATCTCCACTTGGATAATCTCAAGGATCCATCTCCTCATCGTCCATGAGCTCCTCTTCACTTATGATCCGCATCAAGTTTTCCTCTCCTTATGGGTTCTCATTTTCTTGACCCAGGAACCGCAAGTGCACGTTGATGGTTCGACCGTCATGCTGAGAGGTCAGGGGTGTTATTTGGGTTCTTCCATCACTGGTATCCGCCTGGGTGTTTGTGAGGTATAGATTGAAGTCAACTGGGAGTAAGGGTGGAGTTTCTTGGATCTGGTTTTCTTGATTTGACAAGTCTGGGCTATGTGGGATTTGACAAGTCTGGGATTTAACAAGTAGGTGGTTGATGACGAAATAAAAGTATACGCCATCAAGACTCTATTTTGACCTTTTATTGTTCTTTTACTTTATATTTTAGTAAGAAGTAGTTACTTTTGATATGTTTTGTGTCACAGGGTCCTCGGGTGCAATGTGGTGAAAATAGCGTAAAATAAACTTATTTTGGTGCAATTTGAGCTTACTTTGGAGTCTTGACTTTTCCATGAAGTAACCGGAGGTTCCCGAGGTCCGAGAAGTACAATACCAGGCATTTGAAGGAGGTTTGAGGTCTTTCAAACAATAAAAGTTCGTCAAATTTTCTACAGCGGAATGGCTCCTCGCCAAGTGAACTGGCGCCTAGCTAGGCCCACTGGTGCCTCGCAAGCTGCAGTTGGCGCCTAGCCAGCTGCGCGATTTCAGATTTCAGAAATTTTATTTCAACTCATTTTTCAGTCTTATAATTAGGTTTAACCAGTCATTAGCAACCTAGCACGAACCCTAGAGAGAAGATACTCTTTGGAGGCAACCCTAAGCCTCCAATCTCTCGATTTTGATCATTGGATTTGCTACTGGTGCTAGATTTCATTGCTTTGTTTGGATTCGACATTGGATTGCTATTACTCAACTGATCATTGAGTACTTTCGTATCAATCTTTATTTCTTTTTCAGATTTACTATGTTTTCTATTGCTATGGTTATGATTATGAATATGCATGTTGCTTTATTCGTTATGAGTAGCTAATCGGTACGTGTTGATGGTAGGATGTAGGTTATATTGATATGATTATGATTATGTTAGCATGAGGTTATGAAAAGGATGCATATATGCTAGATTATGACCTGAATATGTTGATGTTTATAGTTTGCTAATAACAAACCTCCGAATTAGGATAGTGACAGGATCCTAGGTCAATTAAAGACTATAAACAATCACTTGCTAATAATATATCTTCGAATTGGATAGATGACAGCTTCCATGGTCGATTAAGGGTGATAACATAGCCATAACTACATGTACGTAATGCTGGAAATTTAGTATGTGTTGAGTTTCTCCATATATGCTTGAGATTTCTAAGTAACAGTGCCTCGTAATTACCTTCAATGATATTGTATGCTTGTTATGCATGTTATTGATGATACATGTCTATAAACGGTGTAACTACCTACGTCTATCGCTTGCTAACATATGATTAGGTCATATCAATATGCCTACTACCTACTATCAACCGCTTATCTCATATTTGAATCTCGTTAGTATTTATCTCTATCGTTTATTGTTAGTGTTAACTAGTTTAAACCACAACTATTCCAACATATTTGTTATTGATTGATTAAGTAGAAAGCAATTTAGGAACAACTTAGTTAAATCCTTAGAGACCGACACTCGAGTTAGCTTACCATTACACTAAGTTTTGTGTAGTTTAGAGTTAGTTTGACATTAATATAAATAGTATTTGATAGTGATTTATAAGCAACGATTTTTCACTCATCAAATTGGTGCCGTTGCCGGGATTTTAACTCCTTGAACTAGTTTACTTTCAATTTATTCAATCATATTTACTTTATTTTCTATTTTTATATTTTATTCAGTCAATTCTCACATTCATCTTTTGTCTTAGATTGGTGTTTATGCCCAATACTCGTACTTCTGCTGAAATTGTGTTGCCTATAGTTCCTGAAGTTGATCGATTCTACGACCAAAGGAGGAAGAGTTCGATTTCAATTCCATACGTAGACGAGGAGATTGTGCTTTCCGAAGAAGGAGATAAATCGAATTCTGAAGAGGAAGTTTCGATTGATCTAGACATGTCACAAGACAACACTCAGTTGAAGGCATTGATCCAACCCTCTGTTGGAGCTAAGGGACCTGCTTTTGTCCTATATCCAACCACTAAGAACTTGGAAATCAAGAATCACATGTACCAACAATTTCCAAAATTATATGACATGCCTAATGAAGATGTGATGGGATTTCTAAGGGAGATTGAAAGCTTTATTCAACATCTACAAAGCCAGCTGATGTTGTAACTGATGATGATTTGAGGATGAAGGTGTTTAGCTTGGGGCTTAATGATAGAGCTAATCTGGCTTGGCTCTCTAGACGAAGGATCCCTCAACACTTGGGATGAAGTTTTTGCCAAGTTCACTGAGAAGTATTATCCTAGCTCCAAAACCAATGCTTTGAAAGCTCAAATCTTTGGATTTCGCCAACAGTATGATGAAGCCTTCCACACTGCATGGGAGAGGTATAAGGACTTGCAAGTGAAGTGTCCCCACCATCGATTCAGCAAGGGAGAATTGGTTCAATTCTTCTACAATGGGTTGGAACAAGAGCTTCAAGATGAAAGTATATATGTCCTAGAGACAACCAACATTCAGGACGATATGTACTTTACCGCATTCAGCTTATTGGTATTTATTTAAGCATACATAAATACAATTGGCATTACATTTACTGAATAGATTATTTGGTTGTTTAAATTATTCTGTAAGATGTTCCCAAGGACTAAAGATAATCACCAAGTTAGTGGGAGCTTGCGTGTCAGAACTTAAGTCCTAGAATTAGCCACTAGTTGATGGTCATTGAGATATGGGATACCAGTGATGCGATAGAGACTAGCATGTGTTGCATCAGATCCTTCGAGGATGTAGTAGTTCTCACTGCTGCGAATAGCTTGGTTATTCATGATGGACACATGGACACTTTGGAGAGTGTTGGCATACCTAGCCGAGAAACCATTTGGTAAATTCTATTTAAGTGTCTATGGGAGTATCGGATTGTAGGGTGATGTAATAGTCCTCAGACTTGAGGTCAATACTACATCATATGTGGAATAATATACTTTGACCATGCGCAACGCTTGCACTCTTAAAGTAGGGTAGATACGGCATGCGTTGCGTATATTAGGAAGCATATGGTTTGAGTGATTGAACCAAGATCAGGATTCATTCCTCTGAATAGATTCAAGGAGAGAATACTCTTCATCTCATATTTAGTGCGATCATTAGTCAGTGGCCACTGCAAAGATATATGTCAAAATGGTGTTTGGACATAATCATCTAGATCGACTAAGAAGATTGAGAGACAATGGATGAGTTATTGGAATAGACACTAATCTATATTCTAGACTCATTCGATTATTCGAGAATGAAAGGACCGTATCATCAAAGTACTCTACATCACAGGCAGTTTGTATCTCCTCAACAAACGTTCCTTACATATTAGTATTGTCTAGTGACGATTGTCTAGGAATATTCACTGAGACCTTGATTTGATCATTGCCTAATATGTGAGGGCCTATGGGTCATATACAACTAGGTGATAATTCTCCCGATTAAGCATTAGGGTAAATTAAATGTCAATTGGATTGATAAGATTTGATTTACTATTGTCAATGACATTTCATTTGATGGAAATCATTAATTAAGTTAAAATTGGATTTACGACTTAATTACTATATTAAATAAAATATCAATTGGATTGATAAATATTTAAGTTAATATTTTTGAGAATGTTCTATTTGATAGAATTAATTAATTAAGTTGAATTGAATTCAATGTACTTAATTAATTTATACTTTTAGAAAGTAAATTAATTAGATTTAATTAATAAAAGAAGAAAAGAATAATTAGATTAAATTGGATTTGATTAATTAAAGTTAGAATGTGTATTTTAACCAATTTAGAATGAGGTTCAAGTGTTAAAAGCCCAAAAGAAAAGGATTGATAGTAGTGGGTTTCGAACCCAAGACCTCCAGCTCATTAACTAGCATACCAGCCAACTGGGCCAGGCCCATGAAAGTTATATTATGCGTTTTATACGCATATATCCATCAAAATGCGGCTAACATTAGTTAGTAGGGTTTGATACGTGTTGTTGCTGCTTGTGGCTTTGAGCTCTCCTTCTCTCTAGGGTTTCTACACGGTTGTATTCGTTCTAAGTTATTTCTTTCTTTTTTGATTAATTCTCTTTTATTATTATCTTTGAGATTTCTTGTTCTGCTTAATGTAGATTTTGAATATGGATTTCCTAGCATCCATGGAGAATTTTATCAACGGAGAATTGAACTACGTTTGACTTGATCCTGAGGGTACGTAGGCAGCTTAGAATTGTTCTGAGTTCAGTCAGAATCTTTAGAAGATTATCAATTGTTTTGAAGAACAAATCTCTTTGATTAGATCAAAGATTAATGGAAGCTGGAAGCTGGATAACGGGTAAGTATGTATTTACATGAAGCATGTTGAATAATCATTCAATCAACGATCCATGTAGGAAAACTTTTTATTCTGCTGCATTAACCTTAGTGGTAATTTCCTACAATTACTAACACAAGATAGGGTAGACAATGCTTGTCTTGGAGGATTGATGGAGAAAACATCCACTGAAGCTATTGAAATAATGGAATGGCTTGCTTGCGCCTCACAACATCGCAATGTTAAAGCCATGCCACCAAGGAGGCCGATGGAGGCACATGCAACACATGAGGAGAACTTTGATAGGTATGATGGATTTGTTCAAAAGGTTAGAGAAGCTATGAGGCAAAGTGTAATGATGCCTAGTTATGAGGTATGTCGCGTTTGCAAAAATTATGGACATGGAGCTCATATGTGCCGTTCTCCACTAGCTAGAGATTATGTTGTTATAGGTGAAAACTTAGGATCTGAGAGAGCTTTTGAAGCTCAAGGAACATTGGAGGATGTGAATTATGGCCAAGGCAATGGCCAATACTTTGCACCACGAGGTGGATTCAACCAAAACCGTGGTAGATATGGTCTAAGAGGTGGCTATCAATGTGGAAGAAATACCGACTATGGTACTAATCAAGACCGCAACCGCCTAAGTTATGCTAATGACTTCTATGAGAATGCTCCACCAAAGAATAACTCTAATGGTGGCATTATTGATGTTAAAGCAAGCATAGTGCAAACTATGCAAGAACTAGTCAACAAGACAGATAAGTTCCTGGAAGTATACAAGAAAGCCGAAAGCATTAACAATAAGAGGTTGGATGTTCTTGAAGCCAACACTCAGGACTTGAGGCAAAACGTTCAAGATCTCATTGATCGTGGAGATGGTAGAGAAGCTGGGACATTACCTAGCCACACTGAGAAAGCTCTAGCTATAACCATTGTTACCGATATCCCGGTTGAACTCACTGTTACCAAGGAAGGCACAAAATTTGATGTGGCTAAACCCAAATCTGAAACTAAGGAAGTCATGGTTCGCAAGCATTGCAACTGTGCGAAGAAGGCACTCGAAGTCGAAGATGTACGACAAGAGAGTAAGGTGCCCGAGGTGGAGAAGGAACTTATTCCCCCACCATTTGAACCCATTCCTCTAGAAATTGAAGAAGTAGAATTCATTGAGAAAGCTAAAGAGGAAACTTGGTTAGAGATGACTGAAAAACCCTTAGAAGCTTTGATCTTGAGATAGGTTTGGGGAACCTATCAGGAATTGTTGCTACACTAGACACCGGAGCTAGTGTTAATGTTTTGCCTATGAATGTTTATGAAGCTAGTGCATTGGTGGAATGAAGCCTATGAAGGCGATGGTATGGTGGAAATATCAAACTCGGTAGAATAGAGGTCAAGACGAGATTTGTTATTATGCCGGCTTCGTAAGGATGTGGTATTACCTGCAAGAGCCTTCATAGACACGGCTCGAATGTTCATAGATACGTATCATCGAAGATTCTCCTTTGAAGTTGATGGCAAAAGACATGAGATGGAAGCCTTAGCTCCATCCTCATCCCGTATCCTTAAAACTAACAATATATTAGTAGGATTTTTTGGTCCTATTTTTCTTCACTATATGATGCAGGGAAAAAAGATACTTCAAGGAGATGATAATGGGGAAGACTAGTACCCATTCAAATTCTAAAGACTAATAGCCCCGAAGGGTCGAGCCAACGACCACTAAACAAAGGCGCTATCATGGAGGCAACCCAGAGTTATTTATATTCTGGCATTGCATTAAAATTTATTACATCTTATGTGTCTTTAAAAGTAGCATAATTTCAAAAAAAAAGGAGAAAAAGAGGTCGACAAATAAAAAAAATTGGAGAAAAGGGGGTTGGCACCTCTCCAACATGGCTGGTGAGGCGCCAGATTTGAGCCCCCAAGTATTAAAAACAGTCGGGGGTCAGTTTTCGACTCGCCAACCATAGTTGGCGAGTCGCGAACCTGTCTTGCAACTCGCCAGACGGAAATGGTGAGTCGCCAGCTGGGCAATATATAGGCCAGCCGCGACTCGCTCCCCCCATTCTTCTCCCTTTCTCCTCACTTCCTCTTTCCCGATTTTTAGCTCCAAAATCTCAATTCTCCCTTGTTTCTCCACCAAATTCTTACATCTTTAGCATTATACGAAGCCATAACGTGCTCTACAACTTAACCGATTCAAATCTTGCATTCTTTCCATCTTTTTAGCAAAATCAAAGGTATGGGTCATGAACCCTACTTTTCTCAATTTGGGGGTTTTTCGATTTTAGATCAAATTCGTATGAGTATTGATGGTATATGATGATATTATGTATGTATGATGTATTTCCTACTTGATTGCATGCTAAATTTCGAATTTGGAGTTGGTTGAATTTTGCTTTGGTGATCGATTTATATGGGAGGTTATGCCCGAATTTTGACTTGAATTAGTTAGTTGCATGATTTCTATGATAGGTCATCTTAGGCATTAGCCTCTTAAATTTTCGTAATGCTTTAGGGGAAATGATTCCATTAAGAATAAGTTGAGGATATGGAACTAGAGGTTGTTTGAAGATGGTATTTGGAATTATGTTTAGAGTTGTATATTTAATTAGTATATTAATAATTCTAGTTGCATTGTTGAGTACGGATATGACGATTACAAACAAACTAATGACCAAATTTTGTAGGATGGTGCGTGGTAGCCGATTGGGAAACACCGGAGTAAACACTAGGCGAAGCAAGAATGCTCATGAGGCCGAAGGCTCCTCTCAGGGTAAGCATAACAAGGCTCGAGTTGATGTAAGCGGTTGGATTGAAAAGTCTAGAGAGGTGTTTCTACGCGATGAAAGCCCGGTGACAAGGGATAGGTGTATCGACCTACCGGCCGAATTAGTTTGGAGATATGTCTATCGCTCAATAGCTTAATTGCCGACCGTGGGTGGACATACTTCAAAGGAGAGACACCCAAGTATGACCTTGAATTGGTCAAGGAGTTCTATATCAACTACGAGGCCTATGACCGATAAAATATGATTGTGCCTATTCGAGGAGTCGATGTGCCTTTCTCTCCAGAATCTATCACCAAGTTTCTTCGCGCATATGATGAGAACGATGATTTCGACGTGGCAACAAACAGGCATGGTAGGATGTTCACTTATGACTATGAGTATAGGTTCTGTAACTATACTCAAATATCTCTAAGGGGATTTCCATGATCAATTTTAGTGGCCCGGTGAAGGCATGAGGAATCTGCAACGCCAAGACCTATCTTTCCCCGCTCGATGCCAAGTCAAGTTCATCATCAGTAGCTTCTTTCGAAGGCAGGACAATACCGACATTCCCACCTACATCGGAACTTTGGTCTATGCATTGCTTAACAATTGGCGTGTTGACCCCGGGACCATCTTTGAGGAGTTCAAGAGACATATTGTTAGGAAACTTGTAATTTTGATGAGCAATTAACCATGCTAAATTAAGTTGAAGTCCAGTAACTAGTACTCTTAAGGTCCATAGGAATTTAGAATTTTAAGGACATTGTAAAAGAGGAACGTTTGTTGATGACTTAGTGTAGGTACTAGTTAGGTTCTTATGTTTGCTAATGATGTACTTTGTTTTCACAAACAATCTATTGAAGACCTAGAACCACTCAGAAAGTTGAAGATTCGAAGACTAAAGACTTAAAAGATTTCTGAGAAGGTATCTACAAAGGCGCATGTTATCTCAGAAATTGAGTAACTCAACAATCAGTTTGCATAAGTGAAAATCTATATGACAGAGTAGGTTGTGTTTGCTGAACTGAGACTGCTTACTTGCTGATAACACATGTGACCTCCTTGCTGAAGAAGTACTTTGCATTTTGGCTCCAACGTTCACATTTGAATTTTCATAGAGCATTAAATGATAGTGTATATGTCCTAGAGACAGTCCTTACTAAGGGCATGGTGCCCTTATAGAGGGCATATATGTACTATTACACAGGTCAACGTAATATAATATATGTTTGTTGCATTTTACTATTGAGTATCGCTTTCATATTTATATTACACCGGGCATGCATCATGTCATATCTCTATTACTGTCTGTATTGATATTAAACATGTCCCCTCGGATAGATGACCGATCACACAGATAGTGGGAGCTATGTGAGTTATCATCTATCCCAAACTCTCCCTAGTCGAGGTTCATCTCCGATGTAGGGGTCTGAATGAACCAAACAAGACTAGTATGCGTGGAGGTTATACTTGTTGGAGCAAATGTGAGCCGATCCCACGGTCACAGAACGGATTGTTGGACAATCGAGAAACGTTCCCATAACTGCGCATGGTTGTGCGAAGAAGCTTTATCGAACAATGGAAGTACCCACCGGACACTCCCATCGATGTATACTCTACACCGAAGTGTCTATGGGAACCGGCAAGTTGTCGAAGTGATGCCATTCGTCCTTTGTACTTACAGGACTTTATCATCATATTTGTTGCCCCATATCCTTGGTGGATCCGTCGATGTCAGCTTTGAATAAGCAGTTGACCTAAGACACGATCCAGGATTATGGCTACATACAAATGGGGATGATAAGTGATTCTGTGAAAGATTCATCTCTCAAGTGTAGCACAGGAGAGCACTGCTCATAGTCGTTCATAGTTGTGATGATAAAACCGTTGGCCAGCGTATCAATATTATTATGATGGTCATAATAGATATTGGATTCACCATGCAACTCACTGAAGACGCCCGTGGATGTATTATTGGGATAGACACTTCATCGATCCTAGATACATTCGAGCAAGTCAGATGAAGGGACGTTACCATCGCCGCGTTGAGCGCAACATACTTCGCAACGAAAGGGTTAGCTTTGAGAAACCTCTCAAACGTCCTCATGTATTAATATTGCAAATGGAACCGTCTAGGAATTCCATGTTGCCTTGTCTAGGACTTTCTTAATACGATGAGGCCCTATGGGTCACACTATGTGGTGATTCAGCCTATCAGAATATCCTTGAAGATGGAATCGCAATTAATTTAGAATTAATTGTGATTGATGAATTATAATTGATTTGGAATTAATTATAATATTTGGTGGCTCAATTAATTAATGATTTGGAATTATTAATTGAATTGTCTAATTAATTGTATTTTAACAATTAAAGATTATATTTTGAAAATATAATAGAGGTTTGATTTGAAAGGATATGTTAATTTAGAATTAACATATGCACTTGGGCAAAATATACTTGGAGTTTGAATTGCCTTAGAACTATAAGTGGGTCCCAAAATTGGGACCCACCTATTTCCCGTAGGACTGGGCGCGCGCGCGCGTTAGCTAGATAGGGGAAGGAGTTCGACTCCTTCCTCTATTAGAAGTCCAAGGGATAAGTTAGATTTTCCTAATTGAGTTTTAATTTGATTGGGAATGAATCTAGACTTGATATTGGTTTCCTAGTGCGATAAGAATTAGATTCTTATTCCTTTACGAAGTCTAATTGCTTATGCTTTAGGCTTCTATTGACTACTATATATAGTAGACTATTAGAGAGTTTTTGACATAGACTTGAATGGACTTTCACAGTCATTCTACCCAGTTTTCTTAGAGAAAATAAAACTCTCCCCTCCTCTATAAGCCTACGCGCGCGCCACCTACCGGAGGAATCGCCGCCCCATCTTCTTGGTCACACAAAGAATATCCTAGCATTCTTCCGATAGGCTGTTCATCCGTGGATACCAAGGTTGAGGTTCTAGGAGCTGGAAACTAACTTTTATTGTCTTGCAGATAATCAAAGTATTGCAGATATCTTCGACTTCGACGAAGGAGAAGATACACCGGATTATTACGAAGACTTGGAAGCTGCTTTGGAAGTAAGGTTAGTCTTCTAATTGACGTGTTTAAATATATACGGCATATACATAATCAATTAATCTGTATGTTAAGAAATTTTTTGAAATTCCGCTGCGTACCCTAGGGGTAACTCTGACCATATTTTCTTACAGTGGTATCAGAGCGAGGTTAATTGATTACGTATATACGTATATATAATGTATGATTTTGTAGATATGTGGATGCAATTGATTCTATGATCAATTCGATTTTCAAAAGTTTTGTTTTTATATAAATTTAGAATTTATATTTTTTCAAAATAAAAAAAATTTTAAAATATATATATTGACCGGGCCGCCTGCGTGACGCAGGCGCCGGGCGCCTGGGGCGCCCCGGGTACCTGCGGGACGCAAGCGCCCGGCGCCTGGGGCGTCGGGCGCCCGCGTGCCGCAGGCGCCCCGGGTTCCTGCGGGACGCAGGCACCCGCGCCTGCGGATGCAGGCGCCCGGCGGATGCAGGTTCCTGCGGGACGCAGGCACGGGATTAGGTCCCGTCCCATATTTTAATATATATATATTTTTTCGGGTTGGACCCAAAATCGAATTTTGAAAATTTTGAGGATTGAATTTTATATTTGGAATATAAATATGATTTAATTGTAATTGTTTTTAACTAGAGGGGTTAAATTTAATTAGTAAAAAGTTAAATGGCTTATTTGTAATTTATCAATTTATTGTTTATTGCAAAATAGGCCTTCTACTTTTGAATTTTAGATTTAACACCTCCAAGGTTTCAAAAATTAAAATTAAGTCCTTCGGTTTTCGAAAATTGCTACTTGGTCAATAAAATTTTCAATTTTCAATCTAGTCCAAATTTTCAATTATTTCATAGAGATTATTATTATGGGATTATAATTTTCATAATGAAATTATGAAGTCATTTGGCATCCACATAGGCTACTATTTGTTTCGTATGCTCGATATGCTATTGTTTGACAATGCATGTTTAAATACCAAGTATTTTACTTTCCGTTCGACCGCTATGCATGCGAGGGTGAGCGCCCTCTTATATGTCGGACCGCATATTTTATGTATGGGTAGGCGGCACCCATTATGTGCTTGACCGCGTTTAGAACTAGAATGGATAGGCGGCATCCATTATGTGTAGACCGCTCATGCATGATGGGTAGGCGACGCCCTTATTTGTTTGTAGATGACTGATAACAACCCTCAAGCGACAAGCCCCAACAAGTATAAGTACAGAAATATATATATGTATGTATTTCTGAGATGCTTTCCATAGGGTGCTTTAATTCTGAACTTTCATTGCGTTTTCTTGTATTGGCGACCTCGTCTTACAGACTCGCAGTGATCGTCAGATTAGAGTAAGCCTATGGTTATGACTTACTGCATATTGTATCTAGCGACCTCGATAGGTACAATATTAGGGCATCGGGTTAAATTAGATTTAACAACCAAGAGTTGCGTGACGCAATTGGATAGTCCTACCGGTCATATTATGCTATGCGACCAGCCCCCGTTGGAGTATAGCATAGTATGGATTTGGATCTTGGCCACTACGGTAACTTGTTGGACATTACCCGTATGTTTGTTTTGGGGGCAAGCATATGTGAAAATAGTGGGAGCTAAACAGCTAAAGGACCTTGTTGTTTAGTTATGTTGAGTGTGTATTTAGAAATAATATTTCAATAGTTGATTTATTATTTTCGTTCTATATTATTTCTCCTGGAAAACCGAAATGTTGAATATCTCACTCCGTGCTATCTTAGAGAAGCAAATTTAGACCGGACCAAACTTCCTGGATTGGATCAGGAATATATGTTTGTAGTGCTGAGGTACGAAAGGATTGAGTACGTCTTGGACGAGGCTAATCCCGTGTGTCCCGAGAATCAGACTGCCTATCAAGTTGCTAATTTGGAATCAAGCCAACAAGGCAAGGTCTGATAAGCATCATGAGGATGCTAGATCCGCGCAGTGTATTATGCTGGCGGCAATGAGCAATGAGCTGCAGAGACAACATGATAGCATGTTGCCGTATGAGATGCTAAAGCAAATTCTTCTGAAGAACCATTAGTTGGTAATGATCTTTGCTTTTATTGCAAAAAGCCTGGACACTTCACAACAAACTGTCCTTTGCTGAAAGGGAAGTCTATTGAAAAGAAGAAGTTAAAAAGGCTTTGATTGTTGAAGAAAAGAAGAAGCTTCAAGGAAAAATCGATGCCTTATGCATTGAGACAAGTTCTGAAGACAGTGAGGTAGAAAGTTCAGACATTGAAGAAGAGGAAGCTACACTGGACGTTTAGATTGGCAAAGAAGTTTGTGGAATCGCCATGGAAGCTTACCCAGATGTGTCAAACTATGAGTTTTGCCTCATGACCGATCAGGTAATTTCTCCTACGTCTAATTCTGATTCAGAAAGTGAAGATGAAATTGATCTTGATAGAATTCAAGGAGAAATTGAAAGATTTGAGAAAACTCTTAGCAAACAGCAAGAGAAACTGCAAAATGTTGAACTTTTGACCAAGCAAACTACTGAAAAGTATATTGTGCTAAGTGCTGAGTAAGAAAGAAAAGATGCTGAAATATTGCATCTTAAGAAACTACTTGCTGAAGCTGCAGAGAAGAACCCTCAAATGTCAACAGAATTAGAAGAATACCAATCTTCAATTCTGAAGTTACTTGCTGAAATACAAGAGCTGATAAAGATGAAAGTCAATTTCAAATCTTATGCAAATGCTAGTAACACTCTAACAGAACTAAAATCTTATCTGAGAGATCCATCTTAGAAAGAAGGTTTAGGTGCCACCTAGGATTGTGATGAGGTGATACTCTTGAGCAAAGACAAATCACGAATGACCTTTGTTCGTGCTACTGATAGTGCTCAACCAGAACTCTATCAAATAGGTCAATCTAAGGTTGCTGAAACAAGCAATAAAGTACCTATAAACAAGAAGCCCATTGTTGCTACTCAAAGTAACAAGACTTCAAAAGAAAAACAGGTTGCTGAAAAGCAATCTGGTAAGATAAAGGTTGCTGACAAGCAATCCGCCAAACAAGTTGCTGAAAAGCAATTTGTTAAGCCTAAAGGCAAGATTACTGAAAGAAGTAATCAGCAGACCTTTGCTGACAAACCTGAATCAAGTAAGGTTGCTGAGACAAAGACTCAGCGTTCTCCGAGAAGTGGACTTGGTTACAAGAATAAACAAAACCAACTCTTCCACGAGTACAAACAGAGTCAGCAAAGATACTTCAAACAGCTGAACAAATCCAAGCCTATGAGTACTAACAATACTCAGAATGCTAGGACTAGAAGAAACCTTTCTAGAAAAGAACTTATAGAAAAGTATATTTAGCAAAAGGGAAAACCAAACAAGACACCACATCAGAAAGTAGATTTGACCAGCAATGATCAAAAGTCTTTTGGTTCTAAGTCATCTTGTTCCTCAGCAAGTAGGAAACAAGTCAAGATTGAAAAAGTCAAGACTTGGGTTTCCACTAGACGCTTTCGTGAACATGTTAATGGATATCCAACCATGATAATTAACCTGTTTGCTCTTGATTGTGCAGACTTCAGACGGTGGCAGCGGGAAGCACATGACAGGCAACAAGAAAAACCTTATAAACTATAGACGGTGGTCTAAAGGTCCAACAATAAGGTTTGTTGGTGGAGAACTTGCCCCTACAAAAGCCTTTGGAGATGTCAAGATTGGTTCCATAACTATCAAAGGAGTCCTACACGTCAAGAATCTCAAGTTCAATTTCTTTAGCATGAGTCAGTTTGCTGACAAAGGCTATTTCATAAAGATCAAGAGTGATGAATGTAGACTCATTGACTTTGAGACCAAAAAGACAATTTTGATTGCTAGAAGAACTGGAAGTCTATACAATGTGGACTGGTCTTCAGCAATCATTGAAAAATGTTTACTTGCTGACCAAGGAGGCCTTGCTGAAAATGCATGGCTTTGGCATAAAAGAACAAGTCACCTGAATTTCAAGACGCTGAATAAGCTGTCTAAGAAAGGACTTGTAGTTGGACTACCCAAACTTACTTACAAGAAAGATGGAGTTTGCTCAGCTTGTCAGCAAGGAAAGCAAACAATGTCTTCTTTCAAGAACAAATCGGTCCAGTTAACTACAAAGCCTCTACCGTTGTTACATATGGACTTGTTCGAATCCTCAGCAACAAGTTATGCAGGCAAGAGGTATGGTCTAGTTGTTGTGGATGATTACTCAAGATTCACTTGGGTGACATTTATCAAGCACAAACCAGAAACTAAGAATGAAATACGTAACTTGCTAAACAAGCTTGAAGTCATGAAAAATGACAAGGTACAAATCATTCGAACTGACCATGGTACTGAGTTTGTAAACTAGTGCATAACTGAGTATTGCACTTCTAATGGCATACAACATCAGTAATCTTCAGTAAGAACCCCTCAGCAAAATGGAGTTGCTGAAAGGAAAAACAGAACCCTTAAGGAAGCTGCAAGGACTATGCTTGCTGACACTGAAACAAGTGAATCCTATTGGGTTGAAGTTGTTAATACAGCTTGCTACACTGAGAATAGATGCTTGATCAACAAAGAGTACAATAGAACTCCATATGAGCTATTTATTGGAAGACCTCCAAGTATCACACATCTACGAGTGTTTGGTTGTAAGTGCTTTGTTCTTAACAATGGTAGAGAATATCTAAGGACATTTCAACCAAAAGAAGACGAAGCTATGTTTCTTGGTTACTCCTTGCATAGCATAGCCTATAGAGTTTACAACAAGAAAACACAAAAGATTGAAGAATCAGTGCATGTTGTTTTCCATGAGAAGAAATGATGATGTCGTTTTTCACCAATTAAATTTGTTTAAAAGCCTAAGAACACTTATCACTACACAAACTAGAGTGCAATGGCAAGTTGTCCCCGAGTGTCGTTCTCTCGGGACCTAACGTGGCTTTGTTTGAGGTTTTTGCTAGCAATTTAAGTCAACGAATTCAAATGTTTGTATAATGGTTTCCTTTGAACAAAGCAACGAGTAATCAAATTGTTGTAAACAAGTTTGGAAAACGGTTGGTGGTAGAAATCAAATACACATGCATGGGTTACGAATATGCTCACAAGTTCAGTGCGTAAAACCTTCGATCAAGTCTGCTAAGCAACTCGTCTAGGCAACTTTAAGACACACATCATAAAAGATCACCTATCAATACTTTAGAGGTGCTTGTCACCAACACCATTTATCTAGCATGCTGCAAATCTCTAACATACAATCCTATAGCTTTCATTGACCAAGAGTTTGTCACTATATTCAATTCGAATATATTTTATAGGCAACTAAGAATCATATGAAGGGATTTGCAGCAAGATTGAATCACAATCTCATGTAAGCATAAACATAACCCATAGCATGCATATTCTACATTCTACCACCAACACAAAAGATTTATCTACTCATATTCATCAACATAGACATCAATTCATATGAATAATAATCAGAATACATCATATCAAACTACAAGACAAGAGAGTGATACAAGTTACCACCAAAGTTGTCACTAATCGGTGGAAAGCAAAGAAAACCTCTCCGTAGATGATTAGAAAGGATGAATCCCAATCAAAACCGTGAATCCCAAGCTAAAATACAATGTAATCTGAGTTTTCTCTGAGTTTTGGGGCTTAGGAGCTCTCCAAAACGAAGTTACAGTTCAAAAGATCTTCAAAAAATAATCAAAGATCAGATCTAAGAAGGAAAATCCGAAAACGTAACCGCTGCCAAGCGGAGCGCTTGGCAAGCGAAGCGCTTTGGGCACTCCAAGCGCTTCGCTTGGCTTCTGTGCCCAAGCTCCTGGAAATTGAAGCGGAGCGCTTCACTATTCCAGGCGCTTAGCTTGGCTCCTGGGCAGATTTTTGTCTTCAAACTCAATATTTTTGCCCTCGCATGGCCCTCGGGTGCCTTGGACTCATCCTTCTCGATGCTTATTGATGCTCAAACACTTACGAACAAGCCACGGAGATTGGGGAACTTCAACGGGGCCATCTTTTCCATCAAAAAGGCTCGTTTTTAGCTCCAAAAACGCCATTTCGTACCTAAGTGCCTGAAAATGCAGAAAACACAAAACGTGACACTATTCTACAAAACTAACCAAAAAACAAGGCTAGAAGATAGCAAAAGAAGGTAAAAAAGACCAGATGAACGCGTCAAAAATACGTTCATCAAACTCCCCAAACCAAACCTTTGCTTGTCCTCAAGCAACAAACTATCCTAAATGCAACACAAAAGGAGTCTCATGCCAAGTAAAGTGAACTAATCTATTGAATCTACCAAATGCTTATGAACAAAACCAAATGAGCATGACATGCAAATAGGTTGAAGTATGCCTCGATTGCGAATATACACATTCTCAAGTGCACTTGGTTAAACAAAGGAGTCTCACGTAACATCTTCTACCTGGACCTGGTCAGTGACGACACAATGATGCATGTTATCATACTACAATTGCCCCGTGCCTGTGAAACCGAGGACTTACTTTTGTTCACCAAGCGAGACTTTTCCTCAAGAGAGGGCGAACTAATACTGGCTCTCATCAAACGAAGGAGGGTTCCCTTAGATAGATAACACTCCCCTATTCTACCCAGACTCTCAAGAATGAGCCTCTTTCAACCACTTCTTGAATAACAAGACGAGGGTGGTCAAGAACAGGCCTTGGACAAAGGCGACACGAAACGAAAGATAGAATTTACAACTCGACACTTCAATAACAAATATTTACATGACACTTGACACTTTACTAGACTGCTTTTGGCTTCCAACGACCCTTCTTTTGCTTTTGGGTCTTATTCTTTATTTTCTTTCTTCCTTTTTTTTTTTATTTTCTCTTTTCTTTTTTATTTTCTCTTTTTTTTCTTCTTTTCTTTTTCTCCTTTTTTTTTTTCTTTTATATAGGGGCAAGCAGCATTACTAAGTGTCAAAAACACCTCCCCAAACCTATTCGAGAGAATAGGTTTGAGCACAAAGACGAAAAAGAAAAGGAAAGACTCTTTTACAAAGACACCTCCCCAAACCTATTCGAAAGAATAGGTTGGGACACAAAACAAAAAAAAAAAAGAAAAGGAAACTTTACAACGACTCAAAGACGAAAGACAAGATCAACGAAGCAACCCCCTTCCCAAACCTATTCGATAGAATAGGTTTAATACAAGGAATCGCACACCTCACACTACCTCCTTCCTAGGCATTTAGCAATCTCTAATCGAGGTGAAGAACTTGTCGCCTCTTACGTACATAATTACACGGGTTACAACCATAGACTCTAACATGCATCATTTCATAAGGCCATCGTGAACCGCAGCAGAAGAAACACCACTCAAGGTGATGTCGAGACTACTAAGCTTAGCTAGTGCACAAGCGAATGTGACAAACCAAGCAAGACAAGCCTCAAACTACTTGCAAAGTGATGCAACATATGATCAATGGTCATAAACACTTAGTCTAATCAATAAAAAAGTTCAAAAGACTTGGCAATAAACTCCACACACAACACCGTGCAACAACTAATCTAGGGATGATATGCATGCAAAAATTTGAAAAAGCACGACAAATCACATGAACTTGAGTAAAATCAGGCATGTACGAACCACACAAGCATATAGTACTGCAAATCCAATACCCCCTCCCCAAACCTAAACTTTTGCTCGTCCTCGAGCAAAGAAAAGTTGAATGAAAAGGAAAAATTGGATTGAAAGTACACTTCCCTGAGATAAAGGTTCGTGTCCAATCTCCTATATATGAGTAGTACCTGAAAGGACTCAAGAAACAAGTGAAAACGGGTGCGCAAAGGTGAGAAGAATGGAAAGACGAGGAAAATCTGGGTACAGGGTCCAAGCGGACCGCTTGGCGGGAGCCAAGCGGTTCGCTTGGTCAAGCGGAGCGCTTGGGAGGCTCCAGGCGCTCCGCTTGAATTTCCAGGAAGTTGCAAAACTTCCTGGAATTTGAAGCGGACCGCTTGGCCCTTCCAAGAGCTTCGCTTGGTCCTGTTTCCAGATTTTCGATGTTTTTTCCTATCTTAATCACCTAAGGCACCAAGACAAAAACTCGACTAAATTAATCACGACAAAAGTCACACAGGCCATAACTACAAAAGCAAATAAAGAGATACAAGAGTCATGAGTCATAATATCAGATAAGAGTATCAAAAAGGAGTACCACCACCGCAAAATCACTCGGATTCGAATCCATGCTCTACTTCGAAGCGGTGGAGTATCAGATCGTGTGTCTCTATGCCGATTAGTTCCCTCGATGCCTCGGTGAGCCGGATGTTTGGCACATTTGCTTTCTCACACATAGCAGTGATCAGATGTGGGAAGACTAGTGGGTGGCCGGGTTCTCGTTTAATCTCGAATTGCTGGAAGATGATGTCCCCGGGAGTGATGGGCAAGTTCGCCATGAGGGAATAGACTAAGATCCCGACTTCCGGCGTTATCTCTTCGGTTATGAGTCCCGGGATCAGATTAGCTACCACGAAATGTAGGATCATGCGGGCGTGCAAATGCAAATCTTTATACTTCAAGGTGTTATCGAGACGCGTCTTCCTTGGCTTATAGTCCTCGGTTGTCAGAACCCCGGCTATCTTCCTCGGAAACTTCTCAATCGTTGGGTCATAGACATAGTGCACAAAGGGATCACTCACATAGTATGCTACCTTATTCTTGTCTTCCCGCAAGGGTTCCTCTAGTCCCATAATGAAACTAGTGATACTCAATGGTGAGAAAGGGACCATCACACCACGAATAGGTACTGCTTCGGCCTTATAGTTATAGTCCTCGAAGGCAATGTGGAACTCCTCGACAAGGTCTCTATCCCATCCGGAGAGTTCTTTCCCATAGAAGATCCATCCTCTCGCCGTTATAAGCCTGGTAAGGTGAGCATAGGGTGCATAGGGTACATCAAAGAAAAGCCCCTTGCTCTCATATTTTGTCCCCTTAAGTACGTCCAACTCCTTTGAAGTAAAGGAGATGCTACGGTCCCAAATCACTGACCGTTCTCCTCCCCTATAGAAGTTGTATCGGAACCTCCGCAATGCGTCCGATTCTATGTATGGGTCACGGTCACTTTCATCACGGGGAATCTTTTTGGAGGTTGAAGCTCCATCCTTCCTTGCTTTCTTCTTGGCTCTTGTGTCCATGGTACCTAGAATAATCTTATTAGATAACTTCAAGACACAATGAGACTTAGACTCGACTCCTAGACTCCAATACTCACTCAAGTAATCTCATGGTGAGTTTGAAGGCTTGCTAAAGTTCATATGAAAAAATCGAGAAGCTTTAACACTTCGTTACGATAAATCCATACGAATCTAAACCAAGCAAACAAACTCTCCAATTAAATTACCCAACCAATCCAACACATTCTCATTCAATCACAACATCACCATAATCATAACATAACTCAAATTCAAGGCTAACAATCATCAAACAATTACATAGCAAAAATTCGAGCACTAGAGTTCATCATAAATCAAGAGAAGCAAAATTCGAATTTAGACATCACATCTAGTAAGAAACATGCTCAACAATCATCATCAAACTCTAATTCACCAATGCATAACACACTTGAAGCTAATTAAGATAAAATCCCAAATTCAAGAAAGTTAGGGTTCATGAGAGGTACCTTTGATTCCTTGTTATGGATGCTTCAAACGTGAAATTTGATCGGTTTAGATGATAGAGGGGGTGATGGACTTTGTAAAATGCACAAGATTGCAAGAATTGGTGGAGAATTGAGAGAGATTGAGATTTTTGGGGTGCAAAATCGGCAATGGAGGAAGAAAAAACGAAGTGGGGGGCTTTGAATCTCAAGTGCCCCGCTTGCTTTCTTAAGGAAAGCCAAGCGAAGCGCTTGGGCATCCCAAGCGAAGCGCTTGGCAAGCGGTCCGCTTGGGAACTCCCAAGCGCTCCACTTGGATTTCCAGTAGGAATTTTCATTCCTACTGGAAATTCAAGCGGACCGCTTGGGCGCGCCAAGCGCTTCGCTTGGATTTCCAGTAAGAATGGGATTCTTACTGGAAGCGGACCGCTTGGGCTTTCCAAGCAGTTCGCTTGGGACCTCAAGCTCCCAAATCTATTTTTTTCGACTTTTGCTAAATTTTCACCCCAAAAAGCTTGTCTAAACAACGAAACAAAATTTTAAACGTGCTTCTAATCTATATGCAATTACCTACAACCTCGGGTTGCCTCCCGAGAAGCGCCTTCGTTTAAAAGTCGTTGGCTCGACTCGTCTTAGCTCATGTGGGATCAATTTTGCATCGGGTACTAGACTTCCCCGGTCAAGTGCTCTTCAAAGCACCAAGTCCCTGCACATCTTGACGAACATAAAGAGGACCAAAGAATCCTACAAGTTCGTTAGTATCAACATAAGCACATGAATTAACTATGGCTCGCAACGTATGTTGCTTGCCATTTACCTCGAAGCTACATGTACGACGGTACATGTCTATCACCATATGTACTTTGTTGATGAAGGCTCTACCCAAAAGAACCACATCCTTGAGCTTTGCGAAGGAGGTAGGCATGACGATGAAGTTCGTCTTGACCTCTACACCGGCGACTCTTACCACTAGATTCTCGATCACACCCAATGGCTTCTTCATAGACCCATCCGCCAATTGCACCATGCACTTCATTGGTCTTAAGCCAGACAAACCCGACTCTTCGTACACGTTTAAAGGTATGACATTCACACCCGCTCCCGTGTCTAGAGTTGCCACTATTCCATCCTTCTTACCCAAGCCGATTTCCACATCAAAGCTCTCTTGGATAGGCACTTCCACCATATCCACCAACTCATCCTCAGACGATGAGTTTTCATTCACTTCCTCCACTATCGCATCAGATTGTGCGACCACTTTCTCTTCCACAACTACCTTAGGAGTCTCAGGCTCCTCACTCACTTTGCAAGTTTCAGTTATCTTGCAACTTGGCACCTCAACTAGTGCATTGTCTCTCACAACCGTGATCTCCACGGGCAAATCAGTCACCATGGTTATGGCCATAGCCTTCTCCGTGTTTCCGGGAAACTTCCCTTGCTCTCTACTCGCCCCTCGATCTATAAGCTCTTGTAGCTTCTTATGGAGGTTGCTACTACTAGCCTCAAGCTTCTCAAAGCGTTGATTGTTAGTAGCCTCATTACGATAGTAATGCTCCATGAATTTTTTCGTCTTCATAACCAGATCATTGAGTGAAGAGACAAGAGGTGAAGGAAGCACCCCTCCACCTTGTGGTCCCGAACTAGCAACCTGAGGTGGAGGTGTAGGATTAGAAGGCGGTGCTCCTTCATACCAATTGTTCCCATAGCTGAGACGACTTCTATCTTGATTAGGCCCATAGGCATTTTGATCCGGGTTGTAGACATAACCACGGTTGCCTTGATTCTGGTACCCACCTCGGGGTCCACGGTTTTGTGGCCTCACATTGCCATAACCTTGCCCGTAGTTCACATCTCCAACTACTTGCTCTCCCTCAGCAGCATATACTTCTTGACGGACATCGTTCGTGATATATTGCTCTCTAGCAAATTCAGAACGGCATAAGTAAGCCGGGTGCCCATAGTTCTTGCACACACCACAAACTTCCGTAGAAGGAGAAGGAACGCTTTGCCTCAAAGCTTGCTTCACTTCATGGGCGAACCCATCGAAGGCATTTTGTTCCACTACTACCTTGGCCTCACCTCTTTGCTCCTTTTGGAGCACACGAGCCCTCACATTCCGGTTTTGGGAATTCCGGTACATCATGTCCAGCTTCACTTGGGCTTGAGAAGGAAGCAACTCCCCCATACTTCCTCCACAAATACTATCCACTTGAGATTGAATCTCAGGATGTAAACCATTGTAAAAGAATTGGAGAAGCTGACCTTTATCATACCCGTTATGTGGGCATCGATGATGCAACCCCATGAAACGATCATAGGCCTCGTGGAAAGGCTCATCGTACCTCTGCTCGAAGGAGCTAATTTGGTTCTTCATAGCCGTTGTCTTGGAAGCGGGGTAGTAACACTCCATGAACTTAGCGAAACATAGATCCCATGTTGTCAAAGACCCGGCCTCCAAAGTATTGAGCCAAGCCTTTGCACGATCGCCTAGCCCCATAGAAAAGACCTTCATGCGGAGATCATCATCTGTAACACCAGCTCCCGGTCGCCCAAGATGGAGAACAAAGTTCTCGAGCTCATTCAAGTATCCTATCACGTCCTCATTAGCCATCCCATAGAATTTGGGAAGTTGTTGGAACATGTGATTCTTGATCTCCAAGTTCCTGGTGGCATCATTGAGGACAATTGCTGGTCCTCTAGCCCCAACCGTAGGCTTAGTAAGTGTACGTATAGGTCTCTCCGCCATTTCACCTTCCAAGTAAACAGATTCAAGAATTGGCTCCAAAAGATAAGAAGAAGACTCTTTGCGAGCTCTAGATGCTACTCCTTCAAACTCGAGATTCAAATTCCTCCTTCTCCTTTGAAACAAACGATCGATCTCGTCTACAAAAGGTTCAATAATAGGTCCACCCGTTCGGGTTCTAGGCATGCACTCACCTGAAATACAAAATAGTGAGTATCTCAAGCAAAAAGAAACAAAAACAGAAATGAGACAAAGAAGAGATGTTGGCTGAAAAAACCAAAACAAAAACACCAACCAAAGGAGTTAAGTCCCCGGCAACGGCGCCAAATTGATGATGTCGTTTTTCACCAATTAAATTTGTTTAAAAGCCTAAGAACACTTATCACTACACAAACTAGAGTGCAATGGCAAGTTGTCCCCGAGTGTCGTTCTCTCGGGACCTAACGTGGCTTTGTTTGAGGTTTTTGCTAGCAATTTCAGTCAACGAATTCAAATGTTTGTATAATGGTTTCCTTTGAACAAAGCAACGAGTAATCAGATTGTTGTAAACAACTTTGGAAAACGATTGGTGGTAGAAATCAAATACACATGCATGGGTTACGAATATGCTCACAAGTTCAGTGCGTAAAACCTTCGATCAAGTCTGCTAAGCAACTCGTCTAGACAACTTTAAGACACACATCATAAAAGATCACTATCAATACTTTAGAGGTGCTTGTCACCAACACCATTTATCTAGCATGCTGCAAATCTCTAACATACAATCCTATAGCTTTCATTGACCAAGAGTTTGTCACTATACTCAATTCGAATATATTTTATAGGCAACTAAGAATCATATGAAGGGATTTGCAGCAAGATTGAATCACAATCTCATGTACGCATAAACATAACCCGTAGCATGCATATTCTACATTCTACCACCAACACAAAAGATTTAGCTACTCATATTCATCAACATAGACATCAATTCATATGAATAATAATCAGAATACATCATATCAAACTACAAGACAAGAGAGTGATACAAGTTACCACCAAAGCTGTCACTAATCGGTGGAAAGCAAAGAAAACCTCTCCGTAGATGATTACAAAGGATGAATCCCAATCAAAACCTTGAATCCCAAGCTATAATACAATGTAATCTGAGTTTTCTCTGAGTTTTGGGGCTTAGGAGCTCTCCAAAACGAAGTTACAGTTCAAAAGATCTTCAAAAAATGATCAAAGATCAGATATAAGAAGGAAAATGCGAAAACGTAACCGCTGCCAAGCGGACCGCTTGGAGAAGCCAAGCGGAGCGCTTGGCAAGCGAAGCGCTTTGGGCACTCCAAGCGCTTCGCTTGGCTTCTGTGCCCAAGCTCCTGGAAATTGAAGCGGAGCGCTTCACTATTCCAGGCGCTTAGCTTGGCTCCTGGGCAGATTTTTGTCTTCAAACTCAATCTTTTTGCCCTCGCATGGCCCTCGGGTGCCTTGGACTCATCCTTCTCGATGCTTATTGATGCTCAAACACTTACGAACAAGCCACGGAGATTGGGGAACTTCAACGGGGCCATCTTTTCCATCAAAAAGGCTCGTTTTTAGCTCCAAAAACGCCGTTTCGTACCTAAGTGCCTGAAAATGCAGAAAACACAAAACGTGACACTATTCTACAAAACTAACCAAAAGACAAGGCTAGAAGATAGCAAAAGAAGGTAAAAAAGACAAGATGAACGCGTCAAAAATACGTTCATCAAAAAAAGAGGTTCCCACTGAGAAAGAAGTTTCAGAAAGTATGTAGAAGTTGATCATACAAGAACAGGAATCTGAGAAATGAGCAATCACCTGTGCCTACTGATGAGTTACCTCAAACCAGCAATACTGATCAAATAGTTGATGATGAACGCACACGAGCACAGTCACAACCAGAAACCAGTGGTACTGAACAACTACATGTTGAAGAGTCACATACTGAAACGCATACATATCCAGATCCAAATAGTAGAAAACCTGTTAATAAATGGATTAGAGATCATCCCTCTAAGGATATGATTGGTGAACTTGACAAACACCAAGTGACTAGATCCGAAGTCTCTACTAACAAAGAAGTTGTTGAAGAAGCAATGGTTGTTGAAGTAGAAGCTTTGTTCTCTTACTTTGTTTCAAAAATTGAACCCAAGACCATAGAAGAAGTTTTTAAGCATTCTGAATGGATCAAGGCAATGCAAGAAGAACTGGATCAATTCGAAAGAAACAAAGTCTGGAAACTTGTACCCCTTGCTGAAGAAAGAAAGCAATTGGTACTGAGTGGGTGTTCAGAAACAAGCTGAGTGAGTCTGGTTAAGTAACAAGGAACAAAGCATGTCTTGTTGCTCAAGGTTACTGTCAGACTGAAGGATTGGACTATGATGAGTCATATGCTCCAGTTGCAAGATTGGATGCTATTAGACTTTTCTTAGTTTTGCTGCTCACAATGACTTTATAGTTTACCAAATGGACGTTAAAACTGCATTTCTAAATGGAGAACTTGCTGAAGATTTCTATCTTGAACAACCCCCTGGCTTTGAAGTTCCTTCAGAAACTAAGATGGTATACAAGCTTTAGAGAGCCGTATACGGTCTAAACCAAGCACCAAGAGCTTGGTATGATACTTTGGCTAGGTTCTTGCTGGATAACGGTTTCAAGAAAGGTGAAGTTGATAAAACCTTTTTTACCATGAACCATGATGGTAAACTGCTTTTAGTCCAGATTTATGTGGATGACATAATATTTGGGTCTAAAGACAAGCAACTTTGTGATGATTTTGCCAAGCTCTTGACTAACAATTTTGAAATGAGCATGATGGGCAAATTGAATTATTTCCTAGGATTGCAAGTCAAGCAACTCAAAGATGGAATATTCATAAATCAAGCAAAGTATGCGAAAGAAATGCTCATAAAGTTCAGGGTCAAAGAGAAGGAAAAACCTGAAAAGAACCCTATGAGAGTTGGTACCAAATTGGGCTATACTAAAGAAGACAAAAGTATTGATGAACACAAGTATAGGAAGCTCATTGGTTCCTTGTTGTATTTAACGGCAAGTATGCCTGACATTCAGTATGTTGTTTGTGTGTGTGCAAGATTTGAATATGATACTAGAGAATCACACTACAAGAAAGCTATCAACATACTGAAATATGTCAAAGGCACGGTCAATGTTGGATTATGGTATCCAAAAGATTCTGGATTAGAATCGGTTGGTTATTCAGATGCTGATCATGGTGGATCAACCCTTGAAAGGAAAAGTACCTCGGAAACTTGTCAGTTTCTATGTACTAGACTAATATCATGGTTCAACAAGAAGCAAACCTGTGTTGCCAATTCGTCTACTGAATCTGAATAGATTACTGCAGGTTGTTGTACTGCCCAAATCCTATGGATTCAGCAACAACTAAGAGATTATGGTATTTCTGCAAAGAAAACCCCAATCTTTTGTGTTAATACCAGTGCTATTGCTATCACGCAAAATCCTAAGTTTCATTCAAGGACAAAGCACGTTGATATTAGACACACTTTATCAGGGATCATGTGGAAAAAGGAGACATTGAGGTTGTCAAGATAGGTACGGATGATCAACTTGCTGATATCTTTACCAAGCCCCTTCCGGATAACAGGTTCGCAATGCTAATGTATAACCTTGGATTGATTGAACTACTTCATTAAAAGGGAACACTCACATGATTGCTGAGACAGGTACTCAGCAAGTCAAAATTGAGCTCAATTGTTTATTACATTCCCTTGAAAGTCCCTATGTTTCATAAGAAAAATATGATTCCTTTAAACGTTGGTTACAAGTGTTTGCGGAAACAGGCATTCAGTGAATGTTCCTTCAAACTGGTCATTCGTTAGGAAACTTGATTACTTGCTGAAACGGGCATTCAGTAAAGTAAGAAAATGTAGATTGCTGAAACAGGTATTCAGACAATCAAGGATACTGAAACATGTATTTAAGTATCAAAGGTTCAATCTGAGACGGAAACTCAACAAAGAGCATATATGCTATTACTAAAGGAACTTACCTTAATATCTCAACATAAAAGAAAAGGACTTGCTGAGAAGGGAACTCAGAGACCTTTTTGGTCTTAAGAAAAGAGATATAAAATTAAGGGGGAATTTTCAGAAAATACAAGGCTTGTTACTTGAAGTAATTGCTAAAGTCAGAAATCTCAAATTTCGCTGAAAAGATTCTCTTTTACTTCAACAAGTTGTTAGCCACTGAGTAATAGAGTACACTACAAGAAATCAGGCATTTAGCGACGGATAAGTAGATACGGATGCGATCCGTCTCTATTTAGCGACGGATGAGGACGAACTGCGTTCTAAGCTCAGTTCGTGTGTTAAGAGGTCCAACCCGCCTATTAAATAGCGACAGATAAGCTTTATCCGTTTGTACTCTGGAGACGGATCAGTCCTGCTGTCGCTATATTCCGTTGACTGCTGGAAAAAAAAGGAAAATAAAATTTAATTCTGGATGTAGAGACGGATGAATCATCAGTCGCTAAGTTTTTCGACTAAAACGCTGATCGTCTTCTTCCCTTCTCATTCTCTTCTTCTCTTCTCCATTTATCTCCATTGTCCTCCAATTGAAACCCTAGCATCTCCATCCCACCACCGGAGCCACCACCGTCGACCGCCACTACTGGAGCAGAAACCACCTTCCACCGTAGCATCTCCATCCTCTCGATCTCTGCCCAACAGTAAGTTTCTTCCTCTCATTCTCTTACTTCTCAATTTCAATTTCATTTCTTAATTCCTCTCTTTGGGTGAAATTGGTAGATCGGGCCACCTCCTGCATCTTCTCCTCTTCGATTTAATTTATGCCCAAATAAAAGGTTAGAACCCTAACCCTACTTTATGGGGCTTTTGATTTTTTTTTGCTTGATTATGATTTTTCTAGTTGTAAATTGTTAGATTATATATGTTGTATAGCAATAATCAGTTTGTTCTTTCATTTTTTTCGATTTATTATTTAATTTTATAAATTTATTTTAATTAGTGAGAGGCTGTTAATTGATTATGTTAACTGTAATTAGTATAATATAGAGTAATTCAGTTAAATAAATCTGGTTAATTATGTTAATTATGTTATTTAGTTAATTTAATTATTTATGATTATTTTGAGTAATTTTTGGTTTATTAAAGAAGATTGAAATAGATGTAATCTATCAATCTATTCTGGAAGTAGACTTTTACGATTTTGGTTAATATTTAATCATTTTATATAGTGTGATGATGGTATACGTATATTAGTTTCGATGTGTTGGTTTGGGCTCACCTTGGGTGAAAACTAATACTATACGTTTACTGTCTATCAATATGCGTTTTATTGGTTTTTACCCATTGGCAAGCCTCACCGACACTTAAGCGAACCGATTGTTGTTACCAGAACACACCATAATAGTAATAATAGTGTGTTTGTACTTCGGTAATCATGTAAACCATACATATAGGTTGAATTTGATAAGTTATCTGATAAGTTAGACTTTCTTTTATGAAGTACTAATTATCATGGTTCATACTTGTTAGGAAACTTGTAATTTTGATGAGCAATTAACCATGCTAAATTAAGGACAGTCCAGTAACTAGTACTCTTAAGGTCCATAGGAATTTAGAATTTTAAGGACATTGTAAAAGAGGAACGTTTGCTGATGACTTAGTTAGGTGTTATATAAGTTATTTCTTTTGCGTATGATGTATTTTATTTTCTGAAAAGAAAATATCTTATTGATGCTTAGCTTTAATGAATCTTATTTTCTGAAAAGAAAATAACCTATTGAAGCATTTGCTGAAGATATATTTTGTTTATTACAAACAAATTATTGAAGCAAATAAGAAACCGGTCAGAATCTTGAAGACTTTTGAAGATCTGAAGAATTGAAGATTTGAAGACTTGAAGCCTTGAAGATTGCTGAAGACTGGTAAGGCACGTGTTGCTCAAGAAAGTGGAATGCTCAACAACAGCATTGCATAAGTGAAAATCTGAAAGACATAGTAGGTTGTGCTTGCTGAAGCTGAGTACTAACCACTTGCTGATGAACATTTGTGACCTCTTGCTGAATGTACGTGAATTTGTGCTCCAATGTTACTGTTTGAATTCTATTCAAATGTGCATTTAATGCAAAGCTTACACGCGAAGGACATGAAGACTAGAAGACAAACAAAGTCGCTGCTGAAAGTACAAAAGCAAGATAGTGACATGTTAAGGAACAAAAGCCTTAGGATTTGAAATTCAAACGGCTCCTTACTTGCACTATAAATAGAGGTCATCCGGCAAAGAGTTGAAGTGTGTCAACAACGTGATCAAACTCTCACTTGTGCTTAAAAACTCACAAACCTTCAATCACTCTTACTGCCATTGATCCGTTCCAAGACTTAAAGCTTGAAAAAGCTACTTGTGAAGAAGTAGAACAAACTCGGCTAAGAAATTAGTTTAGTGTTCTTTCTTTCGAACAAGAACAAATCTTGACACCAGAAACAATCAAACTTGTTTACTGCAAAGTATTCCAAGTTGTGTTTCTTAGATTACTTGTTGTAACTGAATAAGTTATAATTAAGTCATCTCACCCCAAAACTCTCTAACTGAAAATACACCCTTTCAGGCGTGATATTCAGGGGGAACTTAATCGAGCATAGATTTGCTGATTAAAAGTACCAAGTTTGGTGGGGAACAAGGTTGAGTTCTCTAGTTTAGGTTGGAGACAAAGCAAGTGTGCTTTGGTTTCTGTTGAATCGCTTTAGATAGGAGATTGTAAGGAACCTCAATCATATCTTAGTGGATTCAGTCCTAGAAAGGACAAAGTGGATTAGTTGAGAGATTACGCCACTCTCAGATATCACTATAAAAGCGTTTGTGTGATTTACTTACTGCATTTAGCTTTCAGCAAATTATATCTGTTTGTACACAGTCACTCACTTCACTTGCTGAAACTCTTTACTTGTTGAAAGAGCACTTATTGTTTCAAAGACTTCCGCTCTCTGATTTTAAGTATCAGCTAACCAAGCTACTGTAAAGTAACTTACGCTTGCTGACAAAGTTAAGTATCAGCAAACTCATTACTGAAAAGTAATAAGTACTTGCTGAGAAAGTTTTTAAACGACAAAAGTTTGAAAGACTATTCACCCCCCCCCTCTAGTCTTTTCTTGTTGTTTAAAGGGACCAACAAGTGGTATCAGAGCAGGAGGTTCTTTAGCCTTCTGCACTGAACCTAGATCCCCTTAAGTGCTTTCCGTAAATCACTCTCACTTGATCAGTTTGGTAGTGCTTTGCTGACAGGATGTTTATAGGAGATGCTCCCTTGCTGAAGCTGGAAAATTACGAGAAATGGCGAAACAACATGATGCTACATCTTGAGGCCATTAGTGATGAGATGGTCACCGTCATTAATGATGGACCTATCAAGATCACCAAGGTTGAAAGGAGTTTCCCTCATAGAACCACTGAAGCTGGAAAGGAAACCATCCAAGGCGAACCATCAGATACGGTTGTGCCAAAACCAAGAGAGGAATGGACTTCTGACGAAGCTAAGAGATTCCGTCTTGATGGCCAAGCAAGAAATATCATCATCAGATCAACTCCGGATACCATACAATGCAAACTGTGGGGTGCTAAGACTGCTAAGGAGGCTTGGAAAATGGTTCAAGATCTTTGTGCTGGATCTGACAAAACCAAGGAAAACAAACTTGAAGTACTTAAATTAAAGTTTCAAAACTTTAAGCAAGGTGCAAACGAGTCACTGGAAGACTTGGACTTCAGATTCACAACTCTTGTTAGTGAAATGGCAGCGCTGGGTGTTGGAAATCTTTATTCAGATTCTGAGAAAGTGAAAACTATCATCAGAAGCTTGAATCAAGAATGGATCCATACTCAGAATTTCTATTATAATCAAGGAATGCCTGACATTACACCAACAGAGTTGTTCTCTCATCTTGCTACTGTCAATTATGAGACAAAGCAAAGAGAAAATGTGTTTGCTGAAAAATCGCAAAACATTTCTCTTGCTGCAAAGCTGTCATCTTCTGAAAAGAAGAATGATATAGAGCCTGCTGATGAAAATTCTTTAGTTGTTAAAAACATGAAGAAGTTCATCAGTAAGGAACTTGAAAGGCGAAAAGCAAAAGAGAAGCTGAAAAAGCATCTTGGTAACAACTACCATAAGTACAAGAATGATACTAGCTCGCTGAACAAGCAAGCTCAGCAAGCTACATCATCAGAAGAACCAGCAGTTGGAAATGATCTATGTTTTTACTGCAAAAAGCCTGGACACTTCAAAGCTAATTGCCCTTTGCTGAAAGGCAAATCTGCTGAAATGAAGAAAAAGTTCAAAAGAGCTTTCATTGCTGAAGAAAAGAAGAAACTTCAAGCAAAAATCGATGCATTGTGTATTGATACAAGCTCCGAAGACAGTGAGGATGAAAGTTCAGACACCGACAAAGAAGAAGCCACTCTAGACGTGGAGATTGGCAAAGAAGTGTGTGGAATAGCTATGGAATCTTATCCAGATGTGTCGAACTACGAATTCTGCCTCATGGCCGGTCAGGTAAATAACTCTACCTCTGACTCAGATTCAGAAAGTGAAGACGAGATTGACCTTGATAAGATTCAAGGAGAAATCGAAAGATTTGAGAAAACTCTCAGCAAACAGCAAGAGAAACTTCAACTTACTGAAACTCTGACCAAGCAAACTACTGAAAAGTACGTTTTGCTGAAGGAAGAGACAGAAGAAAAGGATGCTGAAATAAGGCGTCTTAAGAAGTTGATTGCTGAGGCTGCAGAGAAAAATTCTCAAATGGCATTAGAATTGGAAGAGTATCAGTCCTCAATTCTAAAGTTACTTTCTGAAATCCAAGAAATGAAAAAGATGAAAATCAATTTCAAATCCTATGTGGAAGCAAGTAATACGCTGACTAAACTAAACTCTTACTTGAGAGATCCATCTCAGAAAGAAGGTTTAGGAGCAACGTGTGAAGGTGATAACGTAGAAATCTTGAGAAAAGATAAATCACCTATCTCCTTTGTACGTGCTACTGATAGTAGTCCTCCAGTAATCTATCAGTTTGGTCAAACTAAGGTTGCTGAAACATGCAATCAAGTACCTATGACCATAAAGTCTGCTGTTGCTACACAAAGTAACAAGACTTTAAAAGGAAAACAGGTTGCTGAGAAACAAACTGGAAAGAAAAAGAATGCCGTGAAGCATTCCGCCAAACAAGTTGCTGAAAAACAAGTTGTTAAGACTAAAGGCAAGATTACCAAGAGTAATCAGAAGTCCTTTGCTGACAAACCTGAATCAAGTAAGGTTGCTGAAGCTAAAGCTCAGCATTCTCCAAAGTGTGGACTCGGTTTCAAAACCAAGCAAAGTCAACTCTTTCATGAGTATAAGCAAAGTCAGCAAAGATACTTCAAAGAGATGAAGAAAACCAAGCCTAAGAGTTATGAAAAGACTCCCAATGCTAGGACTAGAAGGAACCTTGCTAGAAAAGAACTTACTGAAAAGTATGTTCAGCAAAAAGGTCAACAGAGCAAGACACCACATCAGAAAGTGGTTTGACCAGCACGAGTCAAAAGTCTTTCAGCTCAATTCCTCCTAGTTCATCAGCAAGTACAAAACAAGTCAAAGTTGAAAAACTTCAGACTTGGGTTTCCACTGGACGCATTCTTGAACATGTTAATGGACATCCATCATTGGATAATTAACTTGTTTGCTCTTGATTGTGCAGACTACAGCCACGGAGACAAACGATGCAATCTGGCACTTTGATAGTGGTTGTGGAAAGCACATGACGGGCAACAAGAATAACCTTATAAACTATAGACGGTGGTCTAAAGGTCCAACAATAAGGTTTGCTGGTGGAGGCTCCGGATCTACAAAAGGCTATGGTGATGTGAAGTTGGGATGCATAACCATTTCTGGAGTTCTTTATGTCAAAAATCTTAAGTTTAACATTTTCAGCATGAGTCAATTTGCTGACAAAGGATACTTCATCGAAATTAAAAGTGATGAATGTAAACTTGTAGATTTTGAGACTAAAAATGTTATAATGATTGCAAGAAGATCAGGAGACCTGTACACCGTTGATTGGTCTTCAGCAAACGTTGAAAAATGCCTTGTAAAAGTCATGAAAAATGACAAGGTAAAAGTCATAAGGACAGACCATGGTACTGAGTTTGTAAACCAGTACATAACTGAATATTGTACCTCCAAAGGTATTCAACATCAGTTATCCTCAGTAAGGACACCACAGCAAAACGGTGTTGCTGACCGGAAGAATCGTACCCTGAAAGAAGCCGCAAGAACAATGCTTGCTGACACTGAAATAAGTGAGGCTTACTGGGTTGAAGCGATTAATACCGCCTGCTATACTCAGAATAGATGTTTGATTACTAAGGAATACAACAAAACTCCTTATGAATTGTTTGTTGGAAGACCTCCTAACATCACTCATCTAAGAGTATTTGGTTGCAAGTGTTTCGTTCTTAACAATGGTAGAGAATACCTAAGACCATTTCAACCAAAGGCAGACGAAGCGATATTTCTTGGCTACTCCTTGCATAGTAAAGCTTATAGAGTTTACAACAAAAAGGCACAAAAGATTGAAGAATCTGTGCATGTTGTATTCTACGAAAAGTCACAAGGTGTGCCTGCTTAAGAAGAAATATCAGAATGTATGAAAAAGCTAATCATACATGAGCAAAGAACTAAATCTGATGCTAGGCAAATCAAGTCAATTGAACTAAATGATGATTCTGACAATGACTCTCCTCCCCCGAGTCATGACAAGATAAATATAGTTCACGACAAAGAATTTCCGGCACAAGATGCGGTTGCTCTGGAAGTTGCTGAAATTACGCAATCTCCAGTGCCTGCTGATGAAATACCTCAATCCAGCAATGCTGAACAAGTAGTTGCTGACGAACAAATCTCAGCAGAGACACAAATTCCCAGTAGTACTGAACAAGTACATACTGAAGAGTCACATGCTGATGAGCAAACATATCCTGATCCAACGAATAGGAAACCTGTTAATAAATGGATTAGAGATCATCCCTCTACGGATATGATTGGCGATATTAATAAACGCCAAGTGACTAGATCCAAAGCTACTCAAGGACTTGCTGAAGAAGCAATTGTCGTAGAAGTAGAATCTTTATTCTCTTGCTTTGTTTCAGAAATTGAACCTAAAACCATAGAAGAAGCTTTGAAGCATTCTGAATGGATAAAGGCAATGCAAGAAGAATTGGATCAATTCGAAAGAAACAAAGTCTGGAAACTTGTGCCACTTGCTGAAGATAAGAAAGCTATTGGTACAAAGTGGGTGTTCAGAAACAAGCTGAGCGAGTCTGGTGATGTAACAAGAAACAAAGCACGCTTAGTTGCTCAAGGTTACTGTCAGACTGAAGGATTGGACTATGATGAGTCTTATGCTCCAGTTGCAAGATTGGATGCAATTAGGCTTTTCTTGGCCTTTGCTGCTCACAATGACTTCATTGTTTACCAAATGGATGTTAAGAGTGCATTCTTAAATGCTGAACTTGCTGAAGAAGTCTACCTAGAACAACCCCCTGACTTTGAACTTCCCTCAGAAATCAAGATGGTATACAAGCTTCAGAAAGCTGTATACGGACTAAAGCAAGCACCAAGAGCATGGTATGATACCTTAGCTAAGTTCTTGCTGGAAAATGGTTTCAAGAATGGTGAAGTTGACAAAACTCTTTTTACCATGAACCATGATGGTAAATTAATCTTAGTTCAAATTTATGTGGATGACATAATTTTTGGATCTAAGGACAAGCAACTTTGTGATGATTTTGCCAAACTCATGACTAATAAGTTTGAAATGAGTATGATGGGAAAATTGAATTATTTCCTAGGGTTGCAAGTCAAGCAACTCAAAGATGGAATATTCATATATCAAGCAAAGTATGCGAAAGAAATGCTCATAAAGTTTAGGACCAAAGAGGATGAGAAACCTGAAAAGATCCCTATGAGTGTTGGTACCAAATTGGGCTATACTAAAGAGGACAAAAGTGTTGAAGAACACAAGTATAGGAAGCTCATTGGTTCCTTGTTGTATCTAACAGCAAGTAGACCTGACATTCAGTATGCTGTTTGTGTGTGTGCAAGATTCCAATCTGATCCAAAAGAATCACACTACAAAAAGACAATTAAAATACTGAAATATGTTAAAGGTACAGTCAATGTTGGATTATGGTATCCTAAAGATTCTGGACTTGAATTCGTTGGCTATTCTGATGCTGATCATGGTGGATCAACTCTTGATAGAAAAAGTACCTCTGGAACTTGTCAGTTTTTGGGTACTAGATTAATATCATGGTTCAGCAAGAAGCAAACGTGTGTCGCCAATTCATCTACTGAATCTGAATACATTGCAGCTGGTTGTTGCACAGCTCAAATCCTATGGATTCAGCAACAATTAAGAGATTATGGTATTTCTGCAAAGAAAACACCAATCTTTTGTGATAATACAAGTGCTATTGCAATTACGCAAAATCCTAAGTTTCACTCTAGGACCAAGCACATTGATATTAGACATCATTTCATTAGAGATCATGTTGAAAAAGGTGATATTGAGGTTGTGAAAGTAGGTACTGAAGATCAGCTTGCTGACATCTTTACGAAGCCCCTACCGGATAATAGGTTCGCAATGCTAAGGTATAACCTTGGATTGTTTGAACTACCTCAATAAAGGATACACTTGGCAGAATGCTGAAACAGGTATTCAGCAAGCCAAAGTATTCTTGTCCAAAAGACCAAGTCACTGATTTCTTCTAAGAAATGATAAGTCACAACATGATTGCTGAAACAGGCATTCAGCAAGTAATTCCTTCAAAATAGGTATTTGTTAGGAAACTTGACCATTTGCTGAGACAGGCACTCAGTAAGTGAAAGAACTTAATGATTGCTGAGACGGGTACTCAGTAAGTGAAAGAACTTAATGATTGCTGAGACGGGTACTCAGACAATCAAAAGATACTGAAACAGGTATTCAAGTATCAAAGGAATTTTCTGAGACGGGAACTCAGAAAAAGAGCTAAAGCTCATCTCTCAGATTTTACCAAAGGATGTCTCAAGTACAAAAGAATTTACTGATACGGGAAATCAGAAATGTCTTTTAAACTTAGAAAATATGAGATATCTAAGTAAGGGGGAATTTTCAGCAAGTATCTAGATTGTTAATTCAAACTCGCTAAAAAGATTCTTGTCTATTTCAGCAAGCAATCTATCCCTTATTACTCGGTAAAATCAATTTGTGACGTTAAGCTGGCACAGATAAACTCGCAATAATCATGACATGAAATTCAATCGTGGCCATTGATTAAAAGGAGTTATTAATCTAACGGCTAAAAAAACAAAGAGAGAGAGTGCTCTGACGGTTTCAGTTAGTGGGCCACTACGCATTCAATGCAAAGGCTCCACTATCTCCAGTGTTTCTCTGTTTTACCCTTGCTGAGAGCTCAAATCGATTGAGTCTCTCACACACCAGAGACACTATATAAAGAAGGAGTTAGAGAAATGACAAAATTCTTTAACTCACATTTCCTTTCTCTGCAAATTCTAGCCTGAATCTACTGTACCTCCGGTAAAAAAGCAAACTATCTCTTTTCGTACAATCTTTCTTGCTATATAAGAAATGGCTCCCAAGAGACAGTCATCTAAGTCCTCAAAATCGTCAAAGGTTGACAGTGCTGAAACACGCATTGCTCCGGTGACTGCTCCGGTGACTACTCTAACCCCAGACACAACGAAAGTTGTGTTGAAAAACGACCGAATCACTGTAAAACCTATGCCTCCGTCATATCTTGACACTGCAAAGTGTGAGATGTTGATGCAATGGGGAGGGTTTGCAAAAGAAAAGTACATTAGGTACTTTTATGAACAAGAACTTGATGACAAAAATGAAGAGGCGCTTGAGTTCATCAAGCAGCAAGGCCTCATGAACTTTATCTCTGCTCGCACTAAGCAAGTGAGCATGATTGATACTATGGAATTCTACAACAATGCAGAAATCCAGTCCCTTACAGACAGTAATGGAGTCACTGAAAAAGTGATCCTTACTTATGTTCAGAACACGCAAATCGTCCTGAAATGGACTGATTTAGCGGAGATTTTTCAGATTCCAACCACTGGAATTGAAGATGACGTCACTGCTTCTGACGAAGAAATTGAAGCTTTCTACAGTGACGTCAGAAATGCAAAGATGAAGAAAGGCGAGATAGCTCCCGTGACTTGGACAAAACACGTTAAGAGAAAGCATCTCTGCCATTCACTTGGTCTAGTAGCTCTGCTACTAATAAAAGTTCTTGACTCCCAAGTTGGAGGAATTGACCAAGTAGGCCTGAGAAGATGGCCATTGCTGATGCATATCTATGAAAATAAATCAGAACTTAACTGGGCTAAGTACATTTTCAACAGACTTGTTGATTGTGTTACTAAGTTTAAGGTAAAGGTAGAAGACAACAAGGTCTCACCTTCCTTTCCAGTTATGTATGGAATCAAGATATGCTATATCCTTGAACATTTCAGGATTCAGCTAAGAAACCCATTGCCAATCAAGAAATCTGTGTGCAATGTGGGAAGATCTTTCTACAAGCAGAATGTACCTAAGATTGCTGGAAAGAAAACTAAGAAGACAACAACTGCAAATGTTGTCAGCACAAGCCAGCAAGAAAGGTATACAACAGCTGCAGATGTTACCACTCAGCAACTTAGAGATGAAACTGCTGTAGATGGTGGTAACACAAATAAAACTGCTGTAGAAAATCAACAAGGTACGTGTACAACACCTGTTGCTGAAAAGGCAACAATAGATGACTCTGGGAAACTGGAGAAATCTAAAAAGAAAAAGAGGAAAGCTGATGATGACACTCAGACTGCAGCGTCATCAGCAAACCCCGTACCTAAAAGGAAACGGACAAGCAACAAAAGAAAGAAGACACTGGCTTCTCAGTCAGTCCCTAATGTCCAAGACTCCTCAGTCAATTCCCAGACAAATGCTGAAACGCATTTGCCAGTAGATGTTGCTAAGGTATTTACTGAAGCCTATGTCAACAATGTTGAAGTGTTTGCGGAAGCATTCAACAATCAACTTAACGTTGAAAATTCTACTGAGAATATACCACAAGGCAGTGGAAATGAAATTCCTTCCCAAGTCCCAGATATCTACATTGTAGATACATTGTAGATATACCACAAGAAAGATGACGATGATGACAATCAAGGTCCAAGTCCTGGTGCTGGTGGATTGAAGTCAACAGTTGCTGAAAATACTCAATCTGACAATCAGCAAGCTGAACAACAACAATCTCAGCAAGAATCTCAACCTCCTCTTGCTGATGCTGAAAATCAAGCACCTGTACAAGGTGCTGATACTGAAGAAGAATACGCCAGAAAAAGGGCTGCCTTGAAAAATGGCAAGAGTCCAGTTTCTGATGCCAAGGTTACTGAAGAAAACCTTGAAGATGAGGATGAAGAAGATGAAGATTACCAACGAGCTCTACAAAATAGTCTCGTGATCCATGCAAGGCATACGCAGGATCTGGAAATTGGTGAATCTTCAAGACCAAAATCAAAGGAAGTTCCATCCCTTCCACTTACTACTGGCGAAACTCCAGTTATTGAGTCTCAAACGTTGCCTTCAGTAACTACTCAATTAAAACTAACTACTGGCGAAACTCCAGTAATTGAGCCACAAACTCAATTGAAACAACTATCTACTGGTGAAACTCCAGTCGTTGAGTCTGAAGCGTTGCCATCAGTAACCACTCAACAAAAAGGAAGTGAAGCTACTGATAAAGGTTCAAAAGTTGCTCAACTTGATGAATCTGAGGATGATGACGACTTGTCAGAAAAATGATGATGAACAATCCAAGCGAGACCCAGAAGTCGTTCAGATTCCTCCTCCTGATTACATCAATGATTTAGACGATGGTCTAAGAGCCGAATTGCTGACGCGTGATGATCAGTTTGCTTCTGAAATTAATGTTCATTCCTTAACACCTCATTTAGTGCCGTTCCCAAGAGTTGAGGAGTTTACTCCCAGAATTCTAGCACTAAAGCAAGTCCATGATGCCTGCAAAGCTGAAGATGAGGCATTGCTTGCTGAGAGCCCACTTGACATTGGAAAGATACTGGCTACAGTGCTGAGACGCACTACAACTTTGACAATAGCTCAGAGAGACATAAGTCTTTATCACAAGAGCTATGAAGAAGATGTAAGTCAGCGCTCAAGCTTGCAAAGACTGCTCTTGTAAAGGCTCAGAATATTATGGATGAGAAGGCCGCAACAGAGAAAAGACATGAAGAACATGATGAATATTTCAAAAAGAGTGGCAACATTGAACTCTGACCAACAAGAAATCATCATAGTATAACAGTCTCAACACATCTTGCGAAAAGTGAATGAGTTTTATTCTCTGCACATCACTCCGAGTTGCAATCCAGTCTAAGGGGGAAAGAAAACCTAGAAAGGAGAAATCAAACCCCTCCTCGCCTGCTGCTGTTGTGCCACTTCCAATAGAACCTCTTGCTGAAAGAGAGCAAAGTTCTAAAGACAAGCGCAGAACTGTGGAAAGTGCAGCAATACCAAAAGAGAAAAACCGCTGCTGAAACGCAAAATTCTGTCACACGGAAAGTCATCACATCTGAATGAGGGAGAAGAAGATGATGACAATCAAACAAGACTGCAAGCCATAAGAGCGAGACCTTAACACCCATAACTCCGTTCTGGCCACTCAAGGCAAATGTTCGGCCTGACTCTTCAGCAAGAGATCAAGACAATGGCGAAAATCAAGAAGAAAAGGCAAAGACAGGAAGAGAAAAGGCTGGCCAGCATTGCTAGTGGCTCCGACATTGAAGATACTAAGACCAGCATGAGGAAACCACTCAGAAGGGAAGAGAAACATGCATGGTTGCTGGATTTTAAAGCTGGAAGACTTGCGGGTAAATGAGTGCGGGCCTACAACCAGTTGGAAATCAATGTTCAAATGGAGTTAACTCAAAGCCAAAGAATTCAAAGGAAGAATGCCCTCCCAGAAATTGCCTGGGAGATGGGGGTTAATCTTGAGTCTCAGTAAGAAAAATCGCCATTGGTAAGACTTACAAACAAGAACCAAATCGATCAAACCACCTGGCATTGCTTACGTGCCCGGTAACAAAGAAACCTA
>CM051458.1:72568736-72783573 GCA_028274465.1 Plantago ovata
CTACTGAGAATATACCACAAGGCAGTGGAAATGAAATTCCTTCCCAAGTCCCAGATATCTACATTGTAGATATTCCAAATGATCCAACTATGGAACCAGCAAGCGACATTGCTGATGATCTGCAAAGAGCGGCACTTGCTGATGCTGCTGAACAGATGGTTGCTGAACAAGCAACTCATCAAGTTGCTGAAACCCAGCTTGCTGATGGACCAGTTGCTGAGATAGCAATGGTTCCAGTTCCTGAAGTTGCTGAACCTCAAGAAGCATTATTCAAAGACGCATCTCTTGATGCTGAGAATACTGGCCCAAGTTCACCCAAGACTTCAATTGACAAAGTCCAGCTTGTACTGGAAGATTTAAGCAAACAAATGGAGTTGGAGATTGAAGAATCATGCAACAAGTCAATTGATCTCTTCATGACAAGCAGTGAGCTTAAAGGTCAAGATGCTTCTGCTCAACTTGTCAATTCAGAGACAAGGGAGATTGCTGAAACCGCACAGCTTTCTGAGTTAGAGCAAAATCAGAAGTCTGCTGAAGAAACAGTCCAAGAAGCTGAAGAAACTGTTAATGCTGAAAGGACTGAGCCACAACCTGTCCTTCCTCAGCAGGTAGTTAATTCAACCATCAGTAAAACTTCAAATTCTGAAAATTGTTCTTTTGCTAAAATTATTCTTTCTCTACAGACTTCTCAAGATGCAAGTCAGATGGTTGCTGAAGCCTCTGCACCAGAACCAACACTCCCTGCTCAGCAGGTAGTTAATAATTTCTGTATAAAAACTAAGTTTGACAGCTTAGTACTTGTGTCTAATTATAATTTATTTCAGGATGAACAAATGGAGGATGCTACTCAATCTCCTCATGGAATGAAAATTGTACTACATGAGCTTGCTGACTCTCAGCAGGTAAATCATGTTTCAGATATAAACTCTAAAACAATTCTCCAAACCATTCCTGATCTAAATAAAATTCTTTTTCAGGCTCAAAAGGAGACCACTGAAGTGATACTCATCACTGAAGATCAGCAAGTAAGTTCTGAAGAACTTTACTTGAACTTCAAGAGGACAACTTTGTCAAGAGTTGCTAAGTCCGTCAGCAACTGGCAAAGATACAGGAGAATGGACTTCTCAGATCTTCACCTTCATCTCTCAAATGAGAAAAAGAGAACTTCACTGTTAAAGCTCGAAACATTTGTCCACTCCATCCTTCCTGAAGAAATGACATATTCTCAGCTAATGAGCTCAAATCTGATTGCTCAAATCAGAGAGAATATGAAGGCCAAATTTATGAGTACCTCTCCAGCTGAACAAGCTGTGATGCTCAAAGGTCTTTTGTTCCTGTGGTGGCTGATCCCCACAAATTAACTGAGGAAGAGGAAGTGACAAGTGTTGCTTTGTATAAGCACGTTGAGCTAGTCATTCTGACAGATGATGAAGAAGAAGAAGAAGATGAGAACATTCCCACTGATCCCAGTGATGATGAAGGGAAAGATTCTAAGGACAAGAAAGATGACGATGATGACAATCAAGGTCCAAGTCCTGGTGCTGGTGGATTGAAGTCAACAGTTGCTGAAAATACTCAATCTGACAATCAGCAAGCTGAACAACAACAATCTCAGCAAGAATCTCAACCTCCTCTTGCTGATGCTGAAAATCAAGCACCTGTACAAGGTGCTGATACTGAAGAAGAATACGCCAGAAAAAGGGCTGCCTTGAAAAATGGCAAGAGTCCAGTTTCTGATGCCAAGGTTACTGAAGAAAACCTTGAAGATGAGGATGAAGAAGATGAAGATTACCAACGAGCTCTACAAAATAGTCTCGTGATCCATGCAAGGCATACGCAGGATCTGGAAATTGGTGAATCTTCAAGACCAAAATCAAAGGAAGTTCCATCCCTTCCACTTACTACTGGCGAAACTCCAGTTATTGAGTCTCAAACGTTGCCTTCAGTAACTACTCAATTAAAACTAACTACTGGCGAAACTCCAGTAATTGAGCCACAAACTCAATTGAAACAACTATCTACTGGTGAAACTCCAGTCGTTGAGTCTGAAGCGTTGCCATCAGTAACCACTCAACAAAAAGGAAGTGAAGCTACTGATAAAGGTTCAAAAGTTGCTCAACTTGATGAATCTGAGGATGATGACGACTTGTCAGAAAATGATGATGAACAATCCAAGCGAGACCCAGAAGTCGTTCAGATTCCTCCTCCTGATTACATCAATGATTTAGACGATGGTCTAAGAGCCGAATTGCTGACGCGTGATGATCAGTTTGCTTCTGAAATTAAGGTTCATTCCTTAACACCTCATTTAGTGCCGTTCCCAAGAGTTGAGGAGTTTACTCCCAGAATTCTAGCACTAAAGCAAGTCCATGATGCCTGCAAAGCTGAAGATGAGGCATTGCTTGCTGAGAGCCCACTTGACATTGGAAAGATACTGGCTACAGTGCTGAGACGCACTACAACTTTGACAATAGCTCAGAGAGACATAAGTCTTTATCACAAGAGCTATGAAGAAGATGTAAGTCAGGCGCTCAAGCTTGCAAAGACTGCTCTTGTAAAGGCTCAGAATATTATGGATGAGAAGGCCGCAACAGAGAAAAGACATGAAGAGAACATGATGAATATTCAAAAAGAGTTGGCAACATTGAACTCTGACCAACAAGAAATCATCATGAAGTATAACAGTCTCAACACTCTTGCTGAAAATTGCAATGAGTTTTATTCTCTGCACATCACTCCGATGTTGCAATCCATGTCTAAGGGGGGAAAGAAGAACACTAGAAAGAGAAATCAAACCCCTCCTACTCCTGCTGCTGTTGTGCCACTTCCATTAGAACCTCTTGCTGAAAGAGAGCAAAGTTCTAAAAGACAAGCAGAAACTGAGTTAAATTCAGCAAGTACCAAAAAGAGAAAAACCGCTGCTGAAACTCAAGAATTCTGTCACACTGAAAGTCATCACAATCTGAATGAAGATGATGAAGAAGATGATGACAATCAAACAATAGCTCAAGCCATAAGAGCTAGACCCTTAACAACCATAGCTCCGTCTGGCCACTCAAGGCATTTTTCGTCTGACTCTTCAGCAAGAGATCAAGACAATGCTAAATCAAGAAGAAAAAGGCAAAGACAGGAGGAGAAAAGGCTGGCCAGCATTGCTATTGGCTCCGACATTGAATATACTAAGACCAGCAATGAGGAAACCACTCAGAATGTAATAAGAAACATTCATGGTTGCTGGATTTTAAAGCTGGAAGACTTGCTGGTAAATGAGTTCTTTCCTACAACCATTTTGAATCAAATGTTCAAATGGATTTAACTCAAAGTCCAAAGAAATCAAAGGGAAGAATCCCTCCCAAGAAATATTGCTGGGAGATGGTTGAATCTTGAGGTCTCAGTAAGAAAAATCGCCATTGGTAAGACTTACAAACAAGAACCAAATCTGATCAAACCACCTGGCATTGCTTACTACGCTGACCCGGTAACAAAGAAACCTAAGAAGAAACTTGGATTGATTCCTTATGAGTACTTCTATCTCACTGCTAAGGATCAAGAAGAAGATCTTCTCTGGTTAAGAAAGATTCATCCGAGAAGCATTTCAGATACACAACTTCTCCATGCCAGCAATTGGGACATGCATTTGTGGGTAACTAATTACATGGAAATGAATACTGAAAAGCATCATCATACTGCCTGCAAGAATGCAAGAATTCTTCAACTACAAGTCCGTAGGCTTCTGGAAAACTACGAGAAGGATTGTGTTGAATTCACTGCACTTGCTGAGAAAAGTGTAAGAGAGATTTTGAGAAAATCCTCTGAAAGAGCTTAAGTCCCTGCAATAGTTTTTTTTGTTAAAGTTTTTGTTTGCTGATTACTTGTTATCTATGCTTTCTTGTAAACTTCTGATTGATAACTTTCAGCAATGAATTCTTTTTTACTCTTATTTGTTTTTGATTATGCAACTTACTTATGCTTACTGTTTATTTATTCAAGTATGCTTGCATTAATCATCTGATTTATTCAACATCAGAAACTTCTAAAAGGGTAACAATTAATTTAGCCATGGATTGCTAACATCAAAAAGGGGGAAATTTGTTAGGAAACTTGTAATTTTGATGAGCAATTAACCATGCTAAATTAAGGACAGTCCAGTAACTAGTACTCTTAAGGTCCATAGGAATTTAGAATTTTAAGGACATTGTAAAAGAGGAACGTTTGCTGATGACTTAGTTAGGTGTTAGATAAGTTATTTCTTTTGCGTATGATGTATTTTATTTTCTGAAAAGAAAATATCTTATTGATGCTTAGCTTTAATGAATCTTATTTTCTGAAAAAGAAAATAACCTATTAAAGCATTTGCTGAAGATATATTTTGTTTATTACAAACAAATTATTGAAGCAAATAAGAAACCGGTCAGAATCTTGAAGACTTTTGAAGATCTGAAGAATTGAAGATTTGAAGACTTGAAGCCTTGAAGATTGCTGAAGACTGGTAAGGCACGTGTTGCCCAGAAAGTGGAATGCTCAGCAATAGCATTGCATAAGTGAAAATCTGAAAGACAGAGTAGGTTGTGCTTGCTGAAACTGAGACTGACCACTTGCTGATAAACATTTGTGACCTCTTGCTGAATGTACGTGACTTTGCGCTCCAATGTTACTGTTTGAATTCTATTCAAATGTGCATTTAATGCAAAGCTTACACGCGAAGAACATGAAGACTAGAAGACAAACAAAGTCGCTGCTGAAAGTACAAAAGCAAGATAGTGACATGTTAAGGAACAAAAGCCTTAGGATTTGAAATTCAAACGGCTCCTTACTTGCACTATAAATAGAGGTCATCCGGCAAAGAGTTGAAGTGTGTCAACAACGTGATCAAACTCTCACTTGTGCTTAAAAACTCACAAACCTTCAATCACTCTTACTGCCATTGATCCGTTCCAAGACTTAAAGCTTGAAAAAGCTACTTGTGAAGAAGTAGAACAAACTCGGCTAAGAAATTAGTTTAGTGTTCTTTCTTTCGAACAAGAACAAGTCTTGACACCAGAAACAATCAAACTTGTTTACTGCAAAGTATTCAAAGTTGTGTTTCTTAGATTACTTGTTGTAACTGAATAAGTTATAATTAAGTCATCTCACCCCAAAACTCTCTAACTGAAAATACACCCTTTCAGGCGTGATATTCAGGGGGAACTTAATCGAGAATAGATTTGCTGATTAAAAGTACCAAGTTTGGTGGAGAACAAGGTTGAGTTCTCTAGTTTAGATTGGAGACAAAGCAAGTGTGCTTTGGTTTCTGTTGAATCGCTTTAGATAGGAGATTGTAAGGAACCTCAATCATATCTTAGTGGATTCAGTCCTAGAAAGGACAAAGTGGATTAGTTGAGAGATTACGCCACTCTCAGATATCACTATAAAAGCGTTTGTGTGATTTACTTACTGCATTTAGCTTTCAGCAAATTATATCTGTTTGTACACAGTCACTCACTTCACTTGCTGAAACTCTTTACTTGTTGAAAGAGCACTTATTGTTTCAAAGACTTCCGCTCTCTGATTTTAAGTATCAGCAAACCAAGCTACTGTAAAGTAACTTACGCTTGCTGAGAAAGTTAAGTATCAGCAAACTCATTACTGAAAAGTAATAAGTACTTGCTGAGAAAGTTTTTAAACGACAAAAGTTTGAAAAGACTATTCACCCCCCCCCTCTAGTCTTTTCTTGTTGTTTAAAGGGACCAACAATACTTAAATACAGACATAATGATTGGGGATGGTCAAGCACAACCCCTGTAAACTCTTTCCTTTCCATTTGTTGTTTCTTACTCTTGTTGTTTAACTTGCAGATCATGGGGAGGCCAAAGAGACCGGGCAAGCTGTTGGCCGCCAGCAGCCGTAGCTACCCCGCCAGCGAGTTCGAGCCGGACTCGCCATTACCCACCCCGGGTTCTTAGCCGGACTCGGGGGGGACAAAGACACATGTGAGCGACACACATTCACTTGCTGGCCACCGTTCGGGCAGCAGTGCGGGGTCAACTGGCCCATCCGACGTGTTTGCAAACTTGTCGGATGATTGGTTCGGGGGTGGAGTACAGAAAGGTTGAGAGGATGCATGGAAAGCTCGTAGTGTGGCCTATGCCTGGGAATGTGTAAGTACATGAATCATATTTACTTAGAATTGTATGTTTTTTTTCAAAGTACTTTGTAACAGTTGGATTAATTTGTGTATGTATGTCATTGCAACAGGCTGGTTCCGAGGGAGACTGCTAAGCTCATCAGCAAGGAATCCACGAAGCAAGTGGATCTCCCGCCACGGGGAGCCCAATGGCATACTTTCCATCCAGAACGGAAGGTGGAGATTTATAATGATCTCGAGGTTAGTGATCTTTCTTCCCATCTGAGGATTTTTATATTATCTTCTAATTTGTTTGAGTGGTATGTTATCCAATTTACTTGGGTGATATGTTAGTCACCGTGTTTTTAGTTGTACTAGGAAAATGCGTAATTGGTTTGGGTGATATGTTAGTCACCGTGTTGTTAGTTGTACTAGGACAATGTGTAATTGCTTTGGGTGATATGTTAGTCCCCGTGTTGTTAGTTGTACTAGGACTATGTGTAATTGGTTTGGATGATATTTTCTGCTAAAGTGTGCATAATTTGTGAAATGTAGGAGAAGTTCTTCCTCCCTAACAAGTTCAAATTGAAGCTATGGTAATGCTTTGAAGATGAAGGCTCGGAGACCTTCCGGAAGAAGGTTGCCAAGATCAAGAAGAGCCGGAAGAAGCCGGGATGGATTGGGGAGGACGAGTGGCCCGAGTGGCTCCGATATTGGGACGAGGACCCAAACGTCTATAAGTTGGTGGAGCAGAACAGGGAGAACCGGGGCCATGATCCACAGGATGGGACAAGCACGGTGATGCATAGATTGGGTTTGAAATCCCAGTTGGCGCGACACCTGGACGCGGTAACTTATTATTGAATTTAGTTACTTTCTAATAGTTTATTTTTTCCTAAAGTCTTATTTCAATCATTAATTAATTTGTCTATATTCAATGAAGATATCAGAGGGGAGGGAGCCGACAATGTGGGAGCACTTTGTTGAGGCTCACGGGGAGCTCGATGAGCATGGACAGATGATCTTTCGTGGTGATCGTAGCAAAACAATAGCGGTAATTTTTTTTTCTTTTTTGATTCCTAAACATTATTTTTTGCTTCTTCAATAACGTACTAAATCTTGTTGTTTGTTTGAATTTTTAGGAGGAGTACCAAGCCAGGACTAAGAACCGTGATCTCACCGTCGAGGACTAGAACTCTATCTATTTGGAGATCTGCGAACTCGATGAGAAGGGGCGTGTCTTCGGCATGGGCAACCTCTCGCAGGCCATAGCGGAGACGGTCAACCAGGCTGCCTTGCCTCCAGTTCAAAGCACCGACGAGGAACCGCCGAGGTGCCTACCTAGTTCCTTGAGAAGCACGAGCGACTGAAGGCGACTGTCGAGCAGCAGGCCCAGGAAGGTGCTTGGTTGAGGGAGGAGAAACTGCAAATGAAGGTTGGCTTCAAATCTGCGACCAACAGAACGATGCAGAAGTATGCCGGCCCCGGTGATGAGCCTCCCCCGACTTCATAATGTGACAGCCTTGTGGATGTTTTTCTTTTTTTATTAGCACACTTTATTTTTCATTCGAACATCTTTTAGTACAATTTATTTTTATTTCGAACAGCTTTTTATTTTAGGACAATTAGTACTTTTATGAGTTTGGTTTGAATGCTTGAATAATTAGTATATATTTGTTGGTCATAAATAATTTCATTGTGAACAACTACAAAAATTAAATTAAAAAAAAATGTTCCAGGAGATTTGGTGACGGATAGATTCATCCGTCGCCAAACCCACTCTAACCAGCTCCAGCCACGTGTATCACGCGATTAGCGACGGTTGAAAGCGACGGATCGATTCATCCATCGCTAAAATCAGATACGGATAAAGTTATCCGTCTCCAGTTTGTTCAACGACAAAACTGGCGACGGTTAAATTTATCCGTCGCTAATTCGAAGGACGGATGACTCCATCCGTCACTTTTCTTATTAGTGATGCCACTTTTCGTGACGTCCTATTTAGCGACGGTCCATCCGTCGCTAATGGTTTGCAGCGACGGATCACTCCGGTATAGCGACGGATGGCATCCGCCGCTAAACCCGATTTTGCTTGTAGTGGTAAATCCCTTGATTTAAGGTAAAATCTAATGTGACGTTAATCTTAGATAAACTCGCTAATAATCATGACATGATGTGCAATCGTGGCCATTGATAAACTCAGTTGTTGATCCAACGGTTAATATCATAAAGTAAAAGCATGCTCTGACGGTTTCGAGTGGACTACTACGCATTAAATGCAATGGACATCACTAACTCCACATTTCTCTGTTTTGCCTTTGCTGAGAACTCAAATCCATTGAGTTTCTCACACAAACAGAGATACTATAAATAAGAGGAGTTGAACAAAGAGAAAATCTTTAACTCCAAAATTTCCTTTCTCTGCAAATTAGCTAGCATGTGCTCTGAGAGCACTGTACCTCCGGTAAAAAGCATCTTTGTTCATACTTTTGCTCCCCTACCCTTTCTCTACTATATAAGAGATGGCTCCCAAAAGACAAACATCAAGGGTTTCCAAGACCTCAAGGCAGATAGTGCTGGAACAAGCACTGCTCTAATCCGGCAACAAACACGGTGAAAATCGTGCTGTCAAACTACAGAATCTCAGAGAGACCCATGCCTCTTGCATATCTTAACACTGAAAAGTGTGAACAAATGATGATATGGGGAGGCTTTTCCAAAGAGAAGTATATTAGATACTTCTATGAAAAAGAAATGGAGCGTGAAAACCTTGAAGCATTAAGCTACATAAACCAACAAGGTTTTATCTACTTCATCTCAGCTCATCCTAAAAAGGTGATTGCTGAAGACACAATGGAGTTCTACAACAACGCTGAGATTCAATCAGTCACTGATGAACAAGGAATCACTGAAAAAGTGATTTCCACAACTGTTCAAGTTAAACAAATCGTCCTGAAATGGACTGATTTGGCAACCATCTTTCAGCTTCCAACCACTGGAACTAAAGATGATATTACTGCTACAGAGGATGAGATTAAATTTTTCTACAGTGATGTTAGAAATAACAACATGAAGAAAAATGAAGTTCCCCTGTGAATTGGGATAAATTGACCAAGAGATAGCACATATCTTACTTATTAGGACTGGTTGCCTTACTGATGATCAAATTCCTAGACTCCCAAGTTGGAGGAGTTGACCAAGTCGGCTGATGATGTCGTTTTTTCACCAATTAAATTTGTTTGTAGCCAAAGAACACTTATTCACTACACAAAAGATTTAGTGCAGCAGTAAGATGTTCCCGAGTGTCGTTCTCTTGGGACCTAACGTAGCTTTGTTTAGTGCGTAACAATTGTAATCAACCAACAAGCAAGTTTGTGTGATGAAACCAAGCACTCATGCAAATCAGAAACTATCAAGAGGAAGATAAAATCAAATAGAGAAAGATGTTGGTGGTAGCTTAGTGGACATGACAAACCATGGGTTATAACTTGCTATCATGCTATGAACATTTAAACATACAATAGAGAAGTATTAATTGACCACAAAGTTGTCACATGCTTTGCATTCAAAAATACGGAATTGGCTACTCCCAATTGTATGGATGATCTAGAAGTATTAAGCGACCATAAGGGTTGTGACTACCTTGTATTCGAAGATTTGTAATTGGCTACTTTAGATCTTACGCAATGGTTCAAAGCACAACAAGCATAATCATAACCCTAGCTATCATGTCCACATTCTACCACCAACAATCGTGAATTAGCTACTCATAACGGATCTTGAAACAAACAACATCATATATGAATAACAATAACAAACATTCATAATCAGAATCAAAATAAGGAGAATTGATACAAGTTACCACCGATTGTCACGAGACGGTGGAATGCCCAAATCTCACAGATCAAGATACAATGAAGATGAAATTGGATGTAATCACGTCTTTCTTGATGATAATCAAGCCTCTAGATAATGGGTCTGAGCTATGGAGCTTCAAAGAGCTCTCCCAAGCAATTACAAAGTGAAAGGAATGAGAAAAAATAACTCAAAATCGAGTTTTAATGCCAAAATCGTGATCTGGATCTGAGTCCAAGCGAAGGGCTTGGCTTCTGTCAAGCGCTTAGCTGGGCAAGCGGAGGGCTTGACAGGGGCCAAGCGCTTCGCCTGGAATTCCAGTGAATCTGCCCAGAATTTCCGCCTGACTTTAACTCGCTCTACAGGGCTCATACGATGTCAGATCGGAGCGTGTAATATACCGTTGGATATCTCTTTGAGTTAGCTACGCGTGGAAGTTGGTTTGAGGTGAATACAATGCTGTATGAAAACGTTATGGCCCAAATGGCTAGACTGTGTCAATCATAAACACTTGAACGACTCCAAAACTTCCACCCGAACTTTTGAAATTGCTTCCAAGGTAAGGCTAAGTTCTCAAAAATGTGATTATTGGCTTAACTCGAACTAAGGACACTCACGAAAATGTCCACGTAGATCAAGGAACTTAAACGGGGTCATTTTTCATCCAAAATGCTTCGTTTTTAGCTCCAAAAACACCGTTTCGTACCTAAATGCCTGAAAATGCAAAAAACACAAAACGTGACACTATTCTACAAAACTAACCAAAAAACAAGACTAAAAGGTAGCAAAAGAAGGTAAAAAAGACAAGATGAACGCGTCAAAAATACGTTCATCAAACTCCCCAAACCAAACCTTTGCTTGTCCTCAAGCAACAAACTATCCTAAATGCAACACAAAAGAAGTCTCATGCCAAGTAAAGTGAACTAATCTATTGAATCTACCAAATGCTTATGAACAAAACCATATGAACATGACATGCAAGTAGGTTGAAGAATGCCTCGATTGCGAATATACACATTCTCATGTGCACCTTGTTAAGCAAAGGAGTCTCTCATAACATCTTCTACCTGGACCTGGTCAGTGACGACACAATGATGCATATTATCATACTACAATTGGCCCGTGCCTATGAAACTGACGGCTTACTACTATTAACCAAGCGAGACTTTTCCTCAAGAGAGGGCGAACCAATACTGGCTCTCATCAAACGAAGGAGGGTTCCCTAGAAAGATAACACTCCCCTATTCTGCCCAGACTCTCAACGAATGAGTCTCCTTCAACCACTTCTTGAATAGCAAGACGAGGGTGGTCAAGAACAGGCCTTGGACAAAGGCGACACGAAACGAAAGATAGAATTTACAACTCGATAACTTCACAATAACAAATATTTACATGACACTTGACACTTTACTAGACTGCTTTTTGGCTTGCAACGACCCTTCTTTTGCTTTTTGGGTCTTATACTTTATTTCCCTTTTTTTTTTTTTCTTTTCACTTTTTTTTATATATTTCTTTTTCTTTTCTTCTTCTTTTCTTTTTCTCTTTCTTTTTTTTTTTATATAGGGGCAAGCAGCAGTACTAAGTGTCAAAAACACCTCCCCAAACCTATTCGAAAGAATAGGTTTGAGCACAAAGTCGAAAAAGAAAAAGGAAAGACTCTTTTACAAAGACACCTCCCCAAACCTATTCGAAAGAATCGGTTGGGACACAAAACAAAAAGAAAAAGAAAAAGAAAACTTTACAACGACTCAAAGACGAAAGACAAGTATAACGAAGCAACCCCCTCCACAAACCTATTCGATAGAATAGGTCTACTACAAGGAATCACACACCTCACACTACCTCCTTCCTAGGCATTTGGCAATCTCTAATCGAGGTGAAGAACTTGTCGCCTCTTACGTACATAATTACACGGGTTACAACCATAGACTCAAACGTGCATCATTTCATAAGGCCATCGTGAACCGCAGCAGAAGAAACACCACTCAAGGTGATGTCGAGACTACTAAGCTTAACTAGTGCACATGCGAATGTGACAAACCAAGCGAGACAAGCCTCAAACTACTTGCAAAGTGATGCAACATATGATCAATGGTCATAAACACTTAGTCTACTCAATAAAAAAGTTCAAAAGACTTGGCAATAAACTCCACACACAACAACGTGCAACAACTAATCTAGGGATGATATGCATGCAAAAACTGAAAAACACGACAAATCACAAGAACTTGACCTGACAACAGGCATGTACGAAACCAAAAGAGCACATAGTACTGAAAATCCAATGACCCCTCCACAAACCTAAACTTTTGCTCGTCCTCGAGTAAAGAAAAGTTGACAAGAAAGGAAAAATTGGATTGAAAGTACACTTCCCTGATATAAAGGTTCGTGTCCAACTCCTATAAAAGAGTAGTACCTGAAAAGACTCAAGAAACAAGTGAAAACGGGTGTGCAAAGGTGAGAAGAATGGGAAAAACGAGGAAAATCTGGGTACAGGGTCCAGGCGGACCGCTTGGCTCCCGCCAAGCGGTCCGCTTGTCAAGCGGAGTGCTTGGGAGGCTCCAGGCGCTCCGCTTGAAATTTCAGCAAACTTTTGATTTACTGAAGATTCAAGTAGACCGCTTGGCCCTTCCAAGCGCTTCGCTTGGCTCTGTTTCCAGATTTTCGATGATTTTTCCTATCTTAATCACCTAAGGCACCAAGACAAACACTAGACTAAACGAATCACGACAAAAGGCACACAGGCCACAACTACAAAAGCAATAAAAAGGAAAAACTAAACTACATGCAAAGAAATACCACAAAGGTTATCCATTATCAAATGGGAACGAATCTCGTGCATTCGTTCCATTACTACTTGCATCTTGGGAACCATCTTTGGCTCCTCTCCTCAAGTCCTCAAGCAAATCCATGATTCCCTGAAAATAAAAATCAACTAAATTAACAAAATCAAAATCTAAGAAATAACTAAAGGAATCAGAGGGAAAATAAAAAGAAAAAAGTGGATCAAAACTCCGGAAGTAGCTTTCTATGCAAGTCCCCTCTAGGATGAACGTGTATGTCTCTTCTCCCGCGCAAACCATCTCAGAAATATCCAAGCCGGTTAGTTCCGGAATCAGTACATCTTCAAGTAATGGTGTGCAAACAACGCTTGAATCTGAAGAGGATTCATCAATATACTCTTTGCCACATTCATCTTTATCAACTATGGAAACTTCCGGTGGTGGGGTGGCGAAGCGAGACGTTCATGGCATGAAACGCATAGAATTCCAACGCAGAAAACTATTAGCTATTTCGTTCCAGGCTCTCAATGATCCTTCTAGGTGATACGTAAGCCATTCCTTAGCCGGTCCTCTCATAGCTCCACCAAACGTGCATATGCAAATCTGTTCAGGTGATAGAAGAATTCTCTTCTCATTCATACAAGGAAGCCTCAACACACCGACCTCAAATGTCTCCAAGAATTCTCTAGGATTCCCAAATCCATCGTATGTGGGAAGGATGGAGTAGTACGAAGGGTCGACATAAAAATTCTTGCAATCTTTATCCAAGGCTATACAAGACCTTCCAGGTTTTCCATACAACAACTGGAACAAATGCTTCCTATAAGCATCTCCATCATTGTCCCCACCAGCTTCACAATGCAAGTCATTCATGAAATCCTACACACACAAAGACAAGCCCAAAAGGAGTAGTTCCGCAACAAAAGCAAAAAGCTATATTATGATATATACAAAACTCAACCAAGAGCACAAGCACACAAAGTAACAAAGAAATAGGGGGAAAGAAATGAGATAAGAAAGTGAAGTTGGTAAGAAACAAAAGTTAAACACTAAACCAAAGGAGTTAAGTCCCCGACAGCGGCGCCAAATTGATGATGTCGTTTTTTCACCAATTAAATTTGTTTGTAGTCAAAGAACACTTATTCACTACACAAAAGATTTGGTGCAGCGGTAAGATGTTCCCGAGTGTCGTTCTCTTGGGACCTAACGTAGCTTTGTTTAGTGCGTAACAATTGTAATCAACCAACAAGCAAGTTTGTGTGATGAAACCAAGCACTCATGCAAATCAGAAACTATCAAGAGGAAGATAAAATCAAATAGAGAAAGATGTTGGTGGTAGCTTAGTGGACATGACAAACCATGGGTTATAACTTGCTATCATGCTATGAACATTTAAACATACAATAGAGAAGTATTAATTGACCACAAAGTTGTCACATGCTTTGCATTCAAAAATACGAAATTGGCTACTCCCAATTGTATGGATGATCTAGAAGTAATAAGCGACCATAAGGGCTGTCACTACCTTGTGTTCGAATATTTGTAATTGGCTACTTTAGATCTTACACAATGGTTCAAAGCACAACAAGCATGATCATAACCCTAGCTATCATGTCCACATTCTACCACCAACAATCGTGAATTAGCTACTCATAACGGATCTTGAAACAAACAACATCATATATGAATAACAATAACAAACATTCATAATCAGAATCAAAATAAGGAGAATTGATACAAGTTAGCACCGATTGTCACGAGACGGTGGAATTCCCAAATATCACGGATCAAGATACAATGAAGATGAAATTGGATGTAATCACGTCTTTCTTGATGATAATCAAGCCTCTAGATAATGGGTCTGAGCTATGGAGCTTCAAAGAGCTCTCCCAAGCAATTACAAAGTGAAAGGAATGAGAAAAAATATCTGAAAATCGAGTTTTAATGCCAAAATCGCAATCTGGATCTGAGTCCAAGCGAAGGGCTTGGCTTCCGTCAAGCGCTTTGCTTGGCAAGCGAAGGGCTTGACAGGGGCCAAGCGCTTCGCCTGGAATTCCAGTGAATCTGCCCAGAATTTCCGCCTGACTTTAACTCGCTCTACAGGGCTCATACGATGTCGGATCGGAGCGTGTAATATACCGTTGGATATCTCTTTGAGTTAGCTACGCGTGGAAGTTGGTTTAAGGTCAATACAATGTTGTATGAAAAAGTTATGGCCCAAATGGCTAGGCTGTGTCAATCATAAACAATTGAACGACTCCAAAACTTCCACCCGAACTTTTGAATTTGCTTCCAAGGTAAGGCTAAGTTCTAAAAAATGTGATTATTGGCTTAACTCGAACTAAGGACACTCACGAAAATGTCCACGGAGATCAAGGAACTTCAACGGGGTCATTTTTCATCCAAAATGCTTCGTTTTTAGCTCCAAAAACACCGTTTCGTACCTAAGTGCCTGAAAATGCAAAAAACACAAAACGTGACAGTATTCTACAAAACTAACCAAAAAACAAGGCTAAAAGGTAGCAAAAGAAGGTAAAAGAGACAAGATGAACGCGTCAAAAATACGTTCGTCATCGGCCTGAAAAATACCTCTTCAACAGACTTGTTGAATGTATTCTGAAGTTTAACGTCAAGGTGGAAGACAACAATGTCTCACCTATTTACCCAGTCATGTATGGCTTGAAGATTTTGCTGCATTCTTGAGCATTTCAAAGCCAAGCTCAGAAACCCACTTCCCATCAACAAGTCAGTATGGAATGTGGGAAGATCTTTCTACAATCAGCACAAGCCTGTGGATGCTGATAAACCAAAGAAATCCAAGAAAGCAAGTAATTCCAAGGTTGCTGAAACTGATGCTGCTGTTGATTCAAAAGCCCCCAGTAAGAAAAGCAAGAAAAGGAAAGCTGGTGATGATACTCAGACTGCTGCCTCATCAGCTGATCCTGTCCCAAAGAAGTCAAGGATAAAGCAAACCTTCCCAAGGAAGAAGACAATAGCTAGGAAATCAATTCCTATTGTCCATGAAGTTCCAGATGATGATACTCCAGGGTAGTGGAAATGAAAATACTACTGATGACAGTGTTTTTTACACTATCATTCGGGTCTTTTTCACCAATTTAGCTATCCTCTTGCATGCATTTTAGTGCATTTTGTTAGAATAGTGTCACGTTTCCATTTCTTTTGTTATTTTCAGGTTTTAGGTGAAAATTGTATTTTTGGATGTAAATCATGGCGAAACAATGATGTTTTGGTGCAACGAGATCACCCGTGGTGTGTCAAGGAGTACCGGGACGAGTTTCAAGGACAAAAGACCATGTTTCGGAGCTCAAAACAGTGCAAGGGGCCGAAATCAAAGATCCGGAGGAAGAATTTGGCACGAGCGACTTTCTGCCCGTGCCAGGCGCACCGCCGCGTACGGGGTGGACCGCCGGGGGCCTTCCGACATCAACTATATATATTTCAAAAATCTGCGAATTTTCATAACTATCATCATTATTTAAAGACTTAAACCCTAGAGCTTGTTCTGGGTATATTTTCTCTTAGAACCTTTGTATCTTAGCGAATTTGGAGCTAGAGGAGAGATTTGGACATCAATTGATCTCACCTTGCTAGATCTTTGTGAGTTTAGCAATTCACCGGAGATTGACAACCTTTGGTGGTAACCTTGTATCTCACAATTCTGCTATTTATCTTTCAATTAAACATGTTTTCATTCATTATTGCTTCGATTATGATTGTTGATTGTGTTATTGATATGAGTAGCTAAGCATCTAGTTGGTGATAGTATTTGAATTCGTAGCTAGGGTTCGTATTATGCATGATTGAGTTTCTGAGTCTTTTACTTGTTTAATTATCTTAATTCGATTCTTTGATCCGACTAAGCCTTATATCTTCGTAGAAAAGTGTTAGAAACACTAGGACAATTCAAGATCATCGATTCAATTATATATAATTTGCAAGTACTGCTTGAACTAAGACTGACAACCTTAGCCAAGTATTAGTATAGATAGGAAGCTTTCAAAATACACGTCTACAAATCTGTCTTTGGTGTTTGTAAATCGAATTACTTTTAAGGCAATACGAGTTGCACTTTCATGCATAATTAGAACTTGATGCTTATAACGAGCATACTATCACCAGCTTTCTCCAATATTGTTAAGTCGAGTTAATATAAATTTGTTTTCTGAAATTATATATAGTTATTTAGTTAAAGCTAGTTTAGTCACTAGAGATCGACACTCGAGGTCATCTTACCTCTTCACTACGTGTTTTCTATAGTTGTGAGTTGCCCTTTGGCTTTAAAACAAATTTATTTGATTGTTCGAGTCTGACAATCTCGTTCATCAAATTGGCGCCGTTGCCGGGGACTATAACTCCTTTTTACTCTTTAGCTTGTTTATATTTTCAGCATTCAATTTCCAGAATTTAGTAGTTTAGTTTGTTTCCCTTTGATACTCACTTGATTCGTTTCAGGTGGTTTATGCGGAGCACGCTAGTGGAATTCCTCTTGTTGAACCTATTGCGGAGATTGATAGGGTATATCATCAAAGGAAGCGAGATTTTGCTAGAGTTGAGGTAGAGGAGGAAGATTTCTCTGATTCTCTGCAGGAGATTTTTAAGCAACCGTATTATTTGGAAGGTTTTGTGATGGCTCGCCCACTCTTGAAATCATGGGTTCAACCCAACCAAGAACGGATGAGAGGTACAACTATTGTTCTTTTTGCTGCAACTCGTGATTTGGAGATCAAGAATCACATGTTCCAGCAACTCCCGAGGTTCTATGGGTTGGCTAGGGAGGATGTTATGGCATACTTGAATGATATTGAGGATTTCATCAACAATCTTCCAAGGCCTGGAGCTGGGATTACGGATGATGAGCTGAGGATGAAGGTCTTTGCTATGGGTCTTGGAGATAAGGCAAAGGCAAAGGCATGGTTAGGCTCTCTGGAAGCCGGATCATTTGACACCTGGGCTAAGGTGTTTTCTGCTTTTATGGAGAAGTATTTTCCCCATACTCTTAATACCGCGCTGAAGGCGCAAATCAGTTGTTTCAAGCAAGACTACGATGAGACCATCTATACTGCTCTCGAGAGGTACAAGGACCTCATGAACAAGTGCCCACACCATGGGATGGAACTCTCTGACCTTGTCCAGCACTTCTACAATGGGCTCACATATGAGAGCCAACAAGTTGTGGATTTCCAATGCCGAGGAAATATCTGAGAAGAGACCGCCGATGATGTGTGGGCGTGTTTTGAAAGGCTCGCGGAGGGATCTCAGTTCAAGGATCCAAGGGGTATGAACATGAGGCGTGTAGTTGAAGCTTTAACGAAACCCGAGGTGCAGTTGAACGGTGTGAGTGGGGATAGGTTTGAAGGCTTCGCCCATGAGATGAGGCAGGCTCTTAAGAGCTCGATGGGGCAGCCTCTTTCCAATGAAGTTTGCAGGGTGTGCAAGAACTATGGGAATGGGGCTCATATGTGTAGATCTGATTTGGCCAATGATGGTGTTTATTGGGTGGAAGCAGGAGAAGAAGAGGTGTTTGCTGCAGAACTTGGGGAGGCTAGCTATGGGCAAGATGGTAGGAATCCTCGTGGTGGATATTGGAAGAAGGGGTTCCGAAGCAACCAAGGCTATGTGATGAATGAGATTGTCAGACTCGAACAATCAAATAAATTTGTTTTAAGCCAAAGCGCAACTCACAACTACACAAAACACGTAGTGCAGAGGTAAGATGACCTCGAGTGTCGATCTCTAGGGACTAAACTAGCTTTAACTAATTAACTATATATAAATTCAGAAAACAAATTAATCTCTAACTTAACTTAACAATATATGGAGAAAGCTGGTGATAGTATGCTCGTTCTAAGCGTCAAGTTCTAATTATGCATGAAAGTGCAACGCGTACTGTCTTAAAAGTAATTCGATTTACAAACACCAAAGATAGGTTTGCAGACGTGTATTTTGAAAGCTTCCTATCTATACTAATACTTAGTTCAAGCAGTACTTGCAAATTATATATAATTGAATCGATGATCTTGAATTGTCCTAGTGTTTCTAACACCTTTCTACGAAGATATATGGCTTAGTCGGATCAAAGAATCCAATTAAGATAATTAAACAGGTAAAAGATTCAGAAACTCAATCATGCATAATACAAACCCTAGCTACGAATTCACATACTATCACCAACTAGATGCTTAGCTACTCATATCAATAACACGATAAACAATCATAATCGAAGCAATAATGAAAGAAAACATGTTTAATTGAAACATAAATAGCAGAATTATGAGATACAAGGTTACCACCAAAGGTTGTTAATCTCCGGTGAATGGCCAAAACTCACTAAGATATAGCAAGGTGAGATTAAACGGTGTCCAAATCTCTCATCTAGCTCCAAAATCGCTAAGTTAAAAAGAATCTAAGAGAAAATATCCCCAGAACAAGCTCTAGGGTTTTTGTCTGGAAAAATATAAAAAGAGATATCTAAAATTGCAGATTTTCGAATATATATATAGAGCTGTCGGAAAGCTCCGCGGCGCACCGCCCCGTACGCGGTGGTCCGCCGCGCACGCGGCGGTGCGCCCTGCACGGGAAGAACGCGGCCCGTGCGGAATTCCTCGTTTGGATCCTCGAATTCGGCCCCTTGCACGGTTTTGAGCTCCGAACTTGATCTCTTGGCCTTGAAACTCGTCTGGGCACTCCTTGACACACCACGGTTGATCTCGTTGCACCAAAACATCATCGTTCGTCATGAATTACATCCAAAAATGCGATTTCCACCTAAAACCTGAAAAGAACAAAAGAAATGGAAACGTGACACTATTCTAACAAAATGCACTAAAATGCATGCAAGAGGATAGCTAAATTAGTGAAAAAAGACTCGAATGATAGTGTAAAAAACACTATCATCAAACTCCCCAAACCGAACCTTTGCTTGTCCTCAAGCAACTAGCTAGACTCTATGCAACCTACATGCAACACAAAGAGGAGTCTCATGCCAAACTGTAAGAAAATACGGTCAGAGTTACCCCTAGGGTACGCAGCGGAATTTCAAAAATTTTCTTAACATGCAGGTTAATTGATTATGTATATGCCATATATATTTAAACATGTCAATTAGAAGACTAACCTTACTTACAAAGCAAGCACAGCTTCCAAGTCTTCGTAATAATCCGGTATATCTTCTCCTTCGTCGAAGTCGAAGATATCTGCAATACTTTGATTATCTGCAAGACAATAAAAGTTAGTTTCCAGTTCCTAGAACCTCAACCTTGGTATCCACGGATGAACAGCTTATCAGAAAGAATGCTAGGATATTCTTTGTGTGGCCAAGAAGATGGGGCGGCGATTCCTCCGGTAGGTGGCGCGCACGTGGCTTAGGTGTGGTGGGGGAGAACTTTTGTTTTCTCTAAGAAAGGTAGAATAATTCTCTAAGAATTTGATTCTTCAACTGTGTGAAAATCTGTGTCAAAAGCTCTCTAATAGTCTACTATATATAGTAGTCAATAGAAGTCTAAAGCATAAGCAATTAGACTTCATAAAGGAATAAGAATCTAATTTTTATCGCAGAAACCAATTTCAAGTCTAGATTCATTCCCAATTAAATTAAAACTCAACTCAATCAGGAAAATCTAACTTATCCCTTAGATTTCTAATATAGGAAGGAGTCGAACTCCTTCCCCTACTCGCGTCCTAAGGGTGTTAGGTGGGTCCCGATTTTGGGACCCACTTATAGTTCTAAGGCAATTCAAACTCCAAGTAGATTTTGCCCATGTGCATATGTTAATTCTAAATTAACATATCCTTTCAAATCAAACCTCTATTATATTTCTAAAATATAATCTTTAATTGTATTTACATAAAATACAATTAATTAGCCAATTCAATTAATAATTCCAAATCATTAATTGAGCCACTAAATATTATAATTAATTCCAAATTAATTATAATCCACCAGTCACAATTAATTCCGAATTAATTGCGATTCCATCTTCAAGGATATTCGGATAAGCTGAATCACCACATAGTGTGACCCATAGGGCCTCATTGTATTAAGCAAGTCCTAGACTAGGCAAAATGGAATTCCTAGGCGGTTCCATTTGCAATATTAATACATGACGACGTTTGAGAGGTTTCTCAAAGCAAACCCTTTCGTTGTGAAGTCTGTTGCGCTCAACGCGGCGATGGTAACGTCCCTTCATCTGACTTGCTCGAATGTACCTAGGATCGATGAAGTGTCTATCCCAGTAATACATCCACGGACGTCTTCAGTGAGTTGCATTGTGAATCCAATATCTATTATGACCATCATAATAATATTGATACGCTGGCCAGCGGTTTTACCAATCACAACTATGAACGACTATGAGCAGTGCTCTCCTGTGCTACACGTGAGAGATGAATCCTTCACAAAATCACTTATCATCCCCATTTGTATGTAGCCATAATCCTGGATCGTGTCTTAGGTCAACTGCTTATTCAGAGCTGACATCGACGGGTCCACCAAGGATATGGGGCAACAAATGTGATGATAAAGTCCTGTAAGTGATGAAAGCGGGTTTGTCGGTTCCCGGTTCAGTCAAATATATTTGTTATTTAGCCAAAGGCAATCCACAACTACAACGAAAACCGTAGTGTAGCAGTAGAATGACTCGAGTGTCGTTCTCTCAGGACTATAACTAGCTTTATCAAATCTAATTTAGAATATAAACAGCAGACGTAATAGCGAAGGGGTTTCTAACAGATAATGGAGATTGGTGATAGTATGATCCTTCAAAGCATAACGGGTCGATAATCATGCGTAAATTCCTTATTCTTGCATGGAGATCTTTGATCAATCTAATGTCCTGTTGCAATTATTAAGCACTACGAAGATAACGATTCTGACAAGTCAAGCACTATTGTCCTATTGTGTTCCGTAATTATTCAACACTACGAAGATAAACTCGCGTACAGGTCGACGAGGGTCCAACTGTGCATAATAATTAATACAACATACAAGAATTTAGGCTGTGCCTGATCAACAAAATAAAGCAATAACACGGAGTATAATGCGTGATATAGCCATTAGCATGATTATCTTCCCTTCGCTAAGAATTCACATACTACCACCAACGATAAGTTTAGCTACTCATAATAAGCATGCAATCAACAGAAATCATAGAAGAAAACATGTTGAAAGATATAATAAAATAAGTAGAATAAACTGTAAGATACAAAGTTACCGAAGGTTGTCAATCTCCGGAGAATTGCGATCCTACAAGCTCCAATCTGCTATGAAAAAGTGTACCCTAAGCTACGAACCCCTAGAACAGACTCTGGGAAGTCCCTACCTAAAACTACAGAGAAAGGTGAGAAAGTAGGTCTGGAAAAGTATGAATTTCGGAGAAAATCTGAGCAACTATATATAGGCCTCGAATAAGTGTGGGGCGGTTCGCCCCAGCGACGTTTTCGCGGAATTCCGCGTTTTCGACGCGTTTTTGAATTTCTTCCCCTTTTCGGACTCGGTTTCTGTCTTCTAGTGGCCTTCTAACCTCCAGATTCGACCCCTAGACTCCAAATCCTATCCGGAAACCTTCAGATACTCCAAATAGGCTTCTGGAACACCAATTCCTTGTCAACTTCAATATAATTGCTCGGAAATCCTCGATTTTCAACCAAAACCTGTAAAATAAAATCTAAAGGGAAACGTGACACTATTCTAATAAAATGCACTAAAATATAGCTAAAATAGATGAAAAAGACTCGAATGAAAGTGTAAAATACACATTCATCAAACTCCCCAAACCGAACCTTTGCTTGTCCTCAAGCAACTAAGCTAGACTCTAATGCAAAAAACAATGCAAGACACAAAATGGAGTCTCATGCCAAATAAAATGAACTAATCTACTGAATCTTTCAAATAACATATGAACAAAAACCATATAAATCAAAGCATGAATATAGGTTGAAGAATACCTCGATTGACTTATACACATCCACATAAGCACTTTATGTCAAGACAACATAGTCTCTCGTAACATTCTCTACCTGGACCTAGTCAGTGACGACGTAATGAAGCATGCTAAGATACGAATGGTTGCCCCGTGCCTATGAAACTGAGGACTTACTGCTGTTCCACCATGTTAAGACTTTCCCTCAAAGAGGTCGAACCAGTACTGGCTCTCATCAAACGAAGAAGGGTTCCCTATAAAAGATAACACTCCCCTATTCTACCCATCTCTAAAGTAAAGTCTTAAGCTATTCACCACTTCCTGAATGGCAGGACGAGGGTGGTCTAGAACAGATGACACTCAAGAACAAAAGACAAAAAATAGAAAATTACAAACACGATTACGAACATTACAAGAATTGAAAAATGAGACTCAACACTTTGCTATACTGCTATTTGGCTTTCTTTTTTTTGGACCCTTCTTTTGTTTTTTTGGGGTCTTTTCTTTTTTTTCTTTCCAGATTCTTTTTTCTTTTTCTTTTTTTGTTTTTTCCTGGAATCTTTCCTTTCTTTTTTTTCGATTTTTTTCTAGCCAGCAGTAGCATAACAAAAAGAGAAACAAAATGACTCACACGACTTCCCCAAACCTATTCGAAAGAATAGGTTGGAGTACAAAATTTACGGAAAATGAAAAATAAACTCACGAAACGAAAATGAAAAACGAAAACAAGTCTATGATGGTGTAACCCCCTCCCCAAACCTATTCGGAAGAATAGGTTATAAACAAAGGATCACACAACCTCACACTACCTCCTTCCTAGGCATTTAGCAATCTCAAAGCATGGTGAAGACTTGTTGCCCCTTAGGAACACAATTACTCGGGAAATCAACCATAAGACCCTAACATGCATCATCCTATTATAAAGGCCTTTGTGAACCGCAGTAGAGAAAACACCACTAAGTGATGTCGAGACTACCAAGCTTAACTAAGTGCAATACATAAATGTGACAAGCCAAGCGAGAAAAACCTCAAACAAATTCATAGAGATGAAGCATACGATTAATGACATATTTGGTTGATCTATCCAATAAAAAAGTTCAAAACATTCGGCAATAAACTCCATATAAACATGCAAGACTATCCTAGGATGAATGTAGTGAAATGCAACCTAAAAATCTAAGAAAGCGGTAAACGTGCAAATGCAAATGCAAACAAAGAACAAGATACTAATCAACACAAAGCCAAACAATACTTAACATCACAGTTCACATCCCATCCCCCTTACGATTCTTAAGCTAGCCCCTAGCAAAAGAGAATGAGTAATAAGAGGTGATACTAGATGTTACCGAACGGTTTGGCCTCGGTTGGCTGAGAGTGGACATGTGAAAGGACTAATCATCGGGATGGTAGTCCCCATAAAAGTCACTCCACATGTCGGACATGAGCTCATTGGACTGACGTAGAGCCTCCTGCTGCTGCTGGATGAGTTGTTGCTGCTCCCACATTTGCTGCATATCCTCTCGGCGATGCTCCTCGAATATCTCCCAATCGTGGTTGTGCTGGACAATGTGCCTGTCGAGGTCCTGTCGCATGGCCGCGTTGTTGGCATCAATTCTATCGAAACGGCCGTCGAGGTAGGTACGGAAGTCAGAGAAGTCAAATCCTCTAGACCCCTGTGGTGCTCGAGGCGGTGCATGTGGTGCTCTATGGACAAACGGGATATCTAGGATAGGGGCTTGCCCAACATCGGCCTCCATAGCATCCTCACGATCGGAATCACTCGGCTGGCAAGGTGCTCCTACATTAGCAGCGGCAGCCGTGGGGTTCTTCAACTGATACCTAGTCAGCTGCACCTCAATGGTCGAGGGTGAAAGGGCAGCGACCTCGCAATCCCCCTCCTCAATATCATCGACCCCATGATATTTGCAGTAGGCTGTGATGAAGCTTGGGAAGATGAAAGGCTTCCTCTTCTTTTCCCAGTGGCGCTCGTACTCCTCATACATAATGTGCCCTATGTCGATCTGATGTCTGTCTATCAGGTTGTAGAGGAGCTCGGCGTAGTAGGGCTGAATCCACGAGTCATTCTTCCTAGGGATCAAGTTGGAGATGCAAAATTTCATCATCACCTTAGCTTCAATGCTAAGGTCGCTCTGACTGATCCGAGTAGGTTCTCCCCCGATTTCTGGATATCGGTACTCCCGGTTGCAGATCACGTCTGTGATATGTCTTCCGATCCCCCTAGAGGTCCTCGAATACAGGTAGGCATGGTCGCTCCCTGTGAATTCCTGGTGCCCCAAATGGGTGAATGAACAAATGTGCTCTGGTGTCCACGGTATTATCAGGCCTCGGACTAGTACCCCATTCTTCTCCTCGAGATCTGTGTATCCAGTGTAGAACTCTTGGAGGATGGTCTCGTCGTATCCCTTGAACCTGTTGGAACTGTACCATACCCAATTCCTTTGTGACCCCAATCGTGATAGCGTCCTATATCCCGCTTTATCAACTGCGGACTCCGGAATGTCAATCCTCCTATCTGGGATGATTGATCTTCCTCCGTCGGCCAACTCCACTTCTAGCCTTTGACGCACCTCTATCGCAGCTACAGACAACTCGTACATATGGTGATATGGTTGGGAGCTTGAAGATACTCCCTTCCCCTTTCTGTTCGTGCCGGCTCTCCTCGATCTCGGTGCCATGATTCCTACAAACAGCAATTAGTATCTTGTACGATGCAAACCAGACCTATGCATACGTAAATATACGAGCGAACAAACTAGCAATATTTTCAAAAATCCAACTCCTAAAAAACGGAAAGTCTAGTCTAGCTATTTCATTACGCAACATATCAATGTAACTACTACAATAACATATCACATTATGCTCTTGCTAAACAACAAATGTCTTGAATCACAAGGTTCAATCCATGCCATAATAATCAAAAAATCCAACATAAATCCTCAACTCCATAAATCATGAATTCTACCAATACATCCATCATTATCATATCAACAAACACATGTTTAAGCATGGAATGATAGTAAGAGATACATTTCCTAACAAGATATATCATCTAATAGCAAAAATCTCAAATCAACAAACCAAGCCTAATTGAACATGCAATTGATAATGAATAACGAATCTAATCACATAAAACATCAACCCATACATCATACAAGCTTAATTGAAGCATAAATAAAAAAACCCCCAAATTTTTAAAAATTAGGGTTCATGTGATAATACCTCAAATCCGGAGTTTGAATGAACTAGGAAGAGATTTGTTCGGATGAAAAGAAAGAGCACGTAACGGGCTTCGATTGAAGCTAAAGAACACAAAAATTGATGGAAAGATGAAGAAGTTATGAAGATTTGAAGGTTTTGTGAAAATGGAGGATTTTTTTGAGTTTAAGAGATGAAGAAGAAGTGAAATGAGGAAAAATGGGGGAGATTCGCCCCACGCCTGGGGCGAACCGCCCTGCACGTCGAGATCGCGCGCGGGCGCTCTGGACATGGGGCGATTCGCCCCCCACCTCCTGAGGTGAGGAGACGATCGTTTCGAATTAAAAAGCGGTTTTTAGTCCCCGAAAATCATTTTCCTCAAAAAAATCACTCGAAAAATCGCACTCGAACACAACATAAGCACATACGACACAGAAACGAACAAATTCACATATGAAAAGCAAATTGTTCAAGTATGAATGCATGCAATAAAGCGGTAAAGAAAGCGATAAAAACCCCGGGTTGCCTCCCGGATAGCGCCATTGTTTAAAGTCTCTGACTCGACTCCTGTCTTCGCCTATCTTTTCTTTCTGAGGGTACTAGACTTCCCCTTCACGAATCTCCTTCCCATGCCTTGATCCTGTGAATAAGACTGAACATAGACATTAAGACCACTGTAATCAATAGTGTTAGAAGTATCAGGTGGATCGGATATGGCTTGCAACACATGTTGCTTGCCATCTACTTCAATAGTGCAAGTTCTTTGGTAGATGTCTATCACGGAGTGTAGCTTAGTCAAGAATGTTCGTCCTAAGAGTATGACATCCCCCGTTCCCGGTGCTGACGCCGGCATAATTACAAAATCGGTGTAGACAGAAGCTTCACCAATCTTGACTAATACATTCTTCACAACGCCTTCGGGTTTCACAAGGGATCCATCCTCCAGTTGCACAATAGCCTTATGCACAGTTAGTTCTCCAAGGTTACTCTTCTCGAAAACATTCAAAGGGAGCACATTAGAGTAGGATCCTGTGTCTAATGTGGCTCGGACATCTTCAAGCTCCCCAATCCCGACCTTAACATCGAAACTTTATGGGAGTGGCTCGGGATCCTCTTGCTCCTCTTCACCCTTGTTATTACCAAGGTCCTTCTCTTCTTCTTAGGCTTGTGGGGGCATTTCCCTCTTGCAACTCTCGCACTTAGCAACCTTCTTGATGGTGATTTCAACAGGTAGATCACCCACCAAGGTAATGGACATTGACTTCTCAGTGTTGCTAGGCAGCTTGCCTTGCTTCCTACTTGCTCCTCGGTCGATCAACTCTTGCATCTTTTGATGGGCAAGCCTAGTGCTCTCTTCCAACCTATCGAGACTTGCCCTAGTCTTCTCGGAATTTTCTTCATAACGTTTGAGAAAACTTTGTGTGTGTTCAACCACTTTTTGCAAGTTCTCCATCAGTTGAGCCGACTTCGACTTCGGTGGCTGTTTCGGAGCGGGGTTCTCGCAGTGATCGTTACCATAGTTTAGCCTGCTACGGTCTTGGTTAGGGCCATAGGTTTGGTTAGCCGGTGCATACCCTGGATTGTTTCGGAATCCTCTTCTCCAAAATCCACCTCGAGGATTCCTACCGTCTTGTCCGTAGCTAACTTCTTGAGTACCAAACTCCGTAGCAAAGGCTTCTTCTTCGCCTCCTCGAGCCCAGTTGCCATCATCATACGCCAGCTCCGATCTACACATATGAGCCCCATGCCCATAGTTCTTGCATATTCGGCATACTTCGTTCGAAACAGTTGTTCCGGTGGCGCTCTTGAGGACTTGCTTCAATTCGTTGGTAAAGCACTCGAATTGATCCCCATTCCCCCTATACATAGGGGCTTCTTGAATAGGTGGAGGTTCAGGTCCACGTCTCCTAACCATTCCTCCAGGGTCCTTGAACTGCGAACCCTTAGCAAGCCTTTTGAAAACTGCCCAGACGGCCTCTGCGGTTTCCTCCCAAATATTTCCACGGCATTGGAAATCCACCACTTGTTGGTTCTCGAAGGTTAGTCCATTGTAGAAGTGTTGGACTAGGTCAGAAAGTTCAAAACCATGGTGAGGGCACTTGTTCGTGAGATCTTGAAATCTCTCAAATGCGGTGTAGATGGTCTCATCATAGTCCTGCTTGAATCCAGTGATTTGCGCCTTTAGCGCGGTAGTCAAGGTGTGAGGGAAGTATTTCTCCATGAAAGCTGAAAAAACCTTCTCCCAAGTGTCCAGCGAGCTTGCTGGTAAAGAACTCAACCATGACTTGGCTCTGTCGCCAAGTCCCATAGCAAAAACCTTCATCCTCAACTCATCCGTTGTTCTATCATCTCCAGGTCGTGGGAGTTGGTTGACGAAATCATCGATATCGTGCAACTACCCCATCAAATCTTCCCTTGATAAGCCATAGAACCTCGGAAGTTGTTGGAATGCGTGGTTCTTGATTTCCAGATCTCGAGTTGCAGACGAAAGAACAATCGCCGGTCCCCTCATACGATCCTTGGTGGGTTGAACCCATGCTTTCAGTGGTCTAGCTTCTGCCATTCCGTCGATTTCCTTGAAAACACTGTGTAGAGATTCAGAGAAATCGGTATCCTCTATTTCCTCTAGTGCGTGCCTTTCGAGTAGTCGCCTTATTTGGTGGTAGACTCTGTCGATCTCAGCAATTGAATCAGCAAGCGGTGTTCCTGCAGAACGTGTATGCGACATACACTATCTGTAACAGACTAGGAAAGCAGTATCAGAGAGAGATTAAAAAGGAAAACTAAAACTAATAGAATTAGGAATCGAAAGCTGAAAATATAAACAAATTAAACAGAAAAAGGAGTATAGTCCCCGGCAACGGCGCCAATTTGATGAACGCGGGTTTGTCGGTTCCCGGTTCAGTCAAATATATTTGTTATTTAGCCAAAGGCAATCCACAACTACAACGAAAACCGTAGTGTAGCAGTAGAATGACTCGAGTGTCGTTCTCAGGACTATAACTAGCTTTATCAAATCTAATTTAGAATATAAACAGTAGACGTAATAGCAAAGGGGTTTCTATCAGATAATGGAGATTGGTGATAGTATGATCTTTCAAAGCATAACGGGTCGATAATCATGCGTAAATTCCTCGGTCTTGCATGGAGATCTTTGATCAATCTAATGTCCTGTTGCAATTATTAAGCACTACGAAGATAACGATTCTGACAAGTCAAGCACTATTGTCCTATTGTGTTCCGTAATTATTCAACACTACGAAGATAAACTCGCGTACAGGTCGACGAGGGTCCAACTGAGCATAATAATTAATACAACATACGAGAATTTAGGTTGTGCCTGATCAACGAAATAAAGCAATAACACGGAGTATAATGCGCGATATAGCCATTAGCATGATTATCTTCCCTTCGCTAAGAATTCACATACTACCACCAACGATAAGTTTAGCTACTCATAATAAGCATGCAATCAACAGAATCATAGAAGAAAACATGTTGAAAGATATAATAAAATAAGTAGAATAAACTGTAAGATACAAAGTTACCGAAGGTTGTCAATCACCGGAGAATTGCGATCCTACAAGCTCCAATCTGCTATGAAAAAGTGTCCCCTAAGCTACGAACCCCCAGAACAGGCTCTGGGAAGTCCCTACCAAAAACTACTGAGAAAGGTGAGAAAGTAGGTCTGGAAAAGTATGAATTTCGGAGAAAATCTGAGCAACTATATATAGGCCTCGAATAAGTGTGGGGCGGTTCGCCCCAGCGACTTTTTCGCGGAATTCCGCGTTTTCGATGTGTTTTTGGATTCTTCCCCTTTTCGGACTCGGTTTCTGTCTTCTAGTGGTCTTCTAACCTCCAGATTCGACCCCTAGACTCTAAATCCTATCTGGAAACCTACAGATACTCCAAATACGATTATGGAACACCAATTCCTTGTCAACTTTAATATAATTGCCCAGAAATCCTCGATTTTCAATCAAAACCTGTAAAATAAAATCTAAAGGGAAATGTGACACTATTCTAATAAAATGCACTAAAATATAGCTAAATTAACATAGAGGATAGCTAAAATAGGTGAAAAAGACTCGAATGAAAGTGTAAAATACGCATTCATCAGTAAGTCCAAAGGACGACTGGCATCACTTCGACAACTTACAAGTTCCCATAGACACTTCGATGTAGAGTATACATTGATGGGAGTGTCCGGTGGGTACTTCCATTGTTCGATAATCATTCTTCGAATAACTATGCCCAGTTATGGGAACGTTTCTCGATTGTCCAACAATCCGTTCCGTGGCCGTGGGATCGGCTCACACTTGCTCCAACAAGTATAACCTCCACGCATACTAGTCTCATCCGGTTCATTCAGACCCCTACATCCGAGATGAACCTCGACTAGGGAGAGTTTGGGATAGATGATAACTCACATAGCTCCCACTATCTGTGTGATCGGTCATCTATCCGAGGGGACATGTTTAATATCAATACAGACAGAAATAGAGATATGACATGCTGCATGCCTGGTGTAATATAAATATGAAAGCGATACTCAATAGTCAATCAACAAACATATATTATATTACGTTGACCTGTGTAATAGTACATATATGCCCTCTATAAGGGCTGTATGCCCTTAATAAGGACTGTCTCTAGGACATATACACTATCAATCTCCCACTGGGACTAGAGCCAGTCACCTTTATGCTCAATACCCAGATTAGCATAATGTCTTAAGTGGACATCCACTGATAAGACCTTGGTGAAAGGATCTGCCACGTTGTCCGTGGTAGAGACGCGTTCTATACTAACTTCTCATCTATCAATAATCTCACGTATAACGTGATACTTTCTAAGTACATGTTTGTTCTTGTTTGTAGATCTAGGATCCTTAATTCCTTCAAGACTAGGGGCAGGAACAACCCTCAATTCCTTCAAGAACTCTGACATCCAGACAGCTTCTTTCGATGCTTCTGATGCAGCAATGTACTCGGCTTCTGTGGATGAGTCAGCAATCGTGGCTTGCTTAGAACTCTTCCAACAGGTAGCTCCTCCGTTCAATTTGAATACATATCCTGTCTGTGACTCAAAGTCATCAAGATCTGATTCAAATCCAACGTCGACATAACCAGATATCTCTAATTCTGGTTCTCCACCAAACACCAAGAACATTTCCTTAGTCCGTCGAAGGTACTTAAGAATGTTCTTTACAGCAGTCCAGTGAGGTACTCCTGGATTCTGTTGGTGTCGACAAGTGACACTAAGCGCATATGCCACATCGGGCCTTGTGCAATTCATTGCATACATTATAGACCCTACTGCCGAAGCATAGGGCACACGACTCATTGCATTTCTTTCTTCATAAGTTTTAGGACTATCCTTAACTGATAAGACAATCCCATGCCTAGTTGGTAGAAAGCCTCTCTTTGAGTCGTCCATCTTATAACGCTTCAGTATTTTGTCGATGTAGGTGGACTGTGTCAATCCTAACATCCTCTTGGATCTATCTCTATAGATCTTGATCCCTAGGATGTAGTTCGCTTCACCCAAGTCCTTCATTGAGAAGGTACTTGATAACCAAACTTTAGTCTCTTCTAGCATAGAGACATTGTTTCCCATGATCAAAATGTCATCAACATAGATGATCATGAAAACGACTCCCTTCTCGCTGTGCCTAGCGTAGACACAGGGATCTTCCTTGCTTCTGATGAAGTCAAACGATTTGACAGCTTCATCAAAGCGGATATTCCAGCTCCTAGACGCTTGCTTTAGCCCATAGATGGATCTTTGTAATTTGCATACAGCAGTCGACCTGGTTTTACTAATAAAACCTTCCGGCTGTACCATATAGACCTCTTCCTCAAGGTTGCCATTGAGGAAGGCAGTCTTTACATCCATTTGTCAGATATCATAATCATAGTAGGCAGCTATCGCAAGTAGAATTCGAATGGACTTCAATTTTGCTACCGGTGAAAAGGTTTCATCGTAATCGATGCCATACCTTTGCGTGTAGCCTTTCACCACAAGTCTAGCCTTGTGCGTTTGTACCTTGCCATCGGCATCTGTCTTTCGTTTAAAGACCCATTTGCACCCAATAGGTCTAACCCCTTGGGGCAAGTCTACCAAGTTCCAAACTTGGTTCAGGTACATGGAGTCCATTTCCAATTCCATGGCCTCTTGCCATTTGTCTGAGTCAATATAAATTATTGGCTCTTTGTAGGTCTCGGGATCTTCCCGATCTGATAAGCCGACATCAAGTTCACTGATTCTTCTATCATAAGGCTTTGCTTCTGAGGTCCTTTTAGGATCCTCTTCGACCTACGGAGCTCGACTGGTTCTGGTGCTTTTCTTTTCTGGCTTCGTGTAATGATGAACGTATTTTTGACGCGTTCATCTTTTCTTTTTTACCTTCTTTTGCTATCTTCTAGCCTTGTTTTTTGGTTAGTTTTGTAGAATAGTGTCATGTTTTGTGTTTTCTGCATTTTCAGGCACTTAGGTACGAAACGACATTTTTGGAGCTAAAAACGAGCCTTTTTGATGGAAAAGATGGTCCCGTTGAAGTTCCCCAATCTCCGTGGCTTGTTCGTAAGTGTTTGAGCATCAATAAGCATCGAGAAGGATGAGTTCAAGGCACCCGAGGGCCGTGCGAGGGCAAAAAGATTGAGTTTGAAGACAAAAATCTGCCCAGGAGCCAAGCTAAGCGCCTGGAATAGTGAAGCGCTCCGCTTCATTTCCAGGAGCTTTGGTACAGAAGCCAAACGAAGCGCTTGGAGGGCCAAAGCGCTTCGCTTGCCAAGCGCTCCGCTTGGCAGCGGTTACGTTTTCGGATTTTCCTTCTTAGATCTGATCTTCAGTGACTTTTTGGAATACTTTTGAACTGTAGCTTCGTTTTGGAGAGCTCCTAAGCCCCAAAACTCAGAGAAAACTCAGATTACATTGTATTTTATCTTGGGATTCAACATTTTGATTGGAATTCATCCTTTGTAATCATCTACGGAGAGGTTTTCTTTGATTTCCATCGATTAGTGACAGCTTTGGTGGTAACTTGTATCACTCTCTTGTCTTGTAGTTTGATATGATGTATTCTGATTATTATTCATATGAATTGATGTCTATGTTGATGAATATGAGTAGCTAAATCTTTTGTGTTGGTGGTAGAATGTATAATATGCATGCTATGGGTTATGTTTATGCTTACATGAGATTGTGATTCAATCTTGCTGCAAATTCCTTCATATGATTCTTAGTTGCCTATAAAATATATTCGAATTGAGTATAGTGACAAACTCTTGGTCAATGAAAGCTATAGGATTGTATGTTAGAGATTTGCAGCATGCTAGATAAATGGTGTTAGTGACAAGCACCTCTAAAGTATTGATAGTGGTCTTTTATGATGTGTGTCTTGAAAGTTACCTAGACGAGTTGCTTTGCAGACTTGATCAAAGGTTTTACGCACTGAACTTGTGAGCATATTCGTAACCCATGCATGTGTATTTGATTTCTACCACCAACCGTTTTCCAACCTTGATTACAACAATCTAATTTCTCGTTGCTTTGTTCAAAGAAAACGATTCTATAAACATTTGAACTCGTTGACTGAAATTACTAGCAAAAACCTCAAGCAAAGCCACGTTAGGTCCCGAGAGAACGAAACTCGGGGACAACTTGCCATTGCACTCTAGTTTGTGTAGTGATAAGTGTTCTTAGGCTTCTAAACAAATTTAATTGGTGAAAAACGACATCATCAATTTGGCGCCGTTGCCGGGGACTTAACTCCTTTGGTTGGTGTTTTTGCTTTGGTTTTTTCAGCCAACATCTCTTCTTTGTCTCATTTCTGTTTTTGTTTCTTTTTGCTTGAGATACTCACTATCTTGTATTTCAGGTGAGTGCATGCCTAGAACCCGACCGGGTGGACCTATTATTGAACCTTTTGTAGACGAGATCGATCGTTTGTTTCAAAGGAGAAGGAGGAATTTGAATCTCGAGTTTGAAGGAGTAGCATCTAGAGCTTCCACTACTGATATTCGAGAAGAGTCTTCTTCTTATCTTTTGGAGCCAATTCTTGAATTTGTTTACTTGGAAGGTGAAATGGCGGAGCGGCCTATACGTTCACTTACTAAGCCTACGGTTGGGGCTAGAGGACCAGAAATTGTCCTCAATGATGCCACAAGGAACTTGGAGATCAAGAATCACATGTTCCAACAACTTCCCAAATTCTATGGGATGGCTAATGAGGACGTGATAGGGTACTTGAATGAGCTCGAGAACTTTGTTCTCCATCTTGGGCGACCAGGAGCTGGTGTTACGGATGATGATCTCCGCATGAAGGTCTTCTCTATGGGGCTAGGTGATCGTGCAAAGGCTTGGCTTAATACTTTGGAGGTCGGGTCTTTGACAACATGGGATCTTTGCTTTGATAAGTTCATGGAGCGTTACTACCCCGCTTCCAAGACAATGGCTATGAAGAACCAAATTAGCTCCTTCGAGCAGAGGTATGATGAGCCTTTCCACGAGGCCTATGATCGATTTATGGGGTTGCATCATCGATGCCCACATCACGGGTATGATAAAGGTCAGCTTCTCCAATTCTTTTACAATGGTTTACATCCCGAGATTCAATCTCAGGTGGATAGTATTTGTGGAGGTAGTATGGGGGAGTTGCTTCCTTCTCAAGCTCAAGTGAAGCTGGACATGATGTACCGGAATTCCCAAAACCGGAATGTGAGGGTTCGTGTACTCCAAAAGGAGCAAAGAGGTGAGGCCAAGGTAGTAGTAGAACAAAATGCCTTCGATGGGTTCGCCCATGAAGTGAAGCAAGCTTTGAGGCAAAGCATTCCTTCTCCTTCTACGGAAGTTTGTGGTGTGTGCAAGAACTATGGGCACCCGGCCTATTTATGCCGTTCTGAATTTGCTAGAGAGCAATATATCACGAACGATGTCTGTCAAGAAGTGTATGCTGTTGAGGGAGAACAAGTAGTTGGAGATGTGAACTACGGGCAAGGATATGGTAATATGAGGCCACAAAACCGTGGACCCCGAGGTGGGTACCAGAATCAAGGCAACCATGGTTATCTTCATAACCCGGAATGCATATGGGCCTAATCAAGATAGAAGTCGTCTCAGCTATGGGAACAATTGGTATGAAGGAGCACCGCCTTCTAATCCTACACCTCCACCTCAGGTTGCTAGTTCGGGACCACAAGGTGGAGGGGTGCTTCCTTCACCTCTTGTCTCTTCTCTCAACGATCTTGTGTTGAAGACAAATAAGTTTATGGAGCATTACTATCGTAACGAAGCTACTAACAATCAGCGGTTTGAGAAGCTTGAGGCTAGTAGTACCAACCTCCATAAGAAGTTGCAAGAGCTGATAGATCGGGGGGCTAGTAGAGATCAAGGGAAGTTTCCCGGGAACACGGAGAAGGCTATGGCCATAACCGTGGTGACTGATTTGCCCGTGGAGATCACGGTTGTGAGAGACAATGCACTAGTTGAGGTGCCGAGTTGCAAGATGATTGAAACTTGCAAGGTGAGTGAGGAGGTCGAGACTCCTAAGGTGGTTATGGAAGAGGAAGTTGTCGCACAATCTGATGCGATAGTTGAAGAGGTGAAAGAAAACTCATCGTCTGAGGATGAGATGGTGGATATGGTGGAAGTGCCCATCCAAGAGAGCTTCGATGTTGAAATCGGCTTGGGGAAGAAGGACGGAATAGTGGCAACTCTAGACACGGGAGCGGGTGTGAATGTTATACCTTTGAACGTGTATGAAGAGTCGGGTTTGTCTGGCTTGAGACCTATGAAATGCATGGTGCAATTAGCGGATGGGTCCATGAAAAAGCCGTTGGGTGTGATTGAGAACTTGGCGGTGAGGGTTGCCGGTGTAGAGGTGAAGACTAATTTCATCGTTATGCCTACATCTTCTGCTAAGCTCAAGGATGTGGTTCTCTTGGGTAGAGCCTTCATCAACAAAGTGCGTATGGTCATAGACATGTATCGCCGAACATGTCACTTTGAGGTAAATGGCAAGCAACACACGTTGCGAGCCATTGTTTGATTGACAACGGGTTCTATTGGTGTGGTTTCAACTGTTGATCTAATCACAGGACTCCCACTGACTATGACATGCCTAGCAAGTGTCATATCATTACCCTTGTCTGCTTCGAAAGCTCCCACTAAACTTGAGTCCAAATCAGAAGATTTAGAGAAATCATGTTCGCACGTGTCAAAGTCTTGAATTTCTTCAAGTTCTATCATGTCATCTAACCTCTCTTCTTCGAGATATTCTGCTTCTAAAAACTTGACGTTTCTAGATACTATCACCTTGTGATCTTCAGCATGATGGAATTCATAGCCTCTCGTTTGACGAGGATAGCCGATGAAATATACATTGACACCCTTGGCATCTAACTTATCAGTGAGCATCAGTTTGACTATCGCAAGACAGCCCCAAGGTCTAAGATAGCCCAGTGAGGGCTTCTTTCCTTTCCATAACTCATAAGGAGTTTTCTCCACTGATTTAGATGGTACACGGTTCAGAATGTAGATTGCAGTTTGTAGCGCATATCCCCATAGATATTTTGGAAGAGTCGAGAATCCAATCATTGATCTCACCATGTCTAACAGGGTTTGATTCCTTCTCTCAGACACACCATTTAACTGTGGTGTTCCAGGAGGAGTCCATTGCGATTGAATTCTATTTTCCTTCAAGTAGTCGATAAATTCTTCACTAAGGTATTCACCTCGTCGATCTGATCGAAGAGTGACTATCCTTAGGTTCAATTCATTCTCGACCTCATTCCTAAACTCCTTGAATTTCCCAAAGGTCTCGGATTTATTCTTCATAAGATAAATATATCCATACCTTGAGAAATCGTCAGTAAAGGTAACGAAGTAAGGATAACCCCCACGCGCATGGACTTTAAAAGGTCCACATACATCGGTATGTATGAGCTCTAAGCAGCGAGTGGCACGAACACCTTGTCCAACAAAAGGTTTGTTTGTCATCTTACCCTTAACACATGTTTCACATGTACCATATGATTCAAAATCAAATGGTTCTAAGTAGTCCAACTTCCTTAGTCTTTGAATCCGTGTTTCATTGATATGGCCTAGCCGACAATGCCATAGATAAGATGGATTATTCTTCCTACTTGAAGACGGTTGTTTGTTATGTATTTGAAATAAAGGTAGACTACTTTGCAAAAAATATATAAACCATTCACTAAGCGAGCTTTTCCACAATACTGGTCATTTAACGAAAAATAACAAGTATTACAAGCAAAGGAAAAACCCCAATTGTCCAACAATGGAATGGGAATAATATTTCTGACAATGGATGGAACAAAATAAAAGTTATGAAGTTCTAAACATTGTCCTGATGGTAAATCTATCTTGCAGCGTCCAACGCGTTTGGCTTCGACTGGATCGTCATTCCCAACATGCAAGTCGATTTCACCTTGCTTGACTAGCTTGTGTTCAATTAGCCCCTGCACATTATTACAAATGTGCGAGCCACAAGCTGTATCTAATACCCAACCATTGGAGTCAAAAGTAGCCATGTTCATTTCAATAACAAACATACCTGAGCCAGAAGCCGGCGGCTTCTTAGCTTGATCTGCCCTTAGCTTAGGGCAATCTTTCTTCCAATGCCCTTTCTGCTTACAGAAAAGACATTCATCTGTGTGTACCGTTCCGCTCCTCTTGAACTTCCTTTTCTGGTTCAGACGCTTAGGCTTATCACTCGAAGTGTTAGCCTTGGCTCCCGACTTTCCCTTACCCTTAGCACCTTTGTTTCTCGGGTTTGGGTTAGACGGTTGCCCGACAAACATGATCGACTTTTCCTTCTTAGGAAGAGTTTGATCATGTCTTCAGCAGATCATGGAGTTCGGACAGTGTTACGTCCTTCGCATTCATGGTGGTTATTGATGAACTACGAATACGAACTCGGCAATGATTTAAGGACAAAGATCACCATGATCTTATTCTCATCTTGAGAACATGTTCAAACATGTTCCCTCCTTCATTGAGCTTTCATCTGTGTATCTCTTTGATCAAATCAAATTCAACACTTCTAGCTGTCATCTTAAAGACCGACTCAAGATGCTTTAGCATCTCATACGGCAACATGCTTTCATGTTGCCTCTGCAGCTCATTGCTCATTACCGCCAGCATAATACACTACGCGGATCTAGCATCCTCATTATGCTTATCATACTTTGCCTTGTTGGCTTGATTTCAAATCAGCAACTTGATCGGCAGTCTGATTCTCGGGACACACGGGATTAGCCTCGTCCAAGACGTACTCAATCCTTTCATACCTCAGCACCAAACATATATTCTTGATGCAATCTAGGAAGTTTGGTCCGGTCAAAATTTGATTCTCTAAGACAGCACGGAGCGAGATACTCGCCATTTCGGTTTTCCAAGAGAAATAATATAGAACGAAAATAATAAATCAACTATTGAAATATTATTTCTAAATACACAGTCAACATAACTAAACAACAAGGTCCTTTAGCAGTTTAGCTCCCACTATTTTCACATATGCTTGCCCCCAAAACAAACATACGGGTAATGTCCAACAAGTTACCGTAGTGGCCAAGATCCAAATCCATACTATGCTATACTCCAACGGGGGCTGGTCGCATAGCATAATATGACCGGTAGGGCTATCCAATTGCGTCAGCGTCACGCAACTCTTGGTTGTTAAATCTAATTTAACCCGATGCACTACATATTGTACCTATCGAGGTCGCTAGATACAATATGCAGTAAGTCATAACCATAGGCTTACTCTAATCTGATGATCACTGCGACTCTGTAAGACGAGGTCGCTAATACAAGAAAATGCAATGAAAGTTCATAATTAAAGCACCCTATGGAAAGCATCTCAGAAATACATACATATATATATTTTTGTACTTATATTGGTTGGGGCTTGTCGCTTGAGGGTTGTTATCAGTCATCTACAAACAAATAAGGGCGTCGCCTACCCATCATGCATGAGCGGTCTACACGTAATGGATGCCGCCTATCCATTCTAGTTCTAAACGCGGTCAAGCACATAATGGGTGCCGCCTACCCATACATAAAATATGCGGTCCGACATATAAGAGGGCGCCGCCTACCCTCGCATGCATAGCGGTCGAACGGAAAGTAAAATACTTGGTATTTAAACATGCATTGTCAAACAATAGCATATCGAGAAAACAAAACAAGTAGTAGCCTATGTGGATTCCAAATGACTTCATAATTCATTATGAAAATTATAATCTCATACTTATAATCTCTATGAAATAATTGAAAATTGGGACTAGATTGAAAAATAGAAAATTCTATTGACCAAGTAGCAATTTTCGAAAACCGAAGGACTTAATTGTAATTTTTGAAACCTTGGAGGTGTTAAATCTAAAATTCAAAAGTAGAAGGACTAATTTGCAATAAACAATAAATTGATAAATTACAAATAAGCCTTTTAACTTTATACGAATTAAATTTAACCCCTCTAGTTAAAAACAATTACAATTAAATCATATTTATATTCCAAATATAAAATTCAATCCTCAAAATTTTCAACAATTCGATTTTGGGTCCAACCCGGAAAAATATATATATATTAAAATACGGGACGGGGCCAAGTCCCGTCCCCCTCCGTGCATGCGGCCGCGGGCGCCCGGCGCCGGAGGCGCACGGGCGCCTGCGTCAGCAGGCGCGGGTGCCTGCGTCCCGCAGGCGCCCGCCGCCTGCGTCACGCAGGCGGCCCGGTCAATATATATAATATTTTAATTTTTTTTTTTTTTTCAAAAAATATACATTCTAAATTTATATAAAAAACAAAATTTTTGAAAATCGAATTAATCATAGAATCAATTGCATCCACATAAACTACAAAAGCATACAATATATATACGTATATAAGTAATCAATTAACCTGGCTCTAATACCACTGTAAGAAAATACGGTCAGAGTTACCCATAGGGTACGCAGCGGAATTTCAAAAATTTCTTAACATGCAGGTTAATTGATTATGTATATGCCGTATATATTTAAACACGTCAATTAGAAGACTAACCTTACTTCCAAAGCAAGCACAGCTTCCAAGTCTTCGTAATAATCCGGTGTATCTTCTCCTTCGTCGAAGTCGAAGATATCTGCAATACTTTGATTATCTGCAAGACAATAAAAGTTAGTTTCCATCTCCTAGAACCTCAACCTTGGTATCCACGGATGAACAGCTTATCAGAAAGAATGATAGGATATTCTTTGTGTGGTGATGAACGCGGATTTGTCGGTTCCGGTTCAGTCAAATAATATTTGTTATTTAGCCAAATGCAATCCACAACTACAACGAAAACCGTAGTGTAGCAGTAGAATGACTCGAGTGTCGTTCTCTCAGGACTATAACTAGCTTTATCAAATCTAATTTAGAATATAAAAACAGCAAACGGATAGCGAAGGGGTTTCTAGCAGATAATGGAGATTGGTGATAGTATGATCCTTTTTAACATAACGGGTCGATAATTATGCATAAATTCCTCGGTCCTGCATAGAGATCTTTGAATCAATCTAATGTCCTGTTGCAAATATTAAGCACTACGAAGATAATTTGTCTGACAAGTCAATCACTATTGTCCTATTGTGTTTCGTAATTATTCAACACTACGAAGATAAACTCGCGCACAGGTCGAGGAGGGTCCAATTGTGCATAATAATTAATACAACATACGAGAATTTAGGTTGTGCCTGATCAACGAAAAAGAGCAATGACACGGAGTATAATGCGCGATATAGCCATTAGCATGATTATCTTCCCTTCGCTAAGAATTCACATACTACCACCAACGATAAGTTTAGCTACTCATAATAGGCATGCAATCAACAGAAATCATAGAAGAAAACATGTTGAAAGAATATAATAAAATAAGTAGAATAAAACTGTAAGATACAAAGTTATCGAAGGTTGTCAATCTCCGGATGATTGCGATCCTACGAGCTCCAAACTGCTATGAAAAAGAGTCCCCTAAGCTACGGACCCCCAGAACAGGCTCTGGAAGTCCCTACCTAAAACTATAGAGAGAGGTGAGAAAGTAGGTCTGGAAAGATATGATTTTCGGAGAAAACTGAGCAACTATATATAGGCCTCGAATTATTGTGGGGCGGTTCGCCCCACACGCCCGGAGAGAAATTCGCGGAATTCCGCGTTTTTGACGCGTTTTTGGATTTCTTCCCCTTCTCGGACTTGGTTTCTGACTTCTAGTAGCCTTCTAACCTCCAGATTCGACCCCTAGACTCCAAATCCTATCCGGAAACCTTCAAAAACTCCAAATAGGCTTCTGGAACACCAATTCCTTGTTAACTTCAATATAATTGCCCGAAAATCTTCGAATTTCAACCAAAACCTGTAAAATAAAATCTAAAGGGAAACGTGACACTATTCTAATAAAATGCACTAAAATATAGCTAAATTAACATAGAGAATAGCTAAAATAGGTGAAAAAGACTCGAATGAAAGTGTAAAATACACATTCATCAAACTCCCCAAACCGAACCTTTGCTTGTCCTCAAGCAACTAAGCTAGACTCTAATACAAAAAACATGCAAGACACAAAATGGAGTTTCATGCCAAATAAAATGAACTAATCTACTGAATCTATCAAATAACATATGAACAAAACCATATGAAACAAAGCATGAATATAGGTTGAAGAATACCTCGATTGACTTATACACATCCACATAAGCACTTATGTCAAGACAAGATAGTCTCTCGTAACATTCTCTACCTGGACCTAGTCAGTGACGACGTAATGAAGCATGCTAAGATACGAATGGTTGCCCGTGCCTATGAAACTCAGGACTTACTGCTGTTCCACCATGTTAAGACTTTCCCTCAAAAGAGGTCGAACCAGTACTGGCTCTCATCAAACGAAGGAGGGTTCCCTATAAAAGATAACTCTCCCCTATTCTACCCATCTCTCAAGTAAAGTCTTAAGCTATTCACCACTTCCTAAATGGCAGGACGAGGGTGGTCTTAGAACAGATGACACTCAAGACAAAAAAGATAAAAAATAGAAAAACACGATTACGAACATTACAAGAATTGGAAAAGACACATCACTTTGCTAAACTGCTATTTGGCTTTCTTTTTTGGACCCTTCTTTGCTTTTTTGGGGTCTTTTCTTTTTTTTTCTTTCCGGATTCTTTTTCTTTTCTTTTTTCTTTTTCTCTTTTTTTTCTGGAATTTTTCTTCCTTTTTTTTCAATTTTTTTTCTAGCCAGCAGTAGCATAACAAAAAGAGAAACAAAATGACTCACACGACTTCCCCAAACCTATTCGAAAGAATAGGTTGGAGTACAAAATTTACGAAAAATGAAAAATAAACTCACGATACGAAAATGAAAAACAGAAACAAGTCTAATGATGGTGTAACCCCCTCCCCAAACCTATTCGGAAGAATAGGTTATAAACAAATGATCACACAACCTCACACTACCTCCTTCCTAGGCATTTATCAATCTCAAAGCATGGTGAAGACTTGTTGCCTCTTAGGTACATTATTACTCGGGAAAACAACCATAAGACCCTAACATGCATCATCCTATTATAAAGGCCTTCGTGAACCGCAGTAGAGAAAACACCACTAAGTGATGTCGAGACTACCAAGCTTAACTAAGTGCAATACATAAATGTGACAAGCCAAGCGAGAAAAACCTCAAACAAATTCATAGAGATGAAGCATACGATTAATGGCATAGTTAGTTGATCTACCCAATAAAAAAGTTTAAAAAATTCGGCAATAAACTCCATATAAAACATGCAAGACTATCCTAGGATGAATGTAGTGAATCCAACCTAAAAAACCTAAGAAAGCAGTAAACGTGCAAATGCAAATGCAAACAAAGAACAAGATACTAATCAACACAAAGCCAAACAATACTTAACATCATGGTTCACATCCCATCCCCCTTACGAGTCTTAAGCTAGCCCCTAGCAAAAGAGAATGAGTAATAAGAAGTGATACTAGATGTTACTGAACGGTTTGGCCTCGGTTGGCTAAGAGTGGACATGTGGAAGGACTAATCATCGGGATGGTAATCCCCATAAAAGTCACTCCACATGTCGTTCATGAGCTCATTGGACTGTCGTAGAGCCTCCTGCTGCTGCTCTCACATTTGTTGCCTATCCTCTCGGCGATGCTCCTCGAATATCTCCCAATCGCGGTTGTGCTGGACAATGTGCCTATCGAGGTCCTGTCGCATGGCCGCGTTGTTGGCATCAATTCTGTCGAAACGGCCGTCGAGGTAGGTATGGAATTCAGAGAAGTCAAATTTTCTAGACCCCTGTGGTGCTCTAGGCGGTGCATGTGGCGCTCTATGGACAAACGGAATATCTGGGATAGGGGCTTCGCCAACATCGGCCTCCATAGCATCCTCATGATCGGAATCATTTGGCTGGAATGGTGCTCCTACATCAGCAACGGCAGCTGTGGGGTTCTTCAACTGATACCTGTTGAGCTGCACCTCAATGGTCGAGGGTGAAAGGGCAGCGACCCCCAATCCCCCTCCTCAATGTCTTCGACCCCATGATACTTGCAGTAGGCTGTGATGAAGCTTGGGAAAATGAATAACTTCCTCTTCTTTTCCCAGTGGCGCTCGTACTCCTCATACATAATGCACCCTATGTCGATTTGATGTCCGTCTATGAGGCAGTAGAGGAGCTCGGCGTAGTAGGGCTGAATCCATGTGTCATTCTTCCTAGGGATCAAGTCGGAGATGCAAAATTTCATCATCACCTTAGCTTCAATGCTAAGGTCGCTATAACTGATCCGTCCAGGTTCTCCCCCGATTTCTGGATATCGGTACTCCCTGTTGCAGATCATGTCTGTGATGTGTCTCCCTATCCCCCTAGAGGCCCTCGAATATAGGTAGGCGTGGTCGCTCCCTGTGAATTCTTGTAGCCCAAAATGGATGAATGAAGAGATGTACTCTGGTGTCCACGGTATAATCAGGCCTCGGACTAGCACCCCATTTTTCTCCACGAGATCCGTGTATCCAGTGTAGAACTCTTGGAGGAGGCTCTCGTCGTAACCTTTGAACCTGTTGGAACTGTACCATGCCCAATTCCTTTGTGACCCCAATCGTGACAGCGTCCTATATCCCGCTCTATCTACCGCGGACTCGGGAATGTCAATCCTCCTATCTGGGATGATCGACCTTCCTCCGTCGGCCATCTCCGCTTCTAGCCTTTGACGCACCTCTATCGCAGCTACAGACAACTCGAACAGATGGTGAGATGGTTGGGAGCTTGATGCTACTCCCTTCCCCTTTTGCTAGATCCGGCTCTCCTTGATCTCGGTGCCATGATTCCTACAAACAGCAATTAGTATCTTGTACAATGCAAAACAGACCTATGCATATGTAAATATACGAGTGAGCAATACGAGCAATATCGTCAAAAATCCAACTCCTCAAAAACCCAGAGCCTAGTCTAGCTATTTCATTACGCAACATATCAATGTAACTACTACAATAACATATCACATTATGCTCTTGCTAAACAACAAAGGCCTTGAATCACAAGGTTCAATCCATACCATAAAAATCAAAAATCTAGCATAAATCCTCAATTCCATCAATCATGCATTCTACCAATACATCCATCATTATCATATCAACAAACACATGTTTAAGCATGGAATGAAAGTAAGAGATACACTTCCCTAACAAGACATATATCATCTAATTAGCAAAAATCTCAAATCATCAAATCAAGCCTATTTGAATATGTGATTGATAATGAATAACGAATCTAATCACATATAACATCAACCCATACATCATACAAGTTTAATTGAAGCATAAATCAAAAAATCCCCAAAATTAAAAAATTAGGGTTCATGTGATAATACCTCAAATCCGGAAATTGAATGAGCTACGAAGAAATTTGTTCGAATAGAAAGATAGAGCACGTAACGGGGATGAAATCCCCAATTTTTCTCTCTGGCGGCCGTGGGGCGGTTCGCCCTACACCTGGGGCGAACCGCCCCGCACGTCCAGAGCGCGCGCGCTCGCTCTGGACGTGGGGCGATTCGCCCCACATGGGGGGCGATTCGCCCCCCACTCCTGCGGTGGGAGACGAACGTTTTTGAAATAAAAATGCAGTTTTTAGTCCCCGAAAATTCATTTTCCTCAAAAACAATCACTCGAAAAGTCGCACTCGAACACAACATAAGCACATACGACACAGAACCGAACAAATTCACATATGAAAAGCAAATTGTTCAAGTATGAATGCATGCAATAAAGCGGTAAAGAAAGCGATAAAAAACCCCGGGTTGCCTCCCGGATAGCGCCATTGTTTAAAGTCTCTGACTCGACTCCTATCTTCGCCTAGCTTTTCTTTTTGAGGGTACTAGACTTCCCCTTCACGGATCTCCTTCTCATGCCTTGACCCTGTGAATAAGAATGAACATAGACATTAAGACCACTGTAATCAATAGTGTTAGAAGTACCAGGTGGATCAGGTGGATCAGATATGGCGTGCAACACATGTTGCTTGCCATCCACTTCAATAGTGCAAGTTCTTTGGTAGATGTCCATCACGGAGCGTAGCCTAGTCAAGAATGTTCGTCCTAAGAGTATGACATCCCCCGTTCCTGGTGCTGACGCCGGCATAATTACAAAATCGGTGTAGACAGAAGCTTCACCAATCTTGACTAATACATTCTTCACAACGCCTTCGGGTTTCACAAGGGGTCCATCCGCCAGTTGCACAATAGCCTTATGCACAGTTAGTTCCCCAAGGTTACTCTTCTCGAAAACATTCAAAGGGAGAACATTAGAGTAGGATCCTGTGTCTAGTGTGGCTCGGACATCTTCAAGTTCCACAATCCCGACCTTAACAGCGAAACTTTGAGTGAGTGGTTCAGGATCCTCTTGCTCCTCTTCACCTTTGTTAGTACCAAGGTCCTTCTCTTCTTCTACGGCTGGTGGGGGCATTTCCCTCTTGCAACTCTCGCACTTAGCAACCTTCTTAATGGTGATTTCAACAGGTAGATCACCCGCCAAGGTGATGGACATCGACTTCTCAGTGTTGCTAGGCAGTTTGCCTTGTTCCCTACTTGCTCCTCGGTCGATCAATTCTTGCATCTTTTGATGGGCAAGCCTAGTGCTCTCTTCCAACCTATCGAGCCTTGCCCTAGTCTTCTCGGAATCTTCTTCATAACGTTTGAGAAAACTTTGTGTGTGATCAACCATCTTTTGCAAGTTCTCCATCAGTTGAGCCGACTTCGACTTTCGTGGCTCTTTCGGAGCGGGGTTTTCGCAGTAATCATTACCATAGTTCAGCCTACTACGGTCTTGGTTAGGTCCATAAGTTTGGTTAGCTGATGAATGTGTATTTTACACTTTCATTCGAGTCTTTTTCACCTATTTTAGCTATCATCTATGTTAATTTAGCTATATTTTAATGCATTTTATTAGAATAGTGTCACGTTTCCCTTTAGATTTTATTTTACAGGTTTTGGTTGAAATTCGAAGATTTTCGGGCAATTATATTGAAGTTGACAAGGAATTGGTGTTCCAGAAGACTATTTGGAGTATCTGAAGGTTTCCGGATAGGATTTGAAGTCTAGGGGCCGAATCTGGAGGTTAGAAGGCTACTAGAAGTCAGACACCGAGTCCGAAAAGGGGAAGAAATCCAAAAACGCGTCGAACACGCGGAATTCCGCGAAAAACTCTCTGGGGCGAACCGCCCCACAGTATTTCGGGGCCTATATATAGTTGCTCAGTTTTCTCCAAAAATCATATCTTTCCAGACCTACTTTCTCACCTCTCTCTATAGTTTTAGGTAGGAAATTCCCGGGGCCTGTCCTGGGAGTTCTGTAGCTTAGGGGATACTTTTTCATAGCGGATTGGAGCTCGTAGGATCGCAATTCTTCGGAGATTGACAACCTTCGGTAAATTGTATCTTACAGTTTAATCTACTTATTTTATATATCTTTTAATATGTTTTCTTCTATGATTTCTGTTGATTGCATGCCTATTATGAGTTGCTAAACTTATCATTGGTGGTAGTATGTGAATTCTTAGCGAAGGGAAGATAATCATGCTAATGGCTATATCGCGCATTATACTCCGTGTCATTGCTTTATTTCGTTGATCAGGCACAACCTAAATTCTCGTATGTTGTATTAATTATTGTGCACAATTGGACACTTGTCGACCATCAGACCAATTATCTTCGTAGTGTTGAATAATTACGGAACACATTAGGACAATAGTGATTGACTTGTCAGACCAAGTACCTTCGTAGTGCTTAATATTTGCAACAGGACACTAGATTGATTCAAAGATCTCTATGCAAGACCGAGGAATTTATGCATGATTATCGACCCGTTATGTTAAGAAGGACCATACTATCACCAATCTCCATTATCTGCTAGAAATCTCATTTTGCTATCGGTCTGCTGTTTTATATTCTCTTGTTAAATAGATAAAGCTAGTTATAGTCCTGAGAGAACGACACTCGAGTCATTCTACTGCTACACTACGGTTTTCGTTGTAGTTGTGGATTGCCTTTGGCTAATTACAAATTTATTTGCTTGAATTCGGAGCACGACATCCGCGTTCATCAAATTGGCGCCGTTGCCGGGGACTATACTCCTTTTTTCTGTTTAATTAGTTTATATTTTCAGCTTTAGTTTCCTAATTCTACTAGTTTTAGTTTTCCTTTTTAATCTCTCTCTGACACTGCTTTCCTATTCTGTTTCTAATCACCTTTCCTAGTCTGTTACGGATAGTGTATGCCGCATACACGTTCTGCAGGAACACCGCTTGCTGATTCAATTGCTGAGATCGACAGAGTCTACCACCAAAGAAGGCGACTACTTGAAAGGCGCGCTCTAGAGGAAATAGAGGATACCGATTTCTCTGAATCTCTACACATTCTTTTCAAGGAAATCGACGGAATGGCAGAAGCTAGACCACTGAAGGCATGGGTTCAACCCACCAAGGATCGTATGAGGGGACCGGCGATTGTTCTTTCGTCTGCAATCCGAGATCTGGAGATCAAGAACCACGCATTCCAACAACTTCCGAGGTTCTATGGCTTATCAAGGGAAGATGTGATGGGGTACTTGCACGATATCGATGATTTCGTCAACCAACTCCCACGACCCGGGGCTGATATAACAACGGATGAGTTGAGGATGAAGGTTTTTGCTGTGGGACTTGGCGACAGAGCCAAGTCATGGCTGAGTTCTCTACCAGCCGGCTCGCTGGACACTTTGGAGAAGGTTTTTTCAGCTTTCATGGAGAAATACTTCCCTCACACCTTGACTACCGTGCTAAAGGCGCAGATCACTGGATTCAAGCAGGACTATGATGAGACCATCTACACCGTGTTTGAGAGGTTCCAAGATCTCACGAACAAGTGCCCTCACCATGGTTTTGAACTTTTCGACCTAGTCCAACACTTCTACAATGGACTAACCTTCGAGAACCAACAAGTGGTGGATTTCCAATGCCGAGGCAATATTTGGGAGGAAACAGCAGATGCCGTCTGGGTAGTTTTCGAAAGGCTTGCCAAGGGTTCGCAGTTCAAGGACCCAAGAGCAATGGTTAGGAGACGTGGACCTGAAGCTCCATCGACTCAAGAAGCCCCTATGTATAGGGGGAATGGGGATCAATTCGAGTGCTTTACCAACGAATTGAAGCAAGTCCTCAAGAGCGCCACCGGAACAGCTGTTTCGAACGAAGTATGCCGAATATGCAAGAACTATGGGCATGGGGCTCATACGTGTAGATCGGAGCTAGCATACGATGATGGCAACTGGGCTCGAGGAGGTGAAGAAGAAGCCTTTGCTATGGAGTTTGGTACTCAAGAAGTTAGTTACGGACAAGACGGTAGGAACCCTCGAGGTAGATTTTTGAGAAGAGGATACCGTAACAATCAAGGATATGCACTGGCTAACCAAACCTATGGACCTAACCAAGACCGTAGTAGGCTGAACTATGGTAATGACCACTGCGAAAACCCCGCTCCGAAAGAGCCACCGAAGTCGAAGTCGGCTCAACTGATGGAGAACTTGCAAAAGATGGTCGATCATACACAAAGTTTTCTCAAACGTTATGAAGAAGATTCCGAGAAGACTAGGGAAAGGCTTGATAGGTTGGAAGAGAGCACTAGGCTTGCCCATCAAAAGATGCAAGAGTTGATCGACCGAGGAGCAAGTAGGGAAGAAGGCAAACTGCCTAGCAGCACTGTGAAGTCGAATGCCATTACATTGGCTGGTGATGTACCTGACGAAATCACCATCAGGAAGGTTGTTAGGTGCGAGTGTTGCATGAAGGAAGAACTTCTACAGGCTGAGGAAGAAGAGAAGGACCTTGGTTCTCACGCAAGTGATGAGGAGCAAGAGGATCCCGAACCACTCCCTAAAAGTTTCGATGTTAAGGTAGGGATTGGTGAGCTTGAGGATGTCCGTGCCACAGTAGATACGGGATCCTACTCGAACATAATCCCTTTGAATGTGTTTAAAAAGAGCAACCTTGGAAAACTATCTGAGCAAAGGGCTATTGTACAACTGGCGGATGGATCCTTTATGAGACCCGAGGGCGTTGTGAAAAATGTGTTGGTCAAGATTGGTGAAGCATCTATATACACCAATTTTGTAGTTATGCCGGCATCTGCACCTGGGACGGGGGATGTCATACTCTTAGGGCAAACATTCTTGACTAAACTACGCTCCGTGATGGACATCTACCAAAGCACTTGCACTATTGAAGTAGATGGAAAGCAACACGTGTTGAAAGCCATATCTGATCCACCAGATCCGCCTGATATTACTACTCACTACTGTGGTCTTGCAGCCTATATTCTTTCTTATTCACAGGTTCGTGGCATGGAGAGGAGATCAATGAAGGGGAAGCCTAGTACCCGCAAAAAGAAGAAATAGGCGCAGACAGGAGTCGAGTCAAAGACTTTAAACAATGGCGCTTTCCGGGAGGCAACCCGGAGATTTTATCGCTTTCTTCACCGCTTTAGATTTTATCTCACGAGTTTGATTGAGTATTACAGGTCACTTATACAAGCATTAGCTCTCAACTTGGATCCACTTTCGACGTTCGGGACGAGCGATGACGTTCAGGTTTGGGGAGGAGGCTATCGCTGGTTATCTCTATACTTATCTTGCTTATGATAAACTCGTGAAATTTTTTGCATTTGCACGTTTACTGCTTTCCTAGGATAGTCTTGCATGTTTTATATGGAGTTTATTGCTGAATTTTTTGAACTTTTTTATTGGGTAGATCAACCAACTATGCCATTAATCGTATGCTTCATCTCTATGAATTTGTTTGAGGTTTTTCTCGCTTGGCTTGTCACATTTATGTATTGCACTTAGTTAAGCATGGTAGTCTCGACATCACTTAGTGGTGTTTTCTCTACTGCGGTTCACGAAGGCCTTTATAATAGGATGATGCATGTTAGGGTCTTATGGTCGTTTCCCGAGTAATTATGTACCTAAGAGGCAACAAGTCTTCACCATGCTTTGAGATTGCTAAATGCCTAGGAAGGAGGTAGTGTGAGGTTGTGTGATCCTTTGTTTATAACCTATTCTTCCGAATAGGTTTGGGGAGGGGGTTACACCATCATAGACTTGTTTCTGTTTTTTCATTTTCGTTTTTGTTTCTCTTTTTGTTATGCTACTGCTGGCTAGAGAAAATCGAAAAAAAAAAAAGAAAAAAATTCCAGAAAAAAAGAGAAAAAGAAAGAAAAATAATCTGGAAAGAAAAAAAGAAAAAAAGAAGACCCAAAAAAAAAAAGCAAAGAAGGGTCCAAAAAAGAAAGCCGAATAGCAGTTTAGCAAAGTGTTGAGTCTTATTTCCATTTTTTGTAATGTTCGTAATCGTGTTTTTCTATTTTTTATCTTTTTTGTCTTAAGTGTCATCTGTTCTAGACCACCCTCGTCCTGCCATTCAGGAAGTGGTGAATAGCTTAAGACTTTACTTGAGAGACGGGTAGAATAGGGGAGAGTTATCTTTTATAGGGAACCCTCCTTCGTTTGATGAGAGCCAGTACTGGTTCGACCTCTTTTGAGGAAAGTCTTAACATGGTGGAACAGGAGTAAGTCCTCAGTTTCATAGGCACGGGGTAACCATTCGTATCTTAGCATGCTTCATTACGTCGTCACTGACTAGGTCCAGGTAGAGAATGTTACGAGAGACTATCTTGTCTTGACATAAGTGCTTATGTGGATGTGTATAAGTCAATCGAGGTATTCTTCAACCTATATTCATGCTTTGATTTATATGGTTTTTGTTCATATGTTATTTGGTAGATTCAGTAGATTGGTTCATTTTATTTGGCATGAGACTCCATTTTGTGTCTTGCATATTTTTTGTATTAGAGTCTAGCTTAGTTGCTTGAGGACAAGCAAATGTTCGGTTTGGGGAGTTTGATGAATGTGTATTTTACACTTTCATTCGAGGTTTTTTCACCTATTTTAGCTATCCTCTATGTTAATTTAGCTATATTTTAATGCATTTTATTAGAATAGTGTCACGTTTCCCTTTATTTATTTTACAGGTTTTGGTTTAAATTCGAAGATTTCCGGGCAATTATATTGAAGTTGACAAGGAATTGGTGTTCTAGAAGCCTATTTGGAGTATCTGAAGGTTTCCGGATAGGATTTGAAGTCTAGGGGCCGAATCTGGAGGTTAGAAGGCTACTATAAGTAAGAAACCGAGTCCGAAAAGGGGAAGAAATCCAAAAACGCGTCGAAAACGTGGAATTCCACGAAAAACTCTCTGGGGCGAACCGCCCCACAGTATTTCGGGGCCTATATATAGTTGCTCAGTTTTCTCCGAAAATCATATCTTTCCAGACCTACTTTCTCACCTCTCTCTATAGTTTTAGGTAGGAACTTCCCGGGGCCTGTCCTGGGAGTTCTGTAGCTTAGGGGATACTTTTTCATAGCGGATTGGAGCTCGTAGGATCGCAATTCTTCGGAGATTGACAACCTTCGGTAACTTGTATCTTACAGTTTAATCTACTTATTTTATATATCTTTCAATATGTTTTCTTCTATGATTTCTGTTGATTGCATGCCTATTATGAGTAGCTAAACTTATCATTGGTGGTAGTATGTGAATTCTTAGCGAAGGGAAGATAATCATGCTAATGGCTATATCGTGCATTATACTCCGTGTCATTGCTTTATTTCGTTGATCAGGCACAGCCTAAATTCTCGTATGTTGTATTAATTATAATGCACAATTGGACACTTGTCGACCATCAGATCAATTATCTTCGTAGTGTTGAATAATTACGGAACACATTAGGACAATAGTGATTGACTTGTGAGACCAATTATCTTCGTAGTGCTTAATATTTGCAACAAGACACTAGATTGATTCAAAGATCTCTATGCAAGACCGAGGAATTTATGCATGATTATCGACCCGTTATGTTAAGAAGTACCATACTATCACCAGTCTCCATTATCTGCTAGAAACCCCCTTTTGCTATCTGTCTGCTGTTTTATATTCTCTTGTTAAATAGATAAAGCTAGTTATAGTCCTGAGAGAACGACACTCGAGTCATTCTACTGCTACACTACGGTTTTCGTTGTAGTTGTGGATTGCCTTTGGCTAATTACAAATTTATTTGCTTGAATTCGGAGCATGACATCCGCGTTCATCATTAGCCGATGCATATCCTTGATTGTTACGGTATCCTCTTCTCCAAAATCCACCTCGAGGATTCCTACCGTCTTGTCCGTAGCTAACTTCTTGAGTGCCAAACTCCGTAGCAAAGGCTTCTACTTCGCCTCCTCGAGCCCAGTTGCCATCATCGTATGCCAGCTCCGATCTACACATATGAGCCCCATGCCCATAGTTCTTGCATATTCGGCATGCTTCGTTTGAAACAGTTGTTCCGGTGGCGCTCTTGAGGACTTGCTTCAATTCGTTGGTAAAGCACTCGAATTGATCCCCATTCCCCCTGTACATAGGGGCTTCTTGAGTTTGTGGAGCTTCAGGTCCACGTCTCCTAACCATTGCTCTTGGGTCCTTGAACTCTGAACCCTTAGCAAGCCTTTCGAAAACTGCCCAGACGGCTTCTGCGGTTTCTTCCGAAATATTGCCTCGGCATTGGAAATCCACCACTTGTTGGTTCTCGAAGGTTAGTCCATTGTAGAAGTGTTGGACTAGGTCGGAAAGTTCAAAACCATGGTGAGGGCACTTGTTTGTGAGATCTTGGAACCTCTCGAACGCGGTGTAGATTGTCTCATCATAGTCCTGCTTGAATCCAGTGATCTGCGCCTTTAGCGCGGTAGTCAAGGTGTGAGGGAAGTATTTCTCCATGAAAGCTGAAAAAACCTTCTCCCAATTGTCCAGCGAGCCTGCTGGAAGAGAACTCAGCCATGACTTGGCTCTGTCGCCAAGTCCCATAGCAAAAACCTTCATCCTCAACTCATCCGTTGTTATTTCAGCTCCGGGTCGTGGGAGTTGGTTGACGAAATCATCGATATCGTGCAAGTACCCCATCACATCTTCCTTTGATAAGCCATAGAACCTCGGAAGTTGTTGGAATGCGTGGTTCTTGATCTCCAGATCTCCGGTTGCAGACGAAAGAACAATCGTCGGTCCCCTCATACGATCCTTGGTGGGTTGAACCCATGCCTTCAGTGGTCTAGCTTCTGCCATTCCGTCAATTTCCTTGAAAAGAATGTGTAGAGATTCAGAGAAATCGGTATCCTCTATTTCCTCTAGTGTGCGCCTTTCAAGTAGTCGCCTTCTTTGGTGGTAGACTCTGTCGATCTCAGCAATTGAATCAGCAAGCGGTGTTCCTACAGAACGTGTATGCGGCATACACTATCTGTAATAGACTAGGAAAAGCAGTATCAGAGAGAGATTAAAAAGGAAAACTAAAACTAGTACAATTAGGAATCTAAAGCTATAAATATAAACAAATTAAACAGAAAAAAGGAGTATAGTCCCCGGCAACGGCGCCAATTTGACGAACGCGGATTTTTCGGTTCCGGTTCAGTCAAATAATATTTGTTATTTAGCCAAAGGCAATCCACAACTACAACGAAAACCGTAGTGTAGCAGTAGAATGACTCGAGTGTCGTTCTCTCAGGACTATAACTAGCTTTATCAAATCTAATTTAGAATATAAAAACAACAAACAGATAGCAAAGGGGTTTCTAGCAGATAATGGAGATTGGTGATAGTATGATCCTTCTTAACATAACGGGTCGATAATTATGCATAAATTCCTCGGTCTTGCATAGAGATCTTTGAATCAATCTAATGTCCTGTTGCAAATATTAAGCACTACAAAGATAATTGGTCTGACAAGTCAATCACTATTGTCCTATAGTGTTCCGTAATTATTCAACACTACGAAGATAAACTCGCGCACAGGTCGACGAGGGTCCAATTGTGCATAATAATTAATACAACATACGAGAATTTAGGTTGTGCCTGATCAACGAAATAAAGCAATGACACGGAGTATAATGCGCGATATAGCCATTCGCATGATTATCTTCCCTTCGCTAAGAATTCACATACTACCACCAACGATAAGTTTAGCTACTCATAATAGGCATGAAATCAACAGAAATCATAGAAGAAAACATGTTGAAAGAATATAATAAAATAACTAGAATAAAACTGTAAGATACAAAGTTACCGAAGGTTGTTAATCTCCGGATGATTGCGATCCTACGAGCTCCAAACTGCTACGAAAAAGAGTCCCCTAAGCTACGGGCCCCCAGAACAGGCTCTGGGAAGTCCCTACCTAAAACTATAGAGAGAGGTGAGAAAGTAGGTCTGGAAAGATATGATTTTCAGAGAAAACTGAGCAACTATATATAGGCCTCGAATTATTGTGGGGCGGTTCGCCCCACACGCCCGGCGGTTCGCCCGGTGTGGGGCGGTTCGCCCCACCTCTGCGGCGGTTCGCCCGGAGAGAAATTCGCAAAATTCCGCGTTTTCGACGCGTTTTTGGATTTCTTCCCCTTTTCGGACTCAGTTTCTGACTTCTAGTAGCCTTCTAACCTCCAGATTCGACCCCTAGACTCCAAATCCTATCCGGAAACCTTCAGATACTCCAAATAGTCTTCTGGAACACCAATTCCTTGTCAACTTCAATATAATTGCCCGGAAATCTTCGAATTTCAACCAAAACCTGTAAAATAAAATCTAAAGGGAAACGTGACACTATTCTAATAAAATGCACTAAAATATAGCTAAATTAACATAGAGGATAGCTAAAATAGGTGAAAAAGACTCGAATGAAAGTGTAAAATACACATTCATCATGTGGCCAAGAAGATGGGGCGGCGATTCCTCCGGTAGGTGGCACGCGCGTGGCTTAGGTGAGGTGGGGGAGAGCTTTTGTTTTCTCTAAGAAAGGTAGAATAATTATCTAAGAATTTGATTCTTCAACTGTGTGAAAATCTGTGTCAAAAGCTCTCTAATAGTCTACTATATAAAGTAGTCATTAGAAGCCTAAAGCATAAGCACTTAGACTTCATAAAGAAATAAGAATCTAATTCTTATCGCACTAGGAAACCAATTTCAAGTCTAGATTCATTCCCAATTAAATTAAAACTCAATCAGAAAAATCTAACTTATCCCTTAGACTTCTAATAGAGGAAGGAGTCGAACTCCTTCCCCTACTTATAGAGGAAGGGTGTTTGGTGGGTCCCGATTTTGGGGCCCACTTATAGTTCTATGGAAATTCAAACTCCAAGTAGATTTTGTCCATGTGCATATGTTAATTCTAAATTAACATATCCTTTCAAATCAAACCTCTATTATATTTCTAAAATATTATCTTTAATTGTATTTACATAAAATACAATTAATTAGCCAATTCAATTAATAATTCCAAATCATTAATTGAGCCACTAAATATTATAATTAATTCCAAATTAATTATAATCCATCAATCACAATTAATTCCGAATTAATTGCGATTCCATCTTCAAGTATATTCGGATAAGCTGAATCACCGCATAGTGTGACCCATAGGGCCTCATTGTATTAAGCAAGTCCTAGACTAGGCAAAATGGAATTCCTAGACGGTTCCGTTTGCAATACTAATACATGAAGACGTTTGAGAGGTTTCTCAAAGAAAACCCTTTCATTGTGAAGTCTGTTGCGCTCAACGCGGCGATGGTAATGTCCCTTCATCTGACTTGCTCGAATGTATCTAGGATCGATGAAGTGTCTATCCCAATAATACATCCACGGGCGTCTTCAGTGAGTTGCATGGTGAATCCAATATCTATTATGACCATCATAATAATATTGATACACTGGCCAGCGGTTTTAACAATCACAGCTATGAACGACTATGAGCAGTGCTCTCCTGTGCTACACGTGAGAGATGAATCCTCCACAGAATCACTTATCATCCCCATTTGTATGTAGCCATAATCCTGGATCGTGTCTTAGGTCAACTGCTTATTCAGAGCTGACATCGATGGGTCCACCAAGGATATGGGGCAACAAATGTGATGATAAAGTCCTGTAAGTCCAAAGGACGACTGGCATCACTTCGACAACTTACCGGTTCCCATAGACACTTCGGTGTAGATTATACATCGATGGGAGTGTCCGGTGGGTACTTCCATTGTTCGATAATCATTCTTCGAACAACTATGCGCAGTTATGGGAACGTTTCTCGATGTCCAAAATTCCGTTCCGTGGCCGTGGGATCGGCTCACACTTGCTCCAACAAATATAACCTCCACGCATACTAGTCTCATCTGGTTCATTCAGACCCTACATCCGAGATGCACCTCGACTAGGGAGAGTTTGGGATAGATGATAACTCACATAGCTCCCACTATCTGTGTGATCGGTCATCTATCCGAGGGGACATGTTTAATATCAATACAGACAAAAATAGAGATATGACATGCTGCATGCCTGGTGTAATATAAATATGAAAGTGATACTTAATAGTCAATCAACAAACATATATTATAGTACGTTGACCTATGTAATAGTACATATATGCCCTCTATAAGGGTTGCATGCCCTTAATAAGGACTGTCTCTAAGACATATACACTATCAATCTCCCACTTGGACTAGAGCCAGTCACCTTTATCCTCAATACCCAGATTAGCATAATGTCTTAAGTGGACATCCACTGATAAGACCTTGGTGAAAGGATCTGCCACGTTGTCCGTGGTAGAGACACATTCTATACTAACTTCTCCTCTATCAATAATCTCACGTATAACGTGATACTTTCTAAGTACATGTTTGTTCTTGTTTGTAGATCTAGGCTCGTTAATTCCTTCAAGACTAGGAGCAGGAACAACCCTCAATTCCTTCAAGAACTCTGACATCCAGACAGCTTCTTTCGATGCTTCTGATGCAGCAATGTACTCGGCTTCTGTGGATGAGTCAGCAATCGTGGCTTGCTTAGAACTCTTCCAACAGATAGCTCCTCCGTTCAATTTGAATACGTATCCTGTCTGTGACTCAAAGTCATCAGGATCTGATTCAAATCCAGCGTCGACATAACCAGATATCTCTAATTCTGGTTCTCCACCAAACACCAAGAACATTTCCTTAGTCCGTCGAAGGTACTTAAGAATGTTCTTTACAATAGCCAGTGAGGTACTCCTGGATTTTGTTGGTGTCGACAAGTGACACTAAGCGCATATGCCACATCGGGCCTTGTGCAATTCATTGCATACATTATAGACCCTACTGCCGAAGCATAGGGCACACGACTCATTGCATTTCTTTCTTCATCAGTTTTAGGACTATCCTCAACTGATAAGACAATCCCATTCTAGGACATATACACTATCACAAACAAGAAGAAATAATCGATGAATCTACCAAGTACTCATGAACAAAGACCATACAAAACATAACATGGAAGTAGGTTGAAGAATGTCTCGACTGAACCTATACATATTCACATATGCACTTTGTGAAACAAGAGAGTCTCTCGTAACATTCTCTACCTGGACCTGGTCAGTGACGACACAATGAAACATGTTAGAATACAATGGTTGCCCCGTGCCTATGAAACTGAGGGCTTACTACTGTTCACCAAGTTGAGACTTCCCCTCAAGAGAGGTCGAACCAATACTGGCCCTCATCAAACGAAGGAGGGTTCCCTAATAGACAACACTCCCCTATTCTACCCAACTCTCAAAGCAAAGTCTATTCACCACTTCCTGAATGGCAGGACGAGGGTGGTCTAGAACATAAGACACAAAACAAAAGATAGAATATACAACTCGATTACGAACTATTACAAAAGCTGAAAAAATAATGCAACACTTTGCTAAAACTGCTTTTGGCTTGCTTGGACCCTTCTTTTGCTTTTTTTTTTTTGGGTCTTATTCTTTTTTCTTCTTTTTTCATTTTTCTTTTTTTATTTTTCAGATTCTGGAATTTGTTTTCTTCTTTTTCCTTTTTTTTTTCTTTTTTTTGTATATAGCCAGCAGTAGCACAATGAAAGTACAATGAAAGTAAATAACAACGACACTAACAACGACCTCCCCAAACCTATTCGAAAGAATAGGTTGGAGCACAAACTCACAAGAAAAAATAAAACGAACTCAACTTGACTAACAAAGACGAAGAACAAGTCATAATGATAGTAACCCCCTCCCCAAACCTATTCGTTAGAATAGGTTTCAAACAAAAGGATCACACACCCCACTCTACCTCCTTCCTAGGCATTTAGCAATCTCAATAAGCAAGGTGAAGACTTGTTGCCTCTTAGGTACATACTTACACGGGAATACAATCAAACTCTAACATCCAACATTTTATAATATGGCATTCGTGAACCGCAGTAGAGGAAACACCACTTAGTGATGTCGAGACTACCAAGCTTAACTAATGCACATACAAATATGACAAGCCAAGCGAGACAAACCTCAAACTATTCCATAGAGATGCAATGCATGGGCAATGGTCATAAACACTTAGTCTATACAATAAAAAATTTCAAAAAATTTGGCAATAAACTCCACACAAAATCATGCAAAAAACTATACTAAGGATGAATGCAAACTAAATCCTAGGAAAGCAGTAAACGTGCAATGCAAAGATTTTCAAGAGTCATCATAAGCAAAATAAGTTATAGAAATATACAGCGATAACCCCCCCCCAAACCTGAACTTCGTCATTCGTCCCGAACGTCGAAAGTGGACATGAGGTAAGAGCTAGTCGTATACCTGTAACCTGTATTTCTCAAGAAAACTCGTGAGAAACCAAAACGGGTGATAAAAGGGGTAACGGGGTTGATACGGTTATATTCGGAAGTGATTTGCGGTGTCCGGGGTCAAAACCGGGCACCCGGGTCACTGGCGTCCTCAGGGGCGCCCAGGGGGCACCCAGGCTTCTGCTACTCCCGGGCGCACCGCCCCGGGTGTGGGGCGGTCAGCCGGGGAGTGGCAAAACGCCCGGGCGTTCTGCCCTTCCCGGGCTCACTGCCCCGGGTGTGGGGCGATCCGCCGGGGAGCGGCAGAAACCGCCCAGGTGTTCTGCTGCTGATGAACGTATTTTTGACGCGTTCATCTTGTCTTTTTTACCTTCTTTTGCTATCTTTTAGCCTTGTTTTTTGGTTAGTTTTGTAGAATAGTGTCACGTTTATTATTTTCTGCATTTTCAGGCACTTAGGTACGAAATGGTGTTTTTGGAGCTAAAAACGAGCCTTTTTGATAGAAAATGGCCCCGTTGAAGTTCCTTGATCTCCACGGCTTGTTCGTGAGTGTTTGAGCATCAATAAGCATTGAGAAGGATGAGTCCAAGGCACCCGAGGGCCGTACGAGGGCAAAAAGATTGAGTTTCAAGTCAAAAATCTGCCCAGGAGCCAAGCTAAGCGCCTGGAATAGTGAAGCGCTCCGCTTCATTTTCCAGGAGCTTTGGCACAGCAGCCAAGCGAAGCGCTTGGAGGGACAAAGCGCTTCGCTTGCCAAGCGCTCCGCTTGGCCTCTCCAAGCGGTCCGCTTGACAGCGGTTACGTTTTCGGATTTTCCTTCTTAGATGTGATCTTCTGTTACTTTTTGGATACTTTTGAACTGTAGCTTCGTTTTGGAGAGCTCCTAAGCCCCAAAACTCAGAGAAAACTCAGATTACATTGTATTTTAGATTGGATTAAAGGTTTTGGCATAGGATTTCATCCATTGTTTCATCTAAGGAGAGGTTTTCATCAATACCCACCGATTAGTGACAGCTTCGTGGTAACATTGTATCATTATCTCTTGTCTAGTAGTTTAATTTGATGTATTCTATTTACAATTTATATGATTTGATGTCTATGTTGATGAATATGAGTAGCTAAATCCTTTGTGTTGGTGGTAGAATGTAGAATATGCATGCTATGGGTTATGTTTATGCTTACATGAGATCGTGATTCAATCTTGCTGCAAATCCCTTCATATGATTCTTAGTTGCCTATAAAATATAGTTGAATTGAGTATAGTGACAAACTCTTGGTCAATGAAAGCTATAGGATTGTATGTTAGAGATTTGCAGCATGCTAGATAAATGGTGTTAGTGACAAGCACCTCTAAAGTATTGATAGTGGTCTTTTATGATGTGTGTCTTGAAAGTTACCTAGACGAGTTGCTTAGCAGACTTGATCGAAGGTTTTACGCACTGAACTTGTGAGCATATTCGTAACCCATGCATGTGTATTTGATTTCTACCACAAACCGTTTTCCAAACTTGATTACAACAATCTGATTTCTCGTTGCTTTGTTCTAAGAAAGCAATTCAACAAACATTTGAACTCGTTGTCTGAAATTACTAGCAAAAACCTCAAACAAAGCCACGTTAGGTCCCGAGAGAACGACACTCGGGAAAAACTTGCCATTGCACTCTAGTTTGTGTAGTGATAAGTGTTCTTTGGCTTTTAAAACAAATTTAATTGGTGAAAAACGACATCATCAATTTGGCGCCGTTGCCGGGGACTTAACTCCTTTGGTTGGTGTTTTTTGTTTTTGTTTTTCCAGCCAACATCTCTTCTTTGTCTCATTTCTGTTTTGTTTCTTTTTGCTTGAGATACTCACTATCTTGTATTTCAGGTGAGTGCATGCCTAGAACCCGAACGGGTGGACCTATTATTGAACCTTTTGTAGACGAGATCGATCGTTTGTTTCAAAGGAGAAGGAGGAATTTGAATCTCGAGTTTGAAGAAGTAGCATCTAGAGCTTCCACTTCAGGTATTCGGGAAGAGTCTTCTTCTTATCTTTTGGAGCCAATTCTTGAATCTGTTTACTTGGAAGGTGAAATGGCGGAGAGGCCTATACGTACACTTACTAAGCCTACGGTTGGGGCTAGAGGACCAGCAATTTTCCTCAATGATGCCACAAGGAACTTGGAGATCAAGAATCACATGTTCCAACAACTTCCCAAATTTTATGGGATGGCTAATGAGGACGTGATTGGGTACTTGAATGAGCTCGAGAATTTCGTTCTCCATCTTGGGCGACCAGGGGCTGGTGTTACGGATGATGATCTCCGTAAGAAGGTCTTTTCTATGGGGCTAGGTGATCGTGCAAAGGCTTGGCTTAATACTTTGGAGGCCGGGTCTTTGAGAACATGGGATCTTTGCTTTGATAAGTTCATGGAGCGTTACTACCCCGCTTCCAAGACAATGGCTATGAAGAGCCAAATTAGCTCCTTCGAGCAGAGGTATGATGAGCCTTTCCACGAGGCCTATGATCGATTCATGGGGTTGCATCATCGATGCCCACATCACGGGTATGATAAATGTCAGCTTCTCCAATTCTTTTACAATGGTTTACATCCCGAGATTCAATCTCAAGTGGATAGTATTTGTGGAGGTAGTATGGGGGAGTTGCTTGCTTCTCAAGCTCAAGTGAAGCTGGACATGATGTACCGGAATTCCCAAAACCGGAATGTGAGGACTCGTGTGCTCCAAATGGAGCAAAGAGGTGAGGCCAAGGTAGTGGTACAACAAGATACCTTCGATGGGTTCGCCCATGAAGTGAAGCAAGCTTTGAGGCAAAGCGTTCCTTCTCCTTCTACGGAAGTTTGTGGTGTGTTCAAGAACTATGGGCACCCGGCCTATTTATGCCGTTCTGAATTTGCTAGAGAGCAATATATCACGAACGATGTCCGTCAAGAAGTGTATGCTGTTGAGGGAGAGCAAGTAGTTGGAGAGGTGAACTACGGGCAAGGATATGGCAATATGAGGCCACAAAACCGTGGGCCCCGAGGTGGGTACCAGAATCAAGGCAACCGTGGTTATCTTCATAACCCGGATCAATATTCCTATGGGCCTAATCATGATAGAAGTCGTCTCAGCTATGGGAACAATTGGTATGAAGGAGCACCGCCTTCTAATCCTACACCTCCACCTCAGGTTGCTAGTTCGGGACCACAAGGTGGAGGGGTGCTTCCTTCACCTCTTGTCTCTTCTCTCAACGATCTTGTGTTGAAGACAAATAAGTTTATGGAGCATTACTATCGTAATGAAGCTACTAACAATCAGCGGTTAGAGAAGCTTGAGGCTAGTAGTAGCAACCTCCATAAGAAGTTGCAAGAGCTGATAGATCGGGGGGCTAGTAGAGAGCAAGGGAAGTTTCCCGAAAACACGGAGAAGGCTATGGCCATAACCGTGGTGACTGATTTGCCCGGGGAGATCACGGTTGTGAGAGACAATGCACTAGTTGAGGTGCCAAGTTGCAAGATAACTGAAACTTGCAAGGTGAGTGAGGAGGTCGAGACTCCTAAGGTGGTTATGGAAGAGGAAGTTGTCGCACAATCCGATGTGATAGTTGAAGGGGTGAAAGAAAACTCATCGTCTGAGGATGAGATGGTGGATATGGTGGAAGTGCCCATCCAAGAGAGCTTCGATGTTGAAATAGGCTTGGGGAAGAAGGACGGAATAGTGGCAACTCTAGACACGGGAGCGGGTGTGAATGTTATACCCTTGAACGTGTATGAAGAGTCGGGTTTGTCTGGCTTGAGACCTATGAAATGCATGGTGCAATTAGCGGATGGGTCCATGAAAAAGCCGTTGGGTGTGATTGAGAACTTGGCGGTGAGGGTTGCTGGTGTAGATGTGAAGACTAATTTCATCGTTATGCCTACATCTTCTGCTAAGCTTAAAGATGTGGTTCTCTTGGGTAGAGCCTTCATCAACAAAGTGCGTATGGTCATAGACATGTATCGCCGAACATGTCACTTTGAGGTAAATGGCAAGCAACACACGTTGCGAGCCATTGTTGATTCATGTGCTTATGTTGATACTAACGAACTTGTAGGATTTTTTGGTCCACTTTATGTTCGTCAAGATGTGCAGGGAATTGATGCTTTGAGAGGCAATTGGAGGGGGAAGTCTAGTACCCAAGGTGAAATCAATTCCGCATGAGTTGTGAAGAGTCGAGCCAACGACTTTTAAACGAAGGCGTTTCTCGGGAGGCAACCCGAGGTTGTAGGTACTTGCATATAGATTAGGAGCACGTTTTAAATTTTGTTTCGTTGATTAGACAAGGTTTTTGGGGTGAAAATTTAGCAAAAGTCGAAAAAAAATGGATTTGGGAGCTTCAGGTCCCAAGCGAACCGCTTGGCAAGCCCAAGCGGTCCGCTTGGATTTCCAGTAAAAATTTCATTCTTACTGGAAATCCAAGCGGAGCGCTTTGCAGGTCCCAAGCGGACCGCTTGCCAAGCGCTTCGCTTGGGACAGCCCAAGCGCTTTGCTTGGCTTTCCTTAAGAAAGCTAAGCGGAGCACTTGTGTATCAAAGCTCCCCACTTCGTTTTTCTTCCTCCATTGTCGATTTAGCACCCCAAAAATCTCAATCTCTCTCAATTCTCCACCAATTCTTGCAATCTTGTGCATTTTACAAAGCCCATCACCCCCTCTATCATCTAAACCGATCAAATTTCACGTTTGAAGCATCCATAACAAGGAATCAAAGGTACCTGTCATGAACCCTAACTTTCTTGAATTTGGGATTTTATCTTAATTAGCTTGAATTGTTTTATGTATTGGTAAATTAGAGTTTGATATTGATTGTTGAGCATGTTTCTTATTGGATGTGATGTCTAAATTCGAATTTTGCTTACTTTGATTTTGATGAATTCTATGGCTTGAATTCTTGCTAGATAATTGTTTGCATGATTGTTAGCTCGAAATTTGAGTATTGATATGATGTTGGTGTTGTTTAGATTGCATGAGAATGTGTAGGATTGGTTGGGTAGTTCTAATGGCGAGTTTGTTTGCTTGGTTTGATTCGAATTAGCTAATCGTAACGAAGTGTTAAAGCTTCTCGATTCGCTATGTTTGAATTTTAGCAAGCCTTCAAACTCGTTAAAAAGAACACTTGAGTGAGTTTTGACGTCTAAGAGTCGACTTGTTGCGTTATGACTTGTTTTAGACGAAGAACGTATACTTGTCTTAGAGTAGAAGTAGATTGTTTGGTAGTAGTGTAAGAGTCTAGTTACCGTCATCTTCAAGCTATCTAATGAGGTTTTACTAGGTACCATGGACACAAGATCCAAGAAGAAAGCAAGGAAGGATGGAGCTTCAACCTCCAAGGAGAATCCGGCATCAACTCCAAGGGAGATTCCCCGTGATGAAGGCGACCGTGACCCATACAAAGAATCGGACGCATTGCGGAGGTTCCGATACAACTTCTATAGGGGAGGAGAACGGTCAGTGATTTGGGACCGTAGCATCTCCTTTACTTCAAAGGAGTTGGACGTACTAAAGGGGACAAAATATGAGAACAATGGACTTTTCTTTGATGTACCCTATGCTCACCTTACCAGGCTTATAACGGAGAGAAGATGGACCTTCTATGGGAAAGAACTCTTCGGATGGGATAGAGACCTTGTCGAGGAGTTCCACATTGCCTTCGAGGACTATAACTATAAGGCCGAAGCAGTACCTATTCGTGGTGTGATGGTCCCTTTCTCACCATTGAGTATCACTAGTTTCATTATGGGACTATAGGAACCCTTGCGGGAAGACAAGAATAAGGTAGCATACTATGTGAGTGATCCCTATGCGCAATATGTCTATGACCCAACAATTGAGAAGTTTCCGAGGAGGTTAGCCGGGGTTCTGACAACCAAGGACTACAAGCCAAGGAAGACGCGTCTCGATAACACCTTGAAGTATAAAGATTTGCACTTGCACGCCCGCATGATCCTACCTTTCGTGGTAGCTAATCTGATCCCGGGACTCATAACCGAAGAGATAACGCCGGAAGTCGGGATCTTAATCTATTCCCTCATGGCGAACATGCCCATCACTCCCGGGGACATCATCTTCCAGCAATCCGAGATTAAACGAGAACCCGGCCACCCACTAGTCTTCCCACATCTGATCACTACTATGTGTGAGAAAGCAAATGTGCCAAACATCCGGCGCACCGAGGCATCGAGGGAACCAATCGACATAGAGACATACGATCTGATACTCCACCGCTTCGGAGTAGAGCAAGGGTTCGAAGACCCTTTTCCCCTTGTCATCCCTCACCGATCCGAGTGATTTTGCGGTGGTGGTACTCCTTTTTGATACTCTTAATTCATGATGTAACTTGAAGACTCCTTTACTTTCTTTATTTGCTTTTGTAGTTGTGACCTGTGTGCCTTTTGTCGTGATTCGTTTAGTCTTGTGATTGTCTTGGTGCCTTAGGTGATTAAGATAGGAAAAAAACATCGAAAATCTGGAAACAGAGCCAAGCGAAGCGCCTGGCAAGCCCAAGCGGTCCGCTTGGAATTCCAGTAAGAATTTCATTCTTACTGGAATTTCAAGCGGAGCGCTTGGATCCTCCCAAGCGCTCTGCTTGACAAGCGAACCGCTTGGCTCCCGCCAAGCGGTCGGCCTGGACCCTGTACCCAGATTTTCCTCGTTTTTTCCATTCTTCTCACCTTTGCGCACTCGTTTTCACATGTTTCTTGAGTCCTTTCAGGTACTACTCATATATAGGAGATTGGACACGAACCTTTATCTCAGGGAAGTGTACTTTCAATCCAATTTTTCCTTTTCATTCAACTTTTCTTTGCTCGAGGACGAGCAAAAGTTTAGGTTTGGGGAGGGGTTATTGGATTTTCAGTACTATATGCTTGTGTGGTTCGTACATGCCTGATTTTACTCAAGTTCATGTGATTTGTCGTGTTTTTTCAAATTTTTGCATGCATATCATCCCTAGATTAGTTGTTGCACATTGTTGTGTGTGGAGTTTATTGCCAAGTCTTTTGATCTTTTTTATTGAGTAGACTAAGTGTTTATGACCATTGATCATATGTTGCATCACTTTGCAAGTAGTTTGAGACTTGTCTCGCTTGGTTTGTCACATTCGCATGTGCACTAGTTAAGCTTAGTAGTCTCGACATCACCTTGAGTGGTGTTTCTTCTGTTGCGGTTCACGATGACCTTATAAAATGATGCATGTTAGAGTCTATGGTTGTAACCCGTGTAATTATGTACGTAAGAGGCGACAAGTTCTTCACCTCGATTTGAGATTGCCAAATGCCTAGGAAGGAGGTAGTGTGAGGTGTGCGATTCCTTGTATTAAACCTATTCTATCGAATAAGTTTGGGGAGGGGGTTGCCTTATTGATCTTGTCTTTCGTCTTTGAGTCGTTATAAGGTTTCCCTTTTTCTTTTTCTTTTTGTTTTGTGTCCCAACCTATTCTTGCGAATAGGTTTGGGGAGGTGTCTTTGTAAAAGAGTCTTTCCTTTTTTCTTTTTGTTTTGTGTCCCAACCAATTCTTTCGAATAGGTTTAGGGAGGTGTTTTTGACACTTAGTACTGCTGCTTGCCCCTATATAAAAAAAGAGAAGGAGAAAAAGAAAACAAGAAAAAAGAGAAAAGAAAAAGAGAAAATAAAAAAAAAAAGAAGAAAGAAAATAAAGAATAAGACCCAAAAGCAAAAGAAGGGTCGTTGCAAGCCAAAAGCAGTCTAGTAAAGTGTCAAGTGTCATGTAAATATTTGTTATTGAAGTTATCGAGTTGTAGATTCTATCTTTCGTTTCGTGTCGCCTTTGTCCAAGGCCTGTTCTTGACCACCCTCGTCTTGCTATTCAAGAAGTGGTTGAAGGAGACTCATTCGTTGAGAGTCTGGGCAGAATAGGGGAGTGTTATCTTTCTAGGGAACCCTCCTTTGTTTGATGAGAGCCAGTATTGGTTCGCCCTCTCTTGAGGAAAAGTCTCGCTTGGTGAACAGTAGTAAGCCCTCGGTTTCATAGGCACAGGGCAATTGTAGTATGATAACATGCATCATTGTGTCGTCACTGACCAGGTCCAGGTAGAAGATGTTACGAGAGACTCCTTTGTTTAACCAAGTGCACATGAGAATGTGTATATTCGCAATCGAGGCATTCATCAACCTACTTGCATGTCATGCTCATTTGGTTTTGTTCATAAGCATTTGGTAGATTCAATATATTAGTTCACTTTACTTGGCATGAGACTCCTTTGTGTTGCATTTAGGATAGTTTGTTGCTTGAGGACAAGCAAAGGTTTGGTTTGGGGAGTTTGATGAACGTATTTTTGACGCGTTCATCTTGTCTTTTTTACCTTCTTTTGCTATCTTTTAGCCTTGTTGTTTGGTTAGTTTTGTAGAATAGTGTCACGTTTATTGTTTTCTGCATTTTCAAGCACTTAGATACGAAATGGCGTTTTTGGAGCTAAAAACGAGCCTTTTTGATGAAAAGATGGCCCCGTTGAAGTTCTCCAATCTCCGAGGCTTGTTCGTAAGTGTTTGAGCATCAATAAGCATCGAGAAGGATGAGTCCAAGACACCCGAGGGCCATGCGAGGGCAAAAAGATTGAGTTTGAAGACAAAAATCTGCCCAGGAGCCAAGCTAAGCGCCTGGAATAGTGAAGCGCTCCGCTTCAATTTCCAGGAGCTTTGGCACAGAAGCCAAGCGAAGCGCTTGGAGTGCCCGAAGCGCTTCGCTTGCCAAGCGCTCCGCTTGGCTTCTCCAAGCAGTCCGCTTGGCAGCGGTTACGTTTTCGGATTTTCCTTCTTAGATCTGATCTTTGATCATTTTTTGAATATCTTTTTGAACTGTAACTTCGTTTTGGAGAGCTCCTAAGCCCCAAAACTCAGATTACATTGTATTTTAGCTTGGGATTCAAGGTTTTGATTGGGATTCATCCTTTGTAATCATCTACGGAGAGGTTTTCTTTGCTTTCCACCGATTAGTGACAACTTTGGTGGTAACTTGTATCACTCTCTTGTCTTGTAGTTTGATATGATGTATTCTGATTATTATTCATATGAATTGATGTCTATGTTGATGAATATGAGTAGCTAAATCTTTTGTGTTGGTGGTAGAATGTAGAATATGCATGCTATGGGTTATGTTTATGCTTACATGAGATTGTGATTCAATCTTGCTGCAAATCCCTTCATATGATTCTTAGTTGCCTATAAAATATATTCGAATTGAGTATAGTGACAAACTCTTGGTCAATGAAAGCTATAGGATTGTATGTTAGAGATTTGCAGCATGCTAGATAAATGGTGTTGGTGACAAGCATCTCTAAAGTATTGATAGTGATCTTTCATGATGTGTGTCTTAAAGTTGCCTAGACGAGTTGCTTAGCAGACTTGATCGAAGGTTTTACGCACTGAACTTGTGAGCATATTCGTAACCCATGCATGTGTATTTGATTTCTACCACCAACCGTTTTCCAAACTTGATTTACATAAATCCGATTTCTCGTTGCTTGGTACTAAAGAAAACGATTCTACAAACAATTGAATTCGTACTGAAATTGCTAGCAAAAACCTCAAACAAAGTCACGTTAGGTCCCGAGAGAACGACACTCGGGGACAACTTGCCATTGCACTCTAGTTTGTGTAGTGATAAGTGTTCTTAGGCTTTTAAACAAATTTAATTGGTGAAAAACGACATCATCACTGCGTGCAAGTGTTGCGAAAACGGTGAGCCTCCACTTGCTAAGGAGGAAGATAAGGGCCTTGGTTTTGATGTGAGTGGTGAGGAGCAAGAGGATCCTGAGACAATCCCTGATAGCTTCGATGTTAGGATTGGGGTTGGTAGTCTCTATGATGTCCGTGCTACACTAGATACGGGGTCTTACTCTAATGTGCTCCCCATGAATGTGTTTGAGAAGAGTGGCCTAGGAGAGCTTGCGAAGCACAAAGCCATTGTGCAACTAGCGGATGGATCCTTTGTACGACCGGAGGGCATTGTGAAGAATGTATTGGTCAAGATTGGCGAAGCTTCTGTTTACACCAATTTCGTTGTGATGCCGGCGTCTACACCTGGGTTTAGTGATGTTGTTCTCTTGGGGCGAACATTCTTAACCAAATTATGCTCCGTAATCGACATCTACAGGAGAAATTGCACCATTGAGGTGGATGGCAAGCAACATGTGTTGCAAGTCGTATCTGATTCTAGTCCTCGCTTTAATGTTTCTCATGCTATTAACTTTTTTGGTCCTGCTGCGTATGTTATTTCTCATTCTCAGGTACTAGGTATGAGGAAGAGATCGATGAAGGGGAAGTCTAGTAACCGTAAGGACAAGAACTAAAGAGCCAGAAGAAGTCGAGTCAGAGACTTTTTAAACAATGGCGCTTTCCGGAGGCAACCCGAAATTTTATTGCTTTCTTGCATTGCATACATACATCGAACACTTGTTTTTTGATAAGTTTTTGTGGTTTGTGTATTGTTTTGTGCTTATTGTATGTGTTTGAGTGAAGTTTCTCGAGTGTTTCAGTGAGGAAAATGTTTTGGAGTTAAAATTTTGTGAGAGGGGCTGAAAAAATTCGGCGCCTAGCCTCTGTAAGTGGGAGGCGCACTGCCTCCTATGGGGGGAGGTCCACCCCCCACTTCAAGAGAGCCAGCGGCTCTTTGGAAGCGAGAGGCGGACCGCCGTCCATGGGCGGTGGACCGACCCCAACTCCAGAGAGTTGGGGCCTCTGTGGAGTTGAGAGGCGGACCGCCCCATGGGGGGCGGTCCGCCCCTCAACACCCGAGAGCCCTAGCTCTCGGGTGGTGTGGGGCGCACCGCCCCACACCCGGGGCTGTCCGCCCCACAGTCCTACATACCTCAAAAACGATTTTTCCTCCCCCTTCATCTCATTCTTCAACTTTTATCTCCCTTTTACTCCCAAAATCGAAATTTTCCCAAAAATCTTCACTCTTCCATAATTCTTTCAATTCTCCACCAAATTTTGTGTTCTTTAGCTTGAATCAAAGCCCATTACATGCTCTTCATCTTCATCCGAACAAATCTATTCATACTTCATCCGATTTCCGGATCTGAGGTAACCACTCAAGAACCCAAATTTTCAAAATTTGGGGTTTCTTGATTTTTGCTTCAATTGAGCTTATATGATGTATGGGTTACTTGTTTGTGTGATTATTACATGACTTCTCTATCAATTGCATGCTTAATTTCGTTGGGATGGTTGAGTTGGGGCTTTTTCTCAATTAGGATTTCTAAGTCTTGATTGCATTGTTTTGATTTGTTCATGCCTATTTAAATTCGAGCAAATTGATATGATGACTATAGATTATTGGGTAGAACACTTGATTGGGTAGATTGTGAGATTTTTGGTGATTTTTGATACTATGGTATGCATGTTGCCTTATGAATTTGAGGTTATTCGTTGTCTAGCATGAGCTTTGATTATGATATAGAACATGATTGTGATGAATTGCATGATTGCTCTTAGCATAGGTAGCTAGACTAGAACAAGGGGTAAGGGAGTAGAGTTGGTCGAAGTTGACACTCGTTTACTTGCACACATTGCATTTGCACTAGCATATCGTTTTTGTTGAGTACAAGATACTAATTGCCGCGTTTTAGGTACCATGGTTCGTGATAAGAAGAAAGCAGGGTAATCCAAGAGCAAGAAGGGCAAGGGAGCCTCGAGCTCCCGAGCCAGCGGAGCCTATGAACCATCGCTCCAAGCGATCTCCATTTGACTGGACTTTGAAGAGGACGCTGCCTAAAGTAAAACCCGTTCCATAGTCCGTGACAGAAAAATCCAAATCCCAGCAAGCCATGCTAACACACCGGCGTGCCGAATGCTCTATAGCTTGGAGGGGAGACGGAACTGGAAGTGGTACACCTCCAACCGGTTCTAGGGGTACGATGTATCGCTACTTCAAGAGTTCTACATAGGATACACGGACCATGCGGACATGGGGGGTATCCCAGTATGGAACACACTTGTGCCGTGGACCCCCCAAACGATTTCAGATTTCATCCATTTAGGGGAACGGGAGTTCACCGGGAGTGCACACGCATACAGGTACTCGAGGGCAACCCGGGTGATTGACGATAGTGTTACACAGGTGATCTGCCACCGGGATTATGTGTACCCATTGACGAACGTGTCAGATTCAGTCAAATAAATTTTTAATTAGCCAAAGGCAATCCACAACTACAACGAAAACCGTAGTGTAGTAGTAGAATGACTCGAGTGTCGTTCTCTCAGGACTATACTAGCTTTATCAAATCTAATTAAGATTATAAAACAGCAGATAGAAAGCAATAGGGGTTTTCAAGCAGATAATGGAGATTGGTGATAGTATGGTCCTTCTTAACATAATGGGTCGATAATCATGCATAAATTCCTCGGTCTTGCATAGAGATCTTTGAATCAATCTTGTGTCCTGTTGCAAGTATTAAGCACTACGAAGATAATATGGGTCTGACTTGTCAACAACTAACGTCCTAATGTGTTCCGTAATTATTCAACACTACAAAGATAATTGGTCTGATTGGTCGACAAGTGTCCAAGTGTGCATAATGATCACTACAACATACGAGAATTTTGCTTTCAACTGATCAACGAAATAAAGCAATGACACGGAGTATAATGCGCGATATAGCCATTAGCATGATTATCTTCCCTCGCTAAGAATTCACATACTACCACCAACGATAAATTTAGCTACTCATAATAGGCATGCAATCAATAGCAATCATAGAAGAAAACATATTGAAAGAATATAAAATAAGTAGATAAAACTGTAAGATACAAAGTTACCGAAAGTTGTCAATCTCCGGATGATTGCGATCCTACGCGCTCCAATCTGCTATGAAAAAGTATCCCCTAAGCTATGGAACTCCCAGGACAGGCCCCGGGAAGTTCCTACCTAAAACTATAGAGAGAGGTGAGAAAGTAGGCTTGGAAAGATATGATTTTCGGAGATAAAACTGAGCACTATATATAGGCCCGAATTTATCACGGGGCGGTTCGCCTCTGGCTGGGGCGGTTCGCCCCACAGCTATTTCACGGAATTTCCGCGTTTTCGACGCGGTTTTGGATTTCTTCACCTTTTCGGACTCGGTTTATGACTTCTAGTAGCCTTCTAACCTCCAGGTTCGGCCTCTAGACTTCAAATCCTATCTGGAAACCTTCAGATACTCCAAATAGGCTTCTGGAACACCAATTCCTTGTAGACTTCAATATAATTGCCCCGAAATCTCCGAATTTCAACCAAAACCTGTAAAATAAAATCTAAAGGGAAACGTGACACTATTCTAATAAAATGTACTAAAATATAGCTAAATTATCATAGAGGATAGCTAAATTAGGTGAAAAAGACTCGAATGAAAGTGTAAAATACACATTCATCAAACTCCCCAAACCGAACCTTTGCTTGTCCTCAAGCAACTAAGCTAGACTCTAATAAAAAAAACATGCAGGACTCAAACTGGAGTTTCATGTCAAATAAAATCAACTAATCTACTGAATCTATCAAATAACATATGAACAAAAACCATATAAAGCAAAGCATGAATATAGGTTGATAAATACCTCGATTGATTTATACACATCCACATAAGCACTTATGTCAAGACAAGATAGTCTCTCGTAACATTCTCTACCTGGACCTAGTCAGTGACGACGTAATGATGCATGCCAAGATACGAATGGTTGCCCCGTGCCTATGAAACTGAGGACTTACTGCTGTTCCACCATGTTAAGACTTTTCCTCAAAAGAGGTCGAACCAGTACTGGCTCTCATCAAACGAAGGAGGGTTCCCTATAAAAGATAACTCTCCCCTATTCTACCCATCTCTCAAGTAAAGTCTTAAGCTATTCACCACTTCCTGAATGGCAGGACGAGGGTGGTCTAGAACAGATGACACTCAAGACAAAAAAGATAAAAAATAGAAAAACACAATTACGAACAATACGAAAAATGGAAAAGACTCAAACTTTGCTAAACTGCTATTTGGCTTTATTTTTTGGACCCTTCTTTGCTTTTTTGGGGTCTTCCTTTTTTCTCTTTCTTTTTCTTTCCAGATTTTTTCTTTTTCTCTTTTTTTTTTCTGGAATTTTTCTTTCTTTTTTTTTTCGATTTTTTTTCTAGCCAGCAGTAGCATAACAAAAAGAGAAACAAAATGACCGACACGACTTCCCCAAACCTATTCGAAAGAATAGGTTGGAGTACAAAATTCACAGAAAAGGAAAATAATGAACTCACGATACGAAAATGAAAAAAACCAGAAACAAGTCTATGATGGTGTAACCCCCTCCCCAAACCTATTCGAAAGAATAGGTTATAAACAAAGGATCACACAACCTCACACTACCTCCTTCCTAGGCATTTAGCAATCTCAAAGCATGGTGAAGACTTGTTGCCTCTTAGGTACATAATTACTCGGGAAAACAACCATAAGACCCTAATATGCATCATCCTATTATAAAGGCCTTCGTGAACCGCAGTAGAGAAAACACCACTAAGTGATGTCGAGACTACCATGCTTAACTAAGTGCAATACATAAATGTGACAGGCCAAGCGAGAAAAACCTCAAACAAATTCATAGAGATGAAGCATACGATTAATGGCATAGCTAGTTGATCTACCCAATAAAAAAGTTCAAAAAATTCGGCAATAAACTCCATATAAAACATGCAAAACTATCCTAGGAAAGCAGTAAACGTGCAAATGCAAATGATAAAGCATGCGAGGTACTATACTCATCTTACCAATGCCAAGCTCCAAACTAACAACATCAGATCACTTAAATCCCATCCCCCCTCATGAAATTAACGCTAGTCCCTAGCAGTAAGAAAATGAGGAAATAAAATATGATACTAGATGTTACCCCATGGTTTGGCCTCGGTCGGCTGAGTATGCTGCTCTTGAGTTATTGGGCCTCCTCCGGGAGCTTTATAGGGAGTCATCAGGTCTTCAGGTACGCGCGGTAGTTTCAACTATGGGACGTATTGGAGCAACTCCTCAGTTAGTATCATCATTGCCCGTATGGCCTTCATTGTCACTACTTTCACGCACATCCTCACTAGTAGAGTTGTAGTGGCAGGTTGAATTCTCAAGATTAGCCGCCGCTGTTATGGAAGTCTCCATCCTGTAGCCCTCCAATAGGATGTGAACTCTTGAAGGGGAAAGGGCAGTGGTATCAGGACCTCTCCCTCCAACGGTTTACTCCACGAGAAGGTTTCAGTCAGCTGCTCGGATACTCAGGAGTCCTCTACCTTTTTCTCCAATTTTGTCCACATTCTCTACAGTTGATGCTCCCAATATCAATGTTATGCTCCCTTTAGAGGCAGGCAAGGGGCACCCCAACAAGGTGCTGAGTACCTGTGTAATTATGTTTTGGAACCAAGCTAGCGCTTCGGAATCTTCTAGCAACTGCGAACTCAAGATCAAATCCGTCGCTGCGAGAATGTCCCGGCGCCTTCCAGTTCACACGAACTTTGCAGTCCTTGTGATGGAGTGATGACGTAATAACGGTTTCTGTCCCTTCGGTGGTGCATGAATAGGCATAAGAGTCCTTACTCCAGGTGTACTCAAGCTCCTCCTCTCGGATAACCCACGACGTTGTTGCAAAACCCCTTGGCTCGAACGCACATCTAGCGAGATCACCTTCCTTGGCATGGTTTTTCACAGCAATCATACGGGAATGCTCCCTTCCCTTGGTATGGTACCTACAAACAGCGGTTAGCACCTCGTACGACACAAAACAGACTCAAATATATACTAGTGTAAAAGCGAAAAATACGAGTGATAAAATCAACAATCAAGCTCCCCAAACCGCAATGTCTAGCCTAGCTTCTTCATCATGCAACATACCAACGTAACTACTACATCAATACATCACATCATGCTTTTACTAGACAACCAATATCCTTGATAACAAGGCTCAATTCATACAATAGCAGCGCAAAAATTCTACCAACATAAATCCTCATACTCAACAATTAAGCATTCTAATGTCAAATCCACCATCATTACTTCAATAAACACAATCATATGCAATAAATCAAAGATAAAGACATATTGCAGAACAAGATATATCATCTAGCAGCAAAATACCCAAATCAACAATCCAAGCAAAATTGAGCATGCAATTGATAGTAAATAACATGTCTAATCATACAAAAAACATACCCATACATCAAATAAGCATAATCGAAGCTCAAATTAAAAACCCCCAAATTCGAAAATTAGGGTTCTAAGCATGATACCTCAGATCTGCAAATCTAACGAGTTAGGATGAAATCTGTTCGGATAGGATGATAGATCATGTAATAGGCTTCGAATTAAGCTAAAGAACACTCAATTTGGTCAAGAAATGAAGAAGTTATGAAGATTTAGGAGCAAAATCGCATTTTTCGGGTTTTTTGGGAGTATGGATGAAGAAAATAGGGTTTTGGGGTTGAAATCTGCGTTTTTCAAGATCTGGGACCGTGGGGCGGTTCGCCCCACGTGTGGGGCGGTTCGCCCCGTGCTCCCCCATGCGGGGAGACGGGTCCCGATATCAGAAAATGCGGTTTAAATCCCGAAACTAATTTTTTCAAAAAACCACTCGAAAATTCTCACTCAAACAAAAGCATATACGACACAGACATGAACAAATTCGCATATGAGAAGCAAATAGTTCAAGAATGAATGCATGCAGAAAAGCAGTAAAGAAAGCGATAAAAATTCCGGGTAGCCTCCCGGATAGCGCCATTGTTTAAAGTCTTTGACTCGACTCCTGTCTGCGCCTATCTCTTCTTTTTGCGGGTACTAGGCTTCCCCTTCATTGATCTCCTTTCCATGCCACGAACCTGTGAATAAGAAAGAATATAGGATGCAAGACCACAATAGTGAGTAGTAATATCAGGCGGTTCAGGTGGATCAGGTATGGCTTGCAACACGTGTTGCTTGCCATTCACTTCAATGGTGCAAGTTCTTTGGTAGATATCCATCACCGAGCGTAGTTTAGTCAAGAATGTTAGCCCTAAGTGTATGACATCCCCCGTTCCAAGTGCAGACGCTCGCATAACTACAAAGTTGGTGTATATAGATGCTTCACCAATCTTGACCAACACGTTTTTCACAACGCCCTCGGGTCTCATAAATGATCCATCCGCCAGTTGCACAATAGCTCTTTGCTCAGATAGTTTTCCGATGTTGCTGTTTTCAAACACATTCAAAGGAATTATGTTTGAGTAGGATCCCGTATCTAGTGTGGCACGGACATCTTCAAGCTCACCAATCCCTACCTTAACATCGAAACTTTTAGGGAGTGGTTCGGGATCCTCTTGCTCCTCATCACTTGTGTCGGAACCAAGGTCCTTCTCTTCTTCCTCAGCCAGTAGAAGTTCTTCCTTCATGCAGCACTCACACCTAACAACGTTCCTGATGGTGATTTCGTCAGGTACATCACTAGCTAATGTAATGGCATTCGACTTCACAGTGCTGCTAGGCAGTTTTCGGTCGATCAACTCTTGCATCTTTTGATGGGCAAGCCTAGTGCTTTCTTCCAACTTATCAAGTCTTGCTCTAGTCTTCTCAGAATCTTCTTCATAACGTTTGAGAAAACTTTGTGTGTGATCAACCATCTTCTGCAAGTTCTCCATCAGTAGAGCCGTCTTCGACTTCGGTGGCTCTTTCGGAGCGGGGTTTTCGCAGTGATCATTACCATAGTTCAGCCTACTACGGTGTTGGTTAGATCCATAAGTTTGGTTAGCCGGTGCATATCCTTGATTGTTACGGTATCCTCTTCTCCAAAATCCACCTCGAGGATTCCTACTGTCTTGTCCGTAGCTAACTTCTTGAGTGCCAAACTCCGTAGAGAAGGCTTCTTCTTCTCCTCCTCGAGCCCAGTTGCCATCATCGTATGCCAGCTCCGATCTACACATATGAGCCCCATGCCCATAGTTCTTGCATATTCGGCATACTTCGTTCGAAACAGTTGTTCCGGTGGCGCTCTTGAGGACTTGCTTCAATTCGTTGGTAAAGCACTCGAATTGATCCCCATTCCCCCTATACATAGGGGCTTCTTGAGTCGGTGGAGCTTCAGGTCCACGTCTCCTAACCATTGCTCTTGGGTCCTTGAACTGCGAACCCTTAGCAAGCCTTTTGAAAACTGCCCAGACAGCTTCTGCGGTTTCCTCCCAAATATTGCCTCGGCATTGGAAATCCACCACTTGTTGGTTCTCGAAGGTTAGTCCATTGTAGAAGTGTTGGACTAGGTCGGAAAGTTCAAAACCATGGTGAGGGCACTTGTTCGTAAGATCTTGGAACCTCTCAAACGCGGTGTAGATGGTCTCATCATAGTCCTGCTTGAATCCAGTGATTTGCGCCTTAAGCGCGGTAGTCAGAGTGTGTGGGATGTATTTCTCCATGAAAGCTGAAAAAACCTTTTCCCAAGTGTCCAGCGAGCCTGCTGGAAGAGAGCTCAGCCATGACTTGGCTCTGTCGCCAAGTCCCATAGCAAAAACCTTCATCCTTAACTCATCCGTTGTTATGTCAGCTCCGGGTCGTGGGAGTTGGTTGACGAAATCAACGATATCGTGCAAGTACCCCATCACATCTTCCCTTGATAAGCCATAGAACCTCGGAAGTTGTTGGAATGCGTGGTTCTTGATCTCCAGATCTCGGGTTGCAGATGAAAGAACTATCGCCGGTCCCCTCATACGATCCTTGGTGGGTTGTACCCATGCCTTCAGTGGTCTAGCTTCTGCCATTCCGTCGATTTCCTTGAATAGACTAATTAGAGATTCAGAGAAATCGGGTTCCTCTATTTCCTCTAGTGCGCGCCTCCAAGTAGTCGCCTTCTTTGGTGGTAGACTCTATCGATCTCAGCAATTGAATTAGCAAGCGGTGTTCCTGCAGAACGTGTATGCGACATACACTATCTGTGACAGACTAGAAAAGGTGATTAGAAACAAATAGGAAAGCAGAGAGAGATTAAAAGGAAAACTAAAACTAAAAGAATTAGGAATCTAAAGCTGAAAATATAAACAAATTAAACAGAAAAAAGGAGTATAGTCCCCGGCAACGGCGTCAATTTGATGAACGTGTCAGATTCAGTCAAATAAATTTGTAATTAGCCAAAGGCAATCCACAACTACAACGAAAACCCTAGTGTAGTAGTAGAATGACTTGAGTGTCGTTCTCTCAGGAGTATACTAGCTTTATCAAATCTAATTAAGATTATAAAATAGCAGATAGAAAGCAATAGGGGTTTTCAAGCAGATAATGGAGATTGGTGATAGTATGGTCCTTCTTAACATAATGGGTCGATAATCATGCATAAATTCCTCGGTCTTGCATAGAGATCTTTGAATCAATCTTGTGTCCTGTTGCAAGTATTAAGCACTACGAAGATAATATGGGTCTGACTTGTCAACAACTAACGTCCTAATGTGTCCCGTAATTATTCAACACTACGAAGATAATTGGTCTGATTGGTCGACAAGTGTCCAAGTGTGCATAATGATCAATACAACATACGAGAATTTTGGTTTCAACTGATCAACGAAAAAAAAGCAATGACACGGAGTATAATGCGCGATATAGCCATTAGCATGATTATCTTCCCTCGCTAAGAATTCACATACTACCACCAACGATAAATTTAGCTACTCATAATAGGCATGCAATCAATAGCAATCATAGAAGAAAACATATTGAAAGAATATAAAATAAGTAGATAAAAACTGTAAGATACAAAGTTACCGAAGGTTGTCTATCTCCGGATGATTGCGATCCTACGCGCTCCAATCTGCTATGAAAAAGTATCCCCTAAGCTATGGAACTCCCAGGACAGGCCCCGGGAAGTTCCTACCTAAAACTATAGAGAGAGGTGAGAAAGTAGGCTTGGAAAGATATGATTTTCGGAGAGAAAACTGAGCACTATATATAGGCCCGAATTTATCACGGGGCGGTTCGCCTCTGGCTGGGGCGGTTCGCCCCACAGCTATTTCGCGGAATTTCCGCGTTTTCGACGCGGTTTTGGATTTCTTCACCTTTTCGGACTCGGTTTATGACTTCTAGTAGCCTTCTAACCTCCAGATTCGGCCCCTAGACTTCAAATCCTATCCGGAAACCTTCAGATACTCCAAATAGGCTTCTGGAACACCAATTCCTTGTAGACTTCAATATAATTGCCCCGAAATCTCCGAATTTCAACCAAAACCTGTAAAATAAAATCTAAAGGGAAACGTGACACTATTTTAATAAAATGTACTAAAATATAGCTAAATTATCATAGAGGATAGCTAAATTAGGTGAAAAAGACTCGAATGAAAGTGTAAAATACACATTCATCACCCATATGGCAACAGACCGGAGAGGCTGAACAGGAAGGACCTCATCCTTGAGGCTAGGACGGCTATGAAGTTCATCATGGCCAATCTCATTCCTGGGACCAATGGTACTTCGATTCAGCCATGGTATGCATAGCTGATCTACTGTATTTTGGGTCAGCATAACATTGACATCGGCAACATCATCTATGAAGAGTATGAGAGGCATTGGAACAAAAAGAGGAAGCCCTTTGTCTTTCCCTGCCTGATCACCGCCTACTGCAGATAACACAGGGTAGAGGGTATTAACGAGACCGGATCAGTCATCTCGACCTTGACTCCAGCATCTATCACTGAGCCGGAGCATAGGTTCCGACAGACCATACCTTCAGCTGCCGCCGCCGATGACTCACCATCTTCCTCACCGAGTGATGGGGATGACATGGAGACAGATGATCGGGACCCTATTCCGGACCCTATTCCAGACACCGCCGCTCCTAGTGGGTCACAGCAGTCACCTCGAGCGACACGTAGTTCCCATGGATTTGATTTTACTGAGCTTAGGACCTACCTCGATGACAGATTACGTGGGTTCGATGCCAATGTTGCAAACCTAACCACCACTGTACAAGGTTTACAGCATACACTTGATGGATATGTTGCCCAGCGCAACAGTGATTGGGAGCTCGTGGAGGAGCATCGCCGGAACGATAGGCAGATCATTTTGCAGTAGCAGATGCTCTTGGACCGGCAGCAGGAGACCCTACAGCAGTCCCAGGATCTTCTCTCTGACATGTGGAATGACTATTACGGGGATTATGACCCGGATTACTAGTCTTTTCACATGTCCATTCTGGTATACTCAGCCGACAGAGGCCACACATTCGGTAACATCTAGTGTCACTTTATATTCCTCATTCTCTTTTGTTGGGGACCAGCTTGAGCTTCATGTGGGGGGGTGTTATGTGAACCATGATGTTAGTATTGTATGACTTATGTCGTTGAGTATTGTATCTTGTACCTTTGTTTGCATGTTTACTGCTTTCATAGGATTTAGTTTGTTCGTATGCATTCATCCTTAGTCTAGTTTTTGCATGTTGTTGTGTGGAGTTCTGATGAACGTATTTTTGACGCGTTCATCTTGTCTTTTTTACCTTCTTTTGCTATCTTCTAGCCTTGTTTTTTGGTTAGTTTTGTAGAATAGTGTCACGTTTTGTGTTTTCTGCATTTTCAGGCACTTAGGTACGAAACGGCGTTTTTGGAGCTAAAAACGAGCCTTTTTGATGGAAAAGATGGCCCCGTTGAAGTTCCCCAATCTCCGTGGCTTGTTCGTAAGTGTTTGAGTATCAATAAGCATCGAGAAGGATGAGTCCAAGGCACCCGAGGGCCATGCGAGGGCAAAAAGATTGAGTTTGAAGACAAAAAACTGCCGAGGAGCCAAGCTAAGCGCCTGGAATAGTGAAGCGCTCCGCTTCAGTTTCCAGGAGCTTTGGCACAGAAGCCAAGCGAAGCGCTTGGAGTGCCAAAGCGCTTCGCTTTCCAAGCGCTCCGCTTGGCTTCTCCAAGCGGTCCGCTTGGCAGCGGTTACGTTTCGGATTTTCCTTCTTAGATCTGATCTTTGGTCATTTTTTGAGATCTTTGGAACTGTAACTTCGTTTTGGAGAGCTCCTAAGCCCCAAAACTCAGAGAAAACTCAGATTACATTGTATTTTAGCTTGGGATTCAAGGTTTTGATTGGAATTCATCCTTTGTAATCATCTACGGAGAGGTTTTCTTTGATTTCCACCGATTAGTGACAGCTTTGGTGGTAACTTGTATCACTCTCTTGTCTTGTAGTTTGATATGATGGATTCTAATTATTATTCATATGAATTGATGTCTATGTTGATGAATATGAGTAGCTAAATCTTTTGTGTTGGTGGTAGAATGTAGAATATGCATGCTATGGGTTATGTTTATGCTTACATGAGATTGTGATTCAATCCTGCTGCAATTTCCTTCATATGATTCTTAGTTGCCTATAAAATATATTCGAATTGAGTATAGTGACAAACTCTTGGTCAATGAAAGCTATAGGATTGTATGTTAGAGATTTGCAGCATGCTAGATAAATGGTGTTGGTGACAAGCACCTCTAAAGTATTGATAGTGGTCTTTTATGATGTGTGTCTTAAAGTTACCTAGACGAGTTGCTTAGCAGACTTGATCGAAGGTTTTACGCACTGAACTTGTGAGCATATTCGTAACCCATGCATGTGTATTTGATTTCTACCACCAACCGTTTTCCAAACTTAATTACAACAATCTGATTTCTCGTTGCTTTGTTCAAAGGAAACGATTCTATAAACATTTGAACTCGTTGACTGAAATTACTAGCAAAAACCTCGAGCAAAGCCACGTTAGGTCCCGAGAGAACGACACTCAGGGACAACTTGCCATTGCACTCTAGTTTGTGTAGTGATAAGTGTTCTTAGGCTTTTAAACAAATTTAATTGGTGAAAAACGACATCATCAATTTGGCGCCATTGCCGGGGACTTAACTCCTTTGGTTGGTGTTTTTGTTTTGGTTTTTTCAGCCAACATCTCTTCTTTGTCTCATTTCTGTTTTTGTTTCTTTTTGCTTGAGATACTCACTATCTTGTATTTCAGGTGAGTGCATGCCTAGAACCCGAACGGGTGGACCTATTATTGAACCTTTTGTAGACGAGATCGATCGTTTGTTTCAAAGGAGAAGGAGGAATTTGAATCTCGAGTTTGAAGAAGTAGCATCTAGAGCTTCCACTTCTGGTATTCGGGAAGAGTCTTCTTCTTATCTTTTGGAGCCAATTCTTGAATCTGTTTACTTGGAAGGTGAAATGGCGGAGCGGCCCATACGTACACTTACTAAGCCTACGGTTGGGGCTAGAGGACCAGCAATTGTCCTCAATGATGCCACAAGGAACTTGGAGATCAAGAATCACATGTTCCAACAACTACCCAAATTCTATGGGATGGCTAATGAGGACGTGATAGGGTACTTGAATGAACTCGAGAACTTTGTTCTCCATCTTGGGCGACCAGGAGCTGGCGTTACGGATGATGATCTCCGCATGAAGGTCTTTTCTATGGGGCTAGGGGATCGTGCAAAGGCTTGGCTCAATACTTTGGAGGCCGGGTCTCTGACAACATGGGATCTATGTTTTGATAAGTTCATGGAGCGTTACTACCCCGCTTCCAAGACAATGGCTATGAAGAGCCAAATTAGCTCCTTCGAGCAGAGGTACCATGAGCCTTTCCACGAGGACTATGATCGTTTCATGGGGTTGCATCATCGATGCCCACATAACGGGTATGATAAAGGTCAGCTTCTCCAATTCTTTTACAACGGTTTACATCCTGAGATTCAATCTCAAGTGGATAGTATTTGTGGAGGTAGTATGGGGGAGTTTCTTCCTTCTCAAGCTCAAGTGAAGCTGGACATGATGTACCGGAATTCCCAAAACCGGAATGTGAGGGCTCGTGTGCTCCAAAAGGAGCAAAGAGGTGAGGCCAAGGTAGTAGTGGAACAAAATGCCTTCGATGGGTTCACCCATGAAGTGAAGCAAGCTTTGAGGCAAAGCGTTCCTTCTCCTTCTACGGAAGTTTGTGGTGTGTGCAAGAACTATGGGCACCCGGCCTACTTATGCCGTTCTGAATTTGCTAGAGAGCAATATATCACGAACGATGTCCGTCAAGAAGTATATGCTGCTGAGGGAGAGCAAGTAGTTGGAGATGTGAACTACGGGCAAGGTTATGGCAATGTGAGGCCACAAAACCGTGGACCCCGAGGTGGGTACCAGAATCAAGGCAACCGTGGTTATCTTCATAACCCGGATCAAAATGCCTATTGTCCTAACAAAGATAGAAGTCGTCTCAGCTATGGGAACAATTGGTATGAAGGAGCACCGCCTTCTAATCCTACACGTCCGCCTCAGGTTTCTAGTTCGGGACCACAAGGTGGAGGGGTGCTTCCTTCACCTCTTGTCTCTTCTCTCAACGATCTTGTGTTGAAAACAAATAAGTTTATGGAGCATTACTATCGTAATGAAGCTACTAATAATCAGCGGTTTGAGAAGCTTGAGGCTAGTAGTAGCAACCTCCATAAGAAGTTGAAAGAGCTGATAGATCGGGGGGCTAGTAGAGAGCAAGGGAAGTTTCCCGGAAATACGGAGAAGGCTATGGCCATAACCGTGGTGACTGATTTGCCCGTGGAGATCACGGTTGTGAGAGACAATGCACTAGTTGAGGTGCCAAGTTGCAAGATAACTGAAACTTGCAAAGTGAGTGAGGAGCTTGAGACTCCTAAGGTAGTTGTGGAAGAGAAAGTGGTCGCACAATCTGATGCGATAGTAGAAGAAGTGAGTGAAAACTCATCGTCTGAGGATGAGTTGGTGGATATGGTGGAAGTGCCTATCCAAGAGAGCTTTGATGTGGAAATCGGCTTGGGTACGAAGGATGGAATAGTGGCAACTCTAGACACAGGAGCGGGTGTGAATGTCATACCTTTGAACGTGTACGAAGAGTCGGGTTTGTCTGGCTTAAGACCAATGAAGTGCATGGTGCAATTGGCGGATGGGTCTATGAAGAAGCCATTGGGTGTGATCGAGAATCTAGTGGTAAGAGTCGCCGGTGTAGAGGTCAAGACGAACTTCATCGTCATGCCTACATCCTCCGCAAAGCTCAAGGATGTGGTTCTTTTGGGTAGAGCCTTCATCAACAAAGTACATATGGTGATAGACATGTATCGTCGTACATGTAGCTTCGAGGTAAATGGCAAGCAACATACGTTGCGAGCCATAATTAATTCATGTGCTTATGTTGATACTAACGAACTTGTAGGATTCTTTGGTCCTCTTTATGTTCGTCAAGATGTGCAGGGATTTGGTGCTTTGAAGAGCACTTGGACGGGGAAGTCTAGTACCCGATGCGAAATTGATCCCGCATGAGCTAAGACGAGTCGAGCCAATGACTTTTAAACGAAGGCGCTTCTCGGGAGGCAACCCGAGGTTTTAGGTACTTGCATATAGATTAGAAGCACGTTTAAATTTTGTTTCGTTGTTTAGACAAGGTTTTTGGGGTGAAAATTTAGCAAAAGTCGGAAAAAAATGGATTTGGGAGCTTCAGGTCCCAAGCGAACCGCTTGGAAAGCCCAAGCGGAGCGTTTGGCGCGCCCAAGCGGTCCGCTTGAATTTCCAGTAAGAATGAAAATTCTTACTGGAAATCCAAGTGGAGCGCTTGGGAATTCCCAAGCAGACCGCTTGCCAAGCGCTCCGCTTGGGACGCCCAAGCGCTTCGCTTGGCTTTCCTTAAGAAAGCTAAGCAGGGCACTTGTGTTTCAAAGCCCCCCACTTTGTTTTTCTTCCTCCATTGCCGATTTAGCACCCCAAAAATCTCAATCTCTCTCAATTCTCCACCAATTCTTGCAATCTTGTGCATTTTACAAAGCCCATCACCCCCTCTATCATCTAAACCGATCAAATTTCACGTTTGAAGCATCCATAACAAGGAATCAAAGGTACCTCTCATGAACCCTAACTTTCTTGAATTTGGGATTTTATCTTAATTAGCTTCAATTGTGTTATGCATTGGTGAATTAGAGTTTGATGATGATTGTTGAGCATGTTTCTTACTAGATGTGATGTCTAAATTCGAATTTTGCTCCTCTTGATTTATGATGAACTCTAGTGCTCGAATTTTTGCTATGTAATTGTTTGATGATTGTTAGCCTTGAATTTGAGTCATGTTATGATTCGAATTTTTGCTATGTAATTGTTTGATGATTGTTAGCCTTGAATTTGAGTTATGTTATGATTATGGTGATGTTGTGATTGCATGAGAATGTGTTGGATTGGTTGGGTGATTCAATTGGAGAGTTTGTTTGCTTGGTTTAGATTCGTATGGATTTATCGTAACGAAGTGTTAAAGCTTTTCGATTTGTTCATATGAACTTTAGCAAGCCTTCAAACTCACCATGAGATTACTTGAGTGAGTATTGGAGTCTAGGAGTCGAGTCTAAGTCTCATTGTCTCTTGAAGTTATCTAATAAGATTATCCTAGGTACCATGGACACAAGAGCCAAGAAGAAAGCAAGGAAGGATGAGCTTCAACCTCCAAGGAGATTCCCCGTGATGAAAGCGACCGTGACCCATACAAAGAATCGGACGCATTACGGAGGTTCCGATACAACTTCTATAGGGGAGGAGAACGGTCAGTGATTTGGGACCGTAGCATCTCCTTTACTTCAAAGGAGTTGGACGTACTAAAGGGGACAAAATATGAGAACAAGGGGCTTTTCTTTGATGTACCCTATGCTCCCTATGCTCACCTTACCAGGCTTATAACGGCGAGAGGATGGATTTTCTATGGGAAAGAACTCTCCGGATGGGATAGAGACCTTGTCGAGGAGTTCCACATTGCCTTCGAGGACTATAACTATAAGGCCGAAGCAGTACCTATTCGTGGTGTGATGGTCCCTTTCTCACCATTGAGTATCACTAGTTTCATTATGGGACTAGAGGAACCCTTGCGGGAAGACAAGAATAAGGTAGCATACTATGTGAGTGATCCCTATGTGCACTATGTCTATGACCCAACGATTGAGAAGTTTCCGAGGAGGATAGCCGGGGTTCTGACAACCAAGGACTACAAACCAAGGAAGACGCGTCTCGATAACACCTTGAAGTATAAAGATTTGCACTTGAACGCCCGCATGATCCTACCTTTCGTGGTAGCTAATCTGATCCCGGGACTCATAACCGAAGAGATAACGCCGGAAGTCGGTATGTTAATCTATTCCCTCATGGAGAACTTGCCCATCACTCCCGGGGACATCATCTTCCAGCAATTCGAGATTAAACGAGAACCCGGCCACCCACTAGTCTTCCCACATCTGATCACTGCTATGTGTGAGAAAGCGAATGTGCCAAACATCCGGTGCACCGAGGCATCGAGGGAACCAATCGACATAGAGACACACGATCTGATACTCCACTGCTTCGGAGTAGAGAAAAGGTTCGAATCCGAGTGATTTTGCGGTGGTGGTACTCCTTTTTGATACTCTTAATTGATGTTATGACTTTAGACTCTTGTACTTTTTTTTATTTGCTTTCGTAGTTGTGGCCTGTGTGCCTTTTTTCGTGATTAGTTTAGTCTAGTTTTTGTCTTGGTGCCTTAGGTGATTAAGATAGGAAAAAACATCGAAAATATAGAAACAGGGCCAAGCGAAGCGCTTGGAAGGGCCAAGCGGTCCGCTTGAAATTCCAGGAAGTTTTGCAACTTCCTGGAAATTCAAGCGGAGCGCCTGGAGCCTCCCAAGCGCTCCGCTTGACCAAGCGAACCGCTTGGCTCCCGCCAAGCAGTCCGCCTGGACCCTGTACCCAGATTTTCCTCGTTTTTTCCATTCTTCTCACCTTTGCGCACCCGTTTTGACTTGTTTCTTGAGTCCTTTCAGGTACTACTCATATATAGGAGATTGGACACGAACCTTTATCTCAGGGAAGTGTACTTTCAATCCAATTTTTCCTTTTCATTCAACTTTTCTTTGCTCGAGGACAAGCAAAAGTTTAGGTTTGGGGAGGGGGTATTAGATTTTCTGTACTATATGCTTGTGTGGCTCGTACATGCCTGATTTTACTCAAGTTCATGTGATTTGTCGTGTTTTTTTCAAATTTTTGCATGCATATCATCCATAGATTAGTTGTTGCACGTTGTTGTGTGTGGAGTTTATTGTCAAGTCTTTTGAACTTTTATATTGAGTAGACTAAGTGTTTATGACCATTGATCATATGTTGCATCACTTTGCAAGTAGTTTGAGGCTTGTCTCGCTTTGTTTGTCACATTCGCATGTGCACTAGTTAAGCTTAGTAGTCTCGACATCACCTTGAGTGGTGTTTCTTCTGCTGCGGTTCACGATGGCCTTATAAAATGATGCATGTTAGAGTCTATGGTTGTAACCCGTGTAATTATGTACGTAAGAGGCGGCAAGTTCTTCACCTCGATTAGAGATTGCCAAATGCCTAGGAAGGAGGTAGTGTGAGGTGTGCGATTCCTTGTATTAAACCTATTCTATCGAATAGGTTTGGGGAGGGGGTTGCTTCGTTGATCTTGTCTTTCGTCTTTGAGTCGTTGTAAAGTTTCCTTTTTCTTTTACTTTTGTTTTGTGTCCAAACCTATTATTTCGAATAGGTTTGGGGAGGTGTCTTTGTAAAAGAGTCTTTCCTTTTTCTTTTTCGTCTTTGTGATCAAACCTATTCTTTCGAATAGGTTTGGGGAGGTGTTTTTGACACTTAGTACTGCTGCTTGCCCCTATATATAAAAAAAAAGAGAGAAAATAAAAAAAAATAAAAAAAAGAGAAAAGAAAAAAAAAAGGGGAAATAAAGAATAAGACCCAAAAGCAAAAGAAGGGTCATTGCAAGCCAAAAGCAGTCTAGTAAAGTGTCAAGTGTCATGTAAATATTTGTTATTGAAGTTATCGAGTTGTAAATTATATCTTTCGTTTCGTGTCGCCTTTGTCCAAGGCCTGTTCTTGACCACCCTCGTCTTGCTATTCAAGAAGTGGTTGAAAGAGGCTCATTCTTGAGAGTCTGGGTAGAATAGGGGAGTGTTATCTTTCTAAGGGAACCCTCCTTCGTTTGATGAGAGCCAGTATTGGTTCGCCCTCTCTTGTGGAAAAGTCTCGCTTGGTGAACAGTAGTAAGCCCTCGGTTTCATAGGCACGGGGCAATTGTAGTATGATAACATGCATCATTGTGTCGTCATTGACCAGGTCCAGGTAAAAGATGTTACGAGAGACTCCTTTGTTTAACTAAGTGCACTTGAGAATGTGTATATTCGCAATCGAGGCATACTTCACCCTATTTGCATGTCAGGCTCATTTGGTTTTGTTCATAAGCATTTGGTAGATTCAATAGGTTAGTTCACTTTACTTGGCATGAGACTCCTTTTGTGTTGCATTTAGGATAGTTTGTTGCTTGAGGACAAGCAAAGGTTTGGTTTGGGGAGTTTGATGAACATATTTTTGACGCGTTCATCTTGTCTTTTTTAACTTATTTTGCTATCTTCTAGCCTTGTTTTTTGGTTAGTTTTGTAGAATAGTGTCACGTTTTGTGTTTTCTGCATTTTCAGGCACTTAGGTACGAAACGGCGTTTTTGGAGCTAAAAACGAGCCTTTTTGATGGAAAAGATGGCCCCGTTGAAGTTCCCCAATCTCCGTGGCTTGTTCTTAAGTGTTTGAGTATCAATAAGCATCGAGAAGGATGAGTCCAAGGCACCCGAGGGCCATGCGAGGGCAAAAAGATTGAGTTTGAAGACAAAAATCTGCCCAGGAGCCAAGCTAAGCGCCTGGAATAGTGAAGCGCTGCGCTTCAGTTTCCAGGAGCTTTGGCACAGAAGCCAAGCGAAGCGCTTGGAGTGCCAAAGCGCTCCGCTTGGCTTCTCCAAGCGGTCCGCTTGGCAGCGGTTACGTTTTCGGATTTTCCTTCTTAGATCTGATCTTTGGTCATTTTTTGAGATCTTTGGAACTGTAACTTCGTTTTGGAGAGCTCCTAAGCCCCAAAACTCAGAGAAAACTCAGATTACATTGTATTTTAGCTTGGGATTCAAGGTTTTGATTGGAATTCATCCTTTGTAATCATCTACGGAGAGGTTTTCTTTGATTTCCACCGATTAGTGACAGTTTTGGTGGTAACTTGTATCACTCTCTTGTCTTGTAGTTTGATATGATGTATTCTGATTATTATTCATATGAATTGATGTCTATGTTGATGAATATGAGTAGCTAAATCTTTTGTGTTGGTGGTAGAATGTAGAATATGCATGCTATGGGTTATGTTTATGCTTACATGAGATTGTGATTCAATCTTGCTGCAAATTCCTTCATATGATTCTTAGTTGCCTATAAAATATATTCGAATTGAGTATAGTGACAAACTCTTGGTCAATGAAAGCTATAGGATTGTATGTTAGAGATTTGCAGCATGCTAGATAAATGGTGTTGGTGACAAGCACCTCTAAAGTATTAATAGTGGTCTTTTATGATGTGTGTCTTAAAGTTACCTAGACGAGTTGCTTAGCAGACTTGATCGAAGGTTTTACGCCCTGAACTTGTGAGCATATTCGTAACCCATGCATGTGTATTTGATCTCTACCACCAACCGTTTTCCAAACATAATTACAACAATCTGATTTCTCGTTGCTTTGTTCAAAGGAAACGATTCTATAAACATTTGAACTCGTTGACTGAAATTACTAGAAAAAACCTCAAGCAAAGCCACGTTAGGTCCCGAGAGAACGACACTCGGGGACAACTTGCCATTGCACTCTAGTTTGTGTAGTGATAAGTGTTCTTAGGCTTTTAAACAAATTTAATTGGTGAAAAACGACATCATCAAGTTCAATGCCAAATTTTTTGAAATTTTTTATTGCATATACTAAGTGTTTATGACCATTGCCCATACATTGCATCTCTATGGAATAGTTTGAGGTTTGTCTCGCTTGGCTTGTCATATTTGTATGTGCACTAGTTAAACTTGGTAGTCTCGACATCACTATGTGGTGTTTTCTCTACTGCGGTTCGCGAAGGCCTTATAAAATGTTGCATGTTAGAGTCTTTGGTTGTATTCTCGTGTAATTATGTACGTAAGAGGCAACAAGTCTTCACCTTACTTTTTGAGATTGCTAAATGCCTAGGAAGGAGGTATAGTGAGGTGTGTGATCCTTTGTTTAAAACCTATTCTAACGAATAGGTTTGGGGAGGGGGTTACTTTCATTATGACTTGTTTTTCTTCTTGTTGAGTCATGTCGAGTTTGTTTTTAATTTTTCTTGAGAGTTTATGCTCCAACCTATTCTTTCGAATAGGTTTGGGGAGGTCGTTGTAGTGTCGTTGTTATTTCCTTTCATTGTACTTCCATTGTGCTACATATACAAAAAAAAAAGAAAAGGAAAAAAAGAGAAAAATTCCAGAATCTGGAAAAAGAAAAAAAAAAGAAAAAAAGAAGAAGAAAAAAAATAAGACCAAAAAAAACACAAAAGAAGGGTCCAAGCATGCCAAAAAGCAGTTTTAGCAAAGTATTGCATTATTTTTCAGCTTTTGTAGTACTTCGTAATCGAGTTGTAAATTCTTCCTTGTGTTCTCGTGTCGCCTAGTCCAAGGCTTTTTTTAGACCACCCTCGTCCTGCCATTCAGGAAGTGGTGAAGAGTTTTTGCTTTAAGAGTCGGGTAGAATAGGGGAGTGTTGTCTTTTAGGGAACCCTCCTTCGTTTGATGAGAGCCGATATTGGTTCGACCTCTATTGAGGGAAAGTCTCACTTGGTGAACAGTAGTAAGCCCTCGATTTCATAGGCACGGGGCAACCATTTGTATTTTGATATGCATCATTACGTCATCATTGACTAGGTCCAGGTAGAGAATGTTACGAGAGACTCCCTTGTTTAACAAAGTGCATATGTAAATGTGTATAGGTGCAATGGAGACATTCTTCAACCTACTTCGATGTTATGATTTGTATGGTCTTTGTTCATAAGCATTTGGTAGATACAATCGATTATTTCTTCTTGTTTGGCATGAGACTCCTCTTTGTGTTGCATGTAGGTTGCATAGAGTCTAGCTAGTTGCTTGAGGACAAGCAAAGCTTCGGTTTGGGAAGTTTGATGACAGTGTTTTTTACACTATCATTCGGGTCTTTTTCACCAATGTAGCTATCCTCTTGCATGCATTTTAGTGCATTTTGTTAGAATATCACGTTTCCATTTCTTTTGTTATTTTCAGGTTTTAGGTGAAAATCGCGTTTTTGGATGTAAATCATGGCGAAACAATGATGTTTTGGTGCAACGAGATCACCCGTGGTGTGTCAAGGAGTACCGGGACGAGTTTCAAGGCCAAAAGACCAAGTTTCGGAGCTCAAAACCGTGCAAGGGTCCGAAATCGAAAATCCAGAGGAAGAATTTGGCACGGGAAACTTTCTGCCCGTGCCAGGCGCACCGCCGCGTACGGGGCGGACCGTCGGGGGCCTTCCGAAAGCAACTATATATATTTCCAAAATCTGCGAATTTTCATATCTATCATCATTATTTTACAGACTTAAACCCTAGAGCTTGTTCTGGGTATATTTTCTCTTAGAACCTTTGTATCTTAGCGAATTTGGAGCTAGAGGAGAGATTTGGACATCAATTGATCTCACCTTGCTAGATCTTTGTGAGTTTAGCAATTCACGGAGCTTGACAACCTTTGGTGGTAACCTTGTATCTCACAATTCTACTATTTATCTTTCAATTAAACATGTTTTCATTCATTATTGCTTCGATTATGATTGTTGATTGTGTTATTGATATGAGTAGCTAAGCATCTAGTTGGTGATAGTATGTGAATTCGTAGCTAGAGTTCGTATTATGCATGATTGAGTTTCTGAGTCTTTTACTTGTTTAATTATCTTAATTCGATTCTTTGATCCGACTAAGCCTTATATCTTCGTAGAAAAGTGTTAGAAACACTAGGACAATTCAAGATCATCGATTCAATTATATATAATTTGCAAGTACTGCTTGAACTAAGACTGACAACCTTAGCCAAGTATTAGTATAGATAGGAAGCTTTCAAAATACACGTCTACAAATCTGTCTTTGGTGTTTGTAAATCGAATTACTTTTAAGGTAGTACGAGTTGCACTTTCATGCATAATTAGAACTTGATGCTTAGAACGAGCATACTATCACCAGCTTTCTCCATATATTGTTAAGTCGAGTTAATATAAATTTGTTTTCTGAAATTATATATAGTTATTTATTTAAAGCTAGTTAGGTCCCTAGAGATCGACACTCGTGGTCATCTTACCTTTGCACTACGTGTTTTTTTGTGTAGTTGTGAGTTGCCCTTTGGCTTTCAAACAAATTTATTTGATTGTTCGAGTCTGACAATCTCGTTCATCAACTACCTCAGAAAAAGCTGACTCTGAGTCTGATAACACTCAGGAAAGAAATGTAACCCCGCTCTATGAAATCACTATGGCTCCACAAAGTAATATTGGAGTTGATTTGCTGAAAGTTTCTAAAACAGCAACTCAAGAAAAAGGGACAGTTGCTGAAAATGAAACTAGTCAAGAAAAAGTGGTTGCTGAGACAATAATTACTGCTGAGAAGACAGTTGCTGAGACAGTAACTGGTCAAAACATTGAGTTTGCTGAAACTCATAATGAAGTACCATTCGACGACGCAGCAAACGATGCTGAGAATGCAAGACCTAGTTCACCTGCCCCAGAGATTATCTTAACTGATAAGATCCAACTGGTACTCACTGATATAAGCAAACACATGGAAATGGAGATTGACGACAACTCCAACAAATCAGTGGGTCTAATCATGACAAGTAGTGAACTAAGAGGTCGACATACTTCTGCTCAACTTGTCATCTCAGAGACAAAGGAGAATGCTGATAACACACATCGTTCTCAACAAGAGCAAGAAAAGAAGTATGCTGAAGATATGGTCCCAGATATTGAAGATGACAACAATGCTGAACGGACTGAGTCACCACCTGTTGTTCTTCAGCAGGTAGATAACTCATATATATGCCAATCTTCTTTATTTGATACTTTATCATTAGCTAATGTTATTGTTTCTTTACAGACTTCTCAAGATACAAGCCAGAAGCATGGTGAGGCTTCTGCACCTGAATCAACAACTCCTGCTCAGCAGGTAGATGTCAATCTTGGTGAAAATACTAGGTTAAATAACTTAGTACTTGTATCTAACTAAGTGTTATTTCAGGATGATCAAACCAAGGAAGCTACTACAGTTCCTGAAGAAATGAATGTAGATACTACACAACCAAGTGTGCAACATGAGCTTGCTGAAAAACAGCAGGTAAATCATGTCACAGTTTTAGACTCTAAAACTACATTCAATGATATTCCTGAAACTAACATTGCTCTTTATGATGCTCAAAAGGAGATAGTAGAAACAACACTCATCACTGCAGTCCATCAAGTTAGCTCTGAAGAGCTTTACTCAAACTTCAAGAAGAATACTTTGACCAGAGTTGCAAAGTCTGTCAGCAACTGGCAAAGATACAGAAGAATGGACTTCTCAGATCTCTACATCCATCTCTCCAATGAAAAGAAGGGAACATCTCTACTTAAGATTGAGACATTTGTCCACTCTATCCTTCCAGAAGACTTGTCATATTCTCAGGAAATGGGAACTGATCTGATTAATACAACCAGAGAGAATATGACGAACCAGTTCAAGAGTGCCTCTCTATCTGAACAAGCTGAGATGCTTAAAGGCTCATTTGTTTGTGCCTATGGTGGCTGATCCCCACAAAATCAATGAGGAGGAAGAGGTCACAAGCCAAGCTAAGTACATGCATGTTCCATTGGTTATTCTAACTGATGATGAAGAAGAAGAGGAGGATGAGAATGTTGTTGAAGAATCCAGTGATGATGAGTCCAAAGATTCGAAGGACAAAAAGGAAAAAGATGATGATAATCATGGTCCTGGTCCAGATGCTGGTGGAGAAAAATTAATAGTTGTTGATCAACCTGATCAAGCAAATGCTGAAAAGCATGTTGCTGAACAACCTCCCAGCAATCAACATGAATCTTCTGCTGCTCCTGCTGATGAAACCACTCCAGCACCTGAACAAGTTGCTGAGATTGATGAAGAAAAAGCCAGAAATCTTGCTGAAATTGCTAAAGGAAAAGCAAACCTTTCTGATTCCGATAAAATTTTACTCAAAGATCAGGTCACTGATTCAAACCTTGAGGATGAACTAAATGAAGACTACCAAAGAGCATTGGCTAATAGTCTTCAAATCCATGTGGCTGGAACACAACACTTGGACATTGCTCAGTCTTCAGGAGTGAAAAACTTGGAAGAATCATCCCTTCCATCCCCAACTACTACTCGTGAAACTCCAGTCGTTGAGTCACAAGTGTTGCCTCCTGCAACCACTCAACTTGAAGGCTCTGTGACAAAAGACCTTGACTAAAGGTTGCTGGTCTTGATGACATAGAAGATGAAGAAGAATCTCTACATTCTTCAAATTTCTATGGCCCTGAAGAAGACGATGCCAATAATGAGCAAGCATCGATCAACTCGATGAAGGCGACTTTGAAAAACAAAGAATACAAGGCAATGGAGACCAGTTTGTCAAAGAACTAAAGGCTCATACACTTGCTCCCTCCTTAGTGCCCCTTCCCAATATTGAAGATTTTACTCCAAGAGTAAAGGCACTGATGGCTTTACATGAAGAATGTAAAAAGGAGGATGATGCGCTACTTGCTGAAAATCCCTTGAACGTAGAAAGAGTGATGACAACTGTGCTGAGATGCACAACATCTCTTACTCTGGCTCAGAAAGACATAAGTCTACATCACAAGAGCTATGAAGAAGATGTTAGTAAAACTCTCAAACTTGCAAAGAGTGCACTGAAAAAGGCTCAGGCAATCATGGAAAATAAAATCATCTTTGAGAAAAGACATGAGGAGAACCCGCAACTTATCAAAAATGAGTTGTCTAAACTCATAGTTGATCAGCAAGATATGATACTCAAGTATAATGGCATTCACAAACTTGCTGAAAATTGCAACGAGTCCTTTTCAACTCACATCTTTTCGTTGTTGCAATCCGTGTCTAAGGGGGAAGATACACCACAATTCCAAAAGAAAAGCTCAAAGGACTTGCCTCCTACTGCTCCCTCCCCCTCCTTGATGAAATTGTCTGGACCTCCTACAAAAGAACCTCTTGCTGATATAATGGAAAGTTCTAAGAAGCGAACTGAAACAGATTCTGAGAGAAGTTCATAATCCAAAAAGGAGAAAAACTGCTGCTGACACTTCAGAATCTTGTCAACCTGACAGTCATCAAGGAAATTATGATGACAATGATGATGAAAAAACCATAGCTCAGGTTTTAAAGCTAAGCCCCTTTCTGCCAAGACTCGATCTGGAACCACCAAGTTGCTTTCCTCCAGTTCTTCAGCAAGGAACTCTGAAAGTAACTCCAAGCAAAGAAGAAGGGAAAGAAAGGCTAAAGAACAAGAAGAGAAAAGGACATAAGCATGTGAAGTTGTTGGCTTAGGTGTGCAATACAAAAAAACAAGCAACAAAGACACCACTCAGAATGTGGTAAGAAGAAAATTGGGCTTCTTCATCCTAAAACTTGAAGATCTACTTGTCAACAATTACTTCCCCAAGCCTGTCCTTCAGCAAATGGATAAGTGGAATGTAATCAAAGTTGCAAGTAAAGAAAGAGAAGCCTCTCCTCTAACAAGTTTTGATGAAAGAAAACTCTTTCTAGACATTGAAGTAAAGACAAGGAATCTTGCTCTGTCCAAAGAAAGAAATGACGAGCCACCTTACTTTGAGCCACTGGATGTCGCTTTTGTTTAATATGAGTTTTTGGGTAAGGTAAAACCAAAACTCAGTGTGACTACATATGAGTTTTTCTTTCTAAAATAAGAGGATGCTGGTGAGGATTTTTGCTATCTAGGAAAGATTTACAAGAAGCAAAATATGAGTGATCTTCATCAACATCACATTAGTTGCTGGGGACTACACATTTGGACTGAAGTTATGAAACGTCATGATCCCCAAGCAAACTACTTTCAGCTTTGCAAACTTAGCAGGGAAAATCAACTACAAGTCAGAAAGCTTCTTGAAGATTATGAAGCTGATTGTGAAGAATTTCCAAGCTTGCAGATGAAAGCGTGAAGGATGTCTACAATGATTGTTTCTAAACTTCTTTTGTCAAATTAGTTTAGATCTTTTATTTGTTTTGAACGTTGTTTGCTGAGTTATCTCATGCTTTCTTGTAATCTTACATTGAAAGATAACTTTCAGCAATCAATTGCTTTTGCTCACTCTTATCTGTTTTCTGATTATGCAGTTTACTTATGCTTATTGTTTGATTACTTCAATTATTATTGCATTATTCCACTGATTTATTGTTGGTCCCTTTAAACAACAAGAAAAGACTAGAGGGGGCGGGGATGAATAGTCTTTACAAACTTTCGTCGTTTAAAAACTTTCTCAGCAAGAGCTTATTACTTTTCAGTAATGAGTCTGCTGATACTTAACTTTCTCAGCAAGTACTAGTTACTTTTCAGTAACGAGTTTTACTGGTACTTTAAAAACAGAGTGCGGAAGTCTTTATACAATAAGTGTTTTACAGAGAGTGCTAGTTCAGCAAGTGAACAGAGTGACAGTGTACAGATAGTTAAGCTTTGCTGAAACTAAATGCGGTAAAGTAAATCACACAAACACTTTTATAGTGGTATATGAGAGCGGCGTAATCTCTCAACTAATCCACTTTGTCCTTTCTAGGACTGAATCCACTAAGATAAGTTTGATGTTCCTTACAACACCTATCTAGAATGATTCTTCAGAAACCAAAGCACACTTGCTTCGTTTCCAACCTAACTAGAGAACGAAACCTTGTTCTCCACCAAACTTGGGACACTTAATCAACAAAACTATGCTTGATTAATTCCCCCTGAATTTCACGCCTGAAAAGGGTGTTTATCAGTTAGAGAGGTTTGGGATGAGATGACTTGAGTATAACTTATTCAGCTATAGCAAGTAATCTAAGAAACAAAACTTGGAATACTTTTCAGTAAACAAGTTAAGTTGTTTCTGGTGTCAAGACTTGCTCTTGTTTGAAAGAAAGAACACTTAACTAATTTCTTAGCCGTGAATGTTCTACTTCTTCACAAGTAGCTTTTGTTTCAAGCTTAAGTCTTGTAACGGATCAATAGGCAGTAAAGAGTATGGAATATGAGTGTTTAAGCACAAGTGAGAGTTTGATCACGTTGTTGACACGCTTTAACTCTTTGCCGGATGACCTCTATTTATAGTGAATCAAGGGAGCCGTTTGAATTTCCAATTCTAAGGCTTTGTTCCTTAAGATGTCACTATCTTGCTTTTGTAATTTCAGCAGCGTCCTTCATTTGTCTTCTAGTCTTCATATTCTTCGTATGCTTACTTTTGCATTTAATGTTCATTTGAATGAAATTCAAATGTGAACGTTGGAGCCTAAATGCAAGTACTTTCAGCAAGGAGGTCACATATGTATGTCAGCAAGCGGTCAGTCTCAGTTTCAGCAAGCACAACCTACTTTGTCATATAGATTTTCACTTATGCGAGTTGTTGCTGAAATTTCCACTTTCTGAGCAACATGTGCCTTTGTAGATACCATCTTCAAAAATCTTCTTAAGTCTTCAGTCTTCGAAATCTTCAAGTTTCTGAATGGTTCTATTGCTTCAATAGTTCATTTGTAAAAACAAAGTACATCATCAGCAAACTAAAGCACCTAACTAGTACCTACACTAAGTCTTTAGCAAACGTTCCTCTTTTACAATGACCTTAAAATTCTAAATTCCTATGAACCTTAAGAGTACTAGTTACTGGACTTTCCTTAATTTAGCATGGTTAATTGCTCACCAAAATTTACAAGTTTCCTAACAAATTTCCCCCTTTTTGATGTTAGCAATCCATGGCTAAATTAATTGTTACCCTTTTAGAGGTTTCTGATGTTGAATAAATCAGTTGAATAATGCAAGCATACTTGAGTAATAAAACAGTAAGCATAAGTAGAATGCATAATAAAAAACCAATAAGAGTCAAAAGTTTATTGTTAATAGTTATCTTTCAGTAAGTTTGGGCTTTCTATTCTCAGGTCGGCTTCGTACCAACCTAAACGTAGGTCTTTATTATATATTTCATTCTAATTTATTAAATTTTCATAAAAATATATAAATGTGCAGTTATACCCCTACTTTCAAAAAATTCATTTAAATAATTTAAATAAGTTCTTACTATTTTGTAAGTATTAAATTAAAAATAAAAATTTACTTTAACTAAAATTAAAATTAACCAATATATATCAAATTAATTCCAACAACAATTCAATGGGATATTCGTTTTCCATAATTTAATTGCACTAGCTATCAACATTTGTAGAGGACAATAACAGAGGCTTATTTTTTTAGCTACGAAGTATATTATTTAGAAATGTTCGATAGTTTATGTATCACTAAAATGGATAAATTAATTGTGATCAATTAACTTTGGTTTGTGATTAAGATTAATTAATAAGGTTTACGTATATGTAATAATATACGTAAACCTTATTAATTAATAAGGTTTACGTATATGTAATAATTGAAATTAAGGACATTATAGTTAATTTGTATTTTTGTGGTGATTCTTAATGTTAAAGAAAATTAATTATAATCCATCGTACCAAAAATGACTTTGAACCGAAATGAATGGATGAGATTAAATTAAGCGCCACATGGCAATTATGGAATGAATACCTGAGTTTAGGTCGGTACAGAGCCGACCTGAGAATAGAAAGCCCCCAGTAAGTTTACAAGAAAGTTCAGAGATAACTAAAAAAATCAGCAAACAAAACAAACAAAGCGTTTACAAGGGACTTAAGCTATTCCAGCAGAAGATTTCCTCAGAATCTCCCTTACACTCTTCTCAGCAAGCGCAGAGAATTCAACACAGTCCTTCTCGTAATCTTCAAGTAGCTTACGGACTTCAAGTTGAATAATCCTTGCATTCTTGTAGGCAGTATAATGATGGTTTTCACCATTCATTTCTTTGTAGTGAAGTACCCACAAGTGCATGCCCCAATTGCTGGCATGGAGAAGTTGTGTATCTGAAATTCCCTTGTTGGCATGAATCTTTCTCAACCAGCGAAGATCTTCTTCTTGATCCTTGGCAGTGAGATAAAAATACTCATAAGAAATTAAGTCATATTTCTTCTTTGGCTTCTTGGTTAAAGGATCACTGTAGTAAGCAACATCTATCGGTTTAATTAAATCGGGCTCTTATTTTATATTCTTGCCGATAGAAGTTCTTGTTACTAAGATCTCCAACTTCAGCCATTTTGCAACAATGTTTCTTGGGTAGGGAGGAGGATTTCTTTCTTTTCTTTTAACTTTTAATTCAATCCAAGTGTACATTTGATTAAGTAAAGCAGTTGGAAAGAAATCATTGGCCAAAAGATCTTCCAGCTTTATGACCCAGCAACCATGTAGGTTTCTGATCACATTTTGAGTTGTTTTCTCATTGCTGGTCTTTGTATATTCAATGCCAGAGCCAATTACAATGCTGGCTAGCCTCTTTTCTTCTTGTCTTTGCCTTCTTCTTCTTGATTTAGCATTTTCTTAATCTCTTGCTGAAGATCTTGAGTCAGAAGAGAAATGTTTGGATTGGCCAGAAGGAGTTAAGGCTGTAATCGGCCTAGCTCTTATTGCTTGAGATATTGTTTGGTCATCATCATTATCATCATCTTCATTCAGATCTTGATGACTCTCAGTATGATAGTATTCTTGAGTTTCAGCAGATGTTCTTCTCCTTTTTGGATTTGCTGAACTTCTCTCAGAATCTGTTTCAACTCGTTTCTTTGAACTTTTCTCTCTTTCAGCAAGAGGTTCTTTGGGAGGTGGTCCAGGCAGTATCAATGGTGCTTCAGCAGGGGTTTTCTTTGATCTTGAAGATTTTCTTTGTTTATCTTCCCCCTTAGACATGGATTGCATCATTGGTTGAATGTGCATAGAGAAAAACTCATTGCAATTTTCAGCAAGAGTACTTAAGCTGTTGTATTTAAGAATGATTCCTTGTTGATCAGTGGTTAGCTTGGACAGTTCTTCTTTAATACTCACCAAGTTCTCCTCGTGTCTGCGCTCATTGTCCACTTTTTCTTCAATGTAAGCCTGAGCCTTTTTCAATGCACTTTTAGCCAGTTTGAGTGCTTGACTGACATCTTCTTCATAGCTTTTGTGATGTAGACTTATGTCTTTCTGAGCTATGGTAAGAGAAGTAGTACGTTTCAGCACTGTAGCCAGTATCTTGCCAATATCAAGCGGACTCTCAGCAAGGAATGCATCATCCTCTTCTTGGCATGCTTTGTGAACAGCCATAAGTGCCTTAATTTTATGAGTAAAATCCTCTATATTAGGAAACAACACTAGAGAGGGAGTGAGTGAATGAGCTGTGATCTCAGTAGCGAATTGATCATCATTTCTCAGCAAACGACTTCTTTCAGCATCTCCTTCATCACTTTGGAGAGATGGAGGAGTAATGGCAACCTCTGTGGGTTCAATTTCCTTTGTCAATTCTTCTTCATTTGCTGAGAAGTTGAAGAGATCTTCTTCGTCATCAGATTCATCAAGGCCAACAACCTTGGTTCCTAAATCTTTAGCGTCAAACACTTGTGGTTGAATGGTTGCTGAGGGCAACTCTTTTAACACAACAACTGGAGTTTCACCAGCAGTAAGTGGAAGGGAGGGGACTTCCGTGTTCTTCACTCCTGAAGATTGAGCAATGTCTAGATTCTGCGTATGTCTAGCATGAACCTGTAGACTGTTTTGAAGTGCTCTTTGATAATCTTCATCCATTTCTTCATCTTCAAGGTTTGGATCAGTGACCTTGGCATCGGGTAAAGCTAACTCGGCATCAGAAAGCTTAGTTTTACCTAAGTGCATTTCAGCACGCTTTTTGGCGTACTCTTCTTTAGTTTCAGCAACTTGTTCAGTTGCTTGAGTACTTGTCTCAGCAGGAGCAGGAGTGGATTCTTGATGCTAAATAGGAGTTTGGTCAGCTTGCTGATTTTCAGTAACTTGATTTTCAGTCTCAGCAACTGTCAGCTTAACTCCACCAGCATCAGGACTAGGACCTTGATTATCATCATCATCATCCTTGGTGTCCTTGGAACCTTTTCCTTCATCATCATCACTGGTATCCTTTGGGATATTTTCATCCTCTTCTTCTTCATCATCGTCCGTTAGTATAACTAACTCGAGATGTTTGTACATAGCAGCGCTTGTTACTTCCTCTTCTTCATTGATTTTATGGGGATCAGCCACCACGGGTACAAAGGAACCCTTGAGTATCACAGCTTGTTCAGCTGGAGAGGCACTCTTGAATTTAGCTTTCATATTTTCTCTGATTAGAGCAATCAGACTGGAGCTCATTAGTTGAGAATATGTCAGCTCTTCGAGAAGTATTGAGTGTACAAAGGTCTCGAGTCTCAGTAAAGAGATTCTCTTTTTCTTGTTGGACAGAAGGTGAAGATCAGAGAAATCCATCCGTCTGTACCGTTGCCAATTGCTGACAGATTTAGCAACTCTGGTCAAGGTATTCTTTTTGAAGTTTGAGTAAAGTTCCTCTGAACTTACTTCAAGATCTTCAGTGATGTGAACCACTTCAATGGTCTCCTTTTGAGCCTAAAAAAAAGAATAAAATTAAGTTCAGGAAGGTTTTGGAAAATAGTTTTAGAGTCTAAAACTGTAACATGATTTACCTGCTGAAGTTCAGAAAGCTCATGTTGCACACTAAGTTGTGCTGATACTATTTTAGTTGCTTCAGGAGCTTGGGCAGCATCCTTGAATTGTTCATCCTGAAATAATTTTTTATTAGATACAAGTACTAAGCTGTCAAACTTAGTAGATTTACCAAAAGCTTCATCTACCTGCTGAACAGGAGTTGTGAATTCTGGTGCAGAAGTTTCAGCAATCTTCTGACTTGTATCTTGAGAAGTCTGTAAGGAAACAATTATATCAGCAAAAGATAGAGTTTCAGATAGTGAAGTTTTGCTTAAGTCTGAATTAACTACCTGTTGAAGAAGGGCAGGTGGTGAATCAGTCCTTTCAGCACTGATAACATCTTCATTATCTGGGACTTGTTCTTCAGCATACTTCTTTTCTTGCTCTATTTGAGAAGGCTATGCAGATTCAGCAATCTCCTTGTCTCTGAATTGACAAGTTGAGTAGAGACATCTTGACCTTTAAGTTCACTGCTTGTCATGAACAGGTCTACTGACTTATTGGAGTTGTCATCAATTTCCAAGTCCATTTGCTGGCTTAGGTCTGTCAGCACTGATGAACGTGTATTTTACACTTTCATTCGTGTCTTTTTCACCAATTTAGCTATCCTCTAGGTTAACTTAGCTTATATTTTAGTGCATTTTATTAGAATAGTGTCACGTTTCCCTTTTCTTTGCATTTTTTAGGTTTTAGGTGAAAAACATGTTTTTATGGGCAATTATGTTGAAGAGAACGAAGATTCGGTGTTTCGTGGTCATCTTTGGTGTATCTAGAAGGTTCCGGATGAGATTTGAGGTCTAGGGATCGAGTTTCAAGGCTTAAAGGTCACTAGAAGGCAAAATCCGAGTCCGAAAAGGAAAGAAGACGAAAAATGCGTCAGAAACGCGTCCACCGCCACTGGAGCTCCCGGGCGGTTCGCCCGGGACGTGGGGAGGTTCGCCCCACGCCAGGCGGTTCGCCCGGCGTCTGGGGCGATTCGCCCAACGTCTTCCTAACTCCTATATATAGTTGCACCATTCTCTACGTTTTGAATACCTTTTCACATTATTTTGAGAGACGAATTCTCCAGAGCCTGTTATGGGAATTCTTAGCATAGGAGACTCTTTTTCTTATCAATTTGGAGGATTAAGCATAGCAATTGGACCTCGTTGTTTATCAATTCTTGCTTGTGGGTTAACAATTCTTCGGAGATTGACAACCTTCGTTGGTAACATTGTATCTCACAATTTTTCTACTTTTATTTATCTCTTTCAACATGTTTTCATTCAATCTTGCGTTGATTCTTGTTGATTGCAATTTATCTATGAGTAGCTAAATCTACCGTTGGTGATAGTATGTGATTTCTTAGCAAGGGTTCTTAATTATGCATGATTGGCTGTAACGCGATTCAGACTTGACTTATTGCTTTATTTCTTTGATCTATTTAAGCCCTCTATCTTCGTAGTGTTGAATTGAACGGAACACATTGGACAATTCATGATCTTAGATCTCTATTCAAACGTTCAAGTACTTCATGCATGATTATTAACCTGATGCTTTGAAAGATGATACTATCACTAACTTCCATTATTATTGATAAGAAAATCTGTGCTAAGTCGTTTCTTGAGTTTATAGTTTAAGTTAAATTAGATAAACCTAGTTATAGTCCTTAAAGATCGACACTCGAGGTTATTTTACTGCTACACTACGGTTTTCGTTGTAGTTGTGAATTGCCTTTGGCTAAAAACAAATTTATTTGATTAATTGAGTCTGACAAATTCGGTTCATCAAATTGGCGCCGTTGCCGGGGACTATACGCCTTTTTTCTGTTTAGCTTATTTATATTTTCAGCATTCAATTCCTAGTTTTGTAGTTTTATTTAATTTGATCTCTCTGATACACTTTTCTTAGCTTGTTACAAATAGTGTATGCGAAGTACACGATCTAGAGGAACACCGCTTGCTGAACCAATCGCTAAAATCGACAGAGTCTACCACCAAAGAAGGCGACTACTTCGACAACGTGAACTAGAGGAAATAGAGGATGCCGATTTCTCTGAATCTCTACACAGTCTTTTTGAAGAAATCGTCATAATGGCAGAAGCTAGACCACTGAAATCATGGGTTCAACTCACCAAGGATCGTATGAGGGGACCGACGATTGTTCTTTCGTCTGCAACTCGAGATCTGGAAATAAAAAACCACATGTCCCAGCAACTTCCGAGGTTCTATGGCTTGGCTAGGGAAGACGTGATGGGGTACTTGCATGATATCGATGACTTCGTCAACCAACTTCCACGACCCGGAGCTGAAATAACAGCGAATGAGTTGAGAATGAAAGTTTTTGCTACGGGGCTTGGCGAAAAGGCCAAGGCATGGTTGAGTTCTCTACCGGCGGGTTCGCTTGACACTTGGACAAAGGTTTTTTCAGCATTCATGGAGAAATACTTTCCTCACACATTGACTACCGCGCTTAAGGCGCAAATCACTGGATTCAAATAGGACTATGATGAGACCATCTACACCGCGTTTGAGAGGTTCCAGGACCTCATGAACAAGTGCCCTCACCATGGTTTTGAGCTTTCGGATCTTGTCCAACACTTCTACAATGGACTAACCTTTGAGAATCAGCAAGTGGTGGATTTCCAATGCCGTGGCAATATTTGGGAGGAAACCGCGGAAGCCGTTTGGGCGGTTTTTGAAAGACTTGCTAAGGCTTCGCAATTCAAGGATCCAAGAGCAATGGTTAGGAGACGCGGACCTGAAGCTCCACCTGCTCAAGAGGCCCCTATGTATGGGTGCAATGGTTATCGATTCGAGTGCTTTACCAATGAGTTGAAACAAGTCCTCAAGAACTCCGCTGGAACATCTATGTCGAATGAAGCTTGCCGAATATGCAAGAACTATGGGCATGGAGCTCATATTTGTAGATCGGAGCTTGCATATGATGATGGCAATTGGGTTCAAGGAAGCGAAGAGGAAGCTTTTGCTGCGGAATTTGGTACTCAAGAAGCTAGCTATGGACAAGATGGTAGGAATCCTCGAGGTGGATTTTGGAGAAGAGGGTTCCAAAACAATCAAGGATATGCACCGGCTAGTCAAACTTATGGCCCTAACCAAGACCGTAGTAGGCTTAGCTATGGTAATGATCACTGCGAAAATCTCACTCCCAAAGAGCAACCGAAGTCGAAGACGTCTCTACTCATGGAAAACTTGCAGAAAATGGTTGATCACACCCAAGGTTTTCTTAAGCGTTATGAGGAAGATTCTGAGAAGACTAGGGCAAGGCTGGATCGTTTGGAAGAGAGCACTAGGCTTGCCCATCAAAAGATGCAAGAGTTGATTGACCGTGGAGCGAGTAGGGAGCATGGGAAGTTGCCTAGCCACACTGAGAAGTCGATGTCTATTACCTTGGTGGGTGATCTTCCTGTTGAAATCACCATCAAGAAGGTTGCTAAATGTGAGTGTTGCAAGGATGGAGAACCTCCATTAGCCAAGGAAGAGGAGAAGGACCTTGGATTTGATGCGAGTGATGAGGAGCAAGAGGATCCCAAGCCAATTTCTGAGAGTTTTGATGTTAAGGTAGGAATTGGTGAACTTGAAGATGTTCGTGCTACACTAGATACGGGATCTTACTCTAATGTGCTCCCAATGAATGTGTTTGAGAAGAGTGGCCTTGAAAAACTATCTGAGCATAAGGCTATTGGGCAATTGGCGTATGGATCCTTTGTGAGACCCGAAGGCGTTGTGAAGAACGTATTGGTCAAGATTGGTGAAGCTTCTGTGTACACCAACTTTGTAGTTATGCCGGCGTCTACACCTGGGATGGGGGATGTTGTTCTCTTGGGGCGAACGTTCTTGACTAAGCTACGCTCCGTGATAGACATCTACCGAAGAACTTGCACCATTAAGGTGGATGGAAAGAAACATGTGTTGCGGGCCATATCTGATCCAAATATTCACTTCAATGCTTCTCACACAATTAACTACTTTGGTCTTGCTGTCTATGTTCATTCTCATTCACAGGTTCGTGGCATGAGGAAAAGATCCATGAAGGGGAAGTCTAGTACCCTCAAAAAGAAGAACTAAGAGCAAGAAGAAGTGGAGTCAAAGACTATAAACAATGGCGCTATCCGGGAGGCAACCCGGAGTTTTTATCTCTTTATTGCATTGCATGCATTCATACATTTGAACAATTTGCCTTTCTTTATTTGAATTTGTTCGTTTATGTGATGTTTTGTGCTTATGTTTATGTTTGAGTGAATTTTTTCGAGTGTTTTTATGAGGAGAATGATTTTCGGGGATAAAAACTGAACTTTTTTCGAAAAATGTCGTCTCCCCACCTCTGGAGGTGGGGGGCGAATCGCCCCACATCGCCAGAGAGCTTCAGGCTCTCTGGCAGTGGGGGGTGATTTGCCCCACATGTGGGGCGATTCGCCCCACATCTCTGGCGATGGGGGGCGAATCGCTACACACACAGGGAGAATCGCCCCCCATTCTCAGATAGTATATGTGCGGGATTTCTCCCCCAAACCCTCATTCTCTCATCTTCTTCACCTCTCTTACTCCAAAATACCCAAAAACTCGAAAAATCTTCTTTCTTCCATAATTCCTTCAATTCTCCATCAAACTTTGTGTTCTTTAGCTTCAATCGAAGCCTATTACATGCTCTTTAATTCTATCTGAACAACTTTCATCCTAGTTCAGTTGTTCTTCGGATCTGAGGTAACTTCACATGAACCCTAATTTTTCAAATTTGGGGGTTTCTCGATCTATGCTTCAATTGAGCTTATACAATGTATGGGTTGATTGTTTATGTGATTAGAATCAATTTTCATTACCAATTGCTTGCTCATTTTTGCTTGGTTTGATAAATTGGGAATTTTTGCTTACTAGATGTCTATGTCTCGTATTGCATTGCTTATTTTCTTTCATTCCATGCTATATGATGAGATTATTGGTATGATAAAGGTATACGTGTTGGTAGAACACTTGATTGATGTGGTTTGAGACTTTTTGGTGAAATGTTTGAGTACTATGGTTTGAATGAATCTTATGATTTGAGGTTACTAGTTATCTAGCATGAAGCTTGTTGACATATGTTACATATTATGATATTTTGATACATTGCATTATGGTAGCTAGATTAGACTTGGTGTTTTGAAGATTAGGCGTGATGATGGAGTTACTCGCTTGTTTCACTCTTGCATTTGCATATGCATGAAGCTTTTCTCTGTACAAGGTACTAATGGATGTTTGTAGGTGCCATGCCACCAAGAGAGAGGAGCACTTTCGTTTGGCTACAATGAAGTATTGGAGGTGGTTCGATTCCAACCATGTCAAAGGGTTTGACAAGGACGTTCTCCATGAGTTCTATGTTGGGTCTACTAATCTTCAAGAGAAGGAGAGTGATCTCGTTAGAGGTGTGTTCGAGCCATGGACTTTTGCAACAACTTCGCGGTTTATCCATAAGGTGGAACGGGAATTCACCGGGAGTGAGCATTCTTATGTCTATTCACGTACCACTAAAGGGATTGAAACCAATATCACGGCAGAAATCTGCCACAAGGACTGCAAGGTTCGAGAGACTGGGAAGCAACCGGGGCGGCCTCATCACAACAGATTTAGTCTTGAGTCGACAGTGGTGATGAAGTTCCGTATCGCTAACTTTATTCCAAAACATAATGACATGGACACCTAGCCCTTCTTTGGGGTGCCCCTCGACTACTTATTGAGGGAGCACCATATAGACATCGGGAGCATCAACCGTGAAGAATGTGGGCGACATTGGGCAAAGAAGAAGAAAACATCTGAGTTTCCGAGTTTCATCGTAGCTTATTGTAAGTTCCATGGGGTAGAGGACATTGGTGAGGGAGACTCTAAGAGCACAGCTCTTTCCCCTTCAACAATTCATGGGCTATTAGAGAGATACCGGATGGAAAACCCCATAGCTGCAGCGGCTAATCTTGAGGCTTCTCTTCGACAACGCAATTCTTTTAATGATGATGCTGGTGACAATGAAGACAATAGGGATAATGAGGATGCCATGAATACTGATGGAGGAGTTGGCCCTATTCGATCTATTAGTAGAACCACCACCACCACCACAGGCTCCGATGATCACCAACAAGGGCCCTCGAGCAATCTCAATACCTTACATCTTGTGTACTCAGCCGACCGAGGCCAAACCACGCGGTAACATCTAGTATCACTTCTTATTTCATCACTCTCTTATTGCTAGGGACTAGCTTTAGTTTCATGAGGGGGGATGGGATTTAAGTGAACTATTGTTGTTAGTTTGGAGCTTGGAATTGGTAATTTGAGTATAGTACCTTGCATTTTGTTGAAATTCGTTTGCATTAGCATTTGCACGTTTATCGCTTTCCTGGTAATTTAGTTGCATACACTACATTCATTCTAGTCTAGTCTTGCATGTTTTATGTGGAGTTTATTGCCAAATTTTTTGAACTTTTTTAATGGGTAGATTAACTAATTATGACCTTTGACCATGCGTTTCATCTCTATGAATTTGTTTGAGGTTTTTCTCGCTTGGCTTGTCACATTTATATAAGCAATTAGTTAAGCTTGGTAGTCTCGACATCACTTAGTGGTGTTTTCTCTACTGCGGTTCACGAAGGCCTTTATAATAGGATGATGCATGTTAGAATCTTGTGGTTGTTTTCCCGTGTAATTATGTACCTAAGAGGCAACAAGTCTTCACCTTGCTTTGAGATTGCTAAATGCCTAGGAAGGAGGTAGTGTGAGATTGTGTGATCCTTTGTTTGCAACCTATTCTTCCGATTAGGTTTGGGGAGGGGGTTACGATATCACTAGACTTGTTTTTCGATTTTTGAGTGTTGTGAGTTTGTTTTCCTTTTTCGTAAAGTTTGTGCTCCAACCTATTCTTTCGAATAGGTTTGGGGAGGTCGTTTGTGAGTCATTGTAATTTCGTTTTCGTTGTGCTACTGCTGGCTATATATATAAAAGAGAAAAAAAAGAGAAAAAAATTCCAGGAAAAAAATCTGGAAAAGAAGAAAAAAAAAAGAAAAAAAGAGACCCCCCAAAAAAGCAAAGAAGGGTCCAAAGAAAGCCAAAAAAGCAGTTTAGCAAATTGTTTGTCTTGTTTTTCAATTCATGTAATATTCGTAACCGAGTTGTAATTTTTTGTCTTTTGTTTGTTTGAGTGTCATCTGTTCTAGACCACCCTCGTCCTGCCATTCAGGAAGTGGTGATTAGTTTATGACTTTGCTTGAGAGATGGGTAGAATAGGGGAGTGTGAACGTTTAGGGAACCCTCCTTCGTTTGATGAGAGCCAGTACTGGTTCGACCTCTTTGAGGGAAAGTCTTAACTTGGTGAACAGTAGTAAGTCGTCAGTTTCATAGGCACGGGACAACCATTCGTATTTTAACATGTCATTACGTCGTCACTGACTAGGTCCAGGTAGAGAATGTTACGAGAGACTATCTTGTTTAACGTAGTGCATATGTGAATGTGTATGAGTCAATCGAGGCATTCTTCAACTAATATCCATGTTATGATTTGTATGGTCTTTGTTCATGAGTTTTTTATAGATTCAACAGATTAGTTCATTTCATTTGGCATGAGACTCCACTTTGTGTGTTGCATTGGTTTTTTGCATTAGACTCTAGCTAGTTGCTTGAGGACAAGCAAAGGTTCGGTTTGGGGAGTTTGATGAACGTGTATTTTACACTTTCATTCGAGTCTTTTTCACCAATTTAGCTATCCTCTAGGTTAATTTAGCTTATATATTAGTGCATTTTATTAGAATAGTGTCACGTTTCCCTTTTCTTTGCATTTTTCTTGGTTTTAGGTGAAAAACGTATTTTTATGGGCAATTATGTTGAAGAGAACGAAGATTCGGTGTTTCGTGGTCATCCGTGGTGTATCTATAAGGGTCCGGACAAGATTTGAGGTCTAGGGGTCGAGTTTCAAGGCTTAAAGGTCACTAGAAGGCAAAATCCGAGTCCGAAAAGGAAAAGAAGACCAAAAACGCGTCCACCGCCACTGGAGCTCCCGGGCGGTTCACCCGGGACGTGGGACGGTTCGCCCCACGCTAGGCAGTTCACCCGGCGTCTGGGGCGATTCGCCCCACGTCTTCCGAACTCCTATATATATAGTTGCTTCATTCTCTACGTTCTGAATACCTTTTCACATTATTTTGAGAGACGAATTCTCCAGAGCCTGTTATGGGAATTCTTAGCATAGGAGACTCTTTTTCATATCAATCTGGAGGATTAAGCATAGCAATTGGACCTCGTTGTTTATCAATTCTTGCTTGTGGGTTAGCAATTCTTCGGAGATTGACAACCTTCGTTGGTAACATTGTATCTCACGATTTTTCTACTTTTATTTATCTCTTTCAACATGTTTTCATTCAATCTTGCTTTGATTCTTGTTGATTGCAATTTATCTATGAGTAGCTAAATCTATCGTTGGTGATAGTATGTAATTTCTTAGCTAGGGTTCTTAATTATGCATGATTGGCTGTAACGCGATTCAGACTTGACTTATTGCTTTATTTCTTTGATCTATCTAAGCCCTCTATCTTCGTAGACTCGCAGTAATCGTCAGATTAGAGTAAGCCTATGGTTATGACTAACTGCATATTGTATCTAGCGACCTCGATAGGTACAATATGTAGGGCATCGGGTTAAATTAGATTTAACAACCAAGAGTTGCGTGACGCAATTGGATAGTCTTACTAGTCCTACCGGTCATATTATGCTATGCGACTAGCCCCCGTTGGAGTATGGCATAGTATGGATTTGGATCTTGGCCACTACGGTAACTTGTTGGACATTACCCGTATGTTTGTTGTGGGGGCAAGCATATGTGAAAATAGTGGGAGCTAAACAGCTAAAGGACCTTGTTGTTTAGTTATGTTGACTGTGTATTTAGAAATAATATTTCAATAGTTGATTTATTGTTTTCGTTCTATATTATTTCTCCTTAGGATATTAGATATGGCGAGTATCTCGCTCCGTGCTGTCTTGGAGAAGCAAATTTTAACCGGACCAAACTTCCAAGATTGGATCAGGAATATACGTTTGGTGCTGAGGTACGAAAAGATTGAGTACGTCTTGGACGAGGTCATTCCCGGGTGCCCCGAAAATCAGACTGCCGATCAGGTTGCTGCTTGGAATCAAGCCAACAAGGCAAGGTCTGATAAGCATCTTGAGGATGCTAGATCCGCGCAGTGTATTATGCTGGCGGCAATGAGCAATGAGCTGCAGAGGCAACATGAAAGCATGTTGCCGTATGAGATGTTAAAGCATCTTGAGTCGCTCTTTAAGACGACAGCTAGAAGTGTTGAATTTGATTTGATCAAAGACATACACAGATGCAAGCTCAGTGAAGGAGGGAACATGTCTGAGCATGTTCTCAAAATGATTGGTCTCTTTGAAAAGCTTGTCGATGCCGGCGTTAAGCTAGAGAACAAGATCATGGTGATCTTTGTCCTTCAATCATTGCCGAGTTCGTATTCGCAGTTCACCATTAATTACACGATGAATGCGAAGGACGTAACACTGCCTGAACTTCATAATCTGCTGAAGACATATGATCAAACTCTTCCTAAGAAGGAAAAGTCGATCATGCTTGTTGGGCAACCGTCTAACTCAAACCCGAAAAGCAAAGGTGCTAAGGGTAAGGGAAAGTCGGGAGCCAAGGCTAACACTTGGAGTGATAAGCCTAAGCGTCCGAACCAGAAAAGGAAGTTCAAGAGAAGCGGAACGGTACGCACAGATGAATGTCTTTTCTGTAAGCAGAAAGGACATTGGAAGAAAGATTGCCCTATGCTTAGGGCAGATCAAGCTAAGAAGTCATCGGCTTCTGGCTCAGGTATGTTTGTTATTGAAATGAACATGACTACTTTTGACTCCAATGGTTGGGTATTAGATACAGCCTGTGGCTCACACATTTGTAATAATGTGCAAGGGCTAATTGATCACAGGCTAGTCAAGCAAGGTGAAATCGACTTGCATGTTGGGAACGGCAATCAAGTTGAAGCCAAACGCGTTGGACGCAGCAAGATAGATTTACCTTCGGGACAATGTTTAGAACTTGATAATGTTTATTTTGTTCCATCCATTGTCAGAAATATTATTTCCATTCCATTGTTAGACAATATGGGTTTTTCCTTTCGATTTGCGAATAATACTTGTTATTTTTCATTAAATGATCAATATTATGGAAAAGCTCGCTTGGTGAATGGTTTATATATTTTGCAAAGTAGTCTACCTTTATTTCAAATACATAACAAACAACCGTCTTCAAGTAAGAAGAATAATCCATCTTATCTATGGCATTGTCGGCTAGGCCATATCAATGAAACACGGATTCAAAGACTAAGGAAGTTGGACTACTTAGAACCATTTGATTTTGAATCATATGGTACATGTGAATCTTGTGTTAAGGGTAAGATGACGAACAAACCTTTTGTTGGACAAGGTGTTCGTGCCACTCGCTGCTTAGAGCTCATACATACCGATGTATGTGGGCCGTTTAAAGTCCATGCGCGTGGGGGTTATCCTTACTTCGTTACCTTTACTGACGATTTATCAAGGTATGGATATATTTATCTTATGAAGAATATATCCGAGACCTTTGGGAAATTCAAGGAGTTTAGGAACGAGGTCGAGAATGAATTGAACCTAAGGATAGTCACTCTTCGATCAGATCGAGGAGGTGAATACCTTAGTGAAGAATTTATCGATTACTTGAAGGAAAATGGAATTCAATCGCAATGGACTCCTCCTGGAACACCACAATTAAATGGTGTGTCTGAGAGGAGGAATCGAACCCTGTTAGACATGGTAAGATCAATGATTGGATTCTCGACTCTTCCAAAGTATCTGTGGGGATATGCACTACAAACTGCAATCTAGATTCTGAACCGTGTACCATCTAAATCAGTGGAGAAAACTCCTTATGAGTTATGGAAGGGAAAGAAGTCTTCACTAGGCTATCTTAGACCTTTGGGCTGTCCTGCGATACTCAAGCTGATGCTCACCGATAAGTTAGATGCCAAGGGTGTCAAAGTATATTTCATAGGCTATCCTCGTCAGACAAGAGGCTATGAATTCTATCATGCTGAAGATCACAAGGTGATCGTGTCTAGAAACGTGAAGTTTTTAGAAGATGAATACCTCGAAGAAGAGAGGTTAGATGATATGATAGAACTTGAAGAAATTTTCAAGACTTTGACACGCGCGAACATGAGGTCTCTAAATCTTCTGATTTGGACTCAAGTTCAGTGGGAGCTTCTGTGATTAGATCAACAGTTGAAACCACACCAATAGAACCGGTTGTCAACCAACCTGTGCAACAAGTTGCACAAGAGCAGCCTCCCGCAAGGGAACAGGGTCGCGCCCAACGACCAGCTGCAAGAGTACCCACTGATAATGTTCGTGTTACACGAAGCCAGAAAATAAAAGCACCAGAACAAGTCGAGCTCCGTAGGTCGAAGAGGATCCTAATAGGACCTCAGAAGCAAAGCCTTATGATAGAAGACATCAGTGAACTTGATGTCGGTTTATCAGATCGGGAAGATCCCGAGACCTACAAAGAGGCAATAATTGATATTGACTCAGACAAATGGCAAGAGGCCATGGAATTAGAAATGGATTCAATGTACCAGAACCAAGTTTGGAACTTGGTAGACTTGCCCCAAGGGGTTAGACCAATTGGGTGCAAATGGATCTTTAAACGAAAGACAGATGCCGATGGCAAGGTACAAACGCACAAAGCTAGGCTTGTGGCGAAAGACTACACGCAAAGGTATGGCATCGATTACGATGAAACCTTTTCACCGGTAGCAAAATTGAAGTCCATTCGAATTCTACTTGCGATAGCTGCCTACTATGATTATGAAATCTGGCAGATGGATGTAAAGACAGCCTTCCTCAATGGAAACCTTGAGGAAGAGGTCTATATGGTACAACCGGAAGGTTTTATTAGTAAAACCAGGCCAACTGCTGTATGCAAATTACTAAGATCCATCTATGGGCTAAAGCAAGCGTCAAAGAGCTGGAATATCCGTTTTGATGAAGCTGTCAAATCGTTTGACTTCATCAGAAGCAAGGAAGATCCCTGTGTCTACGCTAGACACAGCGACAAAGGAGTTGTTTTCATGATCATTTATGTAGATGACATTTTGATCATGGGAAACAATGTCTCTATGCTAGAAGAGACTATAGTTTGGTTATCAAGTACCTTCTCGATGAAGGACTTGGGTGAAGCGAACTACATCCTAGGGATCAAGATCTTTAGAGATAGATCCAAGAGGATGTTAGGAATGACATAGTCCACCTACATCGACAAAATACTGAAGCGTTATAAGATGGACGACTCAAAGAGAGGCTTTCTCCCAGCTAGGCATGGGATTGTCTTATCAGTTAAGGATGGTCCTAAAACTGATGAAGAAAGAAATGCAATGAGTCGTGTGCCCTATGCTTCGGCAGTAGGGTCTATAATGTATACAATGAATTGCACAAGGCCCGATGTGGCATATGCGCTTAGTGTCACTTGTCGACACCAACAGAATCCAGGAGTACCTCACTGGACTGCTGTAAAGAACATTCTTAAGTACCTTCGACGGACTAAGGAAATGTTCTTGGTGTTTGGTGGAGAACCAGAATTAAAGATGTCTGGTTATGTCGACGCTGGATTTGAATCAGATCCTGATGACTTTGAGTCACAGACAGGATACGTATTCAAATTGAACGGAGGAGCTATCTGTTGGAAGAGTTCTAAGCAAGCCACGATTGCTGACTCATCCACAGAAGCCGAGTACATTACTGGATCAGAAGCTTCGAAAGAAGTTGTCTGGATTTCAGAATTCTTGAAGGAATTGAGGGTTGTTCCTGCTCCTAGTCCAATAACGATTTATTGGGACAATACGGGCACCGTCGCTCAAGCTAGGGAGCCTAGATCTACAAACAAGAACAAACATGTACTTAGAAAATATCACGTTATACGTGAGATTATAGATAGAGGAGAAGTTAGTATAGAACGTGTCTCTACCACGGACAACGTGGCAGATCCTTTCACCAAGGTCTTATCAGTGGAAGTCCACTTAAGACATTATGCTAATCTGGGCATTAGGCATAAAGGTGACTGGCTCTAGTCCAACTGGGAGATTGATAGTGTATATGTCCTAGAGACAGTCCTTACTAGGGGCATGGTGCCCTTATAGAGGGCATATATGTACTATTACACAGGTCAACGTAATATAATATATGTTTGTTGCATTTTACTATTGAGTATCGCTTTCATATTTATATTACACCAGGTTGCAGCATGTCATATCTTTATTACTGTCTGTATTGATATTAAACATGTCCCCTCGGATAGATGACCGATCACACAGATAGTGGGAGCTATGTGAGTTATCATCTATCCCAAACTGTCCCTAGTCGAGGTTCATCTCGGATGTGGGGGTCTGAATGAACCAGACAAGACTAGTATGCGTGGAGGTTATACTTGTTGGAGCAAGTGTGAGCCGATCCCACGGCCACGGAACGGATTGTTGGACAATCGAGAAACGTTCCCATAACTGCGCATAGTTGTTCGAAGAAGCTTTATCGAACAATGGAAGTACCCACCGGACACTCCCATCGATGTATACTCTACACCGAAGTGTCTATGGGAACCGGTGAGTTGTCGAAGTGATGCCATTCGTCCTTTGTACTTACAGGACTTTATCATCACATTTGTTGCCCCATATCCTTGGTGGACCCGTCGATGTCAGCTCAGAATAAGCAGCTGACCTAAGACACGATCCAAGATTATGGCTACATACAAATGGGGGTGATCAGTGATTCTGTAAAGGATTCATCTCTCAAGTGTAGCACAGGAGAGCACTGCTCATAGTCTGCATAGTTGTGTTGGTAAAGTCACTCGCCAGTGCAAATGATATATTATGATGGTCATAAGTATATCTTAACCAAGCAACTCCCTGAGACGCCCGTGGATGTATTATTGGGATAGACACTTCATCGATCCTAGATACATTCGAGCAAGTCAGATGAAGGGACGTTACCATCGCCGCGTTGAGCGCAACAGGCTTCGCAACGAAAGGGTTAGCTTTGAGAAACCTCTCAAACGTCCTCACGTATTAATATTGCAAATGGAACCGTCTAGGAATTCCATGTTGCCAAGTCTAGGACTTGCTTGATACGATGAGGCTCTATGGGTCCCAATTTTGGGACCCACTTATAAGTGGGTCCCAATTTTGGGACCCACTTATATTTCTAAGGCAATCCAAACTCCAAGTAGATTTTACCCAATTGCATATGTTAATTGTAAATTAACATATCCTTTCTAATTGAACCTCCATTATATTTCTAAAATATAATCTTTAATTGTATTTACATAAAATACAATTAATTAGCCAATTCAATTAATAATTCCAAATCATTAATTTAGCCACCAAATATTATAATTAATTCCAAATCAATTATAATCCATCAATCACAATTAATTCCAAATTAATTGCGATTCCATCTTCAAGGATATTCTGATAGACTGAATCACCACATAGTGTGACCCATAGGGCCTCATCGTATTAAGCAAGTCCTAGATTAGGCAACATGGAATTCCTAGACGGTTCCATTTGCAATATTAATACGTGAGGACGTTTGAGAGGTTTCTCAAAGCTAACCCTTTCGTTGCGAAGCCTGTTGCGCTCAACGCGGCGATGGTAACGTCCCTTCATCTGACTTGCTCGAATGTATCTAGGATCGATGATGTGTCTATCCCAATAATACATCCACGAGCGTCTCAGGGAGTTGCTTGGTTAAGATATACTTATGACCATCATAATATATCATTTGCACTGGCGAGTGACTTTACCAACACAACTATGCAGACTATGAGCAGTGCTCTCCTGTGCTACACTTGAGAGATGAATCCTTCACAGAATCACTTATCACCCCCATTTGTATTTAGCCATAATCCTGGATCGTGTCTAGGTCAGCTGCTTATTCAGAGCTGACATCGCCGGGTCTACCAAGGATATGGGGCAACAAATGTGATGATAAAGTCCTGTAAGTACAAAGGACGAGTGGCATCACTTCGACAACTCACCGGTTCCCATAGACACGTCGGTGTAGAGTATACATCGATGGGAGTGTCCGGTGGGTACTTCCATTGTTCGATAAAGCTTCTTCGAACAACTATGCGCAGTTATGGGAACGTTCCTTGATTGTCCAACAATCCGTTCCGTGACCGTGGGATCGGCTCACACTTGCTCCAACAAGTATAACCTCCACGCATACTAGTCTTGTCAGGTTCATTCAGACCCCCACATCCGAGATGTACCACGACTAGGGAGAGTTTGGGATAGATGATAACTCACATAGCTCCCACTAACTGTGTGATCGGTCATCTATCTGAGGGGACATGTTTAATATCAATACAGACAACAATAAAGATATGACATGCTGCAGCCTGGTGTAATATAAATATGAAAGCGATACTCAATAGTAAAATGCAACAAGCATATATTATATTACGTTGACCTGTGTAATAGTACATATATGTCCTCTATAAGGGCACCATGCCCTTAGTAAGGACTGTCTCTAGGACATATACACTATCAGAAGATACACCGGAATATTACGAAGACTTGGAAGCAGCTTTGGAAGCAAGGTTAGTCTTCTAATTGACGTGTTTATATATATACGACATATGCATAATCAATTAACCTATATGTTAAGAAATTTTTTGAAATTCCGCTGCGTACCCTAGGGGTAACTCTGACCGTATTTTCTTACAGGAACTTCCCAGAGCCTGTTCTGGGGGTTCATAGCTTAGGAGATACTTTTTCTTAGCAGTTTGGAGCTTGTAAGATCGCGATTCTTCGGAGATTGACAACCTTCGGTAACATTGTATCTTACAGTTTTTCTACTTATTTTTATATATCTTTCAACATGTTTTCTTTTATGATTTCTGTTGATCGCATGACAACTATGAGTAGCTAAACTTCTCGTTGGTGATAGTATGTGAATTCTTAGCGAAGGGTTAATAATTATGCTAATGGCTATATCGGGCATTATACTCTGAGTTATTGCTTTATTTCTTTGATCTATCTAAATCTCTATATTCGTATTGTTGATTAATTATTGCACACAATTGGACAATTCATTGGTCTTTGACCTATCTAAATCTTTATCTTAGTAGTGTTTGATAATTACAACTGGACAATTCATTGATCAAAGATCTCCATGCAAAACCGAGGAATTTACGCATGATTATTAACCCGTTATGCTTTGAAGGACCATACTATCACCAATCTCCATTATCTGTTAAGAAAAACCTTTGCTAAATCGTCTGCTATTTTATATTCTAAATTAGATTAGATAAAGCTAGTTATAGTCCTTAGAGATCGACACTCGAGGTTATTCTACTGTTACACTACGGTTTTCGTTGTAGTTGTGAATTGCCTTTGGCTAAATAACAAATTTATTTGATACGTTGGACCCGACATCCACGCGTTCATCAAATTGGCGCCGCTGCCGGGGACTATACTCCTTTTTCTGTTTAATTTGTTTATATTTTCAGCATTCAATTCCTAGTTCTAGTAGTTTTTAGTTTTCCTATTTAATCTCTTTCTGATACTCCTTTCCTAGTCTTAGTAGTATTCGATTTCTAGAAATTTTCTTGATCTTCGAGATTTCTAACAAGGCTAATTTTCAGTTTTGAGTTACTCCTGTTCCAGATTTCCAGGTATGACGACCTTAAAAGCTCGCTTGGCACCTACATCCTCGCAAGTCAAGAAAGGGTCAGCTATATACTTGGAAGAAGAGTTATCGAGGTATGAGGTAACGAGTTCTATAGTAAGAAGGATACCGAGGTTCGAAGACGGAGTGGGGATGAATCCGTTAAGCTTCATCAGGTCCTATGAAGAGGAAATAGCAAAGGTTCCAGCAAAGGGGTTCACCGATGACCAATTATGCAGGAAATTATTTTCTTTTGCTCTGGGATATGAACCAAGGATTTGGATAGCAAGGTTAGCACCAGGATCACTGAGGACCTGGAGCCAAGTAGTAGAGGAGTTCTTGGCACGTTTCATGCCTTACCATGAGACGATTGCACTGCGGAATCGGATCGAACACTTCAAGCAAGGAGAATACGAGCGGTTCTGTGACACCTATGAACGTTTTGAGCTGTATAAACGTGAGTGCCCCCACCACCGTTTCGACGACGGGGAGCTAATTTGGTTTTTTGTTGGAGGACTACGTGATGAAGTTAGGCTTCAAGTGGATGGGATGTGTGGAGGTTTAGAAGAATGTACAGTTGAAGAGGCAAAGAAGGTCTTTCAAAAGTACGCCAATGGATCCGCACAATCCGAGAAGATAATGTCGAATAAAGTCACCAACATATATTCAAATCAGGGTGAAACTGACGGGTTATACGAAGGATATTCTGAAGATGATGATGCATGAATTTGTCAGACTCGATTAATCAAATAAATTTGAATTTAGCCAAAGGCAATTCACAACTACAACGAAACCGTAGTGTAGCAGTAGAATAACCTCGAGTGTCGATCTCTAAGGACTATAACTAGCTTTATCTAATCTAATTTAGAATATAAAAACAGCAGACGGTTTAGCAAAGGTTTTTCTTAACAGATAATGGAGATTGGTGATAGTATGGTCCTTCAAAGCATAACGGGTTAATAATCATGCGTAAATTCCTCGGTTTTGCATGGAGATCTTTGATCAATGAATTGTCCAGTTGTAATTATCAAACACTACGAAGATAAAGATTTAGATAGGTCAAAGACCAATGAATTGTCCAATAGTGTGCAATAATTAATCAACAATACGAAGATAGAGATTTAGATAGATCAAAGAAATAAAGCAATAACTCAGAGTATAATGCGCGATATAGCCATTAGCATAATTATTAACCCTTCGCTAAGAATTCACATACTATCACCAACGAGAAGTTTAGCTACTCATAGTTGTCATGCAATCAACAGAAATCATAGAAGAAAATATGTTGAAAGATATATAAAATAAGTAGAAAAACTGTAAGATACAATGTTACCGAAGGTTGTCAATCTCCGAAGAATCGCGATCTTACAAGCTCCAAACTGCTAAGAAAGAGTATCTCCTAAGCTATGAACCCCCAGAACAGGCTCTGGGAAGTTCCTACCTAAAACTACAGAGAAAGGTGAGAGAAAAGGTCTGGAAAAGTATGAAAATCGGAGAAAAACTGAGCAATTATATATAGGCCACGAATTGTGTGGGGCGAAGGGCCCCACACACCGGACGACTCGTCTGGTGTGGGGCGATTCGCCCCACATCGCGGGCGATTCGTCCGGGAGTAAAATTCGGCCTGATACGCGTTTTCGACGCGTTTTTGGATTTCTTCCCCTTTTTGGACTCGGTTTCTAACTTCTAGTGGCCTTCTAACCTCCAGATTCGACCCCTAGACTTCAAATCCTATTCGGAAACCTTCAGATACTCCAATTAGGCTTCTGGAACACCAATTCCTTGTCTACTTCAATATATTTTCCCAGAAATCCTCGTTTTTCAACCAAAACCTGTAAAATAAAGACTAAAGGGAAACGTGACACTATTCTAATAAAATGCACTAAAATATAGCTAAATTAACATAGAGGATAGCTAAAATAGGTGAAAAAGACTTAAATGAAAGTGTAAAATACACATTCATCAAACTCCCCAAACCGAACCTTTGCTTGTCCTCAAGCAACTAAGCTAGACTCTAATGCAAAAAACAATGCAACACACAAAATGGAGTCTCATGCCAAATAAAATGAATTAATCTACCGAATCTATCAAAAAACATATGAACAAGAACCATATAAATCAAAACATGAATATAGGTTGAAGAATGCCTCGATTGACTCATACACATCCACAGAAGCACTTATGTTAAGACAAGATAGCCTCTCGTAACATTCTCTACCTGGACCTAGTCAGTGACGACGTAATGAAACATGTTAAGATACGAATGGTTGTCCCGTGCCTATGAAATTGAGGACTTACTGCTGTTCACCAAGTTAAGACTTTTCCTCAAAGAGGTCGAACCAGTACTGGCTCTCATCAAACGAAGGAGGGTTCCCTATAAAAGATAACACTCCCCTATTCTACCCATCTCTCAAGCAAAGTCTTAAGCTATTCACCACTTCCTGAATGGCAGGACGAGGGTGGTCTAGAACAGATTCAAAAGACAAAAAATAGAAAATTACAACACGATTACGAACATTACAAGAATTGGAAAATGAGACACAACACTTTGCTAAACTGCTATTTGGCTTTCTTTTTTGGACCCTTCTTTGCTTTTCTGGGGTCTTTTTTCTTTTTTTTCTTTTTTTCTTTCCAGTTTCTTTTTTTCTTCCTTTTTTCTTTTTCTTTTTTCCGATTTTTTTTAGCCAGCAGTAGCACAAAGAAAAAGAAACAAAATGACTCACAAACGACTTCCCCAAACCTATTCGAAAGAATAGGTTGGGGTATAAAATTTACGAGAAAAGAAAAATAAACTCACAATACGGAAATGAAAAACGAAAAACAAGTCTAATGATAGTGTAACCCCCTCCCCAAACCTATTGGAAAGAATAGGTTGCAAACAAAGGATCACACAACCTCACACTACCTCCTTCCTAGGCTTTTAGCAATCTCAAAGCATGGTGAAGACTTGTTGCCTCTTAGGTACATAATTACTCGGGAAAACAACCATAAGACCCTAACATGCATCATCCTATTATAAAGGCCTTCGTGAACCGCAGTAGAGAAAACACCACTAAGTGATGTCGAGACTACCAAGCTTAACTAAGAGCAATACATAAATGTGACGAGCCAAGCGAGAAAAACCTCAAACAAATTCATAGAGATGAAGCATATGATTAATGGCATAGTTAGTTAATCTACCCAATAAAAAGTTCAAACAATTCGGCAATAAACTCCATATAAAACATGCAAGACTATGCTTGGATGAATGTAGTGAATGCAATCTAAAAAACTAAGAAAGCGGTAAAAACTCCGGGTTGCCTCCCGGATAGCGCCATTGTTTAAAGTCTTTGACTCGACTCCTGTCTGCGCCTAGCTCTTCTTCTTGAGGGTACTAGACTTCCCCTTCATGGATCTCCTCATGCCACGAACCTGTGAATAAGAATGACATAGGCAGCGAGACCACAGTAGTTAATAGTGTGAGAAGTATCAGGTGGATCAGATATGGCTCGCAACACATGTCGCTTGCCATCCACCTCAATAGTGCAAGTCCTTCGGTAGATGTCCATCACGGAGCGTAGCTTAGTCAAGAACGTTTGCCCCAAGAGAACGACATCCCCCGTCCCAGGTGTAGACGCCAGCATAACTACATAATTGGTATATACAGAAGCTTCACCAATCTTGACCAATACATTCTTCACAACGCCCTCGGGTCTCACAAAGGATCCATCTGCCAGTTGCACAATAGCCTTATGCTCAGATAGTTTTCCAAGGCTACTCTTCTCAAACACATTCATAGGGAGCACATTAGAGTAGGATCCCGTGTCTAGCGTGGCACGGACGTCTTCAAGCTCACCAATCCCGACCTTAACATCGAAACTTTGAGGGAGTGGCTCGGGATCCTCTTGCTCCTCTTCACTCTCGTCACAACCAAGGTCCTTCTCTTCTTCCTTAGCCTGTGGAGGTTCTTCCTTCTTGCAACACTCGCACTTAGCAACCTTCTTGATGGTGATTTCAACAGGTAGATCACCCACCAAGGTAATGGACATCGACTTCTCAGTGTTGCTGGGCAGCTTGCCTTGCTCCCTACTTGCTCCTCGGTCGATCAACTCTTGCATCTTCTGTTGGGCAAGCCTAGTGCTCTCTTCCAACCTATCAAGCCGTGCCCTAGTCTTCTCGGCATCTTCTTCATAACGTTTGAGAAAACTTTGGGTGTGATCTACCATCTTTTGCAAGTTCTCCATCAGTTGAGCCGACTTTGACTTCGGTTGCACTTTCGGAGCGGGGTTTTCGCAGTGGTCATTACCATAGTTAAGCCTACTACGGTCTTGGTTAGGGCCATAAGTTTGGCTAGACGGTGCATATCCTTGATTGTTTCGGAACCCCCTTCTCCAAAATCCACCTCGAGGATTCCTACCATCTTGTCCGTAGCTAGCTTCTTGAGTACCAAACTCCGTAGCAAAGGCTTCCTCTTCGCCTCCTTGAGCCCAGTTGCCATCATCATACGCAAGCTCCGATCTACACATATGAGCTCCATGCCCATAGCTCTTGCATATTCGGCAGACTTCGTTCGAAACAGTTGTTCCAGTGGCGCTCTTGAGGACTTGCTTGAATTCGTTGGTAAAGCACTCGAATTGATCCCCATTCCCCCTATACATAGGGGCTTCTTGAGTCGGTGGAGCTTCAGGTCCACGTCTCCTAACCATTTCCCTTGGGTCCTTGAACTACGAACCCTTAGCAAGCCTTTCAAAAACTGCCCAGACGGCTTCTGCGGTTTCCTCCCAAATATTGCCTCGGCATTGGAAATCCACCACTTGTTGGTTCTCGAAGGTTAGTCCATTGTAGAAGTGTTGGACTAGGTCAGAAAGCTCAAAACCATGGTGAGGGCACTTGTTCGTGAGATCTTGGAACCTCTCAAACGCGGTGTAGATGGTCTCATCATAGTCCTGTTTGAATCTAGTGATTTGCGCCTTTAGCGCGGTACTCAAGATGTGAGGGAAGTATTTTTCCATGAAAGCTGAAAAAACCTTCTCCCAAGTGTCCAGCGAGCCTGCTGGTAGAGAACTCAACGATGACTTGGCTCTGTCGCCAAGTCCCATAGCAAAAACCTTCATCCTTAACTCATCCGTTGTTATTTCAACTCCGGGTCGTGGGAGTTGGTTGACGAAATCATCGATATCGTGCAAGTACCCCATCACATCTTCCCTTGCTAAGCCATAGAACCGCGGAAGTTGTTGGAATGTGTGGTTCTTGATTTCCAGATCTCGAGTTGCAGACGAAAAACAATCGCTGGTCCCCTCATACGCTCCTTGGAGGGTTGAACCCATGCTTTCAGTGGTCTAGCTTCTTCCATTCCGTCGATTTACTTGAAAAGACTGTGTAGAGATTCAGAGAAATCGGTATCCTCTATTTCCTCTAATTCACGCCTTTGAAGTAGTCGCCTTCTTTGGTGGTAGACTCTATCGATCTCAGCAATTGAATCAGCAAGCGGTGTTCCTCTAGATCGTGTATGTGGCATACACTATCTATAACAAACTAGGAAAGGAGTATCGGATAGAGATTAAAAAGGAAAACTAAAACTACTAGAACTAGGAATTGAATGCTGAAAATATAAACAAATTAAACAGAAAAAAGGAGTATAGTCCCCGGCAGCGGCGCCAATTTGATGATGCACCACGAATTTGTCAGACTCGATTAATCAAATAAATTTTTATTTAGCCAAAGGCAATTCAAAACTACAACGAAAACCGTAGTGTAGCAGTAGACTAACCTCGAGTGTCGATCTCTAAGGATTATAACTAGCTTTATCTAATCTAATTTAGAATATAAAAACAGCAGACGGTTTAGCAAAGGCTTTTCTTAACAGATAATGGAGATTGGTGATAGTATGGTCCTTCAAAGCATAACGGGTTAATAATCATGCGTAAATTCCTCGGTTTTGCATGGAGATCTTTGACCAATGAATTGTCCAGTTGTAATTATCAAACACTACGAAGATAAAGATTTAGATAGGTCAAAGACCAATGAATTGTCCAATTGTGTGCAATAATTAATCAACAATACGAATATAGAGATTTAGATAGATCAAAGAAATAAAGCAATAACTCAAACTATAATGCGCGATATTGCCATTAGCATAATTATTAACCCTTCGCTAAGAATTCCCATACTATCACCAACGAGAAGTTTAGCTACTCATAGTTGTCATGCAATCAACAGAAATCATAGAAGAAAACATGTTGAATGATATATAAAAATAAGTAGAAAAACTGTAAGATACAATGTTACCGAAGGTTGTCAATCTCCGAAGAATCGCGATCTTACAAGCCCCAAACTGCTAAGAAAAAGTATCTCCTAAGCTATGAACCCCCAGAACATGCTTTGGGAAGTTCCTACCTAAAACTACAGAGAAAGGTGAGAGAAAAGGTCTGGAAAAGTATGAAAATCGGAGAAAAACTGAGCAACTATATATAGGCTACGAATTGTGTGGGGCGAAGGGCCCCACACACCGGGCGACTCGCCTGGTGTGGGGCGATTCGCCGCACATCCCGGGCGATTCGCTCGGGAGTAAAATTCAGCCAGATACGCGTTTTCGACGCGTTTTTGGATTTCTTTCACTTTTCGGACTCGGTTTCTGACTTCTAGTGGCCTTCTAACCTCCAGATTCGACCCCTAGACTTCAAATCCTATCCGGAAATCTTCAGATACTCAATTAGGCTTTTGGAACAACAATTCCTTGTCTACTTCAATATATTTGCCCGGAAATCCTCGTTTTTCAACCAAAACCTGTAAAAATAAAGACTAAAGGGAAACCTGACACTATTCTAATAAAATGCACTAAAATATAGCTAAATTAACATAGAGGATAGCTAAAATAGGTTAAAAAGACTTAAATGAAAGTGTAAAATACACATTCATCAAACTCCCCAAACCGAACCATTGCTTATCCTCAAGCAACTAAGCTAGACTCTAATGCAAAAAACAATGCAACACACAAAATGGAGTCTCATGCCAAATAAAATGAACTGATCAACCGAATCTATCAAAAAACATATGAACAAGAACCATATAAATCAAAACATGAATATAGGTTGAAGAATGCCTCGATTGACTCATACACATCCACATAAGCACTTATGTTAAGACAAGATAGCCTTGTAAGAAAATACGGTCAGAGTTACCCCTAGGGTACGCCGCGGAATTTAAAAAATTTTCTTAACATACAGGTTAATTGATTATGTATATGCCGTATATATTTAAACACGTCAATTAGAAGACTAACCTTACTTCCGAACTAGCTTCCAAGTCTTCGTAATAATCCGGTGTATCTTCTCCTTCGTCGAAGTCGAAGATATCTGCAATACTTTGATTATATGCAAGACAATAAAAGTTAGTTTCCAGCTCCTAGAACCTCAACCTTGGTATCCACGGGTGAACAACCTATCGGAAAGAATGCTAGGATATTCTTTGTGTGACCAAGAAGATGGGGCGGCGATTCCTCCGGTAGGTGGCGCGCGCGTGTGGCTTATAGAGGAGGGGAGAGCTTTTTATTTTCTCTAAGAAAACTGGGTAGAATAATTCTCTAAGAATTGATTCTTCAACTGTGTGAAAATCTATCTCAAAATCTCTCTAATAGTCTACTATATATAATAGTCAATAGAAGCCTAAAGCATAAGCAATTAGACTTCATAAAGGAATAAGAATCTAATTCTTATCGCACTAGGAAATCAATTCCAAGTCTAGATTCATTCCCAATCAAATTAAAACTCAATCAGGAAAATCTAACTTATCCCTTAGACTTCTAATAGAGGAAGGAGTCGAACTCCTTCCCCTACTCCATCTTGCGCGCGTGCGCGTCCTAAGTAGATTTTGCCCACGTGCATACGTTAATTCTCAATTAACATATCCTTTCAAATCAAACCTCCATTATATTTCTAAAATATAATCTTTAATTGTATTCGCATAAAATACAATTAATTAGCCAATTCAATTAATAATTCCAAATCATTAATTGAGCCACTAAATATTATAATTAATTCCAAATCAATTATAATCCATCAATCACAATTAATTCCAAATTAATTGCGATTCCATCTTCAAGGATATTCTGATAGGCTGAATCACCACATAGTGTGACCCATAGGGCCTCATCGTATTAAGCAAGTCCTAGACTAGGCAACATGGAATTCCTAGACGGTTCCATTTGCAATATTAATACATGAGGACGTTTGAGAGGTTTCTCAAAGCTAACCCTTTCGTTGCGAAGTATGTTGCGCTCAACGCGGCGATGGTAACGTCCCTTCATCTGACTTGCTCGAATGTATCTAGGATCGATGAAGTGTCTATCCCAATAATACATCCACGGACATCTTCAGTGAGTTGCATGGTGAATCCAATATCTATTATGACCATCATAATAATATTGATACGCTGGCCAGCGGTTTTACCATCACAACTATGAACGACTATGAGCAGTGCTCTCCTGTGCTACACTTGAGAGATGAATCCTTCACAGAATCACTTATCATCCCCATTTGTATGTAGCCATAATCCTGGATCGTGTCTTAGGTCAACTGCTTATTCAGAGATGACATCGACGGGTCCGCCAAGGATATGGGGCAACAAATGTGATGATAAAGTCCTGTAAGTCCAAAGGACGACTGGCATCACTTCGACAACTCACCGGTTCCCATAGACACTTCGGTGTAGAGTATACATCGATGGGAGTGTCCGGTGGGTACTTCCATTGTTCGATAATCCTTCTTCGAACAACTATGCGCAGTTATGGGAACGTTTCTCGATTGTCCAACAATCTGTTCCATGGTCGTGGGATCGGCTCACACTTGCTCCAACAAGTATAACCTCCACGCATACTAGTCTTGTCAGGTTCATTCAGACCCCTTCATCCGAGATGAACCTCGACTAGGGAGAGTTTGGGATAGCTGATAACTCACATAGCTCCCACTATATGTGTGATCGGTCATCTATCCGAGGGGACATGTTTAATATCAATACAGACAGAAATAGAGATATGACATGCTGCATGCCTGGTGTAATATAAATATGAAAGCGATACTCAATAGTAAAACGTCAAACATATATCATATTACGTTGACCTGTGTAATAGTACATATATGCCCTCTATAAGGGCTCCATGCCCTTAATAAGGACTGTCTCTAGGACATATACACTATCAATCTCCCACTTGGAGTAGAGCCAGTCACCTTTATGCCTGATACCCAAATTAGCATAATGTCTTAAGTGGACTTCCACTGATAAGACCTTGGTGAAAGGATCTGCAACGTTGTCCGTGGTAGAGACACGTTCTATACTAACTTCTCCTCTATCAATAATCTCACGTATAACGTGATACTTTTTAAGTACATGTTTGTTCTTGTTTGTAGATCTAGGCTCCTTAGCTTGAGCGACGGCGCCCGTATTGTCCCAATAAATCGTTATTGGACTAGGAGCAGGAACAACCCTCAATTCCTTCAAGAACTCTGAAATCCAAACAGCTTCTTTCGAAGCTTCTGATTCAGTAATGCACTCGGCTTTTGTGGATGAGTCAGCAATCGTGGCTTGCTTAGAACTCTTCCAACAGATAGCTCCTCCGTTCAATTTGAATACGTATCCTGTCTGTGACTCTAAGTCATCAGGATCTGATTCAAATCAAGGATCGACATAACCAGACATCTTTAATTCTGGTTCTCCACCAAACACCAAGAACATCTCTTTGAGTCATTGCTTTTCTTTCTTCATCAGTTTTAGGACCATCCTTAACTGATAAGACAATCCCATGCCTAGTTGGGAGAAAGCCTCTCTTTGAGTCGTCCATCTTATAACGCTTCAGCATTTTGTCGATGTAGGTGGACTGTGTCAATCCTAACATCCTCTTGGATCTATCTCTACATATCTTGATCCCTAGGATGTAGTTCGCTTCACCCAAGTCCTTCATTGAGAAGGTACTTGATAACCAAACTTTAGTCTCTTCTAGCATAGAGACATTGTTTCCCATGATCAAAGTGTCATCAACATAGATGATCATGAAAAAACCTCCTTGTCACTGTGCCTAGTGTACACACAGGGATCTTCCTTGATTCTGAAGAAGTCAAACCATTTGACAGCTTCATCAAAGCGGATATTCCAGCTCCTAGACGCTTGCTTTAGCCCATAGATGGATCTCTGTAATTTGCATACAGTAGTTGGCCTGGTTTTACTAATAAAACCTTCCGGCTGTACCATATAGACCTCTTCCTCAAGGTTGCCATTGAGGAAGGCAGTCTTTACATCCATCTGCCCGATCTCATAATCATAGTAGGCAGCTATCGCAAGTAGAATTCGAATGGACTTCAATTTTCCTACCGGTGAAAAGGTTTCATCGTAATCGATGCCATACCTTTGCGTGTAGCCTTTCGCCACAAGTCTAGCCTTGTGCGTTTGTACCTTGCCATCAGCATCTGTCTTTCGTTTAAAGACTCATTTGCACCCAATAGGTCTAACCCCTTGGGGCAAGTCTACCAAGTTCCAAACTTGGTTCAGGTACATGGAGTCAATTTCCAATTCCATGGCCTCTTGCCATTTGTCTGAGTCAATATCAATTATTGCCTCTTTGTAGGTCTCGGGATCTTCCGATCTGATAAGCCGACATCAAGTTCACTGATGTCTTCTATCATAAAGCTTTGCTTCTGAGGTCCTTTTAGGATCCTCTTCGACCTACGGAGCTCGACTGGTTCTGGTGCTTTTCTTTTCTGGCTTCGTGTAACACGAACATTATCAGTGGGTACTGATGCAGCTGGTCGCGCCTCCGCGACCCTGTTCCCTAGCGGGAGGCTGCTCTTTTGCAACTTGTTGCACAGTTTGGTTGACAACGGGTTCTATTGGTGTGGTTTCAACTGTTGATCTAATCACATGACTCCCACTGACTATGACATGCCTAGCAAGTGTCATATCATTACCATTGTCTGCTTCGAAAGCTCCCACTGAACTTGAGTCCAAATCAGAAGATTTAGAGAACTCATGTTCGCGCGTGTCAAAGACTTGAATTTCTTCAAGTTCTATCATGTCATCTAACCTCTCTTCTTCGAGGTATTCTGCTTCTAAAAACTTAACGTTTCTAGATACTATCACCTTGTGATCTTCAGCATGATAGAATTCATAGCCTCTCGTCTAACGAGGATAGCCTATGAAATATACTTTGACACCCTTGGCATCTAACTTATCAGTGAGCATCAGCTTGACTATCGCAAGACAGCCCCAAGGTCTAAGATAGCCCAGTGAGGGCTTCTTTCCCTTCCATAACTCATAAGGAGTTTTCTCCACTGATTTAGATGGCACACGGTTCAGAATGTATATTGCAGTTTGTAATGCATATCCCCATAGATATTTTGGAAGAGTCGAGAATCCAATCATTGATCTCACGATGTCTAACAGGGTTCGATTCCTTCTCACAGACACACCATTTAACTGTGGTGTTCCAGGAGGAGTCCATTGCGATTGAATTCCATTTTCCTTCAAGTAGTCGATAAATTCTTCACTAAGGTACTCACCTCCTCGATCCAATCGAAGAGTGACTATCCTTAGGTTCAATTCATTCTCGACCTCATTCCTAAACTCCTTGAATTTCCCAAAGGTCTCAGATTTATTCTTCATAAGATAAATATATCCATACCTTGAGAAATCGTTAGTAAAGGTAACGAAGTAAGGATAACCTCCACGCGCATGGACTTTAAAAGGTCCACATACATCCGTATGTATGAGCTCTTAGCAGCGAGTGGCACGAACACCTTGTCCAACAAAAGGTTTGTTCGTCATCTTACCCTTAACACATGATTCGTACATACCATATGATTCAAAATCAAATGGTTCTAAGTAGTCCAACTTCCTTAGTTTTTGAATCCGTGTTTCATTGATATGGCCTAGCCGACAATGTCATAGATAAGATGGATTATTCTTCCTACTTGAAGACGGTTGTTTGTTATGTATTTGAAATAAAGGTAGACTACTTTGCAAAATATATAAACCATTCACTAAGCGAATTTTTCCATAATACTGGTCATTTAATGAAAAATAACAAGTATTAGGAAAACCCCAATTGTCCAACAATGGAATGGAAATAATATTTCTGACAATGGATGGAACAAAATGAACGTTATCAAGTTCCAAACATTGTCGTGATGGTAAATCTATCTTGCAGCGTCCAACGCGTTTGGCTTCGACTGGATTGTCGTTCCCAACATGCAAGTCGATTTCACCTTGCTTGACTAGCATGTGTTCAATGGCCCCTTGCACATTATTATAAATGTGCGAGCCGCAGACTGTATCTAATACCCAACCATTGGAGTCAAAAGTAGTCATGTTCATTTCAATAACAAACATACCTGAGCTAGAAGCCGGTGGCTTCTTAGCTTGATCTGCCCTCAGCTTAGGGCAATCTTTCTTCCAATGTCCTTTCTGCTTACAGAAATGACATTCATCTGTGCGTACCGTTCCGCTTCTCTTGAACTTCCTTTTCTGGTTCAGACGCTTAGGCTTATCACTCGAAGTGTTAGCCTTGGCTCCCGACTTTCCCTTACCCTTAGCACCTTTGTTTCTCGGGTTTCGGTTAGACGGTTGCCCAACAAACATGATCGACTTTTCCTTCTTAGGAAGAGTTTGATCATGTCTTCAGCAGATTATGGAGTTCGGGCAGTGTTACGTCCTTCGCATTCATGGTGGTTAACGATGAACTGCGAATACGAACTCGGCAATGATTGAAGGACAAGGATCACCATGATCTTATTCTCATCTTGAGAACATGTTCAGACATGTTCCCTCCTTCATTGAGCTTGCATCTGTGTATCTCTTTGATCAAATCAAATTCAACACTTCTAGTTGTCATCTTAAAGACCGACTCAAGATGCTTCAGCATCTCATACGGCAACATGCTTTCATGTTGCCTCTGCAGCTCATTGCTCATTGCCGCCAGCATAATACACTGCGCGGATCTAGCATCCTCATGATGCTTATCAGACCTTGCCTTGTTGGCTTGATTCCAAATCAGCAACTTGATCGGCAGTCTGATTCTCGGGACACACGGGATTAGCCTCGTCCAAGACGTACTCAATCCTTTCGTACCTCAGCACCAAACATATATTCCTGATCCAATCTAGGAAGTTTGGTCCGGTCAAAATTTGCTTCTCTAAGACAGCACGGAGCGAGATTCTCGCCATTTCGGTTTCCAGGAGAAATAATATAGAACGAAAATAATAAATCAACTATTGAAATATTATTTCTAAATACACAGTCAACACAACTAAACAACAAGGTCCTTTAGCTGTTTAGCTCCCACTATTTTCACATATGCTTGCCCGCACAACAAACATACGGGTAATGTCCAACAAGTTACCGTAGTGGCCAAGATCCAAATCCATACTATGCTATACTCCAACGGGGGCTGGTCGCATAGCATAATATGACCGGTAGGACTAGTAGAACTATCCAATTGCGTCACGCAACTCTTGGTTGTTAAATCTAATTTAACCCGATGCCCTACATATTGTACCTATCGAGGTCGCTAGATACAATATGCAGTAAGTCATAACCATAGGCTTACTCTAATCTGACGATTACTGCGAGTCTGTAAGACGAGGTCGCCAATACAAGAAAACGCAATGAAAGTTCAGAATTAAAGCACCCTATGGAAAGCATCTCAGAAATACATACATATATATATTTCTGTACTTATATTGGTTGGGGCTTGTCGCTTGAGGGTTGTTATCAGTCATCTACAAACAAATAAGGGCGCCGCCTACCCATCATGCATGAACGGTCTACACGTAATGGATGCCGCCTATCCATTCTAGTTCTAAACGCGGTCAAGCACATAATGGGTGCCACCTACCCATACATAAATATGCGGTCCGACATATAAGAGGGCGCCGCCTACCCTCGCATGCATAGCGGTCGAACGGAAAGTAAATACTTGGTATTTAAACATGCATTGTCAAACAATAGCATATCGAGCATACGAAACAAATAGTAGCCTATGTGGATGCCAAATGACTTCATAATTTCATTATGAAAATTATAATCCCATAATTATAATCTCTATGAAATAATTGAAAATTTTGACTAGATTGAAAAATCGAAAATTCTATTGACCAAGTAGCAATTTTCGAAAACCCGAAGGACTTAATTGTAATTTTGAAACCTTAGAGGTGTTAAATCTAAAATTCAAAAGTAGAAGGACTAATTTGCAATAAACAATAAATTGATAAATTACAAATAAGCCCTTTAACTTTATACTAATTAAATTTAACCCCTCTAGTTAAAAACAATTACAATTAAATCATATTTATATTCCAAATATAAAATTCAATCCTCAAAATTTTCAAAAATTCGATTTTGGGTCCAACCCGAAAAAAATATATATATATTAAAATATGGGACGGGACCTAGTCACGTCCCCTACCGTGCCTGCGGCCGCGGGAGCCCGGCGCCGCGACACGCGAGCACGAGCGCCTGCGCCCGCAGGCACCCGGCGCCCCATATCTACAAAATCATACAATATATATATACGTATATACTTAATCAATTAACCTCGCTCTGATACCACTGTAAGAAAATACGGTCAGAGTTACCACTAGGGTACGCAATGGAATTTCAAAACTTTTCTTAACATACAGGTTAATTGATTATGTATATGCCGTATATATTTAAACACGTCAATTAGAAGACTAACCTTACTTCCAAAGCAGCTTCCAAGTCTTCGTAATAATCCGGTGTATCTTCTCCTTCGTCGAAGTCGAAGATATCTGCAATACTTTGATTATATGCAAGATAATAAAAGTTAGTTTCCAGCTCCTAGAACCTCAACCTTGGTATCCACGGGTGAACAACCTATCAGAAAGAATGCTAGAATATTCTTTGTGTGACCAAGAAGATGGGGCGGCGATTCCTCCGGTAGGTGGCGCGCGCGTGTGGCTTATAGAGGAGAGAAGAGCTATTTATTTTCTCTAAGAAAACTGGGTAGAATAATTCTCTAAGAATTGATTCTTCAACTGTGTGAAAATCTATCTCAAAAGCTCTCTAATAGTCTACTATACAATAGTCAATAGAAGCCTAAAGCATAAGCAATTAGACTTCATAAAGGAATAAGAATCTAATTCTTATCGCACTAGGAAATCAATTCCAAGTCTAGATTCATTCCCAATCAAATTAAAACTCAATCAGGAAAATCTAACTTATCCCTTAGACTTCTAATAGAGGAAGGAGTCGAACTCCTTCCCCTACTCAATCTTGCGCGCGTGCGCGTCCTAAGGGTGTTAGGTGGGTCCCAATTTTGGGACCCACTTATAGTTCTAAGGTAATTCAAACTCCAAGTAGATTTTGCCCACGTGCATACGTTAATTCTAAATTAACATATCCTTTCAAATCAAACCTCCATTATATTTCTAAAATATAATCTTTAATTGTATTCGCATAAAATACAATTAATTAGCCAATTCAATTAATAATTCCAAATCATTAATTGAGCCACCAAATATTATAATTAATTCCAAATCAATTATAATCCATCAATCACAATTAATTCCAAATTAATTGCGATTCCATCTTCAAGGATATTCTGATAGGCTGAATCACCACATAGTGTGACCCATAGGGCCTCATCGTATTAAGCAAGTCCTAGACTAGGAAACATGGAATTCCTAGACGGTTCCATTTGCAATATTAATACATGAGGACGTTTGAGAGGTTTCTCAAAGCTAACCCTTTCGTTGCGAAGTCTGTTGCGCTCAACGCGGCGATGGTAACGTCCCTTCATCTGACTTGCTCGAATGTATCTAGGATCGATGAAGTGTCTATCCAAATAATACATCCACGGGCGTCTTCAGTGAGTTGCATGGTGAATCCAATATCTATTATGACCATCATAATAATATTGATACGCTGGCCAGCGGTTTTACCATCACAACTATGAACGACTATGAGCAGTGCTCTCCTGTGCTACACTTGAGAGATGAATCCTTCACAGAATCACTTATCATCCCCATTTGTATGTAGCTATAATCCTGGATCGTGTCTTAGGTCAACTGCTTATTTAGAGCTGACATCGACGGGTCCGCCAAGGATATGGGGCAACAAATGTGATGATAAAGTCCTGTAAGTCCAAAGGACGACTGGCATCACTTCGACAACTCACCGGTTCTCATAGACACTTCGGTGTAGAGTATACATCGATGGGAGTGTCCGGTGGGTACTTCCATTGTTCGATAATCCTTCTTCGAACAACTATGCGCAGTTATGGGAACGTTTCTCGATTGTCGAACAATCCGTTCCGTGGCCGTGGGATTGGCTCACACTTGCTCCAACAAGTATAACCTCCACGCATACTAGTCTCATCTGGTTCATTCAGACCCCTTTATCCGAGATGAACCTCGACTAGTGAGAGTTTGGGATAGATGATAACTCACATAGCTCCCACTATCTGTGTGATCGGTCATCTATCCGAGGGGACATGTTTAATATCAATACAGACAGAAATAGAGATATGACATGCTGCATGCCTGGTGTAATTTAAATATGAAAGCGATACTCAATAGTAAAACGACAAACATATATCATATTACGTTGCCCTGTGTAATAGTACATATATGCCCTCTATAAGGGCTCCATGCCCTCAATAAGGACTGTCTATAGGACATATACACTATCAAGTTTCTCGTAACATTCTCTACCTGGACCTAGTCAGTGACGACGTAATGAAACATGTTAAGATACGAATGGTTGTCCCGTGCCTATGAAACTGAGGACTTACTGCTGTTCACCAAGTTAAGACTTTTCCTCAAAGGTCGAACCAGTACTGGCTCTCATCAAACGAAGGAGGGTTCCCTATAAAAGATAACACTCCCCTATTCTATCCACCTCTCAAGCAAAGTCTTAAGCTATTTACCACTTCCTGAATGGCAGGACGAGGGTGGTCTAGAACAGATGACACTCAAAATTCAAAAGACAAAAAATAGAAAATTACAACACGATTACGAACATTACAAGAATTGGAAAATGAGACACAACACTTTGCTAAACTGCTATTTGGCTTTCTTTTTTTGGACCCTTCTTTGCTTTTTTGGGTCTTTTTTCCTTTTTTTCTTTTTTTCTTTCCAGTTTCTTTTTTTCTTTTTTCCAGGAATTTTTCTTTTTCTTTTTTTCCGATTTTTTTTAGCCAGCAGTAGTACAACGAAAAAGAAACAAAATGACTCACGAACGACTTCCCCAAACCTATTCGAAAGAATAGGTTGGGGTACAAAATTTACAAGAAAGGAAAAATAAACTCACAATACGGAAATGAAAAACGAAAAACAAGTCTAATGATAGTGTAACCCCCTCCCCAAACCTATTCGAAAGAATAGGTTGCAAACAAAGGATCACACAACCTCACACTACCTCCTTCCTAGGCATTTAGCAATCTCAAAGCATGGTGAAGACTTGTTGCCTCTTAGGTACATAATTACTCGGGAAAATAACCATAAGACCCTAACATGCATCATCCTATTATAAAGGCCTTCGTGAACCGCAGTAGAGAAAACACCACTAAGTGATGTCGAGACTACCAAGCTTAACTAAGAGAAATACATAAATGTGACGAGCCAAGCGAGAAAAACCTCAAACAAATTCATAGAGATGAAGCATATGATTAATGGCATAGTTAGTTAATCTACCCAATAAAAAAGTTCAAAAAATTCGGCAATAAACTCCAAATAAAACATGCAAGACTATCCTAGGATGAATGTGGTGAATGCAATCTAAAAATCTAAGAAAGCGGTAAAAACTTCGGGTTACCTCCCGGATAGCGCCATTGTTTAAAGTCTTTGACTCGACTCCTGTCTGCGCCTAGCTCTTCTTCTTGAGGGTACTAGACTTCCCCTTCATGGATCTCCTCCTCATGCCACGAACCTGTGAATAAGAATGAACATAGGCAGCGAGACCACAGTAGTTAATAGTGTGAGAAGTATCAGGTGGATCAGATATGGATCGCAACACATGTCGCTTGCCATCCACCTCAATTGTGCAAGTCCTTCGGTAGATGTCCATCACGGAGCGTAGCTTAGTCAAGAACGTTCGCCCCAAGAGAACGACATCCCTCGTCCCAGGTGTAGACGTCGGCATAACTACAAAATTGGTGTATACAGAAGCTTCACCAATCTTGACCAATACATTCTTCACAACGCCCTCGGGTCTCACAAAGGATCCATCTGCCAGTTGCACAATAGCCTTATGCTCAGATAGTTTTCCAAGGCTACTCTTCTCAAACACATTCATAGGGAGCACATTAGAGTAGGATCCCGTGTCTAGCGTGGCACGGACGTCTTCAAGCTCACCAATCCCGACCTTAACTTCGAAACTTTGAGGGAGTGGCTCGGGATCCGCTTGCTCCTCTTCACTCTCGTCAGAACCAAGGTCCTTCTCTTCTTCCTTAGCCTGTGGAGGTTCTTCCTTCTTGCAACACTCGCACTTAGCAACCTTCTTGATGGTGATTTCAACAGGTAGATCACCCACCAAGGTAATGGACATCGACTTCTCAGTGTTGCTAGGCATCTTGTCTTGCTCCCTACTTGCTCCTCGGTCGATCAACTCTTGCATCTTCTGTTGGGCAAGCCTAGTGCTCTGTTCCAACCTATCAAGCCGTGCCCTAGTCTTCTCGGAATCTTCTTCATAACGTTTGAGAAAACTTTGGGTGTGATCTACCATCTTTTGCAAGTTCTCCATCAGTTGAGCCGACTTTGACTTCGGTTGCTCTTTCGGAGCGGGGTTTTTGCAATGGTCATTACCATAGTTAAGCCTACTACGGTCTTGGTTAGGGCCATAAGTTTGGCTAGCCGGTGCATATCCTTGATTGTTTCGGAACCCTCTTCTCCAAAATCCACCTCGAGGATTCCTACCATCTTGTCCGTAGCTAGCTTCTTGAGTACCAAACTCCGTAGCAAAGGCTTCCTCTTCGCCTCCTTGAGCCCAGTTTCCATCATCATACGCAAGCTCCGATCTACACATATGAGCTCCATGCCCATAGTTCTTGCATATCCGGCAGACTTTGTTCGAAACAGTTGTTCCAGTGGCGCTCTTGAGGACTTGCTTCAATTCGTTGGTAAAGCACTCGAATTGATCCCCATTCCCCCTATACTTAGGGGCTTCTTGAGTCGGTGGAGCTTCAGGTCCACGTCTCCTAACCATTGCCCTTGGGTCCTTGAACTGCGAACCCTTAGCAAGCCTTTCGACAACTGCCCAGACGGCTTCTGCGGTTTCCTCCCAAATATTGTCTCGGTATTGGAAATCCACAACTTGTTGGTTCTCGAAGGTTAGTCCATTGTAGAAGTGTTGGACTAGGTCAGAAATCTCAAAACCATGGTGAGGGCACTTGTTCGTGAGATCTTGGAACCTCTCAAACACGGTGTAGATGGTCTCATCATAGTCCTATTTGAATCCAGTGATTTGCACCTTTAGCGCGGTAGTCAAGGTGTGAGGGAAGTATTTTTCCATGAAAGCTGAAAAAACCTTCTCCCAAGTGTCCAGCGAGCCTGCTGGTAGAGAACTCAACCATGACTTGGCTATGTCGCCAAGTCCCATAGCAAAAACCTTCATCCTTAACTCATCCATTGTTATGTCAGCTCTGGGTCGTGGGAGTTGGTTGACGAAATCATCGATATCGTGCAAGTACCCCATCACATCTTCCCTTGCTAAGCCATAGAACCTCGGAAGTTGTTGGAATGCGTGGTTCTTGATTTCCAGATCTCGAGTTGCAGACGAAAGAACAATCGCCGGTCCCCTCATACGATCCTTGGAGGGTTGAACCCATGCTTTTAGTGGTCTAGCTTCTGCCATTCCGTCGATTTCCTTGAAAAGACTGTGTAGAGATTCAGAGAAATCGGTATCCTCTATTTCCTCTAATTCACGCCTTTGAAGTAGTCGCCTTCTTCTGTGGTAGACTCTGTCGATCTCAGCAATTGAATCAGCAAGCGGTGTTCCTCTAGATCGTGTATGTGGCATACACTATCTATAACAAACTAGGAAAGGAGTATCAGATAGAGATTAAAAAGGAAAACTAAAACTACAAGAACTAGGAATTGAATGCTGAAAATATAAACAAATTAAACAGAAAAAAGGAGTATAGTCCCCGGCAGCGGCGCCAATTTGATGATGCACGAATTTGTCAGACTCGATTAATCAAATAAATTTGTATTTAGCCAAAGGCAATTCACAACTACAACGAAAACCGTAGTGTAGCAGTAGAATAACCTCGAGTGTCGATCTCTAAGGACTATAACTAGCTTTATCTAATCTAATTTAGAATATAAAAACAGCAGACGGTTTAGCAAAGGTTTTTCTTAACAGATACTGGAGATTGGTGATAGTATGGTCCTTCAAAGCATAACGGGTTAATAATCATGCGTAAATTCCTCGGTTTTGCATGGAGATCTTTGATCAATGAATTGTCCAGTTGTAATTATCAAACACTACGAAGATAAAGATTTAGATAGGTCAAAGACCAATGAATTGTCCAATTGTGTGCAATAATTAATCAACAATACGAAGATAGAGATTTAGATAGATCAAAGAAATAAAGCAATAACTCAGAGTATAATGCGCGATATAGCCATTAGCATAATTATTAACCCTTATCTAAGAATTCACATACTATCACCAACGAGAAGTTTAGCTACTCATAGTTGTCATGCAATCAACAGAAATCATAGAAGAAAACATGTTGAAAGATATATAAAAATAAGTAGAAAAACTGTAAGATACAATGTTACCGAAGGATGTCAATCTCCGAAGAATCGCGATCTTACAAGCTCCAAACTGCTAAGAAAAAGTATCTCCTAAGCTATGAATTGTGTGGGGCGAAGGGCCCCACACACCGGCCGACTTTCCTGGTGTGTGGCGATTCGCCCCACATCCCGGACGATTCGCCCGGGAATAAAATTCGGCCAGATACGCGTTTTCGATGCGTTTTTGGATTTCTTCCCCTTTCCGGACTCGGTTTCTGACTTCTAGTGGCCTTCTAACCTCCAGATTCGACCCCTAGACTTCAAATCCTATCCGGAAACTTTCAGATACTCCAATTAGGCATCTGGAACACCAATTCCTTGTCTACTTAAATATATTTGCCCGGAAATCCTCGTTTTTCAACCAAAACCTGCAAAATAAAGACTAAAGGGAAACGTGACACTATTCTAATAAAATGCACTAAAATATAGCTAAATTAACATAGAGGATAGCTAAAATAGGTGAAAAAGACTTAAATGAAAGTGTAAAATACACATTCATCAGAAGACGAAGACATCAGTGAGGTGGAGGAACTTGCGTTTTACGCAGGGATTAAAGCCATTGAGAGTGTTTTCGAGATAGCACACGCAGGGTAAGCTGAGAACAATCTTCGCATCGAAAAAGCTTTTGAAGTGGTCGAAGTAACTGAGCAACTTATCAAGGAGCTTAGCCTACTGAAGTTCGAAAGGTGCGGCAAAGCAGTCGAAGACACCCCCCTGGAAGTAGTGGGCGAACCACCCGAGGTAGGGGGCGAATCGCCCCCCAACTCCAGGGAATTGGACGACCCCAGTTCCTCCGATGTAACACCTGAAACTGATCCCGAGCCACTTCCAATTGTTACCACCAAGGAGAATGAATGCGAAGAGGTGAATCTACTACTCCGTGGAGGCAAGATGACCAAAATTCCTAACTTCGTGCGTCCTAAACGGGTTGAATCTACTGGGACCGAGAATACAAGACCAAGCACAGAACAAGAGGTTAGCGAAAGTTCCAAAGAACCTCAAGAAGTTCCAGGAAGGAATGATGAACCAAGACCATCTGTGGAAGACATAGGTGATGATGAGGTCGAGGTAGGAACTCCTATGCCAGGGGAACTTCACAAATCTTCTAATCCATATGTGCCTTCAAAGCCACATGTACCATTCCCAAGTCGGATCAAGCCAGCCAAGAAGGATATTCGAGAATCACCCCTATTCCAACGCCTCTCAAAAGTGGAAGTCAATGTGCCTCTCTTAGAGTTAATCCAAAACATTCCAGCTTATACGAAATTCTTTCGTGAGATCAAGAACAAAAAGGTTACTCCAGGAACGGAAGTGAATGGGGTTGAAACGGTTAACTCAATTGTCGGATTGCCCGTGAATAAGAAGGATCCTGGAAGTTTCATCATCGACATCACCTTAGGGAATGGACGAACTACGAAGGCAATGCCTGACTTAGGGGCTAGCATTAACTTAATGACCTATTCGGTGTACAAGGCCCTGGAACTAGGAGAATTGACACCAACTAATATGGTCGTCCAAATGGCAGACCAAAGTGTGAAAAGGCCGGTCGGGATAATAGAAGACATCGTTGTGAAGGTGGACAAATTGATAATCCCAGCTGATTTTGTAATAATGAAGTCTGCAGACGAGGGAAAGAGCCATATTCGTGAGCATGTAGTATTACTTGGGAGACCGTTCATGGCGACCACCAACACATGCCTTGAACTTAAGGGCAAGAAAATAACCATGGAGGTAATGGGCGAGAAGATTGAGTTGGTAGGATGTCGCATCGGAGATAAGGAAGTCGCGGAAGAGTTAAATTTTGTCGATTGCTATGATTCCGTGATTTCCGAATTTCATCATTGCCATGATAATTGTGAACCACTTGAGGAGGCACTAACCATGTAAACTGAGACGTGCTACATGACCGAAGAAGTAAGGGAACTAGTTGAAATAATGGATATCACTCCAGAAATTCCCGCAGGAGAGGAGGTACTTGAACCTTTAGACGAAGAAGAGGAAGAAAGTAGGTTTCCTGAAGAACCTAGCTTAGAATTGAAACCACTTCCTGCGCACCTCAAGTATGTGTACTTAGGAGAAAATCAGAAGAAGCCTGTAATTGTCTCCTCACATCTGTCCAACGATGAAGAAAGTAGGCTGATTGAAGTATTGAAAGAAAATTCTGCAGCTATAGGATGGGGGATCAGTGATATCAAAGGAATTAACCCTGCACGGTGTGTGCACAACATCACTCTAGAGCAAGATGCCAAACCCGTTAGGCAACCTCAGCGAAGGATAAATCCGACCATGCAAGAAGTGGTAAAAAAAGAAGTGATCAAGTTGCTAGATGCCGATATGATTTACCCCATTCCTGATAGTCGATGGGTGAGCCCAGTACATGTAGTTCCTAAGAAATCAGGAGTCAAGGTGGAAGAAAATGAGAAGGGAGAATTGGTACTGGTTAGGAAGACCACTCGATGGCGGATGTGCATTGACTATAGAAGATTAAATGCCGCCACTAAGAAAGACCACTTCCCTTTACCGTTTATAGATGACATTCTAAACCTCCTTGCGGGGCGGAAGTTTTATTGTTTTCTTGATGGATTATCAGGTTTCTACCAGATTCCGATTGCACCGGAGGATCAGGAGAAGACGACATTCACTTGCCCATTCGGAACATTTGCCTATAGGAGGATGCCATTTGGACTATGCAACGCTCCCGCCACTTTTCAAAGGTGCATGCTTTCTGTTTTCTCTGACATGGTAACTAATTTTGTTGAAGTTTTCATGGATGATTTTTCCCTTTTTGGTGATTCGTTGGATGAATGCTTGCAAAGATTAGATCTTGTTTTGAAAAGTTGCATTGAATGCAACTTGACCTTAAGCTGGGAGAAGAGTCATTGCATGGTTAGAGAAGGCATTGTTCTAGGACATGTAGTTTCTGAAAGAGGTATTGAGGTAGACAAAGCTAAGATCGAAATCATTGAAAAACTTCCCCCACCTACTTGTGTGAAAGAATTGCAATCTTTTCTTGGCCATGTAGGTTTTCATAGGAGGTTTATTAAAGATTTTTCGAAAATTGCTAAACCTTTAAGTAGCTTGCTTGCAAAAGATGTGGTTTTCCATTTCTCTAATGAATGCTTAGTTGCTTTTAATACCCTTAAGGAGAAGCTTGTTTCTGCTCCCATTGTTGTGCCGCCTGATTGGAATATTCCTTTTGAGATTATGTGTGCTGCTTCGAATTTTGCTGTGGGTGCTGTTTTATGCCAAAAAGTTGATAAGCAGTATCGTGTGATTTATTATGTTAGTAAGACTCTAGACTCTGCGCAAGTTAATTATACAACTACTGAAAAGGAGTTTTTAGCTGTTGTCTTTGCTTTACAAAAGTTTAGGTCTTACTTAATTGGTCATCCTGTGAATGTCCATACTGATCATGCTGCTTTGAGACATTTGATAGCTAAGCAAGATTCTAAGCCTAGGTTAATCCGTTGGGTCCTTTTGCTGCAAGACTTTGATTTGACCATAGTGGATAGAGCTGGTAGGGAGAATTTAGTAGCCGTTCCTTTGTCTAGAATACCTAATATCCCTGTTGATTCGATACCCATCAATGAGGACCTCCCGGATGAGCACTTAATGAAGGCTAATGAAGAGCCATGGTATGCTGATATTGTAAACTATTTGGCTATGAATATTTGCCCCACTAACGTTTCAGCCTCAGACAAGAGAGCCCTTGCCAAGCGTTGCAGGACTTACATATGGGATGATCCGCATCTATTCAAAGAAAGAGCTGATGGGATTCTAAGGAGATGCGTGCCATAAGAAGAGCAACAAAGTGTGTTGAGTCATTGCCATGAGCTTAATTGTGGGGGACACTATAGTGGCTTGAAAACAGCTCGCAAGGTACTGCAAGCAGGGTTATTCTGGCCAACGATATACCGAGATGCTCGAAGTTTTGTGAAGAATTGTGACCCATGCCAACGAGGTGGTAATATTGGCAAGAAAGACGAAATGCCCCTTCAAGGGAATCTAGTGGTAGAACCTTTCGATGTATGGGGCATTGACTTCATGGGACCATTTCCATCAAGTGGAGGATATGTATACATTCTTGTTGCAGTGGATTATGTGACTAAATGGGTGGAGGCAATTCCTACAAAAACAAATGACGGCGCAGTGGTTATGAAGTTATTGAAGGAGGTAATATTCTCTAGATTTGGGTGCCCAAGGACAATCATCAGTGATGGAGGGTCACACTTCGTCAATAGAACGTTTGCCTCCCTTCTTAAGAGATACAGTGTCCACCATAGTGTCACTACACCATATCACCAACAGACATCGGGACAAGTCGAAGTCAGCAACCATCAAATTAAGAAGATCCTGGAGCGAGTAGTGAAGCCTAGTAGGAAAGATTGGGCAGGAAAATTGAATGATGCACTTTGGGCATACAGGACTAGCTACAAGACGGTGATCGGGACCACTCCGTACAGATTTGTGTATGGGAAGGCATGTCATCTTCCCGTAGAACTGGAACACAAGGCATATTGGGCTATAAAGGCACTCAATCTTGATATGGGAAAAGCTGGTGAGGAACGATTGTTGCAACTAGATGAGCTTGATGAATTACGACTAGGTGCTTATGAAAATGCCAAGATCTACAAGGAATGTACTAAGAAGTATCATGATCGTGGTATAGTACGTAAGGAATTGATTCCTGGACAAAAAGCTTTGGTATTTAATTCTCGCCTTCGACTATTTCCTGGAAAGCTCCGTACTCGTTGGGATGGACCGTACGAAATTATCGAAGTTGCTCCCATGGAGCTGTAAAATTCTTTGATCCAAAGACGGGCAATACCTTCAAGGTGAATGGCCAGCGAGTGAAGCCATACTTCAAGATATCTAGTGATCAAAGGGAGGTTGATCACATTGAGCTTACACTTACCGCCTCCACAAAAGGTTAGTATGTTTTGATTTGTTTTCTCACGAGATTGATTGAGTATTGTAGGTCAGTTATAAAAGGTATTAGCTCTCACCTTGAATCCACCTTCGACGTTCGGGATGAGCGACGACGTTCAGGTTTGGGGAGGGGGTTATCGCTGGTTATCTCTATACCTATCTTGCTTATGATAAACTCGTGAAATTTTTTGCATTTGCATTTGCACGTTTACCGCTTTCTTAATTTTTAGGTTGCATTCCCTACATTCATCCTAGGATAGTCTTGCATGTTTTATATGGAGTTTATTGCCGAATTTTTTGAACTTTTTAATTGGGTATATCAACTAATTATGCCATTAATCATATGCTTCATCTCTATGAATTTGTTTGAGGTTTTTCTCGCTTGGCTTGTCAATTTTATGTATTGCACTTAGTTAAGCTTGGTAGTCTCGACATCACTTAGTGGTGTTTTCTCTACTGCGGTTCACGAAGGCCTTTATAATAGGATGATGCATGTTAGGGTCTTATGGTTGTTTTCCCGAGTAATTATGTACCTAAGAGGCAACAAGTCTTCACCATGCTTTGAGATTGCTAAATGCCTAGGAAGGAGGTAGTGTGAGGTTGTGTGATCCTTTGTTTGCAACCTATTCTTTCGAATAGGTTTGGGGAGGGGGTTACACTATCATTAGACTTGTTTTTCGTTTTCCATTTCTGTGTTGTGAGTTTATTTTTCCTTTCTCATAAATTTTGTACTCCAACCTATTCTTTCGAATAGGTTTGGGGAAGTCGTTTGTGAGTCATTTTGTTTCTTTTTCGTTATGCTACTGCTGGCTAAAAAAAATTCGAAAAAAAAAGAAAAATTCCAGAAAAAGAAAAAAAACTGGAAAAGAAAAAAAAGAAAAAAAATAGAAAAGACCCCAAAAAAGAAAAGAAGGGTCCAAAAAAAGAAAGCCAAAAAGCAGTTTAGCAAAGTGTTGTGTCTCATTTTCCAATTCTTATGATGTTCGTAATCGTGTTGTAATTTTTTGAGTGTCATCTGTTCTAGACCACCCTCGTCCTGCCATTCAGGAAGTGGTGAATAGCTTAAGGCTTTGCATGAGAGATGGGTAGAATAGGGGAGTGTTATCTTTTATAGGGAACCCTCCTTCTTTGATGAGAGCCATTACTGGTTCGACCTCTTTGAGGAAAAGTCTTAACTTGGTGAACAGCAGTAAGTCCTCAGTTTCATAGGCACGTGACAACCATTCGTATCTTAACATGTTTCATTACGTCGTCACTGACTAGGTCCAGGTAGAGAATGTTACGAGAGACTATCTTGTCTTGACATAAGTGCTTATGTGAATGTGTATGAGTCAATTGAGGCATTCTTCAACCTATATTCATGTTTTGATTTATATGGTTCTTGTTCATATGTTTTTTGATAGATTCAGTAGATTAGTTGATTTCATTTGGCATGAGACTCCATTTTGTGTGTTGCATTGTTTTTTGCATTAGAGTCTAGCTTAGTTGCTTGAGGACAAGCAAAGGTTCGGTTTGGGGAGTTTGATGAATGTGTATTTTACACTTTCATTTGAGTCTTTTTCACCTATTTTAGCTATCCTCTATGTTAATTTAGCTATATTTGAGTGCATTTTATTAGAATAGTGTCACGTTTCCCTTTAGTTTTTATTTTACAGGTTTTGGTTGAAAAACGAGGTTTTTCAGGAAATTATATTGAAGTAGACAAGGAATTGGTGTTCCAGAAGCCTATTTGGAGTATCTGAAAGATTCCGGATACGATTTGAAGTCTAGGGGTCGAATCTGGAGGCTAGAAGGCCACTAGAAGTCAGAAACCGAGTCCGAAAAGGGGAAGAAATCCAAAAATGCGTCGAAAATGCGTTCTGGGCCGAAAATTACTCCCGGGCGAATCACCCGGGATGTGGGACGAATCGCCCCACACCAGGCGAATCGCCCGGTGTGTGGGGCCCTTCGCCCCACACAATTCGAAGCCTATATATAGTTGCTCAGTTTTTCTTCGTTTTTCATATTTTTCCAGACCTTTTCTCTCACCCTTCTCTGTAGTTTTAGGTAGGAACTTCCCAGAGCCTGTTCTGGGGGTTCATAACTTAGGAGATACTTTTTCTTAGCAGTTTGGAGCTTGTAAGATCGCGATTCTTCAGAGATTGAAAACCTTCGGTAACATTGTATCTTACAGTTTTTCTACTTATTTTTATATATCTTTCAACATGTTTTCTTCTATGATTTCTATTGATTGCATGACAACTATGAGTAGCTAAACTTCTCGTTGGTGATAGTATGTGAATTCTTAGCGAAGCGTTAATAATTATGCTAATGGCTATATCGTTCATTATACTCTGAGTTATTGCTTTATTTCTTTGATCTATCTAAATCTCTATCTTTGTATTGTTGATTAATTATTGCACACAATTGGACAATTCATTGGTCTATGACCTATCTAAATCTATATCTTCGTAGTGTTTGATAATTACAACTGGACAATTCATTGATCAAAGATCTCTATGCAAAACCGAAGAATTTATGCATGATTATTAACCCGTTATGCTTTGAAGGACCATACTATCACCAATCTCCATTATCTGTTAACAAAAACCTTTGCTAAATCGTTTGCTGTTTTATATTCTAAAGGGTAATTTTCATACAGACCCCCTGTTAGTTTAATCAATTACGAATCTTCCCCTGCTAGTTCAACAATAACATATTTTCCCTCGTTAGTGAAAACAATTACATCCAGCCCCACGACTTTGACTTTTGGCGAATTAAGGCCTGGAAATGACAAATTTGCCCTCATTTAAAATTCAGATTTCAGAAACACCCAAACACAATCAACTTTCTTTTATTGCACATTTGACTCCAAAATTTCTAATTTTACAAAATTAACCTACATAATTTTTTAAAATTTTAACATCATTCAAAATATTTTTTTAAACAAGTCCCTACGCATTTTATATCTCAATATCAACCCCATAATATTAAAATAAATAAATAAATAAATAATAATAAGAATTCCAAAAAATAATTTAAGATTAAATAAAAAAACAAAAAAAAAGAAAAAAGAAAAAAAAGGCGATCGGACCTCCGACCGGAGCTGGCAGCTATTTAAATAGCTCCGACCGGAGCTATTTACAGCTCCGATTGGAGCTATAATTAGCTCCATATACAGCTCCAATCAGAGCTGTAAATAGCTCTGATTGGGGCTGTCTCAGCCCCAACCAAAGGTGTAAATAGATCCGATCGGAGCTAGCTCCGATTGGGGCTGAAACAGCCCCGATCGGAGCTGATTCACAGCTCCGGTCGACGGAGCTGTGTGGGGACATCTCCGGTACCGGAAAAATTCTGGTACCGGAGTTTAGAGCTTGAAGAAGAAGATGATTAATGAAAAAAAAAAAAGAAGATTTGTAAGGGCATGTTTGGAGAGAGAAGATTTGTAAGTTGGTCAACATTTTTGGATAAAATGGAGCTAGATGTAATTGTTGAACTAGCAGGGGAAGAAACGTAATTAGGTGCAGCAGTGGGGGTAGTTTTTAGAAAATTCCCTATTCTAAATTAGATTAGATAAAGCTAGTTATAGTCCTTAGAGATCGACACTCGAGGTTATTCTACTGCTACACTACGGTTTTCGTTGTAGTTGTGAATTGTCTTTGGCTAAATAACAAATTTATTTGATACGTTGGACCCGACATCCACGCGTTCATCAATCATCGATTCGATTATATATAATTTGCAAGTACTGCTTGAATTAAGTATTAGTATAGATAGGAAGCTTTCAAAATACACGTCTGCAAACCTGTCTTTGGTGTTTGTAAATCGAATTGCTTTTAAGACAGTACGCGTTGCACTTTCATGCATAATTAGAACTTGATGCTTAGAACGAGCATACTATCACCAACTTTCTCCATATATTGTTAAGTTAGAGATAAATTTGTTTTTTGAAATTATATATAGTTATTTAGTTAAAGCTAGTTTATTCCCTAGAGATCGACACTCGAGGTAATCTTACCTCTGCACTACGTGTTTTGTGTAGTTGTGAGTTGCCCTTTGGCTTTCAAACAAATTTATTTGATTGTTCGAGTCTGACAATCTCGTTCATCAGAAAGTTCAGACACTGAAGATGAGGAAGCTACATTGGACGTGGAAATAGGCAAAGAAGTTTGTGGAATCGCCAAGCTTACCCAGGTGTGTCAAATTACGAGTTCTGCCTCATGGCCGATCAAGTAATTTCTCCTACCTCTGACTCTGATTCAGAAAGTAAAAATGAGATTGATCTTGATAGAATTCAAGAAGAAATCGAAAGATTTGAGAAAACTCTGAGCAAACAGCAAGAGAAATTACAGAATGCTGAACTTCTGACCAAGCAAACTACTGAAAACTACGTTGTGCTAAGCGCTGAATCAGAAAAGAAATATCCCATGCTGAAATATTGCATCTTAAAAAGCTAATTGCTGAAGCTACAGAGAAAAATGCTCAAATGGCAATAGAATTGGAAGAATACCAGTCTTCAATTCTGAAGTTACTTGCTGAAATACAAGAGATGAAAAAGATGAAAGTCAATTTCAAATCTTATGCAAATGCTATTAACTGAACTAAATTCTTATCTGAGAGATCCATCTCAGAAAGAAGGTTTAGGTGCTACTTATGAGGGTGATGAGATGATACTCTTGAGTAAAGACAAATCACCAATAACCTTTGTTCGTGCTACTAATAGTGGTCAACCAGAACTCTATCAAATCGGTCAATCTAAGGTTGCTGAGATAAGCAATCAAGTACCTATGACCAAGAAGCCCGCTGTTGCTACTCAAAGTACAAGACTTCAAAAGGTAAACAGATTTCTGAAAAGCAATTTGGTCAGAATCAGGTTGCTGAAAAACAATCTGATCAGAAAAAGGATGCTGAAAAGCATTCTGCCAAACAAGTTGCTGAAAAGGAATTTGTTAATCCTAAAGGCAAGATTACTAACAAAATTAATCAGAAGACCTTTGCTGACAAACCTGAATCATGTAAAGTTGCTAAGACAAAGACTCAGAATACTCCGAGAAGTGGACATGGTTACAAGAACAAGCAAAATCAATTTTTCCACGAGTATAAGCAGAGTCAGCAAAGATACTTCAAAGAGCTGAACAAATCCAAGCCTAAGTGTACTAACAATACAAGTGTACTAACAATACACAGAATGCTAGGACTAGAAGGAACCTTGCTAGAAAAGAACTTACTAAAAAGTATATGCAGCAAAGGGGTAAACCAAACAAGACACCACATCAGAAAGTGGATTTTACCAGCAATGTTCAAAAGTCTTTTGGTTCTAAACCATCTAGTTCCTCAGCAAGTAGGAAACAAGTCAAGATTGAAAAAGTTAAGACTTGGGTTTCCACTGGACGCTTTCTTAAACATGTTAATGGACATCCAATCCTGGATAATTAACTTGTTTGCTCTTGATTGTGCAGACTTCAGCCACGGAGACAAACAATGCAATTTGGCACTTTGACAGTGGCTGCGGAAAGCACATGACGGGCAATAAGAAAAACCTTATAAACTATAGACGGTGGTCTAAAGGTCCAACAATAAGTTTTGCTGGTGGAGGCTTTGGATCTACTAAAGGCTATGGTGATGTGAAGTTAGGGTGCATTACTATAACATGAGTTCTTTATGTCAAAAATCTTAAGTTCAACCTGTTCAGCATGAGTCAGTTTGCTGACAAAGGTTACTTCATCAAAATCAAAAGTGATGAATGCAAACTTGTTGACTTTGAGACAAAGAAGGTAATCTTGGTTGATAGAAGATCAGGAGGTCTATACACTGTAGATTGGTCTTCAGCAATTATTGAAAATGCCTAATCTCAGAACATGAAGACCTTGCTGAAAATGCATGGTTATGGCATAAAAGAACTAGTCACCTAAACTTCAAGACGCTGAATAAGTTGTCTAAAAAGGCACTTGTAGTTAGATTATCTAAGGTTACTTTTAATAAGGATGGTGTTTGTACTGCATGTCAGCAAGGTAAGCAAACCAAAACCTCTTTCAAGAACAAGGCAGTACCGTCAACTACAAAACCTTTAAACTCTTGCACATGGACTTGTTCGAATCTTCTTCAACAAGCTATGCTGGCAAGAAGTATGGTCTGGTGGTGGTGGATGATTACTCAAGATTCACTTGGGTGATCTTCATCAAACTAAAGTTTGAAACAAGGACTGAAATACCTAACTTGCTGAACAAGCTCGAAGTCATGAAAAATGACATGGTAAAAATCATCAGAACAGACCATGGTACTGAGTTTGTAAACCAGTACATAACTGAGTATTGCACTTCTAAAGGCATACAACATCAGTTATCCTCAGTAAGGACACGTCAACAAAATGGTGTTGCTGAAAGGAAGAATCGTACCCTTAAGGAAACAGCTAGAACCATGCTTGCTGACACTGAAATAAATGAAGCTTATTAGGTTGAAGCGATTAACACTACCTGCTATACTCAAAATAGATGCTTGGTAACTAAGGAATACAACAAAACTCCCTATGAGCTATTTGTTGGAAGACCTTCTAACATCACTCATCTAAGAGTATTTGGTTGCAAATGCTTTGTTCTTAACAATGGTACAGAATATTTAAGAACATTTCAACCAAAGGCAGATGAAGCGATATTTCTTGGTTACTCCTTGCATAGCAAAGCTTATAGAGTTTACAACAAAAAGGCACAAAAGATTGAAGAATAAGTGCATGTTGTATTCTACGAAAAGAGACAAGGAGTTCCTGCTGAAGAAGAAATATCAGAATGTATGAAGAAGCTACTCATACATGAGCAAAGAACTGAATCCAAAGATGGAAATGTCAAGCTCATTGAACTTAACGATGATTCTGACAATGACACACCAACACCAAGTCAAGTCAAGATAAATGTAGTTCATGATAAGGAATTCCCGACTAAAGATGCAGTTGCTCCAGATGTTGCTAAAACTATGCATCCCCATGTGCCTACTGACGAGTTACCTCAAACCAACAATACTGAACAAGTAGTTGCTGATGAACCCATATCAGTAGAGACACAACCACATACCAGTAGTACTGAACAAGTACATGCTGAAGAGTCACATGCTGAAATGCAAACATATCCAGATCCTAAATGCAGAAAACCTGTTAACAAATGGATTAGAGATCATCCCTCTAAGGATATGAGTGGTGGTATTGACAAACGCCAAGTAATTAGATCCAAAGTATCTACCAACCATGAACTTTGATGTCGTTAGAATCAAAATTAATATTTGTTTGTTTAAAGCCAAAGAACACTCAACACTACACAACACTTAGTGTAATGGTAAGTTGTCCCCGAGTGTCGTTCTCTCGGGACCTAGCATGGCTTTGTTGGTTTCTTGATAGCAATTCGGTCAACGAATCATTTTCGAGAAGAGTTTTTGGAAATAAAGTTTGTAAATTTAACACAAATCAGACTAGAAGCAACTTGAACGAGTTTTGTATCAATAAAAGAAAGGGTTGGTGGTAACAACGGGGTCAAACATGTAATGAAACACACATATGCTTGTAAGTTCAGTGCGTATAGCCTTCAACAAGTTCTACAATGTAAATGGTCTAGACGGATTTAAGACACACTTCTTGAAAGGTTCCTATCAATACTTTAGAAGTGGTGTCACTCCACTATTTATCTATCATGCTGCATACTCGAATCATTTACCATAGCCTTAGTCGACCGAGTGTTGTCAGATACTCATATTCGAAGATATCTTATTGGCAACTATGATAAACGTACGATAATATGCAGCAAGATCGAATCAAAACCTCATACAAGCATAGTGAATTTCATATCATGTTTGTTCCCACATTGCTCCACCAACACAAGAGATTTAGCTACTCATAATCATGCTAAACACATACAATTCATATGAATAACCCATAGAAAACATAATAATAAAAATACAAGGGATTTGATACAATGTTACCACAAGCTTTCACTATTGAGTGGAATCGTAAAATCCTTCGGTAGATCAATGTAAAATATATTCTAGATACCACATCCACAATCCTTATTGAATTACAATGGTTCAGATGTTCAAATCTGAGAATTAGGGCTAGGAAAAGCTCCCAAAACGCAGAGGAGATGTCTGAAAAGTGAAAAGTGTCCCAAAATGTAACTGCAAAATCTGTATTTAATATGCAGAATTTGGCTTGCAGACGACGCTGGGCCAACCGCCTGGCAGAGCTGAGCGATTCGCCCAGCGAGGCGAACCGCCTGGCTCCTGGGGCGGTTCGCCTTCCCCGCTGGAGTCGATTTTTGGGGACTTTCTGCTCACCCCAGGCGAATCCCCTGCAGTCCTGGGCGATTCCCCTGAGGTTTGATGAGCCGCTACGGCTATTTCTTCAGTCTCAAGCCTTGGGGAAGTCTCCAAATTCCAGGGGAATACATCTCCAGTCACTTATTAAGGGCTCGGGAGCTCACGGGCACTTCCATGGAGGTCAAGGTGCTCAAATGTGATCCAAATACATCCAAAATGCTGCGTTTTAAGCTTGATTCCACCATTACGTACCTAAACACCTGAGAATTACAAAAGAAATAAAACGTGACACTATTGTACAAAAATGCTGATGAACGTGTATTTTACACTTTCATTCGAGTCTTTTTTCACCAATTCAGCTATCCTCTAGGTTAATTTAGCTTATATTTTAGTGCATTTTATTAGAATAGTGTCACGTTTCCCTTTTCTCTGCATTTTTCAGGTTTTAGGTAAAAAAATGTATGTTTATGGGCAATATTGATGAAGAGGACGAAGTTTTGGTGTTTCGAGGACATTCGTGGTGTATCTAGAAGGTTCCGGATGAGATTTGAGGCCTAGGGGACAAGTTTCAAGGCTTAAAGGTAACTAGAAGGCAAAATCCGTCTCCGAAAAGGAAAAGAAGACCAAAAAAACTCACTCTCGCCAGTCTGGATGTCCCAGGCGAACCGCTTGGGACGTGAGACGATTCGCCCCACATGGGGCGATTCGCCTGGGTGGTTTCCGAACATTATATATAGTTTGCCTATTTTTCTACGTTTTTTAGACCTTTTCACATTATTTTGAGAGACAAATTCTCCAGAGCCTGTTCTGGGAATTATTAGCATAGAAGATTCTTTTTCTTATTGATTTGGAAGCTAAGCATAGATATTGGACATCTTTGATTTTCGATTCTTGCTTGTGAGTTAGCAATTCATCGGAGATTGACAACCTTCGTTGGTAACTTGTATCTCACGGTTTTTTTGCATTTATTTATTTCATTCAACATGTTTTCATTCAATCTTGCTTTGATTCTTGTTGATTGTAATATGAGTAGCTAAATCTATCGTTGGTGATAGTATGTGATTTCTTAGCTAGGGTTCTTGATTATGCATGAGTGGCTTCGCGCGTTTAAGAATTGATTTATTGTTTTATTTCTTTGATCTATCTAAGCCATCTATCTTCGTAGTGTTGAATTGAAAGGAACACGTAGGAGAATTCATGATCATAGATCTCTATACAAACTTCAAGTACTTCATACATGATTATTACCCGTTGCTTTGAAAGACCATACTATCACTGACTTCCATCATATTGATAAGAAAAATCTGTGCTTTGCTTGATTTCTGATTTATAGTTTAAGTTAAATTTGATAAAGCTAGTTATAGTCCTTAGAGATCGACACTCGAGGTTATTTTACTTCTACACTACGTGCCTTGGTTTTCGTTGTAGTTGTGAATTGCCTTTGGATAAAAACAAATTTATTTGATTAATTGAGTCTGACAATCTCGTTCATCAAATTGGCGCCGTTGCCGGGGACTATACTCCTTTTTTCTCTTTAGCTTATTTATATTTTCAGCATTCAATTCCTAGATTTATCAAGTTTAGTTAATTTGCTCTCTCTTGATACTCTTTCCCATTATTGTTACAGATAGTGTATGCTACATACGCGATCTAGCGGACTACCTCTTGTTGAACCTATCGAAGAAATTGATAGGGTTTACCATCAAAGAAGGCGGAATCTCGCTCGAGGTAACATAAAATAAATCGATTCCTCTGAATATCTTCGAGCACTCTTTGAAGATCCCGTGATGGCTCGTCCACTGTTGAAATCATGTGTTCAACCCAACAAGGAACGAATGAAGGGTCCAGCGATTCTCCTTTCGCCAGCGACTCGTGACTTGGAAATCAAAAACCACATATTCCAGCAACTCCCAAGGTTCTATGGCTTGGCTAGGGAAGACGTGATAGGGTATTTGCATGATATCGATGACTTTGTCAACGAACTCCCAAGACCGGGCACGGAGGTGACGGAGGATGAGCTGAGAATGAAGGTTTTTGCGATGGGGCTTGGCGATAAAGCCAAGGCATGGTTAGGCTCTCTGGAAGCCGGTTCGCTTGACACTTGGGATAAGGTGTTTTCAGCATTTATGGAGAAATACTTCCATCACACATTGACTACCGCACTTAAGGCGAAAATCACTGGTTTCAAACAAGACTATGATGAGACGATCTACACCGCGCTTGAGAGGTTCAAGGACCTCTTGAACAAGTGTCCACACCATGGTTTTGAGCTTTCAGATCTTGTCCAACACTTCTACAATGGGCTCACTTTTGAGAATCACAAGTGGTGGATTACCAGTGCCGTGATAATATTTGGGAAGAAACCGCGGAGGTTGTTTGGGCGGTTTTTGAAAGGCGTGCTAAGGGATCTCAATTCAAGGATCCAAGAGCAGTGGTTAGGAGGCGAGAGGCTCCACCCAATCAGGAGGTTTCAATGTATGGAGCAAGTGGGGATCGATTTGAGTGTTTCACCAATGAGCTGAAGCAAGTTCTCAAGAGCTCAGTTGGAACATCCGTTTCTAATGAGATTTGCCGGATTTGCAAGAACTATGGGCATGGGGCTCATATGTGTAGGTCGGAGCTCGCACAAGATGGTAGCAATTGGGTTCAAGGAAGCGACGAGGAGGCCTTTGCTGCAAAATTTGGAGTTCAAGAAGCTAGCTATGGTCAAGATGGTAGGAATCCTCGTGGTGGATTCTGGAAAAGGGGGTTCCAAAACAACCAAGGATATGCACCAGCTGGCCAAACTTATGGCCCTATGATGTAACCAAATTCGTCAGACTCAATTAATCAAATAAATTTTTTATTTAGCCAAAGGCAATTCACGACTACAACGAAAACCGTAGTGTAGCAGTAGAATGACCTCGAGTGTCGTTCTCTAAGGACTATAACTAGCTTTATCAAATCTAATTTAGAATATAAAGACAGCAGATGGAGTAGCAAAGGTTTTTCTAACAGATAATGGAGATTGGTGATAGTATGGTCCTTCAAAGCATAACGGGTTAATAATCATGCGTAAATTCCTCGGTTTTGCATGGAGATCTTTGATCAATCAATTGTCCTGTTGTAATTATTAAACACTGCGAAGATATAGATACTGACATGTCAAACACTATTGTCCAATTGTGTTCCGTAATTATTCAACACTACCAAGATATAGATATGCATAGGTCGACTAGGGTCCAATTGTGCATAATAATTAATCAACATACGAAGATATAGGCTGCGCCTGATCAAAGAAATAAAGCAATAACACGGAGTATAATGCGCGATATAGCCATTAGCATGATTATCAACCCTTCGCTAAGAATTCACATACTACCACCAACGATAAGTTTAGCTACTCATAGTTGTCATGCAATCAACAGAAATCATAGAAGAAAACATGTTGAAAGATATATAAAAATAAGTAGAATAAACCGTAAGATACAATGTTACCGAAGGTTGTCAGTCTCCGAAGAATCGCGATCTTACAAGCTCCAAACTGCTATGAAAAAGTATCTCCTAAGCTACGAACCCCAAGAACAGGATCTGGGAAGTTCCTACCTAAAACTACAGAGAAAGGTGAGAGAATAGGTCTGGAAAAGTATGAATTTCGGAGAAAAACTGAGCAACTATATATAGGCTTCGAATTTGTGTGGGGCGAAGGGCCCCACACACCGGGCGATTCGCCTGGTGTGGGGCGATTTGTCCCAAGTCCCGGGCGATTCGTCTGGGAGTAAAAGTCCAGGATTTCCGCATTTTCAACGCGTTTTTGGATTTCTTCCCCTTTTCGGACTCGGTTTCTGACTTCTAGTGGCCTTCTAACCTCCAGATTCGACCCCTAGACTCCAAATCCTATCCGGAAACCTTCAGATACTCCAAATAGGCTTCTGGAACACCAATTCCTTGTCAACTTCAATATAATTGCCCTGAAATCCTCGTTTTTCAACCAAAACCTGTAAAATAAAAACTAAAGGAAAACGTGACACTATTCTAATAAAATGCACTAAAATATAGCTAAATTAACATAGAGGATAGCTAAAATAGGTGAAAAAGACTCAAATGAAAGTGTAAAATACACATTCATCAAACTCCCCAAACCGAACCTTTGCTTGTCCTCAAGCAACTAAGCTAGACTCTAATGCAAAAAACAATGCAACACATAAAATGGAGTCTCATGCCAAATAAAATGAACTAATCTACCGAATCTATCAAAAAACATATGAACAAAAACCATATAAATCAAAGCATAAATATAGGTTGAAGAATACCTCGATTGACTTATACACATCCTCATAAGCACTTATGTCAAGACAAGATAGTCTCTCATAACATTCTCTACCTGGACCTAGTCAGTGACGACGTAATGAAGCATGCTAAGATACGAATGGTTGTCCCGTGCCTATGAAACTGAGGACTTACTGCTGTTCACCAAGTTTAAGACTTTTCCTCAAAGAGGTCGAACCAGTACTGGCTCTCATCAAACGAAGGAGGGTTCCCTATAAAAGATAACACTCCCCTATTCTACCCATCTCTTAAGTAAAGTCTTAAGCTATTCACCACCTCCTGAATGACAGGACGAGGGTGGTGTCGAACAGATGACACTCAAAAACAAAAGGCAAAAAATAGAAAATTACAACACGATTACGATCATTACAAGAATTGGAAAATGAGACACACAACACTTTGCTAAACTGCTATTTGGCTTTCTTTTTTGGACCCTTCTTTGCTTTTTTGGGGTCTTTTCTCTTTTTTTTTCTTTCCAGTTTCTTTTTTTCTTTTTCTTTTCTTTTTTCCTGGAATTTTTCTTTCTTTTTTTTCGATTTTTTTTAGCCAGCAGTAGCATAACAAAAAGAGAAAAAATGACTCACACAACTTCCCCAAACCTATTCGAAAGAATAGGTTGTAGTACAAAATTTACGGAAGAGGAAAAATAAACTCACGATACGGGAATGAAAAACGAAAAACAAGTCTACGATGGTGTAACCCCCTCCCCAAACCTATTCGGAAGAATAGGTTATAAACAAACGATCACACAACCTCACACTACCTCCTTCCTAGGCATTAAGCAATCTCACAATCTCAAAGCATGGTGAAGACTTGTTGCCTCTTAGGTACATAATTACTCGGGAAAACAACCATAAGTCCCTAACATGCATCATCCTATTATAAAGGCCTTCATGAACCGCAGTAGAGAAAACACCACTAAGTGATGTCGAGACTACCAAGCTTAACTAAGTGCAATACATAAATGTGACAAGCCAAGCGAGAAAAACCTCAACCAAATTCATAGAGATGAAGCATATGATTAATGGCATAGTTAGTTGATCTACCCAATAAAAAAGTTCAAAAAATTCGGCAATAAACTCCATATAAAACATGCAAGACTATCCTAGGATGAATGCAGTGTATGCAACCTAAAAACTAACAAAGCAGTAAACGTGCAAATGCAAATGCAAACGAAAGAAAAAAAAAAAAGATACCAATCAACACAAAGCCAAACAATACTTAACATCACGGTTCACATCCCATCCCCCTTACGAAATTTAAGCTAGCCCCTAGCAAAAGAGAATGAGTAATAAGAAGTGATACTAGATGTTACCGAACGGTTTGGCCTCGGTCGGCTGAGTATTCAAGAATGGACTCAAGAGTAACTCCCCACGGTGGCCGCCATTCTCTTGGTCCGATGTAGCAAAGAGACCTAAGAAGCTTCAAAGATCTCACCAAGGTGAACGGACTGGTTTGCCTTGCAGGCATATCCAATGAAGACTTCATCAATAGGAGGACATTCACTTTGACTTCATCGAGGTGCTTGTTTAGTGGTGACTCCTGTGTATCTTGCTTGTCAAGCTTTCCACTTCGGAGGAGTAGATTCACCTCTTTGTACTCAAGAACCTCAGTAGTAACGGAAGAAAGTGGTTTTGGGTTGATGCGAATGTCTGGGAGTAAAGAAACAGGGGAGCTGGGGTCGTCCAACTCACTGGTCATGGGAGGCGGTTCGCCCCCCATGCTGGGCGACTCGCCCCCCACCTCCAGGGGGGCGTCGCCTTCCAATCCTTCCTCCTCTTCTACTTCCGCACATTTTAACAAGTTGAATTTCTCCGTAAGATGCTCAATTACTTCAACTTCTTCAACAACTTTTGCTATAAGATGGTCATCTTCAACTTGCTCGGCATGTGCAATTTCATCTTCCTCACTGATTTCCTCGACTTCAAAATACTCCTCAGATGAGCTTCCTGCTTCACCTCGATCTACTTCCTTTCCGGTGATGTGAATTGGTATGACCTCATCAGATTGTGTTGAACCTCTGGCGTACTTACGGAGGACTTCTTCTGCCTCGTCGACCGTACATTCTCCAAGACCTCCGCTCAACCTATCCACTCTAAGTCGTTCCTCTTCACGAAGTCCACCAACGAAGCACCAAATCAACTCCCCATCTTCGAAACGGTGATGGGGCACTCACGTTTATACAGCTCAAAATGTTCGTAGGCGTCACAAAACTGCTCATACTGTCCTTGCTCGAAATATTGGATCCTATCACGTAAGGCAATTGTCTCATGATAAGGCATGAACCGCGCCAAGAACTCCTCTACTACTTGGCCCCAAGTTTTCAGCGATCCTGGTTCTAACCTTGCAATCCAACGCCTCGGCTCATACCCCAGAGTAAAAGAAACTAATTTCCTGCACAATTGGTCCTTAGTAAACCCTTTTGTTGGAATTCTTTCTATTTCCTTCTCATAGGATCGAATGAAACTCCATGGGTCCATCCCTACTCCATCTTCGTACCTTGGTAAGTACCTTACCATGGACTCCGTCACCTCATACCTCCTTAACTCATCTTCCAGGTATACGGAAGATCCTCTCCTCACCTGCGAGAATTGGGGTGCCATGCGAGCGCGCATGGACATCATATATGTATTTCTGTAGTAAGAGCAACTCAAAACTAAAAATTAGTTCTATTAGCGTAATCAAACACAATATCACCAAAAATTTCGAGAGCACAAACACGCAAGGTAGACAAGATCAGATTAGATGAATTTACTGAAGAAGATAGAAGGAAAGAAATAGGGTAAGAAAGTGAAATTTCTGAGAGACAATCCAAGAGCTGTTCTAGGGGTTGAATGCTAAAAATAATTAAACAGAAAAAAGGAGTATAGTCCCCGGCAGTGGCGCCAATTTGATGTAACCAAATTCGTTAGACTCAATTAATCAAATAAATTTGTTATTTAGCCAAAGGCAATTCACGACTACAACAAAAATCGTAGTGTAGCAGTAGAATGACCTCGAGTGTCGTTCTCTAAGGACTATAACTAGCTTTATCAAATCTAATTTAGAATATAAAAACAGCAGACGGAATAGCAAAGGTTTTTCTAACAGATAATGGAGATTGGTGATAGTATGGTCCTTCAAAGCATAACTGGTTAATAATCATGCGTCAATTCCTCGGTTTTGCATGCAGATCTTTGATCAATCAATTGTCCTGTTGTAATTATTAAACACTACGAAGATATAGATACTGACAGGTCAAAACCTATTGTCCAATTGTGTTCCGTAATTATTCAACACTACGAAGATATAGATATGCATAGGTCGACTAGGGTCCAATTGTGAATAATAATTAATCAACATACGAAGATATAGGTTGCGCCTGATCAAAGAAATAAAGCAATAACACGGAGTATAATGCGCGATATAGCCATTAGCATGATTATCAACCCTTCGCTAACAATTCACATACTACCACCAACGATAAGTTTAGCTACTCATAGTTGTCATGCAATCAACATAAATCATAGAAGAAAACATGTTGAAAGATATATAAAAATAAGTAGAATAAACAGTAAGATACAATGTTACCGAAGGTTGTCAGTCTCCGAAGAATCGCGATCTTACAAGCTCCAAACTGCTATGAAAAAGTATCTCCTAAGCTACGAACCCCCAGAACAGGCTCTGGGAAGTTCCTACCTAAAACTACAGAGAAAGGTGAGAGAATAGGTCTGGAAAAGTATGAATTTCGGAGAAAAACTGAGCAACTATATATAGGCTTCGAATTTGTGTAGGGGGAAGGGCCCCAAACACCGGGCGATTCGCCCTCGCCCGGGAGTACAAATCTGGGATTTCCGCGTTTTCCACGTGTTTTTGGATTTCTTCCCCTTTTCGGACTCGGTTTCTGACTTCTAGTGGCCTTCTAACCTCCAGATTCGACCCCTAGACTCCAAATCCTATCCGGAAACCTTCAGATACTCCAAATAGGCTTCTGGAACACCAATTCCTTGTCAACTTCAATATAATTGCCCTGAAATCCTCGTTTTTCAACCAAAACCTGGAAAATAAAAACTAAAGGGAAACGTGACACTATTCTAATAAAATGCACTAAAATATAGCTAAATTAACATAGAGGATAGCTAAAATAGATGAAAAAGACTCAAATGAAAGTGTAAAATACACATTCATCACCCTAACCAAGACCGTAGTAATCTTAGCTATGGTAATGATCACTGTGAAAATCCCACTCCTAAAGAGTAACCGAAGTCGAAGACGGCTCTTCTCATGGAGAATTTGCAGAAAATGGTTGATCACACCCAAGGATTTCTTAAGCGTTATGAAGAAGATTCGGAGAAGACAAGGGCGAGACTTGATCAGTTGGAGGCAAGCACTAGGCTTGCTCATCAAAAGATGCAAGAATTGATTGACCGTGGAGCAAGTAGGGAGCAAGGGAAGTTGCCTAGCAACACTGAGAAGTCGATGTCTATTACCTTGGTGGGTGATCTTCCTGTAGAAATCACCATCAAGAAGGTTGCTAATTGTGAGTGTTGCAACGATGGGGAGCCCCAACTAGCCAAGGAAGAAGAGAAGGACCTTGGTTTTGATGTTAGCAATGAGGAGCAAGAAGATCCCGAGCCAATTCCTGATAGTTTCGATGTGAAGGTTGGGATTGGTGAACTTGACGATATCCGTGCTACACTTGATACGGGTTCTTACTCGAATGTGCTCCCTATGAATGTGTTTGAGAAGAGTGGCCTTGGAGAGCTTTCGGAGCATAAGGCTATTGTGCAACTTGCAGATGAATCCTTTGTACGACCCGAAGGCATTGTGAAGAACTTATTGGTTAAGATTGGTGAAACTTCTGTATACACCAACTTTGTTGTGATGCCGGCGTCTACACCGGAAATGAGGGATGTTGTTCTCTTGGGGCGAACGTTCTTGACTAAGCTACGCTCCGTAATCGACATCTACCGAAGAACTTGCACCATTGAGGTGGATGGCCAGCAACATGTGTTGCGAGCCATATCTGATCCTAGTCCTCACTTCAATGCTTCTCATTCTATTAATTACTTTGGTCTTGCTGTATATATCCATTCTCACTCACAGGTACTAGGCATGAGGAAGAGATCGATGAAGGGGAACTCTAGTACCCTCAAGAACAAGAACTAAAGAGCAAGAAGAAGTCGCGTCAGAGACTTTATAAACAATGGCGCTGTCCGGGAGGCAACCCGGAGTTTTTATCGCTTTATTGCATTGCATTGCATTCATACATTGAACAATTTATGTGAATTGGTTAGTTTATGTGATGTTTTGTGCTTATGTTTATGTTTGAGTGAAATTTTTCGAGTGTTTTTAGTGAGGAAAATGGTTTTGGGGATAAAACCTGAACTTTTTCGGAGATATTTCATCTCCCCACCTCTGGAGGTGGGGGGCGAATCGCCCCGCATCGCCAGAGAGTTTCAGGCTCTCTGGCAGTGGGGGGCGATTCGCCCCACAACGCCAGAGAGCTTGCAGTGGGGGGCAAATTGCCCCACACACGGGGCGAATCGCCCCACATCGTCCGAGAATAAGAGACGGGATTTCTCTCCAATCTCCTCATTCTCTCATCTTCTTCACCTCTCTTACTCCAAAACACCCAAAAACTCAAAAAATCTTCCATCTTACATAAAACCTTCAATTCTCCATCAAATTTTGTGTTCTTTAGCTTCAATCGAAGCCCATTGCGTGCTCTTTCATTCCATCCGAACAAATTTCATCCTAGTTCATTCATTCTTCGGATCTGAGGTGACTTCACATGAACCCTAATTTTTCTAATTTGGGGGTTTTTTCATTTATGCCTCAATTGAGCTTATATGATGTATGGGTTAATTGTTTGTGTGATTAGAAACGTTATTCACTATCAATTGCATGTTCAATTTTGCTTGGTTTGTTGGTTTGAGAATTTTGCGTACTAGATGTCTATGTCTTAATGTGCATTGTTTCTTTTCCTTTCATTCCATGTTATATAGTTGTGCTTATTGATATGATAATGATGGACATGATGGTAGAACGCATGATTGATGAGTTTGAGGATTTTTTATGCTAGATTTTTTGCTACTATGGTATGATTTGAGCCTTATGATTTAAGGTTATTTGTTGTCTAGCATGAGCTTAATGTGATATGTTACATGTCTAAGATATGTTGGTGTGTTGCATTTTAGTTCTAGAAGTGGCTAGATTAGACATGGAGCTTTTGAGGGGTACGATTGTTGATGTTATCACTCGTTTGTTTCACTCTTGCATTTGCATATGCATGAATCTGTTTTATGTTGTACAAGATACTAATTGCTGCTTGTAGGTACCATGCCACCACGTGACAAGAAGAAAGTTGGCTCGTCTAAGAGAAAGAAGGGCAAGGGGCAGCTTCAAGCTCCCAACCTTCTCATGAGTTATTTGAGTTGTGTCTTTCTACTATCGACGTCCGTTTAAGGCTCCAAGCAGAGCTTGCTCAAGGTGGACGATCGACCATTCCTGATAGAAGGATTGAAATTCCAGACGGCCATGCTAACCGACCGGGTTACAAGGTGCTCTCTCGTTTGGCTAAGAAGAGGAATTGGAGTTGGTTTACTTCCAACCATTTCAAGTGGTATGATAAGAGCCTCCTCCATGAGTTTTATGTTGGCTATACGGATCTTGAAGAGAAGGAGGGTGTACTTGTTAGAGGCATAATCGTGCCATGGACTCCTGCCTCAATTTCTGATTTTATTCATATGGGGGAACGGGAGTTCACCGGAAGTGACCATTCTTATGTGTATTCGAGGGCTACTAGGGGGATTGGAAGTGATATCACAGATGTGATTTGCAATAGGCAATATGTGTTTCCAGAAACCGGGGCACAACCAGGACGGATCCATCAGAGTGACCTTAGTCTTGAGGCTAAGGTGGTGATGAAGTTTTGTATTTTCAATCTGATTCCTAGGAAGAATGACACATGGATTCAACCAAACTATGCTGAGCTCCTCTACTGCTTGTTGGGCAAGCATCGTATAGACATCGAAAAGATCATGTATGAAGAATACGAGCGTCATTGGGAGAAGAAGAAGAAGCCCTTCATTTTTCCAAGTTTCATCACGGCTTATTGCAAATATAATGGGGTTGAGGACATTGTTGAGGGGGATTCTGAGGTCGCGGCTCTTTCCCCTTCAACTATTGATGTGCAATTGAATAGGTATCGTATGAAGAACCCCATGGCTGTTGCTGCTGATGTTGAGGCTTCCCTTCGACAGAGTGATTCTGATGATGACAATGATGATGAGGAAGATGAGGATGCTATGGATACTGATGATGGAGCTGGACGAGTTCCTATTCCTGATATTCCTTCTGTTCGTAGACCGCCACATGCACCGCCTCGAGTACCACATGGGTCTAGAGGTATTGACTTCTCTAATTTTAGGGCCTACCTCGATGACCATTTCGGTAGAGTTGATGCTAGTGTTGCAGCCTTGACCACTTCTGTCCAAGGGTTGCAACATAATCTTGATGGATACATTGCCCAACGCAACCGCGATTGGGAGATAGCTGAGGAGCATCGCCGGAATGAGAGAGAGATAATGTGGGAGCACCAACAGCTCATCCATCACCAACAGGAGGCCCTACAGCAATCTAATGATCTTCTGTCTGACATGTGGAGGGACTATTATAGGGATTACGATCCTAATAATTAGTCTTTTCACCAGTCCATTCTTGTATACTCAGCCGACCGAGGCCAAACCATTCGGTAACATCTAGTATCACTTTTTATTTACTCATTCTCTTTTCCTAGGGACTAGCTTGAGTTTCATGAGGGGGGATGGGATGTGAACCATGATGTTAAGTATTGTTTGGCTTTATGATGTTGAGTATGGTATCTTGTACTTTGTTTGCATTTGCACGTTTACCGCTTTCTTAGTATTTAGTTGCATACACTACATTCATCCTAGTATAGTTTTACATGCTTTTGTGTGGAGTTTATTGCCAAATTTTTTGAACTTTTTTATTGGGTAGATTAACTAGTTATGACCTTTGACCATGCGTTTCATCTCTATGAATTGTTTGAGGTTTTTCTCGCTTGGCTTGTCACATTTATATATGCATTTAGTTAAGCTTGGTAGTCTCGACATCACTTAGTGGTGTTTTCTCTACTGCGGTTCACTAAGTCCTTTATAATAAGATGATGCATGTTAGAGTCTTGTGGTTGTTTTCCCGTGTAATTATGTACCTAAGAGGCAACAAGTCTTCACCTTGCTTTGAGATTGCTAAATGCCTAGGAAGGAGGTAGTGTGAGATTGTGTGATCTTTTGTTTGAAACCTATTCTAACGAATAGGTTTGGGGAGGGGGTTATGCTGTTAATATGACTTGTTTTTCGATTTTGAGTGTTGTGAGTTTGTTTTCCTTTTTCGTAAAGTTTGTGCTCCAACCTATTCTTTCGAATAGGTTTGGGGAGGTCGTTTGTGAGTCATTGTAATTTCTTTTTTTCGTTGTGCTACTGCTCGCTATACAAAAAAAAAAAAAAAAAAAAAAAAAGAAAGGAAAAAGATTGGAAAAAAAAAGAAAAAGGAAAAAAAAGAAAAGATTCCAGGAAAAAGAAAAAACCTGAAAAAGAAAAAAAAAAGAAAAAAAGAAAAGACCCCAAAAAGGCAAAGAAGGGTCCAAAGCCAAAAAGCAGTTTAGCAAAGTGTTTGTCTCGTTTTTCAATTCTTGTAATGTTCGTAATCGAGTTGTAAAGTTTGTCTTTTGTTTGTTTGAGTGTCATCCGTTATAGACCACCCTCGTCCTGCCATTCAGGAAGTGGTGATTAGTTTATAACTTTGCTCGAGAGATGGGTAGAATAGGGGAGTGTGAACTTTTAGGGAACCCTCCTTCGTTTGATGAGAGCCAGTATTGGTTCGACCGCTTTGAGGGAAAGTCTTAACTTGGTGAAAAACAGTAAGTCCTCAGTTTCATAGGCACGGGACAACCATTCGTATTTTAACATATTTCATTACGTCGTCACTGACTAGGTCCAGGTAGAGAATGTTACGAGAGACTATCTTGTTTAACATAGTGCAAATGTGAATGTGTATGAGTCAATCGAGGCATTCTTCAACCAATATCCATGTTATGATTTGTATGGTCATTGTTCATAAGTTTTTGATAGACTCAATAGATTAGTTCATTTCATTTGGCATGAGACTCCATTTTGTGTGTTGCATTGGTTTTTTGCATTAGAGTCTTGCTTAGTTGCTTGAGGACAAGCAAAGGTTCGGTTTGGGGAGTTTGATGAACGTGTATTTTGCACTTTCATTCGAGTCTTTTTTCACCAATTTAGCTATCCTCTAGGTTAACTTAGCTTATATTTTAGTGCATTTTATTAGAATAGTGTCACGTTTCCCTTTTCTTTGCATTTTTCAGGTTTTAGGTAAAAAACGTATGTTTATGGGCAATATTGATGAAGAGGACGAAGTTTTGGTGTTTCGAGGACATTCGTGGTGTATCTAGAAGGTTCCGGATGAGATTTGAGGCCTAGGGGCGGAAATGTGAAACAAAAGTTTTTCCCTTGCATCTTGGGACGAGTTTCAAGGCTTAAAGGTCACTAGAAGGCAAAATCCGTATCCGAAAATGAAAAGAAGACCAAAAAAACTCGCTCTCGCCAGTCTGGATGTCCCAGGCGAACCGCCTGGGACGTGGGGCGATTCGCCCCACACCAGGCGAATCGCCCGACACCTGGGGCGGTTCGCCTGGGAGGTTTCCGAACATTATATATAGTTTGCCTATTTTTCTACGTTTTTCAGACCTTTTCACATTATTTTGAGAGACAAATTCTCCAGAGCCTGTTCTGGAAATTATTAGCATAGAAGACTCTTTTTCTTATTGATTTGGAAGCTTAGCATAGAGATTGGACATCTTTGATTTTCGATTCTTGCTTGTGAGTTAGCAATTCATCGGAGATTGACAACCTTGATTGCTAACTTGTATCTCACGGTTTTCTGCTTTTATTTATTTCATTCAACATGTTTTCCTTCAATCTTGCTTTGATTCTTGTTGATTGCAATATGAGTAGTTAAATCTATCGTTGGTGATAGTATGTGATTTCTTAGCTAGGGTTCTTGATTATGCATGAGTGGTTTCGCGCGTTTAAGACTTGATTTATTGTTTTATTTCTTTGATCTATCTAAGTCATCTATCTTCGTAGTCTTGAATTGAAAGGAACACGTAGGACAATTCATGATCATAGATCTCTATAGAAACTTCAAGTACTTCATGCATGATTATTACCCGTTGCTTTGAATGACCATACTATCACTGACTTCCATCATATTGATAAGAAAAATCTGTGCTTTGCTTGATTTCTGATTTATAGTTTAAGTTAAATTTGATAAAGCTAGTTATAGTCCTTAGAGATCGACACTCGAGGTTATTTTACTTCTACACTACGTGCCTTCGTTTTCGTTGTAGTTGTGAATTACCTTTGGCTAAAAACAAATTTATTTGATTAATTGAGTCTGACAATCTCGTTCATCAACTGCCAACAAAACTAAGCTTAAAGATAGCAAAAGAAGGTGAAAAGGACAAGATGAACGTGTCAAAAATACGTTCATCAAACTCCCCAAACCAAACCTTTGCTTGTCTTCAAGCAACCAACTACCTAAATGCAACACAAAAGGAGTCTCATGCCAAGCGAGAAGAACTAATCTATTGTATCTACCAAATGCTTATGAACAAAGACCATACAAAACATAACATGCAAGTAGGTTGAAGAATGTCTCGACAGAACCATACACATTCCCATGTGCACTTGGTTAAACAAAGGAGTCTCTTGTAACATTCTCTACCTGGACCTGGTCAATAACGACGCAATGATGCACATTATCATACTATGGCTCCCTCGTGTCTATGAAACCGAGGACTTACTACTGTTCACCAAGTGAAACTTTTCCTCAAGAGAGGGCGAACCAATACTGGCTCTCATCAAACGAATTAGGGTTCCCTAAAAGACAACACTCCCCTATTCTACCCGACTCTTAAAACAAAGACTCTTCACCACTTCCTGAATGACAGGACGAGGGTGGTCTAGAATAGGCTTGGACTAGGCGACATGAAACACAAGGAAGAATTTACAACTCGTTACAAACAACTACAACAGCTGAAAAATATTTACAACGCTTTACAAGACTGCTTTTTGGCTTGCTTTGACCCTTCTTTTGCTTTTCTTTTTTTTGGTCTTATTCTTTATTTCTTTTTTTTTTCTTTTTGTTTGCTTTTCTCTTTTTCTCTTTTTTTTTTTTTTTAAATATATAGCAAGCAGCAGCAACAACGAAAAGAAAAACAAAACTCAACAACGGTCTCCCAAAACCTATTCGAAAGAATAGGTTGGAGCTCAAGCTCAAAAAGAAGAAGAAAAAACAAACTTTACAATGAACTTTACATGACTCAAAAAGACGAAAGACAAGAACAACAACGGTAACCCCCTCCCCAAACATATTCGTTGGAATAGGTTTCCAACAAAGGATCACACACCTCACTCTACATCCTTTCTAGGCATTTAGCAATCTCGAAAGCAAGGTGAAGAATTTTTCGCCTCTTAGGTACATAATTACACGGGTAAACAACCATAGACTCTAACATGCATCATTTTATAAGGCCTTCGTGAACCGCAGTAGAGAAAACTGATAGTGTATATGTCCTAGAGACAGTCCTTATTAAGAGCATACAACCCTTATAGAGGGCATATATGTACTATTACACAGGTCAACGTAATATAATATATGTTTGTTGTTTGACTATTGAGTATCGCTTTCATATTTATATTACACCAGGCATGCAGCATGTCATATCTCTATTCCTGTCTGTATTGATATTAAACATGTCCCCTCAGATAGATGACCGATCACACAGATAGTGGGAGCTATGTGAGTTATCATTTATCCCAAACTCTCCCTAGTCGAGGTTCATCTCGGATGTAGGGGTCTGAATGAACCAGCAGAGACTAGTATGCGTGGCGGTTATACTTGTTGGAGCAAGTGTGAGCCGATCCCACGGCCACGGAACGGATTGTTGGACAATCAAGAAACGTTCCCATAACTGCGCATAGTTGTTCGAAGGATGATTACCGAACAATGGAAGTACCCACCGGACACTCCCATCGATGTATACTCTACACCGAAGTGTCTATGGGAACCGGTAAGTTGTCGAAGTGATGCCATTCGTCCTTTGGACTTACAGGACTTTATCATCACATTTGTTGCCCCATATCCTTGGTGGACCCGTCGATGTCAAATAAGCAGTTGACCCAAGACACGATCCAGGATTATGGCTACATACAAATGGGGATGATAAGTGATTCTGTGAAGGATTCATCTCTCATGTGTAGCACAGGAGAGCACTCCTCATAGTCGTTCATAGTTGTGATTGGTAAAACCGCTGGCCCGCGTATCAATATTATTATGATGGTCATAATAGATATTGGATTCACCATGCAACTCACTGAAGACGACCGTGGATGTATTATTGGGATAGGCACTTCATCGATCCTAGATGCATTCGAGTCAGTCAGATGAAGGGACGTTATCATCGCCGCGTTGAGCGCAACAAACTTCGCAACGAAAGGGTTTGCTTTGAGAAACCTCTCAAACGTCCTCATGTATTAATATTGCAAATGGAACCGTCTAGGAATTCCATTTTGCCTAGTCTAGGACTTGCTTAATACAATGAGGCCCTATGGGTCACACTATGTGGTGATTCAGCTTAATTGTATTTTATGTAAATATAATTAAAGATTATATTTTGGAAATAAAATAGAGGTTTGATTTGAAAGGATATGTTAATTTGGAATTAATATATGCACATGGGCAAAATCTACTTGGAGTTTGAATTGCCTTAGAATTATAAGTGGGTCCCAAAATCGGGACCCACCTAACCTCCCTGGGGGCGCGCGCACGCGCAGCTGAGATAGGGGAAGGAGTTCGACTCCTTCCTCTATTAGAAGTCCAAGGGATGAGTTAGATTTTCCTGATTGAGTTTTAATTTGATTGGGAATGAATCTAGACTTGAAATTGGTATCCTAGTGCGATAAGAATTAGATTCTTATTCCTTTATGAAGTCTAATTGATTATTCATTAGGCTTCTATTGACTACTATATATAGTAGACTATTGGAGAGCTTTTGACATAGATTTTCACACAGTTGAATACACAGACATATAGTTTGTCTACCAGTTTTCTTAGAGAAAATAAAAGCTCTCCCCTACCTCTAGCTAGCCCCACGCGCGCGCCACCCCTCACCGGAGGAAAACCACCGTCCCATCTTCTTGGACACACACAAAGAATATCCTAGCATTCTTTCCGATAAGCTGTTCATCTGTGGATACCACGGTTGAGGTTCAAGGAGCTGGAAATTGACTTTTATTGTCTTGCAGATAATCAAAGTATTACAGATATCTTCGACTTCGGCGAAGGAGAAGATTCACCGGATTATTACGAAGACTTGGAAGTTGTGCTTGCTTTAGGAGTATTGTAAGTCTTCTAATTGACGTGTTTTAATATATACGGTATATACATAATCAATTAACCTGCATGTTAAGAAATTTTTTGAAATTCCGCTGCGTACCCTAGGGGTAACTCTGACCGTATTTTCTTACAGTGGTATCAGAGCCAGGTTAATTGATTACGTATATACGTATATATGTTGTATGATTTTGTAGTTTATGTGGATGTAATTGATTCTATGATTAATTCGATTTTCAAAAGTTTTGTTTTTATATAAATTTAGAATTTATAATTTTCAAAAAAAAAAAATTAATATATATATATATATATATCGGACCGGCCGCCTGCGCAACGCATGCGGCGGGCGCCTGCGGCCGCGGGCACGTTAGGGGACGGGAAAGTTGAGGGGCTTATTTGTGATTTATCAATTTATTGTTTATTATAAATAAGTCCTTCTACTTTTGAATTTTAGATTTAACACCTTCAAGGTTTTGAAAATTACAATTGAGTCCTTCGGGTTTTCGAAAATTGCTACCTGGTCAATAGAATTCTTGATTTTTTTTCAATCTAGTCCAAATTTTCAATTTTTTCGTAGAGATTATAAGTATGGGATTATAATTTTCATAATGAAGTTATGAAGTCATTTGGCATCCACATAGGCTACTACTTGTTTGTTTGCTCAATATGCTATTGTTTGACAATGCATGTTTAAATACCATGTATTTTACTTTCCGTTCGACCGCTATGCATGCGAGGGTAGGCGGCTGATGAATGTGTATTTTACACTTTCATTTGAGTCTTTTTCACCTATTTTAGCTACCCTCTATGTTAATTTAGCTATATTTTAGTGCATTTTATTAGAATAGTGTCACGTTTCCCTTTAGTTTGTATTTTACAGGTTTTGGGTGAAAAACGAGGTTTTCCGGGCAATTATATTGAAGTAGACAAGGAATTGGTGTTCCGAAGGCCTAATTGGAGTATCTAAAAGATTCCGGATAGGATTTGAAGTCTAGGGGTCGAGTCTGAAGGCTAAAAGGTCACTAGAAGGCAAAAACCGAGTCCGAAAAGGGGAAGAAATCAAAAAACGCGTATCTGGCCGAAAAGTCTCCCGGGCGAGTCGCCCGGGACGTGGAGCGAATCGCCCCACACCAGGCGAATCACCCGGTGTGTGGGGCCCTTCGCCCCACGCCTCCAGAATACCTATATATAGTTGCTCAGTTTTCTCCGTTTTTCATACTTTTCCAAACCTTTTCTCTCACCTTTCTCAGTAGGTTTAGGTAGGAATTCTCCAGAGCCTGTTCTGGGGGTTCTTAGCTTAGGAGATACTTTTTCTTAGAAATTTGGAGCTTGTAAGATCGCGATTCTTCGGAGATTGACAACCTTCGGTAACATTGTATCTTACAGTTTTTCTATTTATATTTATATATCTTTCATCATGTTTTCATTCATTCGTGGTATGATTTCTGTTGATTGCATGACATCTATGAGTAGCTAAACTTCTCGTTGGTGATAGTATGTGATTTCTTAGTGAAGGGTTAATAATTATGCTAATGGCTATATCGCGCATTATACTTTGAGTTATTGCTTTATTTCTTTGATCTATCTAAATCTCTATCTTCTTAGTGTTGAATAATTACGGAACACAATTGGACAATTCATTGATCGAAGATCTCTATGCAAAACCGGGGAATTTATGCATGATTATTAACCTGCTATGCTTTGAATGACCATACTATCACCAATCTCCATTATCTGTTAAGAAAAACCTTTGCTAAGTCGTCTGCTGATTTACATTCTTAAGTTAGATTAGATAAAGCCAGTTATAGTCCTTAGAGATCGACACTCGAGGTTATTCTACTTGATTTCTTAGCGAAGGGTTAATAATTATGCTAATGGCTATATCGCGCATTATACTTTGAGTTATTGCTTTATTTCTTTCATCTATCTAAATCTCTATCTTCGTAGTGTTGAATAATTACGGAACACAATTGGACAATTCATTGATCAAAGATCTCTATGCAAAACCGGGGAATTTATGCATGATTATTAACCTGCTATGCTTTGAATGACCATACTATCACCAATCTCCATTATCTGTTAAGAAAAAGCTTTGCTAAGTCGTCTGCTGATTTATATTCTTATGTTAGATTAGATAAAGCTAGTTATAGTCCTTAGAGGTCGACACTCGAGATTATTCTACTGCTACACTACGGTTTTCGTTGTAGTTGTGAATTGCCTTTGGCTAAATACAAATTTATTTGATTAATTGAGTCTGACAAACTCCGGTTCATCAAATTGGCGCCATTGCCGGGGACTATACTCCTTTTTTCTGTTTAGCTTTTTTATATTTTCAGCATTCAATTGCTAGTTCTAGTAGTTTTAGTTTTCCTATTTAACCTTTCTCTGATACTCTTTTCCTAGTTTGTTACAGATAGTGTATGCGACATACACGATCTAGAGAAACACCGCTTGCTAATTCAATTGCTAAGATGGACAGAGTCTACCACCAAAGAAGGCGACTACTTCGAAGGCGTGAACTAGAGGAACTAGAGGATACCGATTTCTCTGAATCTCTACACAGTCTTTTCAAGGAAATCGACGGAATGGCATAAGCTAGACCACTGAAAGCATGGGTTCAACCCTCCAAGGATCGTATGAGGGGACCGGCGATTGTTCTTTCGTCTGCAACTCGAGATCTAGAAATCAAGAACCACGCGTTCCAACAACTTCCGAGGTTCTATGGCTTAGCAAGGGAAGATGTGATGGGGTACTTGCACGATATCGATGATTTCGTCAACCAACTCCCACAACCCAGAGCTGAAATAACAACGGATGAGTTGAGGATGAAGGTTTTTGCTATGGGGCTTGGCGACAGAGCCAAGTCATGGTTGAGTTCTCTACGGCGGGCTCGCTGGACACTTGGGAGAAGGTTTTTTCAGCTTTCATGGAAAAATACTTCCCTCACACCTTGACTACCGCGCTTAAGGCGCAAATCACTGGATTCAAACAGGACTATGATGAGACCATCTACACCGCGTTTGAGAGGTTCCAAGACCTCATGAACAAGTGCCCTCACCATGGTTTTGAGCTTTCGGATTTAGTCCAACACTTCTACAATGGGCTAACATTCGTGAACCAACAAGTGGTGGACTTCCAATGCCGTGGCAATAATTGGGAGAAAACTGCGGAAGCTGTCTGGGCAGTTTTCGAAAGCCTTGCTAAGGGGTTGCAATTCAAGGACCCAAGAGCAATGGTTAGGAGACGTGGACCGGAAGCTCCACCTACTCAAGAAGCCCCCATGTATGGGGGGAATGGGGATCGATTCGAGTGCTTTACCAACGAATTGAAGCAAGTCCTCAAGAGCTCCACTGGAACATCTGTGTCAAACGAGGTTTGCCGAATATGCAAGAACTATGGGCATGGAGCTCATATGTGTAGATCGGAGCTCGCATATGATAATGGCAACTGGGTTCAAGGAGGCGAAGAGGAAGCCTTTGCTACGGAATTTGGTACTCAAGGAGCTAGCTACGGACAAGACGGTAGGAATCCTCGACGAGGATTTTGGAGAAGAGGATTCCGAAACAATCAAGGATACGCACCGGCTAGCCAAACTTATGGACCTAACCAAGACCATAGTAGGCTTAACTATGGTAATGACCACTGCGAAAACCCCGCTCCGAAAGAGCAACCGAAGTCGAAGTCGGCTCAACTGATGGAGAACTTGCAAAAGATGGTTGATCACACCCAAAGTTTTCTCAAACGTTATGAAGAAGATTCTGAGAAGACTAGGGCGAGGCTTGATCGATTGGAAGAGAGCACTAGGCTTGCCCATCAAAAGATGCAAGAGTTGATTGACCGAGGAGCAAGTAGGGAGCAAGGCAAGCTGCCTAGTAACACTGAGAAGTCGATGTCCATTACCTTGGTGGGTGATCTACCTGTCGAAATCACCATCAAGAAGGTTGCTAAGTGCGAGTGTTGCAAGAATGAAGAACCTCCACTAGCCAAGGAAGAAGAGAAGGACCTTGGCACTGATGAGAGTGAATAGGAGCAAAAGGATCCCGAGCCACTCCCTCAAAGTTTCGATGTTAAGGTCGGGATTGGTGAACTTGAAGATGTTCGTGCCACACTAGACACGGGATCCTACTCTAATGTGCTCACAATGAATGTGTATGAGAAGAGTAGCCTTGGAAAACTATCTGAGCATAAGGCTATTGTGCAACTGGCGGATGGATCCTTTGTGAGACCCGAAGGCGTGGTAAAGAACGTATTGGTTAAGATTGGTGAAGCTTCTCTATACACCAATTTTGTAGTTATGCCGGCGTCTACACCTGGGATGGGGGATGTCGTTCTCTTGGGGCGAACGTTCTTGACCAAGCTACGTTCCGTGATAGACATCTACCGAAGGACTAGCACCATTGAGGTGGATGGCAAGCGACATGTGTTGCGAGCCATATCTGACCCACCTGATCGCTTCAATGCTTCTCACACTGTTAAATACTGTGGTCTTGCTGTCTATGTTCATTCTTATTCACAGGTTCGTGGCATGAGGAGAAGATCCATGAAGGAGAAGTCTAGTACCCTCAAGAAAAAGAGCTAGGCGCAAGAAGGAGTCGAGTCAAAGACTATAAACAATGGCGCTATCCGGGAGGCAACCCGGAGTTTTTATCGCTTTTTTACCGCTTTATTGCATGCATTCATACTTGAACAATTGCTTTTCTTATGTGAATTTGTTCGTCTCTGTGTCGTATGTGCTTATGTTTTTGTTTGAGTGAGCTTTTTCGAGTGGTTTCATGAGTAAAATGGTTTTCGGGGACTTAAAAAACCGCGTTTTTCGAAAGTTTCGTCTCCCCGCCTCAGGAGGTGGGGGGCGAATCGCCCCACGAGTCCAGAGAGCTCCGCGCTCTCTGGACGCGCGGGGCGATTCGCCCTGCACGGGGCGACTCGCCCCGCGTTGCTGCAGAATTAAAAACGGGGCTTGCCCCCATTTTCTCCATATTTCTCATCTCTTTCACCTTCTAACTCCAAAAATTCTCCAATTTTCAAAATATCTTCAATCCTTCATAAAATCTTCATTACTCCATCAAATTGTGTGTTCTTTAGCTTCAATCGAAGCCCGTTACGTGCTCTTTCTTTCATCCGAACAAATTTCTTCCTAGTTCATTCAATCTTCGGATTTGAGGTACTCTCACATGAACCCTAATTTTTCAAATTTGGGGGTTTTTTGATTTATGCTTCAATTAAGCTTATATGATGTATGGGTTGATGTTTTGTGTGATTAGAAACGTTATTCACTATCAATTACATGTTCAATTAGGCTTGGTTTGTTGGTTTGAGAATTTTGCTATTAGATGACTATATCTTGTTATGCAATGTATCTTTTACTTTCATTCCATGTTTAAACTTGTGTTTGTTGATATGATAATGATGGGTGTAATGGTAGAATGCATGATTGATGAAGTTGGGGATTTATGATGTTAGATTTTTTGTTACTATGGTATGAATTGAGCCTTATGATTCAAGGCATTTGTTGTCTAGCAAGAGCATAATGTGATATGTGCATGTAGTAGTTACATTGATATGTTGCATGATGAAGTAGCTAGACTAGACATTGGGTTTTTGAGGAGTTCGATTGTTGTAGATATCGCTCGTTTGTTCGCTCGTACATTTGCATATGCATAAGTCTGTTTTGTGTCATACAAGATACTAATTGTTGTTTGTAGGAATCATGGCTCCACGAGGATCGAAGAAAGCTGGCTCAAACAAGAAGGGGAAGGGGGTAGCATCAAGCTCCCAACCTTCTCACGACATGTACGAGTTGTCTCTAGCTGCAATAGATGTCCGACAGAGGCTCGAGGCAGAGCTAGCCCAAGGTGGGAGATCGATCATACCGGACCGACGGATAGATATTCCGGATGAAGTAGCTCAAATGGCAGGGTACAAGACGCTCTCCCGATTGGCGATGAAAAGGAATTGGGGTTGGTATACTTCAAACAGATTCAACGGGTACGACATGAGCCTCCTCCAAGAGTTCTACGCTGGATTCACTGATCTTGAGGAGAAGGAGGGGGTACTAGTTCGAGGCCTAATTGTACCATGGACGCCAGACTCAATTTCTTCATTCATCCATTTTGGGCAACAGGAGTTCACAGGAAGCAACCATGCCTACGAGTATTCAAGGGCCTCTAGGGGGATAGGAAGTGACATTACGGATGTGATCAGCAAAAGGGAGTACAGGTATCCAGAAACCGGAGCACAACCTGCATGGATCCGTCAGAGTGACCTTAGCATCGAGGCTAAGATGATGATGAAATTCTGCATCTTCAACTTGATCCCTAGAAAGAATGACACTTGGATACAGCCAAATTACGCCGAGTTTCTCTATTGCTTGATAGGCAAGCATCAAATCGACATCGGTCACATCATGTATGAGGAGTATGAGCGCCACTGGGAAAAGAAGAAGAAGCCCTTTATCTTTCCGAGCTTCATCACTGCCTACAGCAAATATTACGGGGTCGAGGACATTGATGAGGGGGATTGCGAGGTCGCTGCCCTTTCACCTTCGACTATTGATGTGCAGCTTGCTAGGTATCAAATGAAGAACCCCATGGCTGCCGCTGATGATGTGGAAGCACCCTTCCAACCGACCGATTCAGATAATGAAAATGATTATGAGGATGCTATGGAAGCTGATGATGGCCGAGCCCCTATCCCGGATATTCCGTTTGTCCATAGAGCACCACATGCACCGCCTCGAGCACCACATGGGTCTAGAGGTATTGACTTCTCTGATTTCCGGGCCTACCTCGATGACCGTTTCGGTAGAGTTGATGCTAGTGTTGCATCCTGGACCACTTCTGTCCAAGGGTTGCAACATAATCTTGATGGACACATTGCCCAACGCAACAGCGACTGGGAAATAGCTGAGGAGCATCGCCGGAATGAGAAAGAGATAATGTGGGAGCAGCAACAGCTCATCCGTCAGCAACAGGAGGCTCTAAAGCAGTCCAATGATCTCCTGTCTGACATGTGGAGGGACTATTATGGGGATTACAATCCCGATAACTAGTCTTTTCACATGTCTACTCTCAGCCAACCGAGGCCAAACCGTTCGGTAACATCTAGTATCACTTCTTATTACTCATTCTCTTTTGCTAGGGACTAGCTTAAGTTTCATAAGGGGGATGGGATGTGAACCGTGAATGTTAAGTATTGTTTGGCTTTGTGTTGATTGGTATCTTGTTTTTTCGTTTGCATTTGCATTTGCACGTTTACTGCTTTCTTAGTTTTTAGGTTGCATTCACCACATTCATCCTAGGATAGTCTTGCATGTTTTGTGTGGAGTTTATTGCCAAAATTTTTGAACTTTTTTATTGGGTAGATCAACTAACTATGACATTAATCATATGCTTCATCTCTATGAATTTGTTTAAGGTTTTTCTCGCTTGGCTTGTTACATTTATGTATTGCACTTAGTTAAGCTTGGTAGTCTCGACATCACTTAGTGGTGTTTTCTCTACTGCGGTTCACGAAGTCCTTTATAATAGGATGATGCATGTTAGGGTCTTATGGTTGTTTTCCCGAGTAATTATGTACCTAAGAGGCAACAAGTCTTCACCTTGCTTTGAGATTGCTAAATGCCTAGGAAGGAGGTAGTGTGAAATTGTGTGATCCTTTGTTTACAACCTATTCGGAAGAATAGGTTTGGGGAGGGGATTACGCTATTATTAGACTTGTTTTTTGTTTTTCAATTCTGTGTTGTGAGTTTATTTTTCCTTTTCGTAAATTTTGTACTCCAACCTTTCTTTCGAATAGGTTTGGGGAAGTCGTTTGTTGTGAGTCATTTTTCGTAAAGCTACTGCTGGCTAAAAAAAAAAAAAGCGAAAAAAATGAGAAAGAAAAATTCCAGAAAAAAGAAAAAAACTGGAAAAGAAAAAAAAGAAAAAGACCCCAAAAAAGCAAAGAAGGGTCCAAAACAAAGGAGAGCCAAAAAGCAGTTTAGCAAAGTGTTGTGTCTCATTTTCCAATTCTTGTAATGTTCGTAATTGTGTTGTAATTTTCTATCTTTTCTTTTTATTTGAGTGTCATCTGTTCTAGAGCACTCTCGTCCTGCCATTCAGGAAGTGGTGAATAACTTAAGGCTTTGCTTGAGAGATGGGTAGAATAGGGGAGTGTTATCTTTTTTAGGGAACCCTCCTTTGTTTGATGAGAGCTAGTATTGGTTCGACCTCTTTGAGGAAAAGTCTTAACTTGGTGAACAGTAGTAAGTCCTCAGTTTCATAGGCACGGGACAACCGTTCGTACTTTAACATGTTTCATTACGTCGTCACTTACTAGGTCCAGGTAGAGAATGTTACGAGAGACTATCTTGTCTTGACATAATTGCCTGTGTGGATGTTGATGAATGTGTATTTTACACTTTCATTCGAGTCTTTTTCACCTATTTTAGCTATCCTCTTGGTTAATTTAGCTATATTAATGCATTTTATTAGAATAGTGTCACGTTTCCCTTTAGATTTTATTTTAAAGGTTTTGGTTGAAATTCGAAGATTTCCGGGCAATTATATTGAAGTTGACAAGGAATTGGTGTTCCAGAAGACTATTTGGAGTATCTGAAGGTTTCCGGATAGGATTTGAAGTCTAGGAGCCGAATCTGGAGGTGAGAAGGCTACTAGAAGTCAGAAACCGAGTCCGAAAAGGGGAAGAAATCCAAAAACGCGTCGAAAACGCGGAATTCCGCGAGAAAATGTCTGGGGGCGAACCGCCCCGTAGTTTTTCGGGGCCTATATATAGTTTCTCAGTTTTTCTCCGAAAATCATATCTTTCCCGACCTACTTTCTCACCTCTCTCTATATCATCAGACTTGTTTCTGTTTTTCATTTTCGTATCGTGAGTTTATTTTTCCTTTTTCGTAAATTTTGTACTCCAACCTATTCTTTCGAATAAGTTTGGGGAAGTCGTGAGAGTCATTTTGTTTCTTTTTTTTGTTGTGCTACTGCTCGCTAAAAAAAAATCGAAAAAAAAGAAAGAGAAATTTCCAGAAAAAAAAAAGAGAAAAAGAAAAAAAGAATCTGGAAAGGAAAAAAAGAAAAAAAAGAAAAGACCCCAAAAAAGCAAAGAAGGGTCCAAAAAAGAAAGCCAAATAGTAGTTTAGCAAAGTGTTGAGTCTTTTCCATTTTTGTAATGTTCGTAATCGTGTTTTTATCTTTTTTGTCTTGAGTGTCATCTGTTCTAAACCACCCTCGTCCAGCCATTCAGGAAGTGGTGAATAGCTTAAGACTTTACTTGAGAGATGGGTAGAATAGGGGAGTGTTATCTTTTATAGGGAACCCTCCTTCGTTTGATGAGAGCCAGTACTGGTTCGACCTCTTTTGAGGAAAAGTCTTAACATGGTGGAACAGCAATAAGTCCTCAGTTTCATAGGCACGGGGCAACCATTCGTATCTTAGCATGCTTCATTACGTCGTCACTGACTAGGTCCAGGTAGAGAATGTTACAAGAGACTATCTTGTGTTGACATAAGTGCTTATGTGGATGTGTATAAGTCAATCGAGGTATTCCTCAACCTATATTCATGCTTTGATTCATATGGTTTTTGTTCATATGTTAATTGATAGATTCAGTAGATTAGTTCATTTTATTTGGCATGAAACTCCATTTTGTGTCTTGCATGTTTTTTGTATTAGAGTTTAGCTTAGTTGCTTGAGGACAAACAAAGGTTCGGTTTGGGGAGTTTGATGAATGTATATTTTACACTTTCATTCGAGTCTTTTTCACCTATTTTAGCTATCCTCTAGGTTAATTTAGCTATATTTTAATGCATTTTATTAGAATAGTGTCATGTTTCCCTTTAGAATTTATTTTACAGGTTTTGGTTGAAATTCGAAGATTTCCGGGCAATTATATTGAAGTTGACAAGGAATTGGTGTTCCAGAAGCCTATTTGGAGTATCTGAAGGTTTCCGGATAGGATTTGAAGTCTAGGAGCCGAATCTAGAGGTTAGAAGGCTACTAGAAGTCAGAAACCGAGTCCGAAAAGGGGAAGAAATCCAAAAACACGTCGAAAACGCGGAATTCCGCGAGAAAATGTCTGGGGCGAACCGCCGCACCATGGGGCGAACCGCCCCGTAGTTTTTCGGGGCCTATATATAATTGCTCAGTTTTTCTCCGGAAATCATATCTTTCCAGACCTACTTTCTCACCTCTCTCTATAGTTTTAGGTAGGAACTTCCCGGGGCCTGTCCTGGGAGTTCTGTAGCTTAGGGGATACTTTTTCATAGCAGTTTGGAGCTCGTAGGACCGCAATCATCCGGAGACTGACAACCTTCGGTAACTTTGTATCTTACAGTTTTATTCTACTTATTTTATTATATTCTTTCAACATGTTTTCTTCTATGATTTCTGTTGATTGCATGCCTATTATGAGTAGCTAAACTTATCGTTGGTGGTAGTATGTGAATTCTTAGCGAAGGGAAGGTAATCATGCTAATGGCTATATCGCGCATTATACTCCATGTCATTGCTTTATTCCGTTGATCAGTTGTAACCAAAATTCTCGTATGTTGTATTGATTATTATGCACACTTGGACACTTGTCGACCATCAGACCAATTATCTTCGTAGTGTTGAATACTTACGGAACACATTAGGACAATCGTGATTGACTTGTCAGACCAAATTATCTTCGTAGTGCTTAATACTTGCAACAGGACACTAGATTGATTCAAAGATCTCTATGCAAGACCGAGGAATTTATGCATGATTGTCGACCCATTATGTTAAGAAGGACCATACTATCACCAATCTCCATTATCTGCTAGAAACCCCCTATTGCTATCTGTCTGCTGTTTTTTATATTCTAAATTAGATTTGATAAAGCTAGTTATAGTCCTGAGAGAACGACACTCGAGTCATTCTACTACTACACTACGGTTTTCGTTGTAGTTGTGGATTGCCTTTGGCTAAATAACAAATTTATTTGACTGAACCGGGACCCGACAAATCTCCGTTCATCAGATGTGTATGAGTCAATTGATGCATTCTTCAACCTATATTCATGTTATGATTGTATGGTTTTTGTTCATATGTTTTTGATAGATTCAATAGATTAGTTCATTTCATTTGGCATGAGACTCCATTTTTTGTGTTGCATTGTTTTTTGCATTAGAGTCTAGCTTAGTTGCTTGAGGACAAGCAAAGGTTCGGTTTGGGGAGTTTGATGAATGTGTATTTTACACTTTCATTTGAGTCTTTTTCACCTATTTTAGCTATCCTCTATGTTAATTTAGCTATATTTTAGTACATTTTATTAGAATAGTGTCACGTTTCCCTTTAGTTTGTATTTTACAGGTTTTGGGTGAAAAACGAGGTTTTCCGAGAAATTATATTGAAGTAGACAAGGAATTGGTGTTCCGAAGGACTAATTGGAGTATCTAAAAGATCCCGGATAGGATTTGAAGTCTAGGGGTCGAGTCTAAAGGCTAAAAGGTCACTAGAAGGCAAAAACCGAGTCCGAAAAGGGGAAGAAATCCAAAAACCCGTCAAAAACGCGTATCTGGCCGAAAAAGTCTCCTGGGTGAGTCGCCCGGGACGTGGGACGAATCGCCCCACACCAGGCGAATCGCCCGGTGTGTGGGGCCCTTCGCCCCACACCTCCCGAATACCTATATATAGTTGCTCAGTTTTCTCCATTTTTCATACTTTTCCAGACCTTTTCTCTCACCTTTCTCAGTAGTTTTAGGTAGGAATTCTCCAGAGCCTGTTCTGGGGGTTCTTAGCTTAGGAGATACTTTTTCTTAGCAATTTGGAGCTTGTAAGATCGCGATTATTCGGAGATTGACAACCTTCGGTAACATTGTACCTTATAGTTTTTCTATTTATATTTATATATCTTTCATCATGTTTTCTTTCATTTGTGGTATGATTTATGTTGATTGCATGACATCTATGAGTAGCTAAACTTCTCGTTGGTGATAGTATGTGATTTCTTAGCGAAGGGTTAATAATTATGCTAATGGCTATATCGCGCATTATACTTTGAGTTATTGTTTTATTTCTTTGATCTATCTAAATCTCTATCTTCGTAGTGTTGAACAATTACGGAACACAATTGGACAATTCATTGATCAAAGATCTCTATGCAAAACCGGGGAATTTATGCATGATTATTAACCTGCTATGCTTTGAATTACCATACTATCACCAATCTCCATTATCTGTTAAGAAAAACATTTGCTAAGTCGTTTGCTGATTTATATTCTTAAGTTAGATTAGATAAAGCTAGTTATAGACCTTAGAGATCGACACTTGAGGTTATTCTACTGCTACACTACGGTTTTCGTTGTAGTTGTGAATTGCCTTTGGCTAAATACAAATTTATTTGATTAATTGAGTCTGACAAACTCCGGTTCATCAGCGGCGCCCTCTTATTTGTCCGACCGCATATGTTATGTATGGGTAGGCGGCGCCCATTATGTGCTTGACCGCGTTTAGAACTAGAATGGATAGGCGGCATCCATTACGTGTAGACCGCTCATGCATGATGGGTAGGCGGCGCCCTTATTTGTTTGTAGATGACTGATAACAACCCTCAAGCTACAATCCCCAACCAATATAAGTCAGAAATATATATATATATATATACATATATATATATATATATATATATATATATATATATATATATATATATATATATATATATATATATATATATATATATGTATTTCTGAGATGCTTTCCATGGGGTGCTTTAATTCTGAAATTTCATTGCGTTTCCCTGTATTGGCGGCCTCGTCTTGCAGACTCTCAGTAATCGTCAGATTAGAGTAAGCCTATGGTTATAACTTACTGCATATTGTATCTAGCGACCTCGATAGGTACAATATGTAGGGCATCGGGTTAAATTAAATTTAACAACCAAGAATTGCGTGACGCAATTGGATAGTCCTACCGGTCATATTATGCTATACGACCAGCCCCCGTTGGAGTATAGCATAGTATGGATTTGGATCTTGGCCACTACGGTAACTTGTTGGACATTACCCGTATGTTTGTTTTGGGGGCAAGCATATGTGAAAACAGATAAAGGACCTTGTTGTTTAGTTATGGAGACTGTGTATTTAGAAATAGTATTTCAATAGTTGATTTATTATTTTCGTTCTATATTATTTCTCCTTAGGAAATTAGAAATGGCGTATCTCGTTCCGTGCTGTCTTAGAGAAGCAAATTTTGACCGGACCAAACTTCCTAGATTGGATCAGGAATATACGTTTGGTGTTGAGGTACGAAAAGATTGAGTACGTCTTGGACGAGGTCATTCCCGTGTGCCCTGAAAATCAGACTGCCGATCAGGTTGCTCCTTGGAATCAAGCCAACAAGGCAAGGTCTGATAAGCATCATGAGGATGCTGGATCCGCGCAGTGTATTATGCTGGCGGCAATGAGCAATGAGCTGCAGAGGCAACATGAAAGCATGTTGCCGTATGAGATGCTGAAGCATCTTGAGTCGCTCTTTAAGACGACAGCTAGAAGTCTTGAATTTTATTTGATCAAAGAGATACACAGATGCAAGCTCAATGAAGGAGGGAACATGTTTGAACATGTTCTCAAAATGATTGGTCTCTTTGAAAAGCTTGTCGATGCCGGTGTCAAGCTAGAGATTAAGATCATGGTGATCTTTGTCCTTCAATCATTGCCGAGTTCATATTCGCAGTTCATCATTAACAACACGATGAATGCGAAGGACGTAACACTGCCCGAACTCCATAATCTGCTGAAGACATATGATCAAACTCTTCCTAAGAAGGAAAAGTCGATCATGTATGTTGGGCAACCGTCTAACCCAAACCCGAGAAATAAAGGTGCTAAGGGTAAGGGAAAGTCGGGAGCCAAGGCTAACACTTCGAGTGATAAGCCTAAGTGTCTGAACCAGAAAAGGAAGTTCAAGAGAAGCGGAACGGTACGCACAGATGAATGTCTTTTCTGTAAGCAGAAAGGACATTGGAAGAAAGATTGCCCTAAGCTGAGGGCAGATCAAGCTAAGAAGTCGTCGGCTTCTAGCTCAGGTATGTTTGTTATTGAAATGAACATGACTACTTTTGACTCCAATGGTTGGGTATTAGATACAGCCTGTGGCTCGCACATTTGTAATAATGTGCAGGGGCTAATTGATCACATGCTAGTCAAGCAAGGTGAAATCGACTTGCATGTTGGGAACGACAATCCAGTTGAAGCCAAACGCGTTGGACGCTGCAAGATAGATTTACCTTCGGGACAATGTTTAGAACTAGATAACGTTTATTTTGTTCCATCCATTGTCAGAAATATTATTTCCATTCCATTGTTGGACAATTTGGGTTTTGCCTTTCGATTTGCTAATAATACTTGTTATTTTTCATTAAATGACCAGTATTATGGAAAAGCTCGTTTAGTGAATGGTTTATATATTTTGCAAAGTAGTCTACCTTTATTTCAAATACATAACAAACAACCGTCTTCAAGTAGGAAGAATAATCCATCTTATCTATGGCATTGTCGGCTAGGCCATATCAATGAAACACGGATTCAAAGACTAAGGAAGTTGGACTACTTAGAACCATTTGATTTTGAATCATATGGTACATGCGAATCATGTCTTAAGGGTAAGATGACGAACAAACCTTTTGTTGGACAAGGTGTTCGTGCCACTCGCTGTTTAGAGCTCATACATACCGATGTATGTGGACCCTTTAAAGTCCATGCGCGTGGGGGTTATCCTTACTTCGTTACCTTTACTGACGATTTCTCAAGGTATGGATATATTTATCTTATGAAGAATAAATCCGAGACCTTTGGGAAATTCAAGGAGTTTAGGAATGAGGTCGAGAATGAATTGAACCTAAGGATAGTCACTCTTCGATCAGATCGAGGAGGTGAATACCTTAGTGAAGAATTTATCAACTACTTGAAGGAAAATGGAATTCAATCGCAATGGACCCCTCCTGGAACACCACAATTAAATGGTGTGTCTGAGAGAAGGAATCGAACCCTGTTAGACATGGTGAGATCAATGATTGGATTCTCGACTCTTCCAAAATATCTATGGGGATATGCACTACAAACTGCAATCTACATTCTGAACCGTGTACCATCTAAATCAGTGGAGAAAACTCCTTATGAGTTATGGAAGGGAAAGAAGCCCTCACTGGGCTATCTTAGACCTTGAGGCTATCCTGCGATAGTCAAACTGATGCTCACTGATAAGTTAGATGCCAAGGGTGTCAAAGTATATTTCATAGGCTATCCTCGTCAGACGAGAGGCTATGAATTCTATCATGCTGAAGATCACAAGGTGATAGTATCTAGAAACGTCAAGTTTTTAGAAGCAGAATACCTCGAAGAAGAGAGGTTAGATGACATGATAGAACTTGAAGAAATTCAAGACTTTGAGACGCGCGAACATGAGTTCTCTAAATCTTATGATTTGGACTCAAGTTCAGTGGGAGCTTTCGATGAAGACAAGGGTAATGATATGACACTTGCTAGGCATGTCATAGTCAGTGGGAGTCTTGTGATTAGATCAACAGTTGAAACCACACCAATAGAACCCGTTGTCAATCAAACTGTGCAACAAGTTGCACAAGAGCAGCCTCCCGCTAGGGAACAGGGTCGCGGGGCGCGACCAGCTGCATCAGTGCCCACTGATAATGTTCGTGTTACACGAAGCCAGAAAAGAAAAGCACCAGAACCATTTGAGCTCCGTAGGTCGAAGAGGATCCTAAAAGGACCTCAGAAGCAAAGCCTTATGATAGAAGACATCAGTGAACTTGATGTCGGCTTATCAGATCAGGAAGATCCCGAGACCTACAAAGAGGCAATAATTGATATTGACTCAGACAAATGGCAAGAGGCCATAGAATTGGAAATGGACTCCATGTACCTGAACCAAGTTTGGAACTTGGTAGACTTGCCCCAAAGGGTTAGACCTATTGGGTGCAAATGAGTCTTTAAATGAAAGACAGATGTCGATGGCAAGGTACAAACGCACAAGTCTAGACTTGTGGCGAAAGGCTACACGCAAAGGTATGGCATCGATTACGATGAAACCTTTTCACCGGTAGCAAAATTGAAGTCCATTCGAATTTTACTTGCGATAACTGCCTACTATGATTATGAAATCTGGCAGATGGATGTAAAGACTGCCTTCCTCAATGGCAACCTTGAGGAAGAGGTCTATATGGTACAGCCGGAAGGTTTTATTAGTAAAACCAGGCCAACTGCTGTATGCAAATTACAGAGATCCATCTATGGGCTAAAGCAAGCGTCTAGGAGCTGGAATATCCGCTTTGATGAAGCTGTCAAATCGTTTGACATCGTCAGAAGCAAGGAAGATCCCTGTGTCTACACTAGGCACAGCGACAAGGGAGTCGTTTTCATGATCATCTATGTTGATGACATTTTGATCATGGGAAACAATGTCTCTATGCTAGAAGAGACTAAAGTTTGATTATCAAGTGCCTTCTCAATCAAGGACTTGGGTGAAGCGAACTACATCCTAGGGATCAAGATCTATAGAAATAGATCCAAGAGGATGTTAGGATTGACACAGTCCACCTACATCGACAAAATACTGAAGCGTTATAAGATGGACGACTCAAAGAGAGGCTTTCTCCCAGCTAGACATGGGATTGTCTTATCAGTTAAGGATAGTCCTAAAACTGATGAAGAAAGAAATGCAATGAGTCGTGTGCCCTATGCTTCGGCAGTAGGGTCTATAATGTATGCAATGAATTGCACAAGGCCCGATGTGGCATATGCGCTTAGTGTCACTTGTCGACACCAACAAAATCCAGGAGTACCTCACTGGACTGCTGTAAAGAACATTCTTAAGTACCTTCGACGGACTAAAGAGATGTTCTTGGTGTTTGGTGGAGAACCAGAATTAAAGATGTCTGGTTATGTCGACGCTGGATTTGAATCAGATCCTGATGACTTTAAGTCACAGACAGGATACGTATTCAAATTGAACGGAGGAGCTATCTGTTGGAAGAGTTCTAAGCAAGCCACAATTGCTGACTCATCCACAGAAGCCGAATACATTGCTGCATCAGAAGCATCGAAAGAAGTTGTCTGGATTTCAGAGTTCTTGAAGGAATTGAGGGTTGTTCCTGCTCCTAGTCCAATAACGATTTATTGTGACAATACGGGCGCCGTCGCTCAAGCCAAGGAGCCTAGATCTACAAACAAGAACAAACATGTACTTAGAAAGTATCACGTTATACGTGAGATTATTGATAGAGGAGAAGTTAGTATAGAACGTGTCTCCACCACGGACAACGTGGCAGATCCTTTAACCAAGGTCTTATCAGTGGATGTCCACTTAAGACATTATGCTAATCTGGGTATTAAGCATAAAGGTCACTGGCTCTAGTCCAAGTGGGAGATTGATAGTGTATAAGTCCTAGAGACAGTCCTTATTAAGGGCATGCAACCCTTATAGAGGGCATATATGTACTATTACACAGGTCAACGTAATATAATATATGTTTGTTGTTTGACTATTGAGTATCGCTTTCATATTTATATTACACCAGGCATGCAGCATGTCATATCTCTATTCCTGTCTGTATTGATATTAAACATGTCCCCTCGGATAGATGACCGATCACACAGATAGTGGGAGCTATGTGAGTTATCATCTATCCCAAACTCTCCCTAGTCGAGGTTCATCTCGGATGTAGGGGTCTGAATGAACCAGCTGAGACTAGTATGCGTGGAGGTTATACTTGTTGGAGCAAGTGTGAGCCGATCCCACGACCACAGAACGGATTGTTGGACAATCAAGAAACGTTCCCATAACTGCGCATAGTTGTTCGAAGGATGATTACCGAACAATGGAAGTACCCACCGGACACTTCCATCGATGTATACTCTACACCGAAGTTTCTATGGGAACCAGTAAGTTGTCGAATTGATGTCAGTCGTCCTTTGGACTTACAGTACTTTATCATCACATTTGTTGCCCCATATCCTTGGTGGACCCGTCGATGTCAGCTCTGAATAAGCAGTTGACCCAAGACACGATCCAGAATTATGGCTACATACAAATGGGGATGATAAGTGATTCTGTGAAGGATTCATCTCTCATGTGTAGCACAAGAGAGCACTGCTCATAGTCGTTCATAGTTGTGATTGGTAAAACCGTTGGCCAGCGTATCAATATTATTATGATGGTCATAATAGATATTGGATTCACCAGGCAACTCACTGAAGACGCCCGTGGATGTATTATTGGGATAGACACTTCATCGATCCTAGATGCATTTGAGTCAGTCAGATGAAGGGACGTTACCATCGCCGCGTTGAGCGCAACAGACTTCTTAACGAAAGGGTTTTCTTTGAGAAGCCTCTCAAACGTCCTCATGTATTAATATTGCAAATGGAACCGTCTAGGAATTCCATTTTGCCTAGTCTAGGACTTTCTTAATACAATGAGGCCCTATGGGTCACACTATGTGGTGATTCAGCTTATCCGAATATCCTTGAAGACGGAATCGCAATTAATTTGGAATTAATTATAAACTTTTGTGGATCAATTAATGATTTGGAATTATTAATTAAATTGGCTAATTAATTGTATTTTATGTAAATACAATTAAAGATTATATTTTGGAAATATAATTGTAACGCCCCGTATTTTAGGTTATTTTATTTTATTTTATTTTAATTATTTAATTACCTGAATAAATTAATTTTATTTGGTAGTTATTTAATTTCTTTCCAGCGCAATCGAATTCGTCGTTTAATGGTTCGCGTAGCAGTAATTCGTTTCGTTGGATCAGCTAGCAATTTGAATTGAGGCCCAACTTCGTTATCTGGCCCATTTTTTCGTGGCCCTGGCCCAACTCTGGTCAAAACCCTAAACCTAGTTTGACCTAGTTCACTACCTTCTTTCCCACACTTCTCCTACTCACGCCAAGAAGAAAGAGAGAAAAATGTTCTGCCTCTCCTCTTTTTCGAACAGCAACAGAGACACCATCTTCTTCATTTTTCATCTTCATCATCTCCTCACCATCTCGACATCATCATACCACCATCTTCTTCAATCGGTGCCGGTTACTTCGACCCAGCCCTGCTCCGGTTCGGTTGCCGCCCGCGTTCCGCCTGTGCGCCGTTCTCCGTCCCGATCTCGTCGCCGTTCGCTGCCCGTGCCTCCGTTTCGGTCCGCTAGAGCGCCGCCGCCTCCGTCCGTGCCGATTTAGCCGCGCCGCCGTCCAAGACCCGATCGAACTCTGCCGCCGCCGTTCGATCTTTCTGATAGGACCCCAACCGACTCTGCCCGGCTCCGTTCTACTCCGTCACGCGCCGCCGATCCTGGTTCTGCTCCGATCCGTTCCGCCCCCGCTCTGGCCTTGCTCCGTTTCAAATTTGTTCGTTCGACTTCTCCGATATGATTCCGGTAAGTAGCTACCTCCCTCTGTTCTACTCGTCTAGTTGCTCTGTTTTAATTTGTTTCCGTGGACGACTCAAGGTTTACTAACTGCGGTTTATTCTCTTTCCAGTTTCGAATCCCATCTCCAATCAAGGTAAAATCTCGATTTACTTTTTATTCATTCTCCCTTTTATGGACAGTTTTGCCCTTGGTTTGTTATGGCCCCAAATCGAACCCTAAATCCCTTGACCTAGATCGATAATGACTGATTTTGACCACTTGGGACTGTTCGATCTCTGATTTGTATTGTTTGAGAAACTCGTGGACTGTTTTGTTATGACTAGAACCTGTGAGGACCTTTTTGAGAATTCTGGAAACCTAAGAGGACCTTTATGCAATTTTGAACTGAAGGGCAAATAGTAATATCATTCTATGACCTGGACTGATCTGATTTAGTGTAATGATGGTGTACTCTTGCTATGTTGATTCTAAAAGCGTTAAGTTAGTTTGATTTTTGAAAACTGTGAGTATATTTCCTAATTTAATCTGTAAAGGGCATTTTGGTAATTTATGTTTGAGGGTAAAATTGTAATATCATGTGCTCTACTAAACTGTTAAATCGAATTTTCTTTTGAGGACTGTTTCGATATTACTGAAAAGTGTTGTTCTGTTTTGCAATTTACTACTGAGGGTGTTTTAGTGATTTCAAAAGTTGATTTCTGAAAACCGTACGATCATGTACTTACTGTCTTTGTCTTTAAAAATCACTTGACTTGCTAGCCTTGTTGGTTAGGTTCTTGTTAGACTAACTTAGAGGTCCCGAGTTCCAGCCCCTCCTTTGCCAAGCCTTCACCGACCTTTTTATTTCCATTCGTTTAGCTTTCGTTCAACTTCTAGTTAGTAACTAGATACTTTCTGTTTAGATGTTCCGTTCGTTAGCTCTTAAGTCGCCGTGCTTTCGTGGACCGTTGCTCGCGAAGTTAAGGTGAGTGTTCACTCCTAAACTTATTTTTTTGCGAAAAACTGGAAGGCTATGTGACTATCTGTATCTATTACTATATTCTGTTAAACCGTATGCTTCCGCGTAAAAGTAACTAAGTCCTAAGTATGACTATTTACTTTCTTTGTTTATTGCTACTCTGTTCTGGATTAACCTTTCTGCAGGAACACTTCTCGGTGTTTGATTCTCCGTATCTGTTTGTTCTGTATCTGTTCTGTCTGTTTCTGTGTGACCGGTCGATTAGGTCGTAACTAGGTAGACTTGGGTAGTAGAGGACTATCGGGATTTCTTGGTTATTGCCTAGTCTAATCCCTTTTAGACGCGAGGCAGAAGTCGCTGAGGTCTATTAGGGTCGTAGGTTTTGTTTCCCCAAAGTACACGGGGGTTTCTGTTTCTGTCCGGAGTTGTATACCCTCTGGAGGGAGCTATAAGGGCTATTGGGAGTAGGAGAAATAAGGCGGGCTGCACCAACGGATTTCGACTTATCTATTCTGTCTTTCTGTTCTGTTATCTGTTCTGTTTGTTATATTATCTGCTGAAAATGATTTTGATTTCAAAAACTGTTTACTTTTTGTTTGTTAACTTAGAACCTCACTGAAATCCTTTATCTCACACTCTCTTTGTTTTCAAAATTCCTTCCTTCCAGATACTACTGAGGATGCACGCAAGTAGGATGCCAGCGACTGAGAGAAGGGTCTGGGGTGTCTTTGGGAATTTATTTCAAAATAAGGAGATGAAACTTTTCACTGTCTTCAATAGTTGTTATTCATTTGATTTCTAAGTTACTATTGGAGATTTACTTAATTCTGTTAGCGCTGTGCGCGTCAAATATTATTATGTCATTTATTGCCGACCGTTGTTTTTAAATTTATTTCGGATTTTCTCTTTTCAAGAAAATTATTAGTTTTTGAAAACCGATACCGTTACAATAATAGAGGTTTGATTTGAAAGGATATGTTAATTTGAAATTAATATATGCACATGGGCAAAATCTACTTGGAGTTTGAATTGCCTTAGAACTATAAGTGGGTCCCAAAATCGGGACCCACCTAACCTCCCTGGGGGCGTGCGCACGCGCAGCTGAGATAGGGGAAGGAGTACGACTCCTTCCTCTATTAGAAGTCCAAGGGATAAGTTAGATTTTCCTGATTGAGTTTTAATTTGATTGGGAATGAATCTAGACTTGAAATTGGTTTCCTAGTGCGATAAGAATTAGATTCTTATTCCTTTATGAAGTCTAATTGATTATTCATTAGACTTCTATTGACTACTATATATAGTAGACTATTAGAGAGCTTTTGACATAGATTTTCACACAGTTGAATACACAGACATATAGTTTGTCTACCAGTTTTGTTAGAGAAAATAAAAGCTCTCCCCTACCTCTACCTAGCCCCACGCCCGCGCCACCCCTCAGCGGAGGAAAACCGCCGCCCCATCTTCTTGGACACACACAAAGAATATCCTAGCATTCTTTCGGATAAGTTGTTCATCCATGGATACCAAGGTTGAGGTTCAAGGAGCTGGAAACTGACTTTTATTGTCTTGCAGATAATCAAAGTATTGCAGATATCTTCGACTTCGACGAAGCAGAAGATTCACCGGATTATTACGAAGACTTGGAAGCTGTGCTTGCTTTAGGAGTATTGTAAGTCTTCTAATTGACGTATTTTAATATATACGGTATATACATAATCAATTAACCTGCATGTTAAAAAAAATTTTGAAATTGCGCTGCGTACCCTAGGGGTAACTCTGACCGTATTTTCTTACAAAAACACCACATAGTGATGTCGAGACTACAAAGCTTAACTAGTGCAGATGAGAATGTGACAAACCAAGCGAGACAAGCCTCAAACTACTTACAAAGAAATTCAATGTATGGTCAATGGTCATAAACACTTAGTCTATACAATAATAAAGTTCAAAACACTTGGCAATAAACTCCACAAAAAACGTGCAACAACTAGACTAAGGATGAAATGCAAGCAAAAATTAAAAAACAAATCACAAGCTAATCACGACAAAAGGCACACGGGCCACAACTACTAAAATCAAAAGAGTACAGGAGTCACAATCACAATCATCATGCAACCAAATCGAAATAGCAAGAGTATCAAACCAACCATGGCAAACGAGTCAAATTAAAAGAAATAAAACTTTCACGACCCCTCCCAAACCTAGCCGAAAGCTAGTCTCTAGCCGAAAGGATAAGAAAAGGAAAAAGTTGAATTGTACTACCGAAAATGAAATGGCTCCTGTCGGCTGAGATCCCTAGAAGTAAGCATCATAAGATGGAGGCTGGTCCGGAGGAGCACCACTACCACTACCGCTCGACTGATCATCGAATGGGTATCATGGAATGCGTCGAGCTAGAGCCTCGTATTGCTCAGTCACCGCCTTTTGATGAGCATTCCACCTTTGATCGTCATGTGTGACCCAATCATCCCACGTCTCTTTCTCTTGCTGCTCGAAGGCATTGAAGCGGTTGTTGATAAGAGTCTCTTGAGCCGCTAACATGGTGGTCTTAAAATCCCCAAACTGAGTAGTAAGACAACTAGTGAATTCGACGAACTGGAAAGAGCTTTGAGCTTGCTCCGGAGGTGGAACTGGTGGAGGCAAAGGCTGCCGAGGTGGAGAAGGCGGTGGCATGTCCACGAGAGTTTTGCGGCCCATCCCCAAGTAGACTGAATCATCAATAGGGTTCTTCGGTTTGTCAGTTTTCATAATGCCTTCTACCCCGGCTTTTTGGCACATGGCGATGATCATATTCGGGAAGTCGAGTGGCTTCCAAGGGGAGCGATGGCGCTTGAACTGATCGAAGATGATCACTCCCAGAGTTAGAGGTAAATCCTCTAGCAAAGCATAAACCAAAATGCCCAAGATAGGGCTGGAGCACCGAGTCATTTTTTCTTGGCACAAGGTTGTCTATGAAAAACTTTATCATTAACCTCGCGCGCATGGACAAGTCGGACCTATTAAGAGTGTGAGGTCGGGCAGCTGGGAGTTCAAAGCCATCGTGGGTAATGGTCTCAATTACCTCCATGTTGTACTTGTTCGAATCCCTGTCATAGACATATTTCGTACCCGCATTGTACTTGGTATAGCCCTTTTTATCGGCCTCTACCTCATGCACATCCTCCTTCAACTCCTCATCCAAATCCATCAAGAAACTAGTGATCTTAAGGGGTGAGAATGGAACACCAACCCCTCTAATCGGAACCTCCTCGGCCTCTTCATTGAAATCCGCGAATGCTATGTAGAACTCTTCAAACAAGGCTCTATCGTAGTTGGGCATTAGCTTCCCATAGAAGCTCCAACCACGTTCGGTGATCAAAGCCATGAGCTCATCGACCCCTCAATCTCTTGCTCTTTCATCCTGCTGGAGAATTGGATGCTTCGTTCCCCGAAAACCACCCTTCTAGGCTCGTTGTAGAAGTGATGGCGGTATTGTTTCAATTCCTCCGACTCTTGGACTGGGGGTGGAGCCTCGGCTGCCCTTGTCCTCTTCTTCTTTGACCTTGAGGGACCTTCTCCATCACATCCTTTGGATCCTCTAGTTTCAATGGTACCTACATAGACCTCATTAGAATCCTCCAAAAGATAGATGATTGCAACAACAACTCCTATACTAACAAACTACACACTTGACAAGCCAACACTCCTTGTCTTACGACAAATCCTAATGCAACAAGTCAACAAGAACAAAACTCAAATAACACACACAAGGCTCTAGTTGTTGAGTTTGAAACCTTGCTACGGTCTAAAGAACAAGTAGAGAAGCTTTAAAACTTCGATTCTACAAGTTCGAATGTGAACAAACCAAGCAAACAAACTCACAACATGAGCTACCCATCAACTCCAAATCAACCTTATGCATTCATAACACTATCAACAACTCATTCACACTCAAAAGCATAGCAAACAATCATCAAACAATTGAAAGCCATAAAATTCGAGTGGTACATATAGTCAAAAATCGAAAGGAGCCAAATTCATAATTGAACCGCTAATCAACTTAGAATCATGTTCAATAATCATCTTATAACTCATATTCAACAACAAATAGCATAATTGAAGTTAATTAAGAGAAATCCCCAAATTTCAAAAAACTAGGGTTCATAAATATTACCTTGATTCCTTGAATTTGAAGATACAATTGAAGAATTTGTTCGGACTAGATGATAGAGGAGGTGATGGGATCTCCAAAATGCACAAGATTATTGAATTTGATGGAAGAATGAGTGAGATTGAGTTTTTGGGGAGAGAATTCGAAGGGGAGAAGAAAGGAGTTGGGGGAATGGCATGGGCGATTCCCCCAGCCCGGCTATAAGGCAGGCTAGGCGAATTGCCCAGCACCCCGGGAGATTCGCCTGGGGTAGGCGAATCGCCCAGCTCTGTAGGCGATTCGCCCAGCAGAGCTCCATTTTAGGTGACTTTCTGCTTTGCTGGGGCGAATCTCCTACAGGCTGGGGCGATTCGCCTGGCCTGTAAGGTCTTGAAACTCGATTTTTTCCTTATCCTTTTCAATTTTCACCACAAAAAACTTGTTCTCACGTTCTAAAACAAAAAGGAAACGTGTTTTTACACTACATGCACGACTTACAACCTCGGGTTGCCTCCCGAGAAGCGCCTTTTTTTTTCCAAAGTCGTTGGCTCGACTCTTCCAAGCTCATGCTAGGTCAATCTTGCATTGGGTACTAGACTTCCCCATCCATGCATTCTTCAATTCTTGAAGCCCCTGCACATCTGAATGAACGTAAACAGGACCAAAAAATCCTACAAGCTCGTTAGTAGCAACATCAAAAGCACATGAATGTTCTATGGCACGCAATGAAGATTGTTTACCATTTACCTCAAAGTAGCATGTACGTCTATACATATCAATTACCATGTGTACCTTATTGATGAAAGCTCTCCCCAAAAGAACTACATGTTTGAGTTTATCTTGAGATGCGGGCATGACAATGAAGCTCGTTTTGACCTCTTCCCCAGCAATACGGACCACTAGGTCCTTGATCACACTCAAATGCCTCTTCATAACCCATCCGCCAATTGCACCATGCATTTCATTGGCTTCAAACCAGACAAATCGGACTCCTCATAGACATTCAATGGCATGACATTCACACCAGCTCCTGTATCAAGAGTCGCCACTATACCATCCTTCTCTCTCAAGCCAATACTAACATCAAAGCTCTCAAGTGCTGGAACTTCAACCATATCATCAAACTCATTCTCAAGCAATGAGTTTTCTTCCACTTCACTAATCTTCACAACAGATCGTGCGACAATTCCTCAACCTTTTCAACCAAAGGAGACTCGGGCTCCTTACTAACCACACAAGGGTCAACAACTTCCTTGCTCGTTGGCACCTCTACTCGTGCACCTTCTCTCACCATCGTGATTTCAAGGGGCAAGTCAGTCACCACGGTTATAGCCATGACTTTTTTAGAGCTTCCCGGAAACTTCCCTTGTTCTCTACTAGCACCTCTATCAATCAACTCTTGCAACTTTTGGTGGAGACTATTCGTACTAGCCTCAAGCTTCTCAAACCTCTGATTATTAGTTGCTTCATTTTTATGATAATTTCTGATGAATGTGTATTTTACACTTTCATTCGAGTCTTTTTCACCTATTTTAGCTATCCTCTATGTTAATTTAGCTATATTTTAATGCATTTTATTAGAATAGTGTCACGTTTCCCTTTAGATTTTATTTTACAGGTTTTGGTTGAAATTCGAAGATTTCCGGGCAATTATATTGAAGTTGACAAGGAATTGGTGTTCCAGAAGCCTATTTGGAGTATCTGAAGGTTTCCGGATAGGATTTTGAGTCTAGGGGCCGAATCTGGAGGTTAGAAGGCTACTAGAAGTCAGAAACCAAGTCCGAAATGGGGAAGAAATCCAAAAACGCGTCGAAAACGCGGAATTCCGCGAGAAATTCTCTGGGGCGAACCGCCCCACAGTATTTCGGGGCCTATATATAGTTGCTCAGTTTTCTCCGAAAATCATATCTTTCCAGACCTACTTTCTCACCTCTCTCTATAGTTTTAGGTAGGAACTACCCGAGGCCTGTCCTGGGAGTTCTGTAGCTTAGGGGACACTTTTTCATAGCAGATTGGAGCACGTAGGATCGCAATTCTTCGGAGATTGACAACCTTCGGTAACTTGTATCTTACAGTTTAATCTACTTATTTTGTATATCTTTCAATATGTTTTTTTCTATGATTTCTATTGATTGCATGCCTATTATGAGTAGCTAAACTTATCGTTGGTGGTAGTATGTGAATTCTTAGCGAAGGGAAGATAATCATGCTAATGGCTATATCGCGCATTATACTCCGTGTCATTGCTTTATTTCGTTGATCAGGCACAGCCTAAATTCTCGTATGTTGTATTAATTATTATGCACAATTGGACACTTGTCGACCTGTGTGAGAGTTTATCTTCGTAGTGTTGAATAATTACGGAACACAATAGGACAATAGTGATTGACTTGTCAGACCAATTATCTTCGTAGTGCTTAATATTTGCAACAGGACACTAGATTGATTCAAAGATCTCTATGCAAGACCGAGGAATTTATGCATGATTATCAACCCGTTATGCTAAGAAGAACCATACTATCACCAATCTCCATTATCTGCTAGAAACCCCTTTGCTATCAGTCTGCTGTTTATATTCTCTTGTTAAATAGATAAAGCTAGTTATAGTCCTGAGAGAACGACACTCGAGTCATTCTACTGCTACACTACGGTTTTCGTTGTAGTTGTGGATTGCCTTTGGCTAATTACAAATTTATTTGATCCGTTCGCGTTGGAACACGACACCAGCGCGTTCATCAAATTGGCGCCGTTGCCGGGGACTATACTCCTTTTTTCTGTTTAATTTGTTTATATTTACAACTTTAGATTCCTAATTCTATTAGTTTTAGTTTTCCTTTTTAATCTCTCTCTGATACTGCTTTCCTAGTCTGTTTCTAATCACCTTTCCAAGTCTGTTACAGATAGTGTATGCCGCATACACGTTCTGCAGGAACACCGCTTGCTGATTCAATTGCTGAGATTGATAGAGTCTACCACCAAAGAAGGCGACTACTTGAAAGGCGCGCACTAGAGGAAATAGAGGAAACCGATTTCTCTGAATCTCTACACATTCTTTTCAAGGAAATCGACGGAATGGCAGAAGCTAGACTACTGAAGGCATGGGTACAAACCACCAAGGATCGTATGAGGGGACCGGCGATTGTTCTTTTGTCTGCAACCCGAGATCTGGAGATCAAGAACCACGCATTCCAACAACTTCCGAGGTTCTATGGCTTATCAAGGGAAGATGTGATGGGGTACTTGCACGATATCGATGATTTCGTCAACCAACTCCCACGACCCGGAGCTGACATAACAACAGATGAGTTGAGGATGAAGGTTTTTGCTATGGGACTTGGCGATAGAGCCAAGTCATGGTTAAGTTCTCTTCCAGCAGGCTCGCTGGACACTTGGGAGAAGGTTTTTTCAGCTTTCATGGAGAAATACTTCCCTCACACCTTGACAACCGCACTAAAGGCGCAGATCACTGGATTCAAGCAGGACTATGATGAGACCATCTACACCGCGTTCGAGAGGTTCCAAGATCTCACGAACAAGTGCCCTCACCATGGTTTTGAACTTTCCGACCTAGTCCAGCACTTCTACAATGGACTAACCTTCGACAACCAACAAGTGGTGGATTTCCAATGTCGAGGCAATATTTGGGAGGAAACCGCAGAAGCCGTCTGGGCAGTTTTAGAAAGGCTTGCTAAGGGTTCGCAGTTCAAGGACCCAAGAGCAATGGTTAGGAGACGTGGACCTGAAGCTCCACAGACTCAAGAAGCCCATATGTATAGGGGGAATGGGGATCAATTCGAGTGCTTTACCAACGAATTGAAGCAAGTCCTCAAGAGCGCCACCGGAACAACTGTTTGGAACGAAGTATGCCGAATATGCAAGAACTATGGGCATGGGGCTCATATGTGTAGATCGGAGCTGGCATACGATGATTGCAACTGGGCTCGAGGAGGCGAAGAAGAAGCCTTTGCTACGGAGTTTGGAACGCAAGAAGTTAACTACGGACAGGACGGTAGGAATCCTCGAGGTGGATTTTGGAGAAGAGGATACCGTAACAATCAAGGATATGCACCGGCTAACCAAACTTATGGTCCTAACCAAGACCGTAGGAGGCTAAACTATGGTAACGATCACTGCGAAAACCCCGCTCCGAAAGAGCCACCGAAGTCGAAGTCGGCTCAACTGATGGAGAACTTGCAAAAGATGGTTGATCACACACAAAGTTTTCTCAAACGTTATGAAGAAGATTCTGAGAAGACTAGGGCAAGGCTCGATAGGTTGGAAGAGAGCACTAGGCTTGCCCATCAAAAGATGCAAGAGTTGATCGACCGAGGAGCAAGTAGGGAGCAAGGCAAACTGCCTAGCAACACTGTGAAGTCAAATGCCATTACATTGGCTGGTGATGTACCTGACGAAATCACCATCAAGAAGGTTGTTAAGTGCGAGTGTTGCATGAAAGAAGAACTTCTACAGGCTGAAGAAGAAGAGAAGGACCTTGGTTCTGACGCAAGTGATGAGGAGCAACAGGATCCCGAACCACTCCCTAAAAGTTTCGATGTTAAGGTAGGGATTGGTGAGCTTGAAGATGTCCGTGCCACACTAGACACGGGATCCTACTCAAACATAATCCCTTTGAATGTGTTTGAAAAGAGCAACCTTGGAAAACTATCTGAGCAAAGGGCTATTGTGCGACCGGCGGATGGATCCTTTATGAGACCCGATGGCGTTGTGAAAAATGTGTTGGTCAAGATTGGTGAAACATCTATATACACCAATTTTGTAGTTATGCCGGCATCTGCACCTGGGACGGGGGATGTCATACTCTTAGGGCAAACGTTCTTGACCAAACTACGCTCCGTGATGGACATCTACCAAAGAACTTGCACCATCGAAGTGGATGGCAAGCAACACGTGTTGCAAGCCATACCAGATCCACCTGAACCGTCTGATATTTCTTTCACTACTCACTACTGTGGTCTTGCAGCCTATATTCTTTCTTATTCACAGGCTCGTGGCATGGAGAGGAGATCAATGAAGGGGAAGCCTAGTACCCGCAAAAAGAAGAAATAGGCGCAGACAGGAGTCGAGTCAAAGACTTTAAACAATGACGCTATCCGGGAGGCAACCCGGAGATTTTATCGCTTTCTTTACCGCTTTAGATTTTATCTCACGAGTTTGATTGAGTATTATAGGTCACTTATACAAGCATTAGCTCTCACCTTGGATCCACTTTTGATGTTCGGGACGAGCGACGACGTTCAGGTTTGGGGAGGAGGTTATCGCTGGTTATCTCTATACTTATCTTGCTTATGAAAAACTCGTGAAATTTTTTGCATTTGCACGTTTACTGCTTTCCTAGGATAGTCTTGCATGTTTTATATGGAGTTTATTGCCGAATTTTTTGAACTTTTTATTGGGTAGATCAACTAGCTATGCCATTAATCGTATGCTTCATCTCTATGAATTTGTTTGAGGTTTTTCTCGCTTGGCTTGTCACATTTATGTATTGCACTTAGTTAAGCTTGGTAGTCTCGACATCACTTAGTGGTGTTTTCTCTACTGCGGTTCACGAAGGCCTTTATAATAGGATGATGCATGTTAGGGTCTTATGGTTGTTTTCCCGAGTAATTATGTACCTAAGAGGCAACAAGTCTTCACCATGCTTTGAGATTGCTAAATGCCTAGGAAGGAGGTAGTGTGAGGGTGTGTGATCCTTTGTTTATAACCTATTCTTCCGAATAGGTTTGGGGAGGGGGTTGCACCATCATAGACTTGTTTCTGTTTTTTCATTTTCGTATCGTGAGTTTATTTTTCATTTTTTCGTAAATTTTGTACTCCAACCTATTCTTTCGAATAGGTTTGGGGAAGTCGTGTGAGTCATTTTGTTTCTCTTTTTGTTATGCTACTGCTGGCTAGAAAAATTGAAAAAAAAGAAATAAAAAATTCCAGAAAAAAGAGAAAAAGAAAAAGAAAAAAATCTGGAAAGAAAAAAAAGAAGAAAAAAAAAAAGACCCCAAAAAAGCAAAGGAGGGTCCAAAAAAGGAAGCCAAATAGCAGTTTAGCAAAGTGTTGAGTCTTATTTTTCATTTTTTGTAATGTTCGTAATCGTGTTTTTATCTTGTTTGTCTTGAGTGTCATCTGTTCTAGACCACCCTCGTCCTGCCATTCAGGAAGTGGTGAATAGTTTAAGACTTTACTTGAGAGATGGGTAGAATAGGGGAGAGTTATCTTTTATAGGGAACCCTCCTTCGTTTGATGAGAGCCAGTACTGGTTCGACCTCTTTTGAGGAAAAGTCTTAACATGGTGGAACAGCAGTAAGTCCTCAGTTTCATAGGCACGGGGCAACCATTCGTATCTTAGCATGCTTCATTACGTCGTCACTGACTAGGTCCAGGTAGAGAATGTTACGAGAGACTATCTTGTCTTGACATAAGTGCTTATGTGGATGTGTATGAGTCAATCGAGGTATTCTTCAACCTATATTCATGCTTTGATTTATATGGTTTTTGTTCATATGTTATTTGGTAGATTCAGTAGATTAGTTCATTTTATTTGGCATGAGACTCCATTTTGTGTCTTGCATGTTTTTGTATTAGAGTCTAGCTTAGTTGCTTGAGGACAAGCAAAGGTTCGGTTTGGGGAGTTTGATGAATGTGTATTTTACACTTTCATTCGAGTCTTTTTCACCTATTTTAGCTATCCTCTATGTTAATTTAGCTATATTTTAATGCATTTTATTAGAATAGTGTCATGTTTCCCTTTAGATTTTATTTTACAGGTTTTGGTTGAAATTCGAAGATTTCCGGGCAATTATATTGAAGTTGACAAGGAATTGGTGTTCCAGAAGCCTATTTGGAGTATCTAAAGGTTTCCGGATAGGATTTGGAGTCTAGGGGCCGAATCTGGAGGTTAGAAGGCTACTAGAAGTCAGAAACCAAGTCCGAAATGGGGAAGAAATCCAAAAACGCGTTGAAAACGCGGAATTCCGCGAGAAATTCTCTGGGGCGAACCGCCCCACAGTATTTCGGGGCCTATATATAGTTGCTCAGTTTTCTCCGAAAATCATATCTTTCCAGACCTACTTTCTCACCTCTCCCTATAGTTTTAGGTAGGAACTACCCGGGGCCTGTCCTGGGAGTTCTGTAGCTTAGGGGACACTTTTTCATAGCAGATTGGAGCACGTAGGATCGCAATTCTTCGGAGATTGACAACCTTCGGTAACTTGTATCTTACAGTTTAATCTACTTATTTTATATATCTTTCAATATGTTTTCTTCTATGATTTCTATTGATTGCATGCCTATTATGAGTAGCTAAACTTATCGTTGGTGGTAGTATGTGAATTCTTAGCGAAGGGAAGATAATCATGCTAATGGCTATATCGCGCATTATACTCCGTGTCATTGCTTTATTTCGTTGATCAGGCACAGCCTAAATTCTCGTATGTTGTATTAATTATTATGCACAATTGGACACTTGTCGACCTGTGTGAGAGTTTATCTTCGTAGTGTTGAATAATTTCGGAACACAATAGGACAATAGTGATTGACTTGTCAGACCAATTATCTTCGTAGTGCTTAATATTTGCAACAGGACACTAGATTGATTCAAAGATCTCTATGCAAGACCGAGGAATTTGTGCATGATTATCAACCCGTTATGCTAAGAAGAACCATACTATCACCAATCTCCATTATCTGTTAGAAAAACCCCTTTGCTATCTGTCTACTGTTTATATTCTCTTGTTAAATAGATAAAGCTAGTTATAGTCCTGAGAGAACGACACTCGAGTCATTCTACTGCTACACTACGGTTTTCGTTGTAGTTGTGGATTGCCTTTGGCTAATTACAAATTTATTTGATCCGTTCGCGTTGGAACACGACACCAGCGCGTTCATCAGTTTCCATAAATTTATTAGTTTTTGCCATAAGATCTTGAAAAGAGATAGAAACCGGAGATGGAGGTATGGCATTACCTTGAGGAGCTGAAGTAGAAACCGGAGGAGCATTTGAAGGTTGCGGATTCTCACACCAATCATTCCCATAGCTAAGATGACTCCTATCTTGATTCGGCCTATAAGTATACCGATCTTGTTCATTGCCAAAGCTACCTCTTCCTTGGCCTTTACCTTGCTGCCCTCCTCTTGGTGGATACCCACCACGATTTTGATGTCTTTGGTTAGAATACCCTTGCCCTTGGCCGTAGTTAACATCTTCCACATTTTGTTCACCTTCAGTAGCGAACGCTTCTTGGTAATAGACATCGCCCCGAGTAAATTGATCTCTAGCAAACTCGGAACGACACAAATTAGCTGGATAGTCATAATTCTTGCACACCCCACACACCTCGGTGGAAGGAATCATAATGTTTTGCTTCAAAGCTTGCTTGACTTCATGGGCAAAGTGATGACAGTGTTTTTTACACTATCATTCGGGTCTTTTTCACCAATTTAGCTATCCTCTTGCATGCATTTTAGTACATTTTGTTAGAATAGTGTCACGTTTCCATTTCTCTTGTTATTTTCAGGTTTTAGGTGAAAATCGCACTTTTGGATACGAATCATGGCGAAACAGTGAAGTTTTGGTGCAACGATGTCACCCGTGTTGTGTCAAGAAGTACCGGGACGAGTTTCCAGGCCAAAAGACTAAGTTTCGGAGCTCAAAACTGTGCCCAAGGTCAAGAATCGAAGATCCAGAGGAAGAAAAGGCACGGGCAACTCTCTGCCCGTGCCAGGCGGTCCGCCTGGTGTCCGGCGGTCCGCTTGGGAGCTTCCGACAGCAATATATATATTTTGTAAAGTTGCGAATTTTCATATCTTAGATCATTATTTTACATACTTAAACCCTAGAGCTTGTTCTGGGTACTTTTTTTCTCTTAGAACCATTGATCCTTAGCGATTTTGGAGCATTGAGTAGAGATTTGGACATCAATTGATCTCACCTTGCTAGATCTTCGTGAGTTTAGCAATTCATCGGTGATTGACAACCTTGGTGGTAACTTTGTATCTCACAATTTCTGCAATTTAACTTTCAATTCAACTATGTTTTCTTATATGATTGCTATTTTTGTTTATGATTTTGATATGAGTAGCTAAGCATCTAGTTGGTGATAGTATGTAAATTCGTAGCTAGGGTTCATATTGTGCATGAATGAGTTTCTGAGTCTTTTACTTGTATAATTATCTTAATTTGATTTTTTGATCCGACTAAGCCAATATCTTCGTATGAAAGTGTTAGAAACACTAGGACAATTCAAGATCATCGATTTCAATAATTATAATTATCAAGTACTGCTTGAACTAAGACTGACAACCTTAGCCAAGTATTAGTATAGATAGGAAGCTTTCAAAGTACACGTCTACAAATCTGTTTTTGGTGTTTGTTAATTCGAATTACTTTTAAAGAAGTACGAGTTGCACTTTCATGCATAATTAGAATCTGATGCTTAGAATGAGCATACTATCACCAGCTCTCATCATATATTGTTAAGTCAAGCATTGTTAAATTTGTTTTCTGAATTTATATATAGTTATTTAGTTAAAGCTAGGTTAGTCCCTAGAGATCGACACTCGAGGTCATCTTACCTCTGCACTACGTGTTTTGTGTAGTTGTGAGTTACCCTTTGGCTAAAACAAATTTATTTGATTGTTCGAGTCTGACAATCTCGTTCATCACAAAGCCGTTGAAGACATCTTGCTCAACAACTACCTAGGCTTCCCCTCTTTGCTCCCTTTGTGGAGCTCTTGCCCTTACATTCCAGTTTTGAGAATTCCAATACATCACTTCTAGCTTCACCTTGGCTTCATTGGCGGTCAACTCCCCCATGCCTCCTCCGCAAATGCTATCCACTTGAGTTTGAGACTCAAGATGCAAACTATTACAGAAATATTGGAGGAGCTGACCTTCGAAAAACCATGATGTGGGCATCTATGTTGTAATCCTTTGAAGCAATCATAAGCCTCATGGAACGCTTCATCATACAATTGCTCGAAGGAGCTGATTTGGCTTCTCATAGCCATTGTCTTGGATGCTAGGTAGTACTTATCCATAAACATGTCGAAGACTTGGTTCCAATCAGTCAAGGAACCAGCCTCCAATGTTCCCAACCATGCCTTGGCTCTATCTCCTAGACCCATAGAGAAAACCTTCATCTTGAGATCTTCATCAGTAACACCAGTAGGTCTAGAAACATGGAGAATAAAATTCTCCAACTCACTCAAGTAGCCAATAACATCCTCATTGGACATCCCATAGAACTTGGGCAATTGCTGGAACAAGTTGTTTTTAATCTCCAAGTTCCGTGTAGCTTCATTGAGGACTATAGCAGGTACTCTAGGCCCAACCGTGGCTCTTGTGAGTGCCTTGATGGGTTGATTAGCCATCTCGGCTTCTTGATAGACTTGCTCTAAGATTGGTTCCAAAAGATCATAGTGAGATTCCAGTCGATTTTCAGAAATAGGAGCTGCTACTTCGTCAAATTGAGAAACCAAGTTCCTTCTTCTCCTATGGAATAATCTATCGATCTCGTCAACAAAGGGTTCAACGTTTAGTCTCCCGATTCGGGTTCTAGGCATACACCCACCTGAAACAAGCAAGTGTGAGCTCAAGCAAACATAAGTCACAAATAATATAGCAACAAATTTTAAGATAGAGAGAAAGAAATGAGATAAGAAAGTGAAAAAGGCTGAAAAACCAAAAACAAAACACCAACCAAAGGAGCTAAGTCCCCGACAACGGCGCCAAATTTTGATGTCGTTAGAATCAAAATTAATATTTGTTTGTTTAAAGCCAAAGAACACTCAACACTACACAACACTTAGTGTATAAGTTGTCCCCGAGTGTCGTTCTCTCGGGACCTAGCGTGGCTTTGTTGGTTTCTTGCTAGTAATTCGGTCAACGAATCAGTTTCGAGAAGAGTTTTTGGAAATAAAGTTTGTAACTTTAACACAAATCAGACTAGAAGCAACTTGAAAGATTTTTGTATCAATAAAAGAAAGGGTTGGTGGTAACAACGGGGTCAAACATGTAATGAAACACACATATGCTTGTAAGTTCAGTGCGTATAGCCTTCAACAAGTTCTACAATGTAAACTGTCTAGACATATTTAAGACACACTTCTTGAATGGTTCCTATCAATACTTTAGAAGTGGTGTCACTCCACTATTTATCTAGCATGATGCATACTCGAATCATTTTCCATAGCCTTAGTCGACCGAGAGTTGTCACATACTCATATTCGAAGATATCTTATTGGCAACTATGATAAACGTAAGATAATATGCAGCAGATCGAATCAAAATCTCATACAAGCATAGTGAATTTCATATCATGTTTGTTCCCACATTGCACCACCAACACAAGAGATATAGCTACTCATAATCATGCTAAACATACACAATTCATATGAATAATCCATAGAAAACATAATAATCAAAATACAAGGGATTTGATACAATGTTTTCACAAGCTGTCACTTTTGAGTCGAATCGTAAAATCCTTCGGTAGATCAATGTAAAATATATTCTAGATAGCATATCCACAATCCTTATTGATTTACAATGGTTCAGATGTTCAAATCTGAGAATTAGGGCTAGGAAAAGCTCCCAAAACGCAGAGGAGATGTCTGAAAAGTGAAAAGCGTCCCGAAATGTAACTGCAAAATCTGTATTTAATATGCAGAACTTGGCTTGCAGACGACGCTGGGCGAACCGCCTGGCAGAGCTGGGCGATTTGCCCAGCGAGGCGAACCGCCTGGCTCCTAGGGCGGTTCGCCCTGCGGGAGTCAATTTCTGGGGACTTTCTGCTCACCCCAGGCGAATCACCTGCAGTCCTGGGCAGTTCCCCTGAGGTTTGATGAGCCTCTACGGCTATTTCTTCAGTCTCGAGCGTTGGGGAAGTCTTTAAATTCCACGGGAATACATCTTCGGTCACTTATTAAGGGCTCGGGTGCTCACGGGCACGTCCATGGAGGTCAAGGTGCTCAAATGTGATCCAAATGCATCCAAAATATTGCGTTTTAAGCTCAATTCCACCATTTTGTACCTAAACACCTGAGAAATGCAAAAGAAACAAAACGTGTCACTATTCTACAAAACTTCCAACAAAACTAAGCTTAATGTTGAAGGGTAATTCGTGTCTCTCTCTAAGTTCGCAATGAGTCGCTAGTCTAAGTCGTTCTAGTTCTTCTTCTTGTAGTGTTCCTCTAAGATAGGGAATGAGCCTTCTTGTAGCTTCCTCGTACCTGAAATAGACTAGAGGGGGGGGGGGTTAGTGTCTCTTGCCCGGTCTGTAAGGTATTAGACCGGAGAGGCGACTTTACGAGTAGGGAGTTGTGAGGCTTCCCTAGTATGAGTAGTGAAAGTGGTGCTCGTGTGGTGTCATTAATGCTTACTGTTGGAGAGTAAATGAGGCCCTTTTATACTTGAGACCCTTCATCTTCCGGTCATGTAGGATCACGCCACGTGTACGGCTAGGATTGAGGCCTTCCTCGGCCCAGGCCCATTAAGGAGGTCCGTGGGCCTTGGCCCAAGAGAGCAACCATGGCTGGTCGCTCTGTGGTCCTCGTGCCTCCCTTGTGCGTGGGTGATGCGAGTAGTGTCCTGCTCAGTTTCTGTCAAGAAGCGTTACCTCGACGTAAGGTCTCCTCGAGCCAGAGAGAGATGCTCCTCGAGCCCACTGGCAGCTTTGTCCTTGAGAGGAGCTTATTTTGAGGGTTGTCCTCCCAGTGATGGTCGGACCCTATGTTGGTCGATCCACACCTTAGTGACATACTTGGGTGTGGTCGTGCCCCTTGAGGGACGGCCTATGATGCTTTGTCGCGCTCTTAGACCGCTCCAGTTCGTACATGCGGACTGGACATATCTCAACCCTAACATATGTCCCCCTAGTTTCCAAGTATCTTTGTAGAAGATAGTTGAGGAACTATATTGAAGTAGAGGTCGAGCAGAGCCTCGGCTAGTAGTGGGTGAAAAAAGATTTCCGTATTCGCACCCTGGTAACTTTCCCTCCTCCTATCTCTCCCTCCCCCCCCCTTTTTATAGGGTGCGAGCAGACGTTGCTCGTACCGTATGAAAAGAGGTATTTTTGCTGGGATAAGATCGGATCCGGGTAAGTATTCCTTAGTGGAATGGAATGACTTCCTGCCGCTTTTTGCTTGCAAAGTATCTCGCGGAGAGATACTTGTGTAAAAGGAATGGAATGACTTCCTGCCGCTTTTTGCTTGCAAAGTATCTCGCGGAGAGATACTTGCGTAAAAGGAATGGAATGACTTCCTGCCGCTTTTTGCTTGCAAAGTATCTCGCGGAGAGATACTTGTGTAAAAGGTCAAAGGAATCTCGAGGAGAGTAGCTTCATGGGCAACTCCTCGGTCCCCTGACACGTGGCCGTCGATTTTCCGTGATTCTGACATTTCTTTCAATGTTGTCTCGAGGAGGACAGACCATGGTCGTCGATCTGTCTTTGTGTGTCTCGAGTAGGATCGTGCTCGCGCCGCGAGTTGATTGCCGTGGTCAGGTAATTCGTTCCGGGTTTGAGAGCGTGTTCGAGCCGGAGCGGGAGCGCGGAGGGCAAAATAGGAAATTCGCCCGGCGGCGGCAATCTGGGCCGTTCGTCTCTGCCACGTGTTCGGTCCTGATGGAGCGAGGGGCCGCGACGTTTCAAATTCCTCGGATACCCTTCTATAAATAGGTGAGGACCGAATTCGTTTTTCACTTTCTGCCAAAATTTCTGTCGAATTCACTTGAGAGAGCGAGGAGCGTAAAAAAGCAATCGAAGAGCAACTTTTCGTGATCGAGTAGTGCCGTAGTCGAGACCGATAGAGCGCGAGGAGTGTTACCGGTGGCCAGAACTCGATTTTCAGGCAACTTGTTGATTTTCCGGCTTCCTTTCAGGCTTCCAACTCCGACCAACTTATAAACAAGTAAGTTTCCGATCTTTTGCCTTTAGTTTCTTGCTTTAATCTTCTCCATTTCGCTTGAATTTGCTACTCTTTTGCGCGAATTTTCTGTGTATGCCTTCAATTCCATTTCTTTTCCTGTTTTGCCTTGCCGGAAATGTTGTAATCTGAATAATGACCGGTAGATTGACGCCTGAGAACGGCATTGGACTTAAAAAACAGTAAATGGACTCGTAACCAAACTTGAACGGAATCGATTTGGACCAATTTGTGTTGCATGGCCGTAGAAGTAGTTCCCCTTTTCTTTACTGTATATCCCTTGTTGCCTCCTCATTAGCGTACGGCTGTAGAAATAACTGTAGGTAGTTTTTCGGGCGGTTGGTCGCTCTTCGATTCTTGTATATGCATGTGGTCGCTCCTGTTTTGCTGTATATGCATGTGGTTGTGCTGCCCGATTTTTTACTCATGCTTTGAGCGGTTGGTCGCTCCTTGTATGCTACTCGATCCCCCTTTATTTTTTGCTGTAGAGTAACCTCTTGTCTATTTGTGCCGTTTTTCCATTTTTTTGTGAGATTTATCTCCGTTCGGGGGGTCGAGCATAATCAATACACATAAACGGACCTCTCGGACTATCACCACCCATCCTTACTATTTCTCTGGCCTACCTTTTAGGATGTCCGAGAGCGACGACAGCCAAAACCGTAACGACGCTCTTGATTACGGGAGCGGCCAGGAGACGTCCGAGGAGACGTCCATATCGACTACCTTCCTGGATCAGCTCTCCTCCGATCATGAAGAACCGGCTCCTGAGGTCGAGGAGGTCGAGAGTGGGGATAGCGAGGAAGGAGAAGAGGATGACTCCGAGGAGGAGGAAGAGGAGGATGAGTTCCGCCTGGAGGTTCGAAAACGGCGGAGAACCGACGAGAGTTTCATCGATGACAGGACCGAGGCACCAGGGGGTCCTCCCGACACAGGCGTCCCGGCCGCCATCATAACTCAAGCCGCGCAGGTATTCGGGCGTGACTATGGCGTCCGAGGTAGTCTCGACCCGGCTCCCATCCGGATCGAGGACATGGACGACACCGAGCAGCCTCCTCCAGAGCTTGCTTGGTTCGAGGAGGGCGAACACTCCTTCCAGGGGGGCCAACGTGAGGAGACCGAGCGGCCTTCCCCATCTCGAGTACGCAGGTCCGATCTGCCCGTGCAAACAGTTCGTCGCACGGTTATTAGTAGCGACGATGATTCGCTGGAGTTGATAGGTGATCTCCACGGGAATGAAGCTGGTCCGAGCCGCAGTTTTCCCTCTCCTTCCTTTTCTGAGATGAACAGGAACGTGGAGCGAGAACTGCTTATCCAAGAGCAGTATGGTTTTGACGACTTGATTCCCTATGAGACCATCGATCCGACCCAGATCGATTTTAGCTTCCCTGCACCAAGTAACGTAAGACCTCCCCATCCGATCGAAGAGGCAGAATGGGAGCGTGCCAGAGCTACCCTTGAACGTGACCGTAAGCGTAAGCGGGGCGAGGAGGTATTGATTTCGGATGATGATGAGGAAGTTGTCCACGCACCGGGTAAAGCCCCGAAGAGATCGAAGAAGAAGGCTTCTCGATCTAGAAAGAAGACTGTTGAGCCCGAGGAGGCCGCCAAAGTGACCGTGGCAAATGTGAAGAAGTTCACGCGAGGAGCCAAGGATGTTGACCTCCCCGATCCCCAGGGTGAGAAAAACGAAGACGGATCGATCCCGACGACTGCCTCCACGGTTAAAAAGGAGGAGATATCAGCCATTCGCCAAAAATACCGGTTGAGCAAGAGGAAAATAGACATCCTCGTTCCTCGTCCCGATCAAACCTTCTACAATGCTCCGCCAGGTTATATGGCTGTGCATCTTCTGACGCTGGATCGAGGATGGATTCTTCCTTTCTGTGATCCTTTTAAGGACATCATTAATCAGCTGGGTCTCGCTCCGTGGCAGCTTCTTCCTAGTGCCTTTGGCACTCTAATTTGTTTCGGGGTGCTCTGCAAGAAGCTCGGAATCCCGGTGAACTTTCATAACTTCAACCAACTCTTCAGGGTATCAATGAGCTCCGGGAATAAATTCTTCTATTATTTCAACACTCGGCCCGGGCTTGGATTCATCGTGGACGCTCCGTCCTCCTCGGGCTACAAGTGGTTCCATCGATATATTTATGTGAAGAAGAAGAAGCTCCCCGGTATGAGCGACTCTGATGTGGAGTGGGGAGTGCCCAAGCACTTTTATCGAGGACCTATCTCTGATCGGTACCCTCACCCTGTTGAGTTCGACCCTTGGGTTCAGGCGCTCGAGGAGAAGAATGCTAGCGAGGACCCGGAGAAGTATTTTTACTGGGGGTTGGTGTTGCAACCGCTCCCTTACCTGGCCGGTCTGTCCTCGCCGGTCTACACGGGTTACAAGGACTCAGGCCACACTGATGATCTCCTCTTTGGTAACTAGATCGAGGACACCCTTTGTGTTTACTTGTGTTTTTACTTGTGTTTTTCCTCCGTTTTTCCTGTATCGAATGCCCTTGATATTCGCGCTTGCTAACCATTTGTCCTCTTCGATCTTGCAGAGTACTGGTTCGCTTGGATCATGTCGAAGACCTTGGAAGCCAAGGAGGAGCAAAGGCGCAAACAGCGCTTGGCTGGTAAGACCACGAAGATCCTCGGGTCTCTGGACATTAGCCATCCTAAGAACGCCGCGGAGCATCGAGACGCTCTGGCTAAGGAGGGGCTTGCGACCATCGAGGACCCCTTGGAGGCCGTTAAGAGAAAGGCCGCGGAGGATGCGGCCGCTGCAAAGAAGACCGGGGAGGCCGACCAAGGTAACCCGGAAAAGCGTCCTAAGGACCGGGCTCCTCCTGCAAAACGAGCCGGCGCGAAGAGGCAGTTGAACTTGGGGGCGAGCGAACAACCTGCTCGCAAGAAGGGGACGACCGCTCTGGATGTCGACCGCGATGCCGAAATAAAGCGGTTCGTTCAGATGTCCGAGCTGGACCGCGCTCATGAATTGAGCCTCTGCGCTCTTCAGGTAAATCTTATACGAAATTTTCACAAGTGTAATTTATTTCCTTCTCGCTTTTGCAAAATCTGACTTCTTCAAACTGTTGCAGCTCGAGCATATCAAGGAGGCGTACGCTAATGTTGCGGCTGATCGCTCCGATATAGGCCAAGTGATCGAGGAGCTGGAGAAGACGGTGGCGGCAGAAAAGGCAAAGGCCCAGGTGGCGAACGAGGAGGTGCGCAAGTCCCATGAAAAAGTGGACCAGCTCGAGAGGGAATTGGCCAGGGAGAAGCAGAGAGCCCTGAGTTACAAAGGCGGGTACTCCACTCTGTCGCAATGTATGCAAAAATTTAAGGACAGTGTGCTATCCTTCCTTGTCGGTAGCCGGCTCGAGACAGCCCGGGATTTCATGGAGTCCGCCACTTACAAGCTGGCTACCCAGGACATCAGGGATACCGCTCGCGAGGAGGGTTTCTTCTCCTGCATCGGGCAGCTGAAAAGGGTGAAGCTCCTTCCCGAGGATTTCGATGTGGATGCTCGAGACGATATGCATGCCGGGAGGCGCGATGACATGACCCGGTATCCCGACGAGATCCCTAGCGATGAGATGCATCACGCATGCGAATTCGGGGAGCTTGTTACGGATCCTGATGTGCCTTACCCGAGTAAGCCTTCCTATCTTCCGCGCTGGGTCCCCGAGTGTATCTGGGCCGGTCTACTTCTTCCGTTCGAGAAGGCTCCTCTCCGGAACGCGAATTGGATTCAACTCAATAAGCCGGTCATGGGGCGCGGAGAGGGCTTTGTGGAGCCGGAGCTGACCGCGCATGCTGGTGCTATAAGGGAGGTGCGCGAGAAGGGTGGCGACGCGAATTTGCACAACCCGAACAGCCCTTCTCGAGCCGGTGCCTCTACGAGCAGCGTCCCTGCCAACCAGAGCGAGTTCTCTGGGAGCCGGACCCGTTAAACAAGGCCGAGTATGCTCGGTTAGCATTTGTACTTGTAATTTTTCCAAGTTTTATCCGAACAATTTCCTGCTTTCTTAACTTGCTATTCGGCCCCTTGTGGCGTACTTCATAATTCGTCATTCGGCCCTTTGCGGCGTACTCGATCCATGTTGTATTGTAACATAATGTATGTTTTCTTGCCTTATATCAACGCAACTTGCTCCTCGATTTATTTTCTATACTTAGCATTTTTCTACTTGCTCCGTAGTTATGACGTATAACTCGAATAGAGTAGTTAAATACAAGTAAATGTGGATCGAATAGCCACGCTGCTCGAGACATAAAATAGCAAGATACTCTTTGCTAACAACTTGGTTGATATTGTTCGAACTCGTGATATAGTTGCAGCGCTCCTCGATTTCCTTTAATAATCAAGAGAAAATCTAAGTGTTGGGCGAAATCGATTTTAGTTTCTCCTCGATCTCCTTCCGCTCGCCGGTTCCAATATGTAAATCGAGTAGGTTTTCATAATTGAATAGCCGCATAACAGTTCTAAAATTGAACCATTTTTGTGACGTAGACATTGCATTGATTTGTCGGAAACACAATTACAATGGGGGCTCCTCGGCCAGCTTGCTTACAATGATTTTTTAACAAAAGGAAGAGGTACCTCTCACTTGAATCCGTGAAAAACCCTCCTCGATCACTGGACCTTCCACATAGGTTTTCAAAAAGCTTTTTCTTCCTACAACTTCAAGCGTAGAATCTCTGGAGGTTAGAAGTATTCCATGGATTTTTCAATACCCTTCCCTCCATGTCTTGAAGACGATAACTTCCGTTGGACCTTGCTTCAATTATCTTGTAGGGGCCTTCCCAATTGGGTTGCATCTTCCCAACTTTGCCCAAGATGTCTGCTCTTCGGAGTACTAGGTCTCCTACTTGGAAGTCTCTTTCTCTTACGCCTTTGTTGTAGGTCTTTGCGATGAGTGCTTGATATCTGAGGATATTGGCCAAGGCGTTGGTCCTCGATTCACTGATTGTCTCTAGGTCGAAGAGTCTCTCTGTATGATTGTCCTCGGGTTGGTACCCTTGGATTCTGAGGGTTTCCACCGCCACTTCTGCTGGTATGACCGCCTCGGACCCATAAACTAGCGAGAAGGGAGTCTCTCTTGTAGCTGTTTTTGAAGTAGTGCGGTATGCCCACACCACTCCATCAAGCTCGTCGACCCAGTCCCTATTGGTAGCGAACCTCTTCTGCAAGTTGTTGACAGGATTTTGTTGACGGCTTCTGTTTGCCCATTGGATTGAGGATGTCCTACAGAGGTATACCTCCTCTCAATCTTCATTTCCTGCACCATTCATTGAATCTTTGGCCACAAAATTGAGCACCATTATCCGAGATGAGGACCCTCGGCAAGCCAAATCGACACACGATGTTCCTCCACCGAAGTTCATCCTCTCTGTTCAGTGATGGTAGATACTGCCTCAACTTCCGCCCACTTGCCAAAGTATCAACCGCAACAATGATGAACTTCTTTTGACCCGTGCCTCTTGGAAAGGACCGATATGTCGATGCCCCATATGTCGAACGGGCGTGATGGCCGGATGGGCATGAGACGTTTCTCCGGGACGTTGATAAATTGGCTTGCAATTGACACTCCTCGCACACTTTCCACAATTGGGCAGCGTCTTCGCCGAACGGTGGGCCCGTAGTATCCTTGTCGATGACTTTTTGCGCGAGGATTCTTCCTCCGGCATGGTCGCCGCAACTTCCTCGATGCCATTCTCTCCGAGGAAGTTTCTGAACTTCATGCTCGGCGACGCATCTCAAGTAGACTCCCTCGAACGACCTTTTGTACGGAGTTTCTCTCCTTGCATGCTGTATCGAGGAGCTTCCTTTGATCTTCCTTGCTTCAGCCTCTTTCACGAGGAATGCTTTTTTTTTTCATTTTGGCGATATGTTGTTCTCTCTTGCATTCCAATTCGGTTGCTCGTCACTTGCCATACGTTTAGGTTTGATGACCCCAAGATGATGCGTGATTCTCCTGAGTATCACGTGGGGTGTTTATCACTCCCTCCGCGGCTGATGAAGCATACTTTGATAGGGCATTCCCACCCTTTGATTGAGATCTCTCGAGAACTTTCAATCTCCACACAACTTTGAATTTTTGGCTTTCTCTGTGATGGCGCTCTTGTACTCAGCAGTGGTCTTTCTTGGTTCTGAATTTC